>CM069866.1:38552848-39152848 GCA_036172795.1 Pelodytes ibericus | reverse complement strand
AGGATTTAGCCACTTAATATGCGAGGATTTTGCCCCTCTATGCCAGGATTTAGCCACTTTATTTGCCAGGAGTTAGCCACTTAATATACCAGGAGTTAGCCACTTAATATGCCAGGATTTAGCCACTTAATATGCCAAGAGTTAGCCACTTAATATGTCAAGAGTTACCCACATAATATGCCAGGAGTTAGCCACTCTATGCCAGGAGTTAGCTGCTTAATATGCCAGGATTTAGCCACTTAATATGCCAGGAGTTAGCCACTTAATATGCCAGGAGTTTGCCACTCAATGCCAGGAGTTATCCACTTAATATGCCAAGAGATAGCCACCTAATATGCCAAGAGGAGTTAGCCACTCTATGCCAGGATTTTGCCACTCTATGCCAGGATTTAGCCACTCTATGCTAGGATTTAGCCACTTAATTTGCCAGGAGTTAGCCACTTAATATGCCAGGATTTTGCCCCTCAATATGCCAGGATTTTGCCCCTAAATATGCCGTGATTTTGCCCCTCAATATGCCAGGACTTTGCCCCACAATATGCCAGGATTTTGCCGCTCTATATGCCAGGATTTAGCTCCTCAATGTGCCAGGATTTAGCCACTTAATATGCCAGGATTTTGCCTCTCCATATGCCAGGATTTAGCCACTTAATATGCCAGGATTTAGCCATTTATTATGCCAGGATTTTGCCCTTCAATATGCCAGGATTTAGCCATTTATTATGCCAGGATTTAGCCATTTATTATGCCAGGATTATGCCTCTCAATATGCCAGGATTTAGCCACTTAATATGCCAGGATTTTGCCTCTCCATATGCCAGGATTTAGCCACTTAATATGCCAGGATTTCGCCATTTATTATGCCAGGATTTTGCCCTTCAATATGCCAGGATTTAGCCATTTATTATGCCAGGATTTAGCCATTTATTATGCCAGGATTATGCCTCTCAATATGCCAGGATTTAGCCATTTATTATGCCAGGATTTTGCCCCTGAATATGCCAGGATTTAGCCTCTCAATATGCAAGGATTTTGCCCCTTAATATGCCAGGATTTAGCCACTTAATATGCCAAGAGTTAGCCACTTAATATGCCAAGAGTTAGCCACTTAATATGCCAGGATTTAGCCACTCACTATGATAGGATTTAGCCACTCACTATGCCAGGATTTAGCCACTTAATATGCCAGGAGTTAGCCACTTAATATACCAGGAGTTAGCCACTTAATATGCCAGGATTTAGCCACTTAATATGCCAAGAGTTAGCCACTTAATATGCCAAGAGTTAGCCACTTAATATGCCAGGAGTTAGCCACTCTATGCCAGGATTTAGCCACTTAATATGCCAGGATTTTGCCCCTCTATGCCAGGATTTAGCCACTTTATTTGCCAGGAGTTAGCCACTTAATATACCAGGAGTTAGCCACTTAATATGCCAGGATTTAGCCACTTAATATGCCAAGAGTTAGCCACTTAATATGTCAAGAGTTAGCCACTTAATATGCCAGGAGTTAGCCACTGTATGCCAGGAGTTAGCCGCTTAATATGCCAGGATTTAGCCACTTAATATGCCAGGAGTTAGCCACTTAATATGCCAGGAGTTTGCCACTCTATGCCAGGAGTTATCCACTTAATATGCCAAGAGTTAGCCACCTAATATGCCAAGAGGAGTTGGCCACTCTATGCCAGGATTTTGCCACTCTATGCCAGGATTTAGCCACTCTATGCTAGGATTTAGCCACTCTATGCCAGGAGTTAGCCACTTAATATGCCAGGATTTTGCCCCTCAATATGCCAGGATTTTGCCCCTCAATATGCCGTGATTTTGCCCCTCAATATGCCAGGACTTTGCCCCACAATATGCCAGGATTTTGCCCCACAATATGCCAGGATTTTGCCCTCTATATGCCAGGATTCAGCTCCTCAATGTGCCAGGATTTAGCCACTTAATATGCCAGGATTTTGCCTCTCCATATGCCAGGATTTAGCCACTTAATATGCCAGGATTTAGCCATTTATTATGCCAGGATTTTGCCCTTCAATATGCCAGGATTTAGCCATTTATTATGCCAGGATTTAGCCATTTATTATGCCAGGATTATGCCTCTCAATATGCCAGGATTTAGCCATTTATTATTCCAGGATTTTGCCCCTGAATATGCCAGGATTTAGCCTCTCAATATGCAAGGATTTTGCCCCTTAATATGCCAGGATTTAGCCACTCACTATGCCAGGATTTAGCCACTCACTATGCCAGGATTTACCCACTCACTATGCCAGGACTTTGCCCCATAATATGCCAGGATTTTGCCCCCTCTATATGCCAGGATTTAGCTCCTCAATGTGCCAGGATTTAGCCACTTAATATGCCAGGATTTTGCCTCTCAATATGCCAGGATTTAGCCACTTAATATGCCAGTATTTAGCCATTTATTATGCCAGGAGTTTGCCCCTCAATATGCCAGGATTTAGCCACTTAATTTGCCAGGAGTTAGCCACTTAATATGACAGGATTTTGCCCTTCACTATGCCAGGATTTTGACCCTCAATATGCCGTGATTTTGCCCCTCAATATGCCAGGGTTTAGCCACTAAATATGTCCGGACTTTGCCCCACAATATGCCAGGATTTTGCCCCTCTATATGCCAGGATTTAGCTCCTCAATGTGCCAGGATTTAGCCACTTAATATGCCAAGAGTTGGCCACCTAATATGCCAAGAGGAGTTAGCCACTCTATGCCAGGATTTTGCCACTCTATGCCAGGATTTAGCCACTCTATGCTAGGATTTAGCCACTTAATTTGCCAGGAGTTAGCCACTTAATATGCCAGGATTTTGCCCCTCAATATGCCAGGATTTTGCCCCTCAATATGCCGTGATTTTGCCCCTCAATATGCCAGGACTTTGCCCCACAATATGCCAGGATTTTGCCCCTCTATATGCCAGGATTTAGCTCCTCAATGTGCCAGGATTTAGCCACTTAATATGCCAGGATTTTGCCTCTCCATATGCCAGGATTTAGCCACTTAATATGCCAGGATTTAGCCATTTATTATGCTAGGATTTTGCCCTTCAATATGCCAGGATTTAGCCATTTATTATGCCAGGATTTAGCCATTTATTATGCCAGGATTATGCCTCTCAATATGCCAGGATTTAGCCATTTATTATGCCAGGATTTTGCCCCTGAATATGCCAGGATTTAGCCTCTCAATATGCAAGGATTTTGCCCCTTAATATGCCAGGATTTAGCCACTCACTATGCCAGGATTTAGCCACTCACTATGCCAGGATTTACCCACTCACTATGCCAGGACTTTGCCCCATAATATGCCAGGATTTTGCCCCTCTATATGCCAGGATTTAGCTCCTCAATGTGCCAGGATTTAGCCACTTAATATGCCAGGATTTTGCCTCTCAATATGCCAGGATTTAGCCACTTAATATGCCAGTATTTAGCCATTTATTATGCCAGGAGTTTGCCCCTCAATATGCCAGGATTTAGCCACTTAATTTGCCAGGAGTTAGCCACTTAATATGACAGGATTTTGCCCTTCACTATGACAGGATTTTGACCCTCAATATGCCAGGATTTTGCCCCTCAATATGCCAGGGTTTAGCCACTAAATATGTCAGGACTTTGCCCCACAATATGCCAGGATTTTGCCCTTCTATATGCCAGGATTTAGCTCCTCAATGTGCCAGGATTTAGCCACTTAATATGCCATGATTTTGCCTCTCCATATGCCAGGATTTAGCCACTTAATATGCCAGGATTTAGCCATTTATTATGCCAGGATTTTGCCCTTCAATATGCCAGGATTTAGCCATTTATTATGCCAGGATTTAGCCATTTATTATGCCAGGATTTTGCCTCTCAAAATGCCAGGATTTAGCCATTTATTATGCCAGGATTTTGCCCCTCAATATGCCAGGATTTAGCCACTCAATATGCAAGGATTTTGCCCCTCAATATGCCGTGATTTTGCCCCTCAATATGCCAGGGTTTTAGCGACTAAATATGCCCGGATTTTGCCCCTTAATTTGCCAGGACTTTGAATCACAATATGCCAGGATTTTGCCCCTCTATATGCCAGGATTTAGCTCCTCAATGTGCCAGGATTTTGCCTCTCCATATGCCAGGATTTAGCCACTTATTATGCCAGGATTTAGCCATTTATTATGCCAGGATTTTGCCCCTCAATATGCCAGGATTTAGCCATTTATTATGCCACGATTTTGCCTCTCAATATGCCAGGATTTAGCCATTTATTATGCCAGGATTTTTCCTTTTATTATGCCAGGATTTAGCCACTCAAGATGCCAGGATTTTGCCCCTCAATATGCCAGGATTTAGCCACTCACTATGCCAGGATTTAGCCACTCACTATGCCAGGATTTAGCCACTTAATATGCCAGGAGTTAGCCACTTAATATACCAGGAGTTAGCCACTTAATATGCTAGGATTTAGCCACTTAATATGCCAAGAGTTAGCCACTTAATATGCCAAGAGTTAGCCACTTAATATGCCAGGATTTAGCCACTCACTATGCCAGGATTTAGCCACTCACTATGCCAGGATTTAGCCACTTAATATGCCAGGAGTTAGCCACTTAATATACCAGGAGTTAGCCACTTAATATGCCAGGATTTAGCCACTTAATATGCCAAGAGTTAGCCACTTAATATGCCAAGAGTTAGCCACTTAATATGCCAGGAGTTAGCCACTCTATGCCAGGATTTAGCCACTTAATATGCCAGGATTTTGCCCCTCTATGCCAGGATTTAGCCACTTTATTTGCCAGGAGTTAGCCACTTAATATACCAGGAGTTAGCCACTTAATATGCCAGGATTTAGCCACTTAATATGCCAAGAGTTAGCCACTTAATATGTCAAGAGTTAGCCACTTAATATGCCAGGAGTTAGCCACTCTATGCCAGGAGTTAGCCGCTTAATATGCCAGGATTTAGCCACTTAATATGCCAGGAGTTAGCCACTTAATATGCCAGGAGTTTGCCACTCTATGCCAGGAGTTATCCACTTAATATGCCAAGAGTTAGCCACCTAATATGCCAAGAGGAGTTTGCCACTCTATGCCAGGATTTTGCCACTCTATGCCAGGATTTAGCCACTCTATGCTAGGATTTAGCCACTTAATTTGCCAGGAGTTAGCCACTTAATATGCCAGGATTTTGCCCCTCAATATGCCAGGATTTTGCCCCTCAATATGCCGTGATTTTGCCCCTCAATATGCCAGGACTTTGCCCCACAATATGCCAGGATTTTGCCCCTCTATATGCCAGGATTTACCTCCTCAATGTGCCAGGATTTAGCCACTTAATATGCCAGGATTTTGCCTCTCCATATGCCAGGATTTAGCCACTTAATATGCCAGGATTTAGCCATTTATTATGCCAGGATTTTGCCCTTCAATATGCCAGGATTTAGCCATTTATTATGCCAGGATTTAGCCATTTATTATGCCAGGATTATGCCTCTCAATATGCCAGGATTTAGCCATTTATTATGCCAGGATTTTGCCCCTGAATATGCCAGGATTTAGCCTCTCAATATGCAAGGATTTTGCCCCTTAATATGCCAGGATTTAGCCACTCACTATGCCAGGATTTAGCCACTCACTATGCCAGGATTTACCCACTCACTATGCCAGGACTTTGCCCCATAATATGCCAGGATTTTGCCCCCTCTATATGCCAGGATTTAGCTCCTCAATGTGCCAGGATTTAGCCACTTAATATGCCAGGATTTTGCCTCTCAATATGCCAGGATTTAGCCACTTAATATGCCAGTATTTAGCCATTTATTATGCCATGAGTTTGCCCCTCAATATGTAAGGATTTAGCCACTTAATTTGCCAGGAGTTAGCCACTTAATATGACAGGATTTTGCCCTTCACTATGCCAGGATTTTGACCCTCAATATGCCGTGATTTTGCCCCTCAATATGCCAGGGTTTAGCCACTAAATATGTCAGGACTTTGCCCAACAATATGCCAGGATTTTGCCCCTCTATATGCCAGGATTTAGCTCCTCAATGTGCCAGGATTTAGCCACTTAATATGCCAAGAGTTGGCCACCTAATATGCCAAGAGGAGTTAGCCACTCTATGCCAGGATTTTGCCACTCTATGCCAGGATTTAGCCACTCTATGCTAGGATTTAGCCACTTAATTTGCCAGGAGTTAGCCACTTAATATGCCAGGATTTTGCCCCTCAATATGCCAGGATTTTGCCCCTCAATATGCCGTGATTTTGCCCCTCAATATGCCAGGACTTTGCCCCACAATATGCCAGGATTTTGCCCCTCTATATGCCAGGATTTAGCTCCTCAATGTGCCAGGATTTAGCCACTTAATATGCCAGGATTTTGCCTCTCCATATGCCAGGATTTAGCCACTTAATATGCCAGGATTTAGCCATTTATTATGCCAGGATTTTGCCCTTCAATATGCCAGGATTTAGCCATTTATTATGCCAGGATTTAGCCATTTATTATGCCAGGATTATGCCTCTCAATATGCCAGGATTTAGCCATTTATTATGCCAGGATTTTGCCCCTGAATATGCCAGGATTTAGCCTCTCAATATGCAAGGATTTTGCCCCTTAATATGCCAGGATTTAGCCACTCACTATGCCAGGATTTAGCCACTCACTATGCCAGGATTTACCCACTCACTATGCCAGGACTTTGCCCCATAATATGCCAGGATTTTGCCCCTCTATATGCCAGGATTTAGCTCCTCAATGTGCCAGGATTTAGCCACTTAATATGCCAGGATTTTGCCTCTCAATATGCCAGGATTTAGCCACTTAATATGCCAGTATTTAGCCATTTATTATGCCAGGAGTTTGCCCCTCAATATGCCAGGATTTAGCCACTTAATTTGCCAGGAGTTAGCCACTTAATATGACAGGATTTTGCCCTTCACTATGCCATGATTTTGACCCTCAATATGCCGTGATTTTGCCCCTCAATATGCCAGGGTTTAGCCACTAAATATGTCAGGACTTTGCCCCACAATATGCCAGGATTTTGCCCCTCTATATGCCAGGATTTAGCTCCTCAATGTGCCAGGATTTAGCCACTTAATATGCCATGATTTTGCCTCTCCATATGCCAGGATTTAGCCACTTATTATGCCAGGATTTAGCCATTGATTATGCCAGGATTTTGCCCTTCAATATGCCAGGATTTAGCCATTTATTATGCCAGGATTTAGCCATTTATTATGCCAGGATTTTGCCTCTCAAAATGCCAGGATTTAGCCATTTATTATGCCAGGATTTTGCCCCTCAATATGCCAGGATTTAGCCACTCAATATGCAAGGATTTTGCCCCTCAATATGCCGTGATTTTGCCCCTCAATATGCCAGGGTTTTAGCGACTAAATATGCCCGGATTTTGCCCCTTAATTTGCCAGGTCTTTGCATCACAATATGCCAGGATTTTGCCCCTCTATATGCCAGGATTTAGCTCCTCAATGTGCCAGGATTTTGCCTCTCCATATGCCAGGATTTAGCCACTTATTATGCCAGGATTTATCCATTTATTATGCCAGGATTTTGCCCCTCAATATGCCAGGATTTAGCAATTTATTATGCCAGGATTTTGCCTCTCAATATGCCAGGATTTAGCCATTTATTATGCCAGGATTTTTCCTTTTATTATGCCAGGATTTAGCCACTCAATATGCCATGATTTTGCCCCTCAATATGCCAGGATTTAGCCACTCACTATGCCAGGATTTAGCCACTTAATATGCCAGGAGTTAGCCACTTAATATGCCAGGATTTAGCCACTTAATATGCGAAGAGTTAGCCACTTAATATGCCAAGAGTTAGCCACTTAATATGCCAGGATTTAGCCACTCACTATGCCAGGAATTAGCCACTCACTATGCCAGGATTTAGCCACTTAATATGCCAGGAGTTAGCCACTTAATATGCCAGGATTTAGCCACTTAATATGCCAAGAGTTAGCCACTTAATATGCCAAGAGTTAGCCACTTAATATGCCAGGAGTTAGCCACTCTATGCCAGGATTTAGCCACTTAATATGCCAGGATTTTGCCCCTCTATGCCAGGATTTAGCCACTTTATTTGCCAGGAGTTAGCCACTTAATATACCAGGAGTTAGCCACTTAATATGCCAGGATTTAGCCACTTAATATGCCAAGAGTTAGCCACTTAATATGTCAAGAGTTAGCCACGTAATATGCCAGGAGTTAGCCACTCTATGCCAGGAGTTAGCCGCTTAATATGCCAGGATTTAGCCACTTAATATGCCAGGAGTTAGCCACTTAATATGCCAGGAGTTTGCCACTCTATGCCAGGAGTTATCCACTTAATATGCCAAGAGTTAGCCACCTAATATGCCAAGAGGAGTTAGCCACTCTATGCCATGATTTTGCCACTCTATGGCAGGATTTAGCCACTCTATACTAGGATTTAGCCACTTAATTTGCCAGGAGTTAGCCACTTAATATGCCAGGATTTTGCCCCTCAATATGCCAGGATTTTGCCCCTCAATATGCCAGGATTTTGCCCCTCAATATGCCGTGATTTTGCCCCTCAATATGCCGTGATTTTGCCCCTCAATATGCCAGGACTTTGCCCCACAATATGCCAGGATTTTGCCCCTCTATATGCCAGGATTTAGCTCCTCAATGTGCCAGGATTTAGCCACTTAATATGCCAGGATTTTGCCTCTCCATATGCCAGGATTTAGCCACTTAATATGCCAGGATTTAGCCATTTATTATGCCAGGATTTAGCCATTTATTATGCCAGGATTTAGCCATTTATTAAGCCAGGATTATGCCTCTCAATATGCCAGGATTTAGCCATTTATTATGCCAGGATTTTGCCCCTGAATATGCCAGGATTTAGCCACTCAATATGCAAGGATTTTGCCCCTTAATATGCCAGGATTTAGCCACTCACTATGCCAATATTTAGCCACTCACTATGCCAGGACTTACCCACTCACTATGCCAGGACTTTGGCCCATAATATGCCAGGATTTTGCCCCTCTATATGCCAGGATTTAGCTCCTCAATGTGCCAGGATTTAGCCACTTAATATGCCAGGATTTTGCCTCTCAATATGCCAGGATTTAGCCACTTAATATGCCAGTATTTAGCCATTTATTATGCCAGGAGTTTGCCCCTCAATATGCCAGGATTTAGCCACTTAATTTGCCAGGAGTTAGCCACATAATATGACAGGATTTTGCCCTTCACTATGCCAGGATTTTGACCCTCAATATGCCGTGATTTTGCCCCTCAATATGCCAGGGTTTAGCCACTGAATATGCCAGGACTTTGCCCCACAATATGCCAGGATTTTGCCCCTCTATATGCCAGGAATTAGCTCCTCAATGTGCCAGGATTTAGCCACTTAATATGCCATAATTTTGCCTCTCCATATGCCAGGATTTAGCCACTTAATATGCCAGGATTTAGCCATTTATTATGCCAGGATTTTGCCATTTCTTATGCCAGGATTTTGCCTCTCAATATGCCAGGATTTAGCCATTTATTATGCCAGGATTTTGCCCCTCAATATGCCAGGATTTAGCCACTCAATATGCAAGGATTTTGCCCCTCAATATGCCTTGATTTTGCCCCTCAATATGCCAGGGTTTTAGCCACTAAATATGCTCGGATTTTGCCCCTTAATTTGCCAGGACTTTGCATCACAATATGCCAGGATTTTGCCCCTCTATATGCCAGGATTTAGCTCCTCAATGTGCCAGGATTTTGCCTCTCCATATGCCAGGATTTAGCCACTTATTATGCCAGGATTTAGCCATTTATTATGCCAGGATTTTGCCCCTCAATATGCCAGGATTTAGCCATTTATTATGCCAGGATTTTGCCTCTCAATATGCCAGGATTTAGCCATTTATTATGCCAGGATTTTTCCTTTTATTATGCCAGGATTTAGCCTCTCAATATGCCAGGATTTTGCCCTCAATATGCCAGGATTTAGCCACTCACTATGCCAGGATTTAGCCACTCACTATGCCAGGATTTAGCCACTTAATATGCCAGGAGTTAGCCACTTAATATACCAGGAGTTAGCCACATAATATGCCAGGATTTAGCCACTTAATATGCCAAGAGTTAGCCACTTAATATGCCAAGAGTTAGCCACTTAATATGCCAGGAGTTAGCCACTCTGTGCCAGGATTTAGCCACTTAATATACCAGGATTTTGCCCCTCTATGCCAGGATTTAGCCACTTTATTTGCTAGGAGTTAGCCACTTAATATACCAGGAGTTAGCCACTTAATATGCCAGGATTTAGCCACTTAATATGCCAAGAGTTAGCCACTTAATATGCCAGGATTTAGCCATTTATTATGCCAGGATTTTGCCTCTCAATATGCCAGGATTTAGCCATTTATTATGCCAGGATTTTGCCCCTCAATATGCCAGGATTTAGCCACTCAATATGCAAGGATTTTGCCCCTCAATATGCCGTGATTTTGCCCCTCAATATGCCAGGGTTTTAGCCACTAAATATGCCCGGATTTTGCCCCTCAATATTCCAGGACTTTGCATCACAATATGCCAGGATTTTGCCCCTCTATATGCCAGGATTTAGCTCCTCAATGTGCCAGGATTTAGCCACTTAATATGCCAGGATTTTGCCTCTCCATATGCCAGGATTTAGCCACTTATTATGCCAGGATTTAGCCATTTATTATGCCAGGATTTTGCCGCTCAGTATGTCAGGATTTAGCCATTTATTATGCCAGGATTTTTTCTTTTATTATGCCAGGATTTAGCCACTCAATATGCCAGGATTTTGCCCCTCAATATGCCAGGATTTAGCCACTCACTATGCCAGGATTTAGCCACTCACTATGCCATGATTTAGCCACTTAATATGCCAGGAGTTAGCCACTTAATATGCCAGGATTTAGCCACTTAATATGCCAAGAGTTAGCCACTTAATATGCCAAGAGTTAGCCACTTAATATGCCAGGATTTAGCCACTTAATATGCCAAGAGTTAGCCACTTAATATGCCAAGAGTTAGCCACTCTATGCCAGGATTTAGCCACTTAATATGCCAGGATTTTGCCCCTCTATGCCAGGATTTAGCCACTTTATTTGCCAGGAGTTAGCCACTTAATATACCAGGAGTTAGCCACTTAATATGCCAGGATTTAGCCACTTAATATGCCAAGAGTTAGCCACTTAATATGTCAAGAGTTAGCCACTTAATATGCCAGGAGTTAGCCACTCTATGACAGAAATTAGCCGCTTAATATGCCAGGATTTAGCCACTTAATATGCCAGGAGTTAGCCACTTAATATGCCAGGAGTTTGCCACTTAATATGCCAGGAGTTTGCCACTATATGCCAGGAGTTATCCACTTAATATGCCAAGAGTTAGCCACTTAATATGCCAAGAGGAGTTAGCCACTCTATGCCAGGATTTTGCCACTCTATGCCAGGATTTAGCCACTCTATGCTAGGATTTAGCCACTTAATTTGCCAGGAGTTAGCCACTTAATATGCCAGGATTTTGCCCCTCAATATGCCAGGATTTTGCCCCTCAATATGCCGTGATTTTGCCCCTCAATATGCCAGGACTTTGCCCCACAATATGCCAGGATTTTGCCCCTCTATATGCCAGGATTTAGCTCCTCAATGTGCCAGGATTTAGCCACTTAATATGCCAGGATTTTGCCTCTCCATATGCCAGGATTTAGCCACTTAATATGCCAGGATTTAGCCATTTATTATGCCAGGATTTTGCCCTTCAATATGCCAGGATTTAGCCATTTATTATGCCAGGATTTAGCCATTTATTATGCCAGGATTATGCCTCTCAATATGCCAGGATTTAGCCATTTATTATGCCAGGATTTTGCCCCTGAATATGCCAGGATTTAGCCTCTCAATATGCAAGGATTTTGCCCCTTAATATGCCAGGATTTAGCCACTCACTATGCCAGGATTTAGCCACTCACTATGCCAGGATTTACCCACTCACTATGCCAGGACTTTGCCCCATAATATGCCAGGATTTTGCCCCTCTATATGCCAGGATTTAGCTCCTCAATGTGCCAGGATTTAGCCACTTAATATGCCAGGATTTTGCCTCTCAATATGCCACAATTTAGCCACTTAATATGCCAGTATTTAGCCATTTATTATGACAGGAGTTTGCTCCTCAATATGCCAGGATTTAGCCACTTAATTTGCCAGGAGTTAGCCACTTAATATGACAGGATTTTGCCCTTCACTATGCCAGGATTTTGCCCCTCAATATGCCGTGATTTTGCCCCTCAATATGCCAGGGTTTAGCCACTAAATATGCCCGGATTTTGCCCCTCAATATGCCAGGACTTTGCCCCACAATATGCCAGGATTTTGCCCCTCTATATGCCAGGATTTAGCTCCTCAATGTGCCAGGATTTAGCCACTTAATATGCCATGATTTTGCCTCTCCATATGCCAGGATTTAGCCACTTAATATGCCAGGATTTAGCCATTTATTATGCCAGGATTTTGCCCTTCAATATGCCAGGATTTAGCCATTTATTATGCCAGGATTTAGCCATTTATTATGCCAGGATTTTGCCTCTCAATATGCCAGGATTTAGCCACTAAATATGCAAGGATTTTGCCCCTCAATATGCCAGGGTTTTAGCCACTAAATATGCCCGGATTTTGCCACTCAATATGCCAGGACTTTGCATCACAATATGCCAGGATTTTGCCCCTCTATATGCCAGGATTTAGCTCCTTAATGTGCCAGGATTTAGCCACTTAATATGCCAGGATTTAGCCACTTAATATGCCAAGAGTTAGCCACTTAATATGTCAAGAGTTAGCCACTTAATATGCCAGGAGTTAGCCACTCTATGCCAGGAGTTAGCCGCTTAATATGCCAGGATTTAGCCACTTAATATGCCAGGAGTTAGCCACTTAATATGCCAAGAGTTAGCCACTTAATATGCCAAGAGGAGTTAGCGACTCTATGCCAGGATTTAGCCACTCTATGCCAGGATTTAGCCACTCTATGCTAGGATTTAGCCACTTAATTTGCCAGGAGTTAGCCACTTAATATGCCAGGATTTTGCCCCTCAATATGCCAGGATTTTGCCCCTCAATATGCCTTGTTTTTGCCCCTCAATATGCCAGGACTTTGCCCCACAATATGCCAGGATTTTGCCCCTCTATATGCCAGGATTTACCTCCTCAATGTGCCAGGATTTAGCCACCTAATATGCCAGGATTTTGCCTCTCCTTATGCCAGGATTTAGCCACTTAATATGCCAGGATTTTGCCATTTATTATGCCAGGATTTTGCCCTTCAATATGCCAGGATTTAGCCATTTATTATGCCAGGATTTAGCCATTTATTATGCCAGGATTATGCCTCTCAATATGCCAGGATTTAGAAATTTATTATGCCAGGATTTTGCCCCTGAATATACCAGGATTTAGCCACTCAATATGCAAGGATTTTGCCCCTTAATATGCCAGGATTTAGCCACTCACTATGCCAGGATTTAGCCACTCACTATGCCAGGACTTTGCCCCATAATATGCCAGGATTTTGCCCCTCTATATGCCAGGATTTAGCTCCTCAATGTGCCAGGATTTAGCCACTTAATATGCCAGGATTTTGCATCTCAATATGCCAGGATTTAGCCACTTAATATGCCAGTATTTAGCCATTTATTATGCCAGGAGTTTGCCCCTCAATATGCCAGGATTTAGCCACTTAATTTGCCGGGAGTTAGCCACTTAATATGACAGGATTTTGCCCTTCACTATGCCAGGATTTTGACCCTTAATATGCCGTGATTTTGCCCCTCAATATGCCAGGGTTTAGCCACTAAATATGCCCGGATTTTGCCCCTCAATATGCCAGGACTTTGCCCCACAATATGCCAGGATTTTGCCCCTCTATATGCCAGGATTTAGCTCCTTAATGTGCCAGGATTTAGCCACTTAATATGCCATGATTTTGCCTCTCCATATGCCAGGATTTAGCCACTTAATATGCCAGGATTTAGCCATTTATTATGACAGGATTTTGCCCTTAAATATTGCAGGATTTAGCCATTTATTATGCCAGCATTTAGCCATTTATTATGCCAGGATTTTGCCTCTCAATATGCCAGGATTTAGCCATGTATTATGCCAGGATTTTGCCCCTCAATATGCCAGGATTTAGCCCTTAAATATTGCAGGATTTAGCCATTTATTATGCCAGCATTTAGCCATTTATTATGCCAGGATTTTGCCTCTCAATATGCCAGGATTTAGCCATGTATTATGCCAGGATTTTGCCCCTCAATATGCCAGGATTTAGCCACTCAATATGCAAGGATTTTGCCCCTCAATATGCCGTGATTTTGCCCCTCAATATGCCAGGGCTTTGCATCACAATATGCCAGGATTTTGCCCCTCTATATGCCAGGATTTAGCTCCTCAATGTGCCAGGATTTTGCCTCTCCATATGCCAGGATTTAGCCACTTATTATGCCAGGATTTAGCTATTTATTATGCCAGGATTTTGCCCCTCAATATGCCAGGATTTAGCCATTTATTATGCCAGGATTTTTCCTTTTATTATGCCAGGATTTAGCCACTCAATATGCCAGGATTTTGCCCCTCAATATGCCAGGATTTAGACACTCACTATGCCAGGATTTAGCCACTCACTATGCCAGGATTTAGCCACTTAATATGCCAGGAGTTAGCCACTTAATATACCAGGAGTTAGCCACTTAATATGCCAAGAGTTAGCCACTTAATATGCCAAGAGGATTTAGCCACTCTATGCCAGGATTTTGCCACTCTATGCCAGGATTTAGCCACTCTATGCAGGATTTAGCCACTTAATTTGCCAGGAGTTAGCCACTTAATATGCCAGGATTTTTGCCCCTCAATATGCCAGGATTTTGCCCCTCAATATGCCGTGATTTTGCCCCTCAATATGCCAGGACTTTGCCCCACAATATGCCAGGATTTTGCCCCTCTATATGCCAGGATTTAGCTCCTCAATGTGCCAGGATTTAGCCACTTAATATGCCAGGATTTTGCCTCTCCATATGCCAGGATTTAGCCACTTAATATGCCAGGATTTAGCCATTTATTATGCCAGGATTTTGCCATTTATTATGCCAGGATTTTGCCCTTCAATATGCCAGGATTTAGCCATTTATTATGCCAGGATTTAGCCATTTATTATGCCAGGACTTTGCCCCACAATATGCCAGGATTTTGCCCCTCTATATGCCAGGATTTAGCTCCTCAATGTGCCAGGATTTAGCCACTTAATATGCCAGGATTTAGCCATTTATTATGCCAGGATTTTGCCCTTCAATATGCCAGGATTTAGCCATTTATTATGCCAGGATTTAGCCATTTATTATGCCAGGATTATGCCTCTCAATATGCCAGGATTTAGCCATTTATTATGCCAGGATTTTGCCCCTGAATATGCCAGGATTTAGCCACTCAATATGCAAGGATTTTGCCCCTTAATATGCCAGGATTTAGCCACTCACTATGCCAGGATTTTGCCCCTCTATGCCAGGATTTTGCCCCTCTATATGCCAGGATTTAGCTCCTCAATGTGCCAGGATTTAGCCACTTAATATGCCAGGATTTTGCCTCTCCATATGCCAGGATTTAGCCACTTAATATGCCAGGATTTAGCCATTTATTATGCCAGGATTTTGCCCTTCAATATGCCAGGATTTAGCCATTTATTATGTCAGGATTTAGCCATTTATTATGCCAGGATTATGCCTCTCAATATGCCAGGATTTAGCCATTTATTATGCCAGGATTTTGCCCCTGAATATGCCAGGATTTAGCCTCTCAATATGCAAGGATTTTGCCCCTTAATTTGCCAGGATTTAGCCACTTAATATGCCAAGAGTTAGCCACTTAATATGCCAAGAGTTAGCCACTTAATATGCCAGGAGTTAGCCACTCTATGTCAGGATTTAGCCACTTAATATGCCAGGATTTTGCCCCTCTATGCCAGGATTTAGCCACTTTATTTGCTAGGAGTTAGCCACTTAATATACCAGGAGTTAGCCACTTAATATGCCAGGATTTAGCCACTTAATATGCCAAGAGTTAGCCACTTAATATGTCAAGAGTTAGCCACTTAATATGCCAGGAGCTAGCCACTCTATGCCAGGAGTTAGCCGCTTAATATGCCAGGATTTAGCCATTTATTATGCCAGAATTTTGCCTCTCAATATGCCAGGATTTAGCCATTTATTATGCCAGGATTTTGCCTCTCAATATGCCAGGATTTAGCCACTCAATATGCAAGGATTTTGCCCCTCAATATGCCGTGATTTTGCCCCTCAATATGCCAGGGTTTTAGCCACTAAATATGCCCGGATTTTGCCCCTCAATATTCCAGGACTTTGCATCACAATATGCCAGGATTTTGCCCCTCTATATGCCAGGATTTAGCCACTTAATATGCCAGGATTTTGCCTCTCCATATGCCAGGATTTAGCCACTTATTATGCCAGGATTTAGCCATTTATTATGCCAGGATTTTGCCCCTCAATATGCCAGGATTTTGCCATTTATTATGCCAGAATTTTGCCTCTCAGTATGCCAGGATTTAGCCATTTATTATGCCAGGATTTTTTCTTTTATTATGCCAGGATTTAGCCACTCAATATGCCAGGATTTTGCCCCTCAATATGCCAGGATTTAGCCACTCACTATGCCAGGATTTAGCCACTCACTATGCCATGATTTAGCCACTTAATATGCCAGGAGTTAGCCACTTAATATACCAGGAGTTAGCCACTTAATATGCCAGGATTTAGCCACTTAATATGCCAAGAGTTAGCCACTTAATATGCCAGGATTTAGCCACTTAATATGCCAAGAGTTAGCCACTTAATATGCCAAGAGTTAGCCACTCTATGCCAGGATTTAGCCACTTAATATGCCAGGATTTTGCCCCTCTATGCCAGGATTTAGCCACTTTATTTGCCAGGAGTTAGCCACTTAATATACCAGGAGTTAGCCACTTAATATGCCAGGATTTAGCCACTTAATATGCCAAGAGTTAGCCACTTAATATGTCAAGAGTTAGCCACTTAATATGCCAGGAGTTAGCCACTCTATGACAGGAGTTAGTCGCTTAATATGCAAGGATTTAGCCACTTAATATGCCAGGAGTTAGCCACTTAATATGCCAGGAGTTTGCCACTCTATGCCAGGAGTTATCCACTTAATATGCCAAGAGTTAGCCACTTAATATGCCAAGAGGAGTTAGCCACTCTATGCCAGGATTTAGCCACTCTATGCTAGGATTTAGCCACTTAATTTGCCAGGAGTTAGCCACTTAATATGCCAGGATTTTGCCCCTCAATATGCCAGGATTTTGCCCCTCAATATGCCGTGATTTTGCCCCTCAATATGCCAGGACTTTGCCCCACAATATGCCAGGATTTTGCCCCTCTATATGCCAGGATTTAGCTCCTCAATGTGCCAGGATTTAGCCACTTAATATGCCAGGATTTTGCCTCTCCATATGCCAGGATTTAGCCACTTAATATGCCAGGATTTAGCCATTTATTATGCAAGGATTTTGCCCTTCAATATGCCAGGATTTAGCCATTTATTATGCCAGGATTTAGCCATTTATTATGCCAGGATTATGCCTCTCAATATGCCAGGATTTAGCCATTTATTATGCCAGGATTTTGCCCCTGAATATGCCAGGATTTAGCCTCTCAATATGCAAGGATTTTGCCCCTTAATATGCCAGGATTTAGCCACTCACTATGCCAGGATTTAGCCACTCACTATGCCAGGATTTACCCACTCACTATGCCAGGACTTTGCCCCATAATATGCCAGGATTTTGCCCCTCGATATGCCAGGATTTAGCTCCTCAATGATCCAGGATTTAGCCACTTAATATGCCAGGATTTTGCCTCTCAATATGCCAGGATTTAGCCACTTAATATGCCAGTATTTAGCCATTTATTATGACAGGAGTTTGCCCCTCAATATGCCAGGATTTAGCCACTTAATTTGATAGGAGTTAGCCACTTAATATGACAGGATTTTGCCCTTCACTATGCCAGGATTTTGCCCCTCAATATGCCGTGATTTTGCCCCTCAATATGCCAGGGTTTAGCCACTAAATATGCCCGGATTTTGCCCCTCAATATGCCAGGACTTTGCCCCACAATATGCCAGGATTTTGCCCCTCTATATGCCAGGATTTAGCTCCTCAATGTGCCAGGATTTAGCCACTTAATATGCCATGATTTTGCCTCTCCATATGCCAGGATTTAGCCACTTAATATGCCAGGATTTAGCCATTTATTATGCCAGGATTTTGCCCTTCAATATGCCAGGATTTAGCCATTTATTATGCCAGGATTTAGCCATTTATTATGCCAGGATTTAGCCATTTATTATGCCAGGATTTAGCCATTTATTATGCCAGGATTTTGCCTCTCAATATGCCAGGATTTAGCCACTAAATATGCAAGGATTTTGCCCCTCAATATGCCAGGGTTTTAGCCACTAAATATGCCAGGATTTTGCCCCTCTATATGCCAGGATTTAGCTCCTCAATGTGCCAGGATTTAGCCACTTAATATGCCAGGATTTAGCCACTTAATATGCCAAGAGTTAGCCACTTAATATGTCAAGAGTTAGCCACTTAATATGCCAGGAGTTAGCCACTCTATGCCAGGAGTTAGCCGCTTAATATGCCAGGATTTAGCCACTTAATATGCCAGGAGTTAGCCACTTAATATGACAAGAGTTAGCCACTTAATATGCCAAGAGGAGTTAGCCACTCTATGCCAGGATTTTGCCACTCTATGCCAGGATTTAGCCACTCTATGCTAGGATTTAGCCACTTAATTTGCCAGGAGTTAGCCACTTAATATGCCAGGATTTTGCCCCTCAATATGCCAGGATTTTGCCCCTCAATATGCCGTGATTTTGCCCCTCAATATGCCAGGACTTTGCCCCACAATATGCCAGGATTTTGCCCCTCTATATGCCAGGATTTACCTCCTCAATGTGCCAGGATTTAGCCACCTAACATGCCAGGATTTTGCCTCTCCTTATGCCAGGATTTAGCCACTTAATATGCCAGGATTTTGCCATTTATTATGCCAAGATTTAGCCATTTATTATGCCAGGATTTAGCCATTTATTATGCCAGGATTATGCCTCTCAATATGCCAGGATTTAGAAATTTATTATGCCAGGATTTTGCCCCTGAATATGCCAGGATTTAGCCACTCAATATGCAAGGATTTTGCCCCTTAATATGCCAGGATTTAGCCACTCACTATGCCAGGATTTAGCCACTCACTATGCCAGGATTTACCCACTCACTATGCCAGGACTTTGCCCCATAATATGCCAGGATTTAGCTCCTCAATGTGCCAGGATTTAGCCACTTAATATGCCAGGATTTTGCCTCTCAATATGCCAGGATTTAGCCACTTAATATGCCAGTATTTAGCCATTTATTATGCCAGGAGATTGCCCCTCAATATGCCAGGATTTAGCCACTTAATTTGCCGGGAGTTAGCCACTTAATATGACAGGATTTTGCCCTTCACTATGCCAGGATTTTGACCCTTAATATGCCGTGATTTTGCCCCTCAATATGCCAGGGTTTAGCCACTAAATATGCCCGGATTTTGCCCCTCAATATGCCAGGACTTTGCCCCACAATATGCCAGGATTTTGCCCCTCTATATGCCAGGATTTAGCTCCTTAATGTGCCAGGATTTAGCCACTTAATATGCCATGATTTTGCCTCTCCATATGCCAGGATTTAGCCACTTAATATGCCAGGATTTAGCCATTTATTATGCCAGGATTTTGCCCTTAAATATTGCAGGATTTAGCCATTTATTATGCCAGGATTTTGCCTCTCAATATGCCAGGATTTAGCCATTTATTATGCCAGGATTTTGGCCCTCAATATGCCAGGATTTAGCCACTCAATATGCAAGGATTTTGCCCCTCAATATGCCGTGATTTTGCCCCTCAATATGCCAGGGCTTTGCATCACAATATGCCAGGATTTTGCCCCTCTATATGCCAGGATTTAGCTCCTCAATGTGCCAGGATTTTGCCTCTCCATATGCCAGGATTTAGCCACTTATTATGCCAGGATTTAGCTATTTATTATGCCAGGATTTTGCCCCTCAATATGCCAGGATTTAGCCATATATTATGCCAGGATTTTTCCTTTTATTATGCCAGGATTTAGCCACTCAATATGCCAGGATTTTGCCCCTCAATATGCCAGGATTTAGCCACTCACTATGCCAGGATTTAGCCACTCACTATGCCAGGATTTAGCCACTTAATATGCCAGGATTTTGCCCCTCTATATGCCAGGATTTAGCTTCTCAATGTGCCAGGATTTAGCCACTTAATATGCCATGATTTTGCCTCTCCATATGCCAGGATTTAGCCACTTAATATGCCAGGATTTAGCCATTTATTATGCCAGGATTTTGCCCTTCAATATGCCAGGATTTAGCCATTTATTATGCCAGGATTTAGCCATTTATTATGCCAGGATTTAGCCATTTATTATGCCAGGATTTTGCCTCTCAATATGCCAGGATTTAGCCACTAAATATGCAAGGATTTTGCCCCTCAATATGCCAGGGTTTTAGCCACTAAATATGCCCGGATTTTGCCACTCAATATGCCAGGACTTTGCATCACAATATGCCAGGATTTTGCCCCTTTATATGCCAGGATTTAGCTCCTCAATGTGCCAGGATTTAGCCACTTAATATGCCAGGATTTAGCCACTTAATATGCCAAGAGTTAGCCACTTAATATGTCAAGAGTTAGCCACTCTATGCCAGGAGTTAGCCGCTTAATATGCCAGGATTTAGCCACTTAATATGCCAGGAGTTAGCCACTTAATATGCCAAGAGTTAGCCACTTAATATGCCAAGAGGAGTTAGCGACTCTATGCCAGGATTTAGCCACTCAATGCCAGGATTTAGCCACTCTATGCTAGGATTTAGCCACTTAATTTGCCAGGAGTTAGCCACTTAATATGCCAGGATTTTGCCCCTCAATATGCCAGGATTTTGCCCCTCAATATGCCGTGATTTTGCCCCTCAATATGCCAGGACTTTGCCCCACAATATGCCAGGATTTTGCCCCTCTATATGCCAGGATTTACCTCCTCAATGTGCCAGGATTTAGCCACCTAATATGCCAGGATTTTGCCTCTCCTTATGCCAGGATTTAGCCACTTAATATGCCAGGATTTTGCCATTTATTATGCCAGGAGTTTGCCCTTCAATATGCCAGGATTTAGCCATTTATTATGCCAGGATTTAGCCATTTATTATGCCAGGATTATGCCTCTCAATATGCCAGGATTTAGAAATTTATTATGCCAGGATTTTGCCCCTGAATATGCCAGGATTTAGCCACTCAATATGCAAGGATTTTGCCCCTTAATATGCCAGGATTTAGCCACTCACTATGCCAGGATTTAGCCACTCACTATGCCAGGATTTACCCACTCACTATGCCAGGACTTTGCCCCATAATATGCCAGGATTTAGCTCCTCAATGTGCCAGGATTTAGCCACTTAATATGCCAGGATTTTGCCTCTCAATATGCCAGGATTTAGCCACTTAATATGCCAGTATTTAGCCATTTATTATGCCAGGAGTTTGCCCCTCAATATGCCAGGATTTAGCCACTTAATTTGCCGGGAGTTAGCCACTTAATATGACAGGATTTTGCCCTTCACTATGCCAGGATTTTGACCCTTAATATGCCGTGATTTTGCCCCTCAATATGCCAGGGTTTAGCCACTAAATATGCCCGGATTTTGCCCCTCAATATGCCAGGACTTCGCCCCACAATATGCCAGGATTTTGCCCCTCTATATGCCAGGATTTAGCTCCTTAATGTGCCAGGATTTAGCCACTTAATATGCCATGATTTTGCCTCTCCATATGCCAGGATTTAGCCACTTAATATGCCAGGATTTAGCCATTTATTATGCCAGGATTTTGCCCTTAAATATTGCAGGATTTAGCCATTTATTATGCCAGGATTTTGCCTCTCAATATGCCAGGATTTAGCCATTTATTATGCCAGGATTTTGCCCCTCAATATGCCAGGATTTAGCCACTCAATATGCAAGGATTTTGCCCCTCAATATGCCGTGATTTTGCCCCTCAATATGCCAGGGCTTTGCATCACAATATGCCAGGATTTTGCCCCTCTATATGCCAGGATTTAGCTCCTCAATGTGCCAGGATTTTGCCTCTCCATATGCCAGGATTTAGCCACTTATTATGCAAGGATTTAGCTATTTATTATGCCAGGATTTTGCCCCTCAATATGCCAGGATTTAGCCATTTATTATGCCAGGATTTTTCCTTTTATTATGCCAGGATTTAGCCACTCAATATGCCAGGATTTTGCCCCTCAATATGCCAGGATTTAGCCACTCACTATGCCAGGATTTAGCCACTCACTATGCCAGGATTTAGCCACTTAATATACCAGGAGTTAGCCACTTAATATGCCAGGATTTAGCCACTTAATATGCCAAGAGTTAGCCACTTAATATGCCAAGAGTTAGCCACTTAATATGCCAGGAGTTAGCCACTCTATGCCAGGATTTAGCCACTTAATATGCCAGGATTTTGCCCCTCTATGCCAGGAGTTAGCCGCTTAATATGCCAGGATTTAGCCACTTAATATGCCAGGAGTTAGCCACTTAATATGCCAGGAGTTTGCCACTCTATGCCAGGAGTTATCCACTTAATATGCCAAGAGTTAGCCACTTAATATGCCAAGAGGATTTAGCCACTCTATGCCAGGATTTTGCCACTCTATGCCAGGATTTAGCCACTCTATGCTAGGATTTAGCCACTTAATTTTCCAGGAGTTAGCCACTTAATATGCCAGGATTTTTGCCCCTCAATATGCCAGGATTTTGCCCCTCAATATGCCGTGATTTTGCCCCTCAATATGCCAGGACTTTGCCCCACAATATGCCAGGATTTTGCCCCTCTATATGCCAGGATTTACCTCCTCAATGTGCCAGGATTTAGCCACTTAATATGCCAGGATTTTGCCTCTCCATATGCCAGGATTTAGCCACTTAATATGCCAGGATTTAGCCATTTATTATGCCAGGATTTTGCCCTTCAATATGCCAGGATTTAGCCATTTATTATGCCAGGATTTAGCCATTTATTATGCCAGGATTATGCCTCTCAATATGCCAGGATTTAGCCATTTATTATGCCAGGATTTTGCCCCTGAATATGCCAGGATTTAGCCATTTATTATGCCAGGATTTTGCCCTTCAATATGCCAGGATTTAGCCATTTATTATGCCAGGATTTAGCCATTTATTATGCCAGGATTATGCCTCTCAATATGCCAGGATTTAGCCATTTATTATGCCAGGATTTTGCCCCTGAATATGCCAGGATTTAGCCACTCAATATGCAAGGATTTTGCCCCTTAATATGCCAGGATTTAGCCACTCACTATGCCAGGATTTTGCCCCTCTATGCCAGGATTTTGCCCTTCTATATGCCAGGATTTAGCTCCTCAATGTGCCAGGATTTAGACACCTAATATGCCAGGATTTTGCCTCTCCATATGCCAGGATTTAGCCACTTAATATGCCAGGATTTAGCCATTTATTATGCCAGGATTTTGCCCTTCAATATGCCAGGATTTAGCCATTTATTATGTCAGGATTTAGCCATTTATTATGCCAGGATTATGCCTCTCAATATGCCAGGATTTAGCCATTTATTATGCCAGGATTTTGCCCCTGAATATGCCAGGATTTAGCCACTCAATATGCAAGGATTTTGCCCCTTAATATGGTAGGATTTAGCCACTCACTATGCCAGGATTTAGCCACTCACTATGCCAGGATTTACCCACTCACTATGCCAGGACTTTGCCCCATAATATGCCAGGATTTTGCCCCTCTATATGCCAGGATTTAGCTCCTCAATGTGCCAGGATTTAGCTCCTCAATGTGCCAGGATTTAGCCACTTAATATGCCAGGATTTTGCCTCTCAATATGCCAGGATTTAGCCACTTAATATGCCAGGATTTAGCCATTTATTATGCCAGGAGTTTGCCCCTCAATATGCCAGGATTTAGCCATTTAGTATGCCAGGATTTAGCCATTTATTATGCCAGGATTTAGCCACTCAATATGCCAGGATTTTGCCCCTCAATATGCCAGGATGTAGCCACTCACTATGCCAGGATTTAGCAACTTTATTTAGCAGGATTTAGTCACTCACTATGCCAGGATTTAGCCACATAATATGCCAGGATTTAGCCACTTAATATGCCAGGATTTTGCCCCTCTATGCCAGGATTTAGCCACTTTATTTGCACGGAGTTAGCCACTTAATATACCAGGAGTTAGCCGCTTAATATGCCAGGATTTAGCCACATAATATGCCAGGAATTTAGCCACTTAATATGCCAAGAGTTTGCCACTTAATATGCCAAGAGTTAGCCACTTAATATGCCAGGAGTTAGCCACTTAATATGCCAGGAGCTAGCCACTTAATATGCCAGGAGTAAGCCACTCTATGCCAGGAGTTAGCCACTGAGTATGCCCAGATTTGCTCGTTTTGTGCCACTCCCCTTTCCTCTTCCCTAGTACTTACCTCCATGCTGAACTCCGTTGTTTCCTCCGTGCAGTCTTACCTCCTGCACGGAGGAAGGAAGCTCCGATCGCTTTTTTTTTCTTCTTATCTTTATTGAATGGGGAGGTGAGTAGACAGCGCTTGGCAGTTAAACAAAGTAAGTGTCAATCAATATAAAAAACCAAAGATAGTAAATTAATATAAAATATATAAATTTAATAATATATAAAAACAAATGCAATATATAAATACATATAGAAAAAATATACACAAATGTAACAAGAAATGACAATAAATCGTTAAAAACAAGAAACAATGATATGTGCCTTTAAATACAAATGAACAGACACGAATACGAATGTAACCACAGGCAGAGTATCAAATTACTCACTTGCTGATTAGGTTAGCAAAATACCATAAATAGTACATGGATACAAAAACGTGCTGGTCAGTAAGGAAGGAAGAATTTAGAACCTGGCCAGGTAACTTCACTTAACAGGAGGGACGCGTTTCGTTCGGGGAACTTCTTCAGCCTCTAAACAAACAGACCAGCATGCTGTTCTGTTTGTTTAGAGGCTGAAGAAGTTCCCTTCCCATTCTGTTTTCCTTTACAGTGGCTTGTCCCACTGTTTTCTCATAAAGACTAGCAGCTTATTTTCTCAATGCGACTCATCTGTCCAATCCACTGAGATATTTCATTGTCAATATCCTCAATCAGTGTATCGCTCGGTTTGTATATGTTAATAATTTTTTCTTCTTTTTATGTATTTGGTAAAGGGTTCACTTTGATTTCACAAAATAGGCGCTGTGTATATCACATTTTAACTTTATTGAAGGTGCGCAACTTCAATAAAGTTAAGAAGAAAAAAAAAAAAAACGACCGGAGCTTCCTTCCTCCGTGCAGGAGGTTAGACTGCACGGAGGAAACAACGGAGAGCAGCATGGAGGTAAGTATGCAACTACATTCGCTCCATAAGACGCACAGGCATTTCCCCTCACTTCTGAGGAGGAAAAAAGTGCGTCTTATGGAGCGAAAAAAAAAAAAGTTAAACATTTTTTTTTTTTTTTTACAAATTCGGACGGGTCCCCTAGAACTCGGGTAAGACGGCACTGCCTCAGTATAAGGCCCCCTTTGCTCTAATCCATCTCCTAATTGTTACAAAACCAAGACTGCCTAAAATCAGCCCACCTTATCTGCTAATACACGTTAATCATGTTGCAAACATAAATCCCCTGCTTGTAATATTTATTTATCATGTTTACATAAGAGGAGACATGATACAAGTATTCCCATATTATACAAAAAATGATCATGTTAATAAGGGAAGAGGTTTCTGCAAAATGGTACAATGTTTAGAACCAGAGGGTGGTAGAAATCCCAGCCATGTGACCAAACAGTATTTTACCAGAGGGGGTAGTAGATACCTAGCATGACCCTCCAGTAGAGGAAACACATGAGTATTATGATACAAGTATTCACATATATTACTAGATATTATCATGTCCATAAGAGAAGTATTATTGTGCACATGGAACAATGTTTAGAGCTGGAGGGTACTAAAAATCCCAACAATGTTACAAAACACTATCTTCCCAAAGGAGGTAGTAGATGCCTGGCATAATCTTCCAGTAGCGGAAGCATATAAATATCATGATATGAGTATTGTCATATTACTGAGTCCCCAGGACATAATTGAAAACAGGAGAAACACTCCATGTATTCTACCTGGTACAAACACTTTCTAAATAAATACATATTTACTAAATATATAAACATGCTAATAATGCAAATGGAACCCCGTTTGGAGCAAGAGTGTGTTAGAAATACCAGCCATGTGACAAAACAGTGTTTTTCCAAAAAGGGGGTAGTATAAACCTCTATTCCAGTAGAGGAAGCACATTATTATTATTATGATACAAGTATTCCCATATTACTACTTCTTATCATGCTGATAAGGGAAGTACTTTTTGTGCAGAGGTACACTGCTTATAGCTAGAAGATGGTAGAATTCAAAGCAATGTGACAACCCACTATTTTACTGAAGGGGTGAAGTAGATACCTGGAATGACCTTCCAGTACAGGAAGCACATTATTGTTATGAGCTAGAAGGTGGTCAAATTCAAAGCAATGTGACCACACACTGTTTTACTAAAGGGGTAGTAGATACCAGAAATAATCCCTCAGCAGAGGAAGCAGATACATATCATGTAAAGACACCAGAGAATAATAAGAAATATAAGGTAGAGAGGGTCTCTGGAGTTAAGAGACTAATGCTTATTGCTCCAGCTTGGAGATTAATCTGGTAATATTGCACAGATATTGACTTTTTACTTTTGAAAATTTAAAACTGCCTAACACTTGCCTCATCAAAGAATAGAACTGTGTATCTACTCACTGGTATCAAGCCCACACTGACATTATGATCATTCTAATTACCCCAAATTAGAAATTACCAATATTTGCAAGAACGTCACCTTTGTTGGGATAAATAAAATCCAATCGAAAAAGGGGGTAGGGGATGTCATGTGAAGAAGTAACATGGGGGGGCACATAAGGTACTGGACGCCACTATCCCACCCTCAAGTTTAAAATGTAAAAGGAAACCACAAACCCCCATCCCACCAAAACCATAAACTATATGCTAACAAAAATTGAACTGAATATCAAATGAAAACCGAAATAATGAAATGTCACAAATCTTGATTCTGCTAAAGTACTTATCTGGTGATTTTGATTGGGCTGTGTCCTCTGTCTGTGATGGTCCATGTGATGCTGCAGTTTTAGTTTCTGTTGCATAGTTTTCATCCACTTCAACACCCAACCTATTTGGCAGTATGATGAGAATATTTAGATATATAACAATGACAAATATAATTGGGTAGAAGAAACAACCCAAAGTATTACTATACTGAGAGGGTACTGACTAATAGAGGTAGAGCAGAGGTGGAGTATAATAAAGTGAAGATCAGACAGTATTACTATACTGAGAGGGTACAGAATAATAGAGGTAGAGCAGAGGGAGAGGGTTAATACTGAAAAGATCAGAAAGTATTACATACTGAGAGGGTACTGACTAATAGAGGTAGAGCAGAGGTGGAGTGGTAACACAGAGAAGATTACATACTAAAAGGGGGAGGATGAAGGAAGAATCTACCAGCAGAAATGGTAGCGATAGACCAGTTATAGAAATAACTAATTACTGAGAGTGGGAGAATAAACTTCCCCAGAGGTAATACAGAGAAGGCTTTGGCCATAAAATAGATAAACTGAAATCCATCAGCACAAGATGATATATAGTAAAATTAGACAAGGGAAGAGAAGGTTGCCCTGAGCAGTCTGGGAGCCACAGACCAGATTTCATGTCCTGATGTTTTATGGATTCAGACCGAACCTCCTGTGATAGAACCTGTGAAACAAAAGAGAACAAGCATTAGAATGATTCACTCCGCAAATTATAGCTGAAATAACCCTTCCTGATTACCCTAACTCTCCCCACTATTCCCCTCCTACTGATAACCTTCCTGACCCTAATAAAGATCCCCTCCCTTGAACCCTTAATCGAATTACTGCTAATCCCCAACTTGCCAGGATGTCTGAGGCGATAGCCCACAGTCCTATTGTCTCTGGGCTACATCCTGAGACACCCAGGAACCATCTAAAAACCTCCAGGCAATGAGCTTAATGGCACTCGCTCCTAATCAGTCTCTTGCTATGTTTTTGGGTTTGTGTATTTTTTTTTGCACTTTTCATTTCAAGCACAGTGTGATTTCCACTTGATATATTAGACTAAAATTTTAATTGTGGTATATTGCACTTTATTGCATTATTTGCACAGTATATACTGCACTTTACTGCATTATTTGCACAGTACATACTTCACTTTATATTTGTTATATTGTCTTATTTTGAATTTTTTGCATAGTGTATATTATTAACACTAATTGATATTGCACTCACTGTATATAAATTGAGTTATTCAGTTACATCGTACTGTGCGCCAGAGATCTTTTTCTTTTTTACTGTGTCCACGCAGCCTTGTGTCTGTGTTATATCTGACAGCAGGTGCTGAGAGTAACAGCAGCTAGAGAACACTACCGGACTGCTCATCCATAACTATTGTTTCTCCATTAATTCTTCTGTATTTGGTCCTCTAAAGCCTGTTCCTTGGGTTGTCGATTGGAAGACTCTCTCAAGGCTGCTGATTGGTTTCGGGAATCTACTTTCCGGGAATTTTACTTCAGGACACCTGAACATTTTACTGATAATGTTATTGCACTCCTTTAAACTAGCATAATAGGAGCCGCCGTGTCTTTATTAATTCCAAGATTTTACTATTATTATGATATAAAGTCATGATTAATAAAGACACGGAGGCGAGTATTATTCCCACCCTTTTTGTATGTATTTTCAGGTTTACTTACTGTGATTTTACCCACATGGTTATTCTTGTGTGGTTGTTATGACTTCTGATATTTTACATTTTGAAGTTTGTTATACTTATGACCGCTATCTACTCAACTGCGTTGGGTTTATTTCACCTGCCAATAGATGATTTAACAAGTATATTTTCTCCTTTTCTTCTAGCCTAAGGAGTATCGTTTGTCACTTCTGGAGTATCTGTGTGTTTTTTTAATTGTGGTATATTGCACTTTATTGCATTATTTGCACAGTATATACTGCACTTTACTGCATTATTTGCACAGTACATATTTCACTTTATATTTGTTATATTGTCTTATTTTAAACTTTTTTTTCATAGTTTATATTAACACTAATTGATATTGCACTCACTGTATTTAAATTGAGTTATTCAGTTACATCGTACTGTGCGCCAGAGATCTTTTTCTTTTTTACAGAAGAATCAATACCAGCTTCAGTTAACACCCACTTGACCCATCTGGCCAAGGAAGTAGTAGCAACCGGATGATGGGGACGTTGGAGAGACCGGAATAATTCTGGATGAGAAGGCAAATGAAAATCCAACTTGCGTATTTCGTATTCACGTAAACAACGAACTGGACACAATAGAGTATTCCGTGAAAAACAAGGATAGGAAATCGATGTAATAGAAGTTTTTGTACGCCTGGAAATATTAAAAATAATTTTGGCAGGTGTGAATGAACGAGAAGTAACTCTTTTACAAGAAATAAGGCAAAAAAGCATCACCAATTTTGCCGACAATTGTCGCAGAGACAACTCCAAATTATCAGGCCATCTCTCAAAAAGGTGTAAGACAATGTTAACATCCCATAAAGATGAATACCTTGGCAAGGGCGGTCTAGACAAACGAATCCTTTTCAAGAGGCGACACACCAATAGCTGTTTACCAGCTGGAAAACCATCAAACTGCCGAAATGGCTGCCTGATAAACTTTAATGGTCCGTTAAGCACGCCCGCTTTCAAATAAGAAATTAAGGAAACGTAAAATGTGTTAGAGGTGCCGAAACAGGATCCACGTATTGTTCCACGCACCAACCAGTCCATGTGTTCCGGCATGATGGTATGCTTGTCTGGTGCCTGGGGCCCAAGCGCCGTCCAGGAGAGCCAAAGTTTCTGCCGGAACATCTGAGACAAACCAAGATCCCCGGAGACTAACCAAGCTAGAAGTGGAAGCTGTTCCCTGTCTAGTAAGGGATGAGGAATTCCTTGTGGATCACAAAGTAGGTCCTGTCGAGCAGGAAGGAATCGAGGAACCTCTATGGCCAGTTCGAGTAGCATAGGGAACCAGGGCTGTGTGTCCCACCAAGGAGCCACCAGCACTATAGTCAACTGGTTCCTACGTATATACAACAACGTCCGAGCAATCAAACAGAATGGAGGAAAAGCATAATGTCTGGCTTGAGGCCAAGTCTGACAATTATATCCGGAGCAGTGCCAAAAATGGTCCACCCGTTCCAAGCCTCTATGTATGCAAGCCACCAGCCCAATTCCTTTTGTGCCTCTAGTGACACCGGGACCATCTAATCATATGTCAGTTCTTGTTGCAGAGATCGAATCTTCAAATGTTGAAGAGCGCGGTAATGTAATGGACCGGGGAATATGGCCTGAATCGAGGATGTCAGAAGGCCGATGATGCGAGCCAAATGTCGAATGGAAATATGTGGACACCACAGGACTTCACCTTCGAAGGAGGAAGATGCAATGAACACTGAATGGAGTTTATCATAAATCCCAAGAACTCCAGAGTTTGGGAGGGGATTAGAACTGACTTTTCCCAATTGATGAGGAAACCTAGATCTTGCAACAGATCTATAGTCCAGGAGAGATGAAGACATATTGTCCCCATGTCTTGAGACATGATCAACAAGTCGTCTAAATAAATTATTAAATGGACGCCTCTCCTGCGCAGCGCACCGATCACTGGCTTTAGCAGCTTTGTAAAGCACACGGGGCTGACGAGAGGCCAAATGGTAGGGAAGTGAACTGCCACCTCTGGTTATTCCAGGAGAACTGGAGAAAACGTTGATGTTCTGTTGCCATGGGGACCGTAAGGTAGGCATCCTGCAGGTCCAGTTTGACCATCCAGTCCCCCAGCATTAAGAGATTTCTTAAGCTGTGAATGCCTTCCATCTTGAAGTGTTGGTACACTACAAAGGCATTCAAGGGGTGTAGGTTGATGACAGGGCGGACCCCGCCATCTTTTTTGGGCACTTAAAACAAATTGCTGCGGAAACCAGGAGTGGGGTCTGTTACCGGAGCAATGGCCCCTTTCTGTAAGAGGTTCTAAATCTTCTGAGATATGAGGGACTGATCTTGGTCTGAAAAATGTATTGCCTTTGGTGCCATGGACTGCGTCGGCAGACACATGAAATCTATCTGGTACCCAGCCACGTCTGAAGGACCCAAGGGTCTGACGTTAGGTGTTTCCAAACATGGGTGAAAAACCGAAGTCTGCCACCTTCTTTTGTATGGGAAAAAGGATGAATTAGTACTTAGTGGATGGACCCAACACATCCAGCACTTTATCCTGGCATATGCGCAGTGTGAAATCCAGGCCTTTCTTGGGCTTCCAACCTGACTTACCCATGAAATGGGCAATCTTAGGGTCAAGGTCTGGTGTGTCACACACCATATTTGGGACTGTAGGTCTAGGACACTCCGCTCTCAATTTGTTGCGAGTAGCCTTGTCCAGGAGTTTATGGACTCTTAGTTCCAAATATTTGGCGATATGGTCCGTAGGGACCATTTAGCCGAGCGAGGATGGTGGAGGGCATCTGGGTCAAACAGAGGTTTGCCCTGTGTTTCCAACAGCACAAGGTATCGGCATGATGGTAGTGGATCCTGTGGGACATAAGCCCTTATCATCATCAGACATATCATCTGTGAAATCATGGATGTCGGAATTATCAGATTCCTGATAAGCCTCCTCTGATCCCGAATCAGACTGGGATGTATCTATAGCGGCCTTAGCCATTTGCGCACCGATTTAGCCCAGTGTGGAGCTCTTTTACATGGTGCAACCACAGCATTTGTGGCAGGATTAACCTTGCCGGTCTTAATAATTTTGGAGGCATGGGGTGTAAGATGGCGTAATTTGAATTCCACTTTACCCCCTGTTTTAGCATGTGTCGCTGTTTATCTGACATAAGGCCCATTGCATATTGTTAAGAATGCGACACTGATCTGGACATTGTACTGTCCAACAATGTATGAAACTCAATAGGTCTGCAGAAAGGTCATCAGAACCTGAGAAAAGGGGAAGCCCTGTGCTCAGGGGACATGTCAAGTGAAGTGGGAACATGGTGTTAAACGGATCAAAATACCTGATGACAAAATGCAGAAATCGCCCAGCACAGATAAGTACAGTACAAGTACTGAAGTCACACTGCACCAAACAAACGCTACCAAAAATCGGGTAAATGAAACAGTATGCAGTCAGTATGGAGAGCAGCAGCAGAATGCGTGCAGACAGGGTAACACTCTGGTTAAAATGCCGTCCGGGGGAGGATTACCATTGGCCTGTGATAAAATGGGTGCCGCGATCCCTATACATAATGCCCTTGTAACGGGCTCCAGGAAAATGGCCACCGTGAATGCAATTGCACATGCACGAAGGCAGAATAACCCGAAGACTAAAGTAAAATGGCCGCCGTGCATGTAGAACACGAGTGCAATGGCTGAAGGATATGCAGACTACAGTAAAATGGCCGCTGCGGGCGGGAAAGAAACGCTATCGGTGGCGAAACAGAAGAGAAACAGACAGCAAAATGAACTGAAACGCACAGAAGGTAAAACCCAAAATCAAACTGGTAAGGTAAGAAAAACAAGAAATATCAATGCACAGAATATCAATGCACAGAATAAGTAGTGAGGGAGGGAGGGGACAGAACTGAACCCCATAATAGAAAAGAAAAAGGAAAGAAAATAGGGATAAAAATACCCAAATATCGCAGCAATGTACAATTAGTGTAATAACTAAACACAGTAAGAAATATTAAGCACAGTAATACATAACTATGTAAAACAATGCTAAGCAAAAAATATGAGTACTTAACTTTCTGAATAAGCAGCGAAGAAAGAGGATGTGTTTCCTGTCATAGTGCAATATATAGAGGAGAGGGGAGGGGTGTTTGTAAGGAGCATCCTTATTGGTTACATTTTTAAGCATTCTCTTCTTTGCTGCTGAGGGAAATAAAGAAAGAGATATAGCATAATAGGAGCCTCCGTGTCTTTATTAATCTTGGATAGTGTGTGTTTCTTTCTGCTCTCCCTCAAACTTGTCTATCTTTCTTTTTTTGGAGGCTGTTTCCCTGCAGGCCAAACACATGCCACAGCCAAATAAACCTGTAGTATCATTTAAAAAATGTTTAGGTACAGTTCTTTTTTTGTTTGTGGTGCAATCCATTAATGAACTTTTTAGATTGGGTGATTTTTTCATGGTGCCCCCCAAGGTGTTATGGGGATTATCTCTTTGAGACTTGAGTCTTCAAGTAAGATGTGCCAGTGTTTTTGGACAATGTTTTTAAATCTTTTACTGTAACCATGGTATTGGGTCGCAATCGGTGTAGTCATGTTATTTTTTACTTTTGTTTTATATTTCAAGAGGGATTGTCATTCAACTTTGTGGACCCCAGCTATGTCCTTTATGAGGGCCTCTTTCTCATAGTTTTGAGCTATAAAGTCTCCTTTAACCTCTTAGTGACCAAGTGCTCTGCTGCATTTGATGTACCTTGAAGAATTCCATTATTTTTGTCATTTGTTTACTGAACTGTGAATTTCTTTATTTTTGTTCAGTCCACCCACACAAATTATATATCATTGTTTAACCCCTTAGTGACATGACTTTTTTGGCTTGTCCGACGCTTGGTGACATGGGCTGTTTTAACATTTCTGAGGTGTTTGTGTTTTGCTGTAATTTATTTCTGTCTCATTTAGTGTACCCGCACAAACTATATATCGTTTTTATCGTTATAAGAAGGGCTTTCTTTTGATACCATTATTTTGATAATAGCATATCATTTGATGTAAAAAAAATAATAAAATATGGCAAAAAAATGAAAAAAAAAAAATTTTTATGACTTTTATTTGAAAAATCGTATACTCATGTACAAGAGACAACAAAAAAACACTGCTAAATAGTTTCTAATATATGTCCTGAGTTCAGAAATAGCCCATGTTTTATGTTTTTGTTCTTTTTTTATTCATGTTACAGGCCAGAACTATAAGTAGTGCAAAGCTATTTTAAAATAATTTTTTTCAAAATTAGCGATAGTGACATTTTAACACTGATTTCTGTACTAAATCCATGAATGACCCCCAACATGTACATATTTTTGAAAACTAGACCACTTAGGGCATTTAACTTGGGGTATTTTGACACATTTCATGTAGCCATTTTACCACCAATATTTGCCAAAGTTTGCAGCAAAAAATCTTTTTTTTTTTTTTTTCACATAGATTGCAATTTAGGTAAACATTACCTTAAAATGTGAAGGGGTATTTCCAAATAACACCTCAATATGTGTTCAGCAACATCTCCTGAGTACAGGCATACCACCCATGCATAGGTTTGTTGGTTTGTTTTAGGGCTAAAAGGCCACATTTGGTGCGCATTTTGGTTTTCCAACTTGGAATTCTGACATACAGAAAACTTGCGCCCATGTCCCATTTGGGACATTTTTGAAGCCAGAAAGTGTATTCTACCCCACAAAGCCATATATTTTTTAAAACTAGACACCCTAGGGTATTTCAAATTGTAGTATTTTAACACTTTCCATGCACTAATTATACTACCAGCCTATGTCAATGTTTTGGGTAGTAATTTTTTTTCACATACATTGTACTTTGGGCATGAATTCACAGATCCTGTTATAGGTCAGTGCCAAACAACACCTCAATATGTGTTTAGCAACATCTCCTGAGTACAGGGATACCACCCATGTATAGGTTGGTTAGGTTATTTGGGGGTTAAAAGGCCACATTTGAGAGGTGCGCTTTTTGGTTTTTCAACTTGGAATTCTGACATACAGAAAACCTGCGCCCATGTTCCATTTGGGACATTTGTGAAGCCAGAATGTATTTTACCCCACAAAACCATACATTTTAGCAAACTAGACACCCTAGGGTATTTCAAATGATAGTATTTTAACACTTTCCATGCACTAATTCTATTACCAGCCTTTGTCAAATTTTAGGTTAGTAATTTTTTTATGTTTTGTTTCCACATTTGTACTTTGAGCATGAATTCACAGATCCTGTTATGTGTCAGTGCAAAATAACACCCCAATATGTGTTCAGTAACATCTCCTGAGTACAGGGATACCACCCATGCACAGGTTTGTTGGGTTGTTTGGGGGCTAAAAGGCCACGTTTAGGGGGGTTGCATTTCCAACTTGGAATTGTGACATGTAGTCAGCCTGCGCCCATGTTCCATTTGGGACACTTTTGAAGCCTATCAAAGTATTTTACCCCATCAAACCATATATTTTGGAAAACTAGACATCCTAGGGTATTTAAAATTGTGGTATTTTAACACTTTCCAAGTACTAATTCTACCACCAACCTATGTCAAAGGGTTGGGATGTCATTTTTCCCCCACACACATTGTAGTTCAGGCAGGGGTTAAAAGCCCACATTTAGGGGGGGGCGCAATTCCAACCTGGAATTTTGACATGTAGTCAGCCTGCGCCCATGTTCCATTTAGAACATTTTTTAAGCCGTCCAATGAATTTTACCCCATCAAACCATATATTTTTGGAAAATAGACATCCTAAGGTATTTCAAATGGTGGTATTTTAATAATGTATATGTACTAATTCTACCACCAGCCTTTGTAAAAGTTTGTGGTAGTAGTTTTTTGGGAGTTTTTTTTCCACATGCATTGTACTTCAGGCATGAATTCACAGATTCTAGTATATGTCACTGCCAAAATGTGTTCAGCAACATCTCCCGAGTACAGGGATAGCACCCATGCATAGGTTTGTTTTTTGGCTAGAAGGCAACATTTGTGAGATGTAGTCAACCTGCGTCCGTGTCCTATATGGGATATATCTTTGAAGCCAGCCAATGTAATTTACCCCCACCAAACCATATAATTTTTAACGGTAGGCACCCATCACTCCTTGTGGCAAGGGCTCAGCAGCCACCGATACATGACTAGATGATGTATCAGAAAGCTGACCAGGGTCAAAATCGAACCCTGAGTCCGCGGCCTCAGAATCAGTAAGTAAGCAGTGATCTCGAGTAAAGAAGGGGTTAATAGCTCTTAGAAGAGCCTACATAGTACTGTAATACATTACAGTACAAAGTAATTTATCCATAAAACAGTGCAGACAGCAAAACATACTGTTGCTGTGCAAGATTACTGCTTATACAGTGATGAATGGCAGGGAAGGGGTTAATACACAGTGAAAGACTTTCATAAAACCTGCCAATTTTATAAAATGTTATTTTATATCACTAATACTGATCTGTCTCTTTCCGTCACAAAAATGTAAGATAGGAGAGGGAGGCAGATCAATATTTGTGAATATTGATCCGACCAATTTTGATCTGACCAGGGCGAATGGTGAACTTAATTTAGAAATCACCAAACCGCCTTTGCCACTAATTCGCTGTTACTGATCGCTATGCGCTCAGACAGCTTAAAAAAAAAATCTCAAATACATTTACTTTACATGTAATCCGCTAGCGGGTATGTGTAAAAAATAAAAAAAATAAAAAATATGCAGACAGATAAAAATTGCTTTGGCGTCAATATCATTGCGTAAGCAGTGATCGACAGCAAAGAAGGGGTTAATAACTCTTAGAAGAGCCTTTGTAGTACTATAATAAATCACAGTACAAAAAAAATTAACCCCTAAAAAATGCACAAACAGCAAAAATAAATGTGCTGATGTGCACGATCGCTGCTTACGCAAGATTAGTGGCAGGGAAGGGGTTAAACGCGGGGAATTGCTTTAATAAATTTTTTTTTATTGTTTTATTATTTGTGTGTTGTGTGTTTATTGTTTTTTTTTTACTTTTACTTACTTTGATCTGTCTCTCTCCCTCACTAAAAAAAATGTGAGGAGAGGGAGACAGATCATAACTGGTCAGATCAATATAGGGTTAATATTGATCTGACCAGTCAGTGGGGATGTTCAGCAGAACATCCCCACTGCCTGTCAGTGTGCCTGGCAGTCACTGATTGCCTCTGTGAATAGGCAATCGTGTGACAGCCAGAGAGCACAGGAAGCAGGTACTTCCTGCTTCCTGTGCTCTTGCCCTTAGAAGGGCAGCGCCATCTTGGTCACTCAGTGACCAAGATCGTGCATTTTTTTTGTGTGTTCCTGATTGCCTCGACTTGCGAGGCAATCAGAAACACTTACTGAGCATAGGAAGCGAAAAATTAGCTTCCTATGCTCGTTTTTTTAATGCACGTGTTTTAAAGGCTCTGTGCCTTTAAAACCGGCATTTCGATCGCTCTCCGGAGCGATCGAAATTCCGACGAGCATTTTTTTTAGTATTGTACGATGCTTCCATACGGAAGCATCGTTACAATACCATTAGAGCACTGAAAGCGGAAAAACTCCGCTTTCAGTGCTCGTTTTGACACTCGTTGTGTCACTAACGCCTCGGCACACAGGACGGACCTAGTCCGTCCCGTGTCGCCAAGGGGTTAAAGAACGATAGGGCTTTAATTTGATACTATTTTTTTCATCATATGATATAATTTACTATAAAAAAAAAATGATGAAAATATGCCATAAAAAACACCTCCCCATCTCTGTTCTCTCTCCTGTCCTCCCAATAGCTGTTCTCTCTCCCCCTCCTCCCCCAAATCTGTTCTCTGGCCCCATCTGTTCTCTCTCCCATCTCTGTTTTCTCTCCCCCTCTGCCCAATCTCTGTTCTCTCTCCCCCTCCGCTCCATCTCTGTTCTCTCTCCCCCTCCGCCCCATCTCTGTTCTCTCTCCTCCTCTGCCCCATCTCTGTTCTCTCTCCCCCTCCGCCCCATCTCTGTTCTCTCTCCCCTTCCGCCCCATCTCTGTTCTCTCTCTCCCTCTCAGCCCCATCTCTGTTCTCTCTCTCCCCCCCAGCCCCATCTGTTCTCTCTCCCCCTCAGCCCCATCTGTTTTCTCTTTCCCCCTCCTCCACATGTTTCCTCCCCCTCCCTATCTCTGTTCTCTCTCCCCTCCTCCCGATAGCTGTTCTCTCTCCCCCTCCTCCCCATCTCTGATCTCTCTCTCTTTCCCGCTCCGCCCCATCTCTGTTCTCACTCTCCCGTTCCGCCCCATCTCTGTTCTCTCTCTCCCGCTCCGCCCCATCTCTGTTCTCTCTCCACCCCTCCGCCACATCTCTGTTCTCTCTCTCCCCCTCCGCCCCATCTCTGTTCTCTCTCTCCCCCTCCGTCCCATCTCTGTTTTCTCTTCCCCCCCTCCTCCCCATCTCTGTTCTCTCTCTCCCCCTCTGCCCCATCTCTGTTCTCTCTTTCCCCCTCAGCCCCATCTCTGTTCTCTCTCCCCCTCAGCCCCATCTCTGTTCTCTCCTCCTCCTCTGCTCTCCCTCCCCCTCCCATTCTTTCTTGAAGCACGGGTAATGTAAGCTCCGTGTGTGTATAATGTATGTGCACATATGAATATATAGGCGTATAGGGGTGTGTTAATGGTATATATGCTAAATAACTGTTACACAACAAAATAGAAATGAGTGGAAAGTACCAGAATAAGAAATGGAATGTACTGATAATATGAATGTACTGTATTTTCTCCAAGTTCCTTCAATGCAGATTTTTCTTTTAAAGTGAGATTATGTGGATTTTTAATGGTACTTAAGTCTAAGGCTTCCAGATCTCTAAGTATCAATTTTCTATATACATCCAAATTTGTGCCTCTTTCAATACTAGGAACAAAAGATGATTTGTCTCTGAGTGTGGTATGGTAGATTCTCGGTTGTGGATTGGGTTGGGAGGTAGACTCCTCTTCTTTGGGGTGTTTGTATTCTAGATTTTGCACATAGTCCCCATTTCTGGCTAGAAGTCTTTTTATCGCCAGTTTTCTTATAAATTTTTGGGCATCAATAAACAGATTAAATTTGTTAGGGAATTTTGTGGGAGCATACGTAAGGCCTTTATTTAGGACATTCTCTTGGTCTCTGGAGAGAACAGTTCCGCTGATATTAAAAATATTGGTGTTTAATTCCGGTTTATTCTTCTTTGTTCTCTTTCCTCTACATCCTCGTCTAGTCCGTATTCCCACCTTTTTCTTTTTCCTAGATCTCTTACGTTTGATGATTGGTGATTAGATCTGCAGACAAGGGAGGAGGGGTTGTTATAATGAGTAGGGAAGGATACCTTAAGGAAGCATATAGGCTCCTTGATGATCAAACCACCTACCAAAAATTGCAAGGAGACCCCACTTTCAACTTTTTGGTGGTCCTTAACAAACTTTTGGATCAGGGAAGAGAGGGAGGCATCCTCAACAAACAGGAGTATGAATTCCTCTCATCCCCCAATCCAGTAGTTCCGTACTTCTACTTTCTCACAAAAGTACATAAAGAACTAAAAAGACTCGATGTCATGCAATTTGTCACACTACGTTGACACCTTTTTGCAGACATATGTTCTAGATATATCTTCCTACATTAAAGACAGCACAGATATTATCAATTCCCTGAATGAAATAACATGGGAACCTGGGTATACACTAGTCACAGCCGACGTCTCAGCCTTATATACCTCTATAGACCACTCAAAGGGCATAGAAGCCATCAAACATACTCTTAATAGAGATAAAAAAAATGGATCAAATTCAAGCAAAATTCATTACGGAGGCTATAGAATTCATTTTAAAATACAATTATTTCTACTTTGAAGGGTCCTTTTATCTGCAGAAATGTGGGACAGCCATGGGGACCAGGTTTGCACCAAGCTATGCCAACCTTTTTATGGGGTTATGGGAGTCCAAGTATGTAGGGGACTCGAACCCTTTTGGTGCAGACTGAAGGGGTAACCCAGCATTGCAAGGGTTAACTGGAGTAACCTAGCATTGTGAGGGTTAACCGTAAAAGTTAGTTTTGCTTTTGTGCCTGTTTAGTTTGTAGCTTCAGTTTAATTAGAAGACACATACTCATACCATTATCTCATGTATTCATTTGCTTATCTGAATGTTCTAACTCTGGAGATGATACTAGGAGTACTTGTGGGAGAGAAGGAGGCAGAGGCCTGGAATCTCAGGTTCTTGCCATCTCCAATTAATCCTACTGATTAGGGAAAGGAGAAGTTACCAGAAGATGATACCAGAATGCTCTTATCTATGTCTTACCCCGTGATTGGAACCACTATGTCTTTTAATTATCAGTACATTCCATTTCTTATTCTGGTACTTTCCACTCATTTCTATTTTGTTGTGTAACAGTTATTTAGCATATATACCATTAACACACCCCTATACGCCTATATATTCATATGTGCACATACATTATAACCAATGAGATTGAAGTAGCCACCTCCTTAATTTGGGGTATATATATGACTGTTAAATAAATAAAGACTCAGAGTTAAAGGATAAAGAACTTGTGTCTGCTTTCTTTGGCTCTCCACGCGTGTTGTTGAGGACAACTCCTACCACGAGAAGTTAACAATTAAAGATACATTGCCGTGTATGCAGAGACGTTGCTGAGAAGACCCCTCAGCTAGACTCGGTCCCTTTCAGCTGGTGTCAGAAGTGGGATTCAGACAGACCGGGTGAGTATGTGTATTTTTATACATCTCTGACTTACCCGTGTTTCTCTGAATCCTTAGTTATTCCTAAAAGTCTCTGTTAGATAAAACCCTGTAATAAGTATTTTAGAGACAGGTCGCGCCTGTCATGTAAGCAGATATGTTGCAACAGTTACTGATGATGTTCCAGTAATATAAGTGCCGGCAAATATAGACTATACTGAAGTCTCAGTTAAAAGTCTCACTCACTGATGAAGTTCCAGTGAGAGATGTAAATGTTTTGCATTTACATAGAACAGGGTATAATATAGTATAATATAGAAAACGGCAATCTAAATTCATTCCATATTGCAATTACTCCCAAATTTTGTTCCGTGGTGTGAGTTGATCATCAATCCTGTCATATATTGTATATTGCTTGTATAGAGGTTTTGGGATATCACAATGGGACAGCAAATCAGCAATTTGGCTACTTCTAAATTTTGTGAGAAAGGCAAATTAAAGGATGCCTCTTTGTATGACGATACAAGGTGGACTCCACGAAATTACACCAAAATGTATGTGACAGCAGTAGTTAATTCAGATGTCATAATGTCAGAATAATTAATTAAAGAAGGCAAACCCAAAGGGAGAGAAAATGAACAAGGGTACATCTAAATACCCTAAGAGATCTGTCCCACAGAAAGCTAAGATAGAGCCGCTGTATCCAGCACTCACTGTTTGCTCAGAGCCCCCACAGCACAGCACGGCATGTAAATAGTCAGATAAGAAATTAACTGCTGTGTCTGTGGCCATAAGGTATGTTTGATTTGCCTCCCTGCCAGTACTCAGTGTTTTAAGGGGATAGTAGAAATTAATGTATAAAGTATAAGAGTATTATAACATTGCATTGTTAAACTGAAATATAAGAGTGTTACGTCTGTCTAGTGTGTCTGGGACACATAAATAAGTTACAAGACAATAGTTCTGGGAATTGAAGTTGTGTATCTAGGATACGCTGTGTAACAGAGGATAGAACATATTGTAAAATATATTTAAGATTAGTTTTCTGTCTGTAACTCCCAAGCACACTGTATCTTGGTGTTTTGGATATATTTTAGCCGCGCAGGTTGATAAGACAATAGAAGCTGTGACATAATATGTTTAATGTTGTCATTAGAAGAATTGTCATTATTGTTTAAATATTTACATAGTAGCAGCAGTATGGTTTTATAGAGATGTTGCAAAAGGAAGTGTTTTATATTTAGTAGAGTAGAGAAGACGGATCTCCTAAATTACTCAAACCAGAGCGCTCAAAATACGGCATTTTAGCCTTTCGTATAATAGTTTGAGTGATTATTTGAGTAACGATCTTCTGGGCTATATTCAGCAGTGTGATGAGAAGTTTTATAGTAAATGAGTTCATTCATGTTATGTTCTTTGTTTGGTATAAAAGTCCTGAAGAGTAACCGTAGTTACTGCAGTTTTTGTTATTGTTTGGTTTTGGAAAAGTTACAGAGTTATTTTATTGTGGCACAGTCATTAATTTTATTAGTGCTATGCATCGTTTTCAAATTAATTTGCTTCTGTGTTTGTGTAACTGTATCTTTAAGTAAAAATAGAAATATGTGTGTGTAAAACAGCAAGAGTCATATAGTATCCAGGGTATCTCTTGGACATCATGTTAAATATACGTGATCGATCCATTGGACAGTATAACAGCTGTAAAATTTTACAAAATGCCATTATTTGATTGATTTTGACAAAAGTTTATTTTTATTCAATTTACATGTGCAGAGGCATTATGTAATAATACTATGAATGTAAAAAGTTATATTTTTTATTGCTGTAGCAATGTTATTTGCTGTGGATTTTCCCAGCTGCATATTTTTGGGATATTTTAAAGCTGTAACCAGAGCCATTATTTCATGTTCTGGCAAAAGCGTTCTAAAATTTGCAGGATGCTAATTAAAAAACACAGACTTAACAGGTTTTACATGTTACCTACTAGAAATGTGTATTTGTTTATGGTATATTCCTCCTTTTTGTATTTGGGTAGTTTGACTAGTATTTAATCTTTATGAAGGTTAGAAGGACTTTTGTAATTAAAGTCTTTATTGTATTAAGACATATTTAGATTTTTCACAAGGTAGATACCACATCTTCCAACACTCTAGATAAAATTAGAATAATTGGATGAGTGAAAATGTTTTTATTGTAAGGTTGTATTTGTATAAACAGATGCACAGCTACAGATGAGCTTTAGATTTAAGTAGAATATCAGAGTAGGTATTAGAGAAAGACTTGAGCAACGTTTATTCGTAATAAAAGTTAAGGTGTGAATTTTGTGTTGTAAAGATAAACTGTTGAAGGCTTTGTCGACCATGGAAATGGCAATTGCTGGAGATAAAAGGTTTTTTTCTATGTTGTAGAAAGTCAGAAGATATAATTAATAATGTGAAATAAGGGTATTTATAGCAATAAGAGGCAGAACTTTTAGTTTATGCTGAAAAGTATTGATTAGTGTTTTAAAGCAACTCTCTGCCCATCCAATACAATCTGTGGTAACTTGCATACACTGTAATAGTTTTATGTTCTTAGTGTGGCCAGAATTTGTGTACAGCGCTACTTACACTGTTGGTGATTTAGGAATATAATATTCATACTATAGGGATGTTAGATTGCTAGATAAAGAGCACTACGTATCTAAATAGACACAGAGATAGCATTTGCATTCTACCACATTTATATACAGTAAATACACACGCACACACGTGCAATGATAAAATGTTAATTTGTTGTGTTCTAATTTTTGTTATTATTAAGGCAAAGTACCCCATGTAATACATGGTGAGAGAATTTGAGATGTTGTTTAAAGTTTTAAATGCAAGACAAGTTTTTAATATGATATATGAGAATGTACGTATGTCAGTAATTAGTGGAAAGAATTAGTAAGTGTCATGTTATTAAACAGACAAGTTGTGTTGTGGTTTTGGAGTTATAGGAGTTAATGTAGCAATTCTTGTTGTGTGTGAAGTTGAGAGAAAGCTTCCCCAGAAGCCCCCCTTCTCTCTGACAGTCTATTTGCAGATAAGAGAATTGTAGCAGCAGCTGCAAAATTATTGCTTTTCTTTTTGTGAAGGGAGGGGGAGAACGGGCCAGAATTCCAGTTACTGTTAGTTGTTGAGAAGTTCTGTGTGTCTAATCATGATAGTATATGTCCTAATGGTAAAGAGATACATGATTATTATGTATGAGAACATATTCTCACATTATCAATTGATTCAACTATGATTATAAAAGGGTAATAATTTTTCAAGAACAAAAGAGTGGTTCAGCTTTATACATTTTTATAATTATATTGCAACACAGACTAGCTGTAATAATATGTTTTAATTATATTTTAAGGTGGAGATTAATAAGATTAGAGACCGCAATATAAATGTGAGACACAAATCAAATAATTGAAGATGTTTAGTGAAATATTGCATGTTACTAACTGGAATTTTTTTGAGTTTTATTTTCCTATAGATTAAAGCTGTACAGCCAACAAAAGACAAGTTCAAAGTGCACCAACAAATCTAATGCTGATCAAGATTATTTCTAAAGAAAAGTTGATTTTTAAAAGACGAAAAAGTTTTCCAGTTCAAGTAAAAGGATTCTCTTAAAGTTTATCGGAATATTGTTGTGAAAGTTGTTCAACTCAACTCCCGGATCAACGTTATTTACTTAAAGCATATTCCTATACTGACAAACAGGCCAACAAAGGAGCAGCAAGTTAGTGTTTTGATGAACATAATAAACCGTGACTACTAGCCAACATAGTCTTCACCCTAAGGGTAACTTACAAATAAATCACCCAGGAGTCTGCAACAGATACAACAATCTACGACAGATCATCTTTGTTGGGAAGTATATTTTCATTGAGTATATATTTATAAAATTGTTATTGCTGAATTGTAATTTTTGTGGTAAAGATTTGTTTAATTGTGTTATTATGGGTATGTTTGGCGTATAGTGAATTTTTGAAACTTAACAATTAGACCGGCTCTAACAAACAGGATTGAGCCGACCTATAAAGAAATTGTATTGTTATAGTATTTTTGCAGAATTTTATATAGAGAATGTTAGGACGTTTTTTTCAGATATTTAAAAAAAAAAAGTTTGGATTATGGATTTAAGTAGTAGGTTAAAAAGTGTTCACAGGTAATCCGTGAGATCCCCTGGGACTGGGAAATTGGCTAGGATCACTTGTAGCGAAACTTGTAAGTGGTTTGGCATGTGTGAGATCAGTGTTGCTAATTGTCTGTGTTTATGTTGTTTGTTTCAAGGGTCTCATCCTCAAGTGCATCGCGACCACTGACACCATGCCCCTACGAGAAGACTGGAAAACACTGCTCAGATATTCCCCATTATGGAAGCTTACAGTGCAACTAAGCTGGATGACCTACCAATGTGTGAAATCGAGGAAGTGTGCCTTATCACCTCGGATACAATGATTATGTTGACCAGGCAACTCCTGATGGTTATCCTTAAAAACAGACAATGTCAATTTCTAAGACTAAAAGGGGAGAACAGTATGAACATTATATGGACTGTGGGGGCCTCTGGAATTATGTCGTGGATGGGAGACCATAATGTTTTGTCCACAGCCATTTTGTCTGACTGCCGCTTTATGTTCTGAATGCATGCCATTTTGTGTGTTTTGAATGCATGTTCAGCTTTGCTCCATGTCATTTTAAAGTATTTAGTCAACAACAGTCCTGGGGAATTGCAAACTCCGGAATAATATGATGTTTTAATTTATTAGACCACTCAAATGTTATCCAACATGATTTAAACAATATAAGAGAAGTGGTCACAGATATCAAGTAGGCCCCAGGTTTTGACTGGCCATTTTGAATATGTTCTTGGTTAGAAGATAATTATGGGCTTTGTTTTAATAATAGTAGTTATAGGTGCTTTTTATATTATCATACAATGCGCTAGATGCACCATTGCTAAGGCTATGCAATCAAGCAGAAGAAAGCCTTCAGAAACACTGGCTTTCTCTATGATATATCAGAGAGAACAGTGAAGTGAGTTATCCATATTAGCATATGGATAAAAGAGTGGAACTGAAGGGGTAACCCAGCATTGCAAGGGTTAACTGGAGTAACCTAGCATTGTGAGGGTTAACCGTAAAAGTTAGTTTTGCTTTTGTGCCTGTTTAGTTTGTAGCTTCAGTTTAATTAGAAGACACATACTCATACCATTATCTCATGTATTCATTTGCTTATCTGAATGTTCTAACTCTGGAGATGATACTAGGAGTACTTGTGGGAGAGAAGGAGGCAGAGGCCTGGAATCTCAGGTTCTTGCCATCTCCAATTAATCCTACTGATTAGGGAAAGGAGAAGTTACCAGAAGATGATACCAGAATGCTCTTATCTATGTCTTACCCCGTGATTGGAACCACTATGTCTTTTAATTATCAGTACATTCCATTTCTTATTCTGGTACTTTCCACTCATTTCTATTTTGTTGTGTAACAGTTATTTAGCATATATACCATTAACACACCCCTATACGCCTATATATTCATATGTGCACATACATTATAACCAATGAGATTGAAGTAGCCACCTCCTTAATTTGGGGTATATATATGACTGTTAAATAAATAAAGACTCAGAGTTAAAGGATAAAGAACTTGTGTCTGCTTTCTTTGGCTCTCCACGCGTGATGTTGAGGACAACTCCTACCACGAGAAGTTAACAATTAAAGATACATTGCCGTGTATGCAGAGACGTTGCTGAGAAGACCCCTCAGCTAGACTCGGTCCCTTTCACAGACCTGGTCCTATGGCGGAGATACATCGATGATGTAATTTTCATCTGGAAGGGAACCGAGCTGGAATTATCTAAATTCAAAACCTATCTTAATAATAATGATCACAATCTCACTTTTTCCTTCACCCAAAGCACTGAGTCCATTGATTTTCTAGACCTAAACTTCTATGTTGACAATGATATTCTAAAGTCCAAAACTTTTTTCAAAAAAGTTGACAGTAACAACTACATAGATAAAAAGAGTTGCCATCATCCCAACTGGCTAAATAACATTCCGAAAGGGCAATTTAGAAGAATTCGAAGGAACTGTATTGACATTAACATCTTTAGAGAACAAACAAGAACCCTCAAAGATAGGTTTATCCCAAAAAAAAAATATATAAAATTGAGGCACTGAATAAGGCAGAGCAAGAAATAGAATTAATGGACAGGAATGAAATCTTAAAGACAAAATCCAAAAAGGATAAAAAAACAGCAATAGACTATGGAACATCCTTTATCTCAGAATACAATATGGCAGACCCCCAGATTAGAAGAATCCTGCACCAGCATTGGAATGTTATCCAGGGAGATGAAATTCTGGCTCCCTTAGTACAAAATAAACCTACCGTCATTTTCAAAAAAGCTCCTAACCTGAAATCAAAACTTGCACCTAGTGTCATTAAGACAGTTCCCAAAATAAATGGGTCGAGTTGGCTCACTAATAGCAAAACCAATGGGTTTTATAAGTGTGGAAATTGTAAGGCCTGCACACACCAAGTCAGGAAAACGATAGAATTCAAATCCCTAAGCACTGGTAAAACATACAAGGTTAAGAGTTTTATCAATTGCAATACCACATATGTGGTTTACCTGGTAGAATGCGGCTGTGGGGCCCAATATATAGGACAAACAAAAAGACCGCTCAAAGTCCGCATCCTTGAACATATGGGAATGATGAATAAGGAATGTGATAGGTTTAAATACAGCCTGCCCAACCACTGCCACAGTTGCCCAAAGGGCAAAGTGGAACAAATAAAATTCATGGGAATCGAGTCCATTCCTTCCACATGGAGAAGAGGCGATAGATCCAGAAGGCTACTACAGAGGGAGGCTTTCTGGATTTTTAATATGCAAACCCTAAATCCTAAGGGAATTAACTTAGACTTTGAATTAAAGGCCTTTTTATAAAAAATCAACTTAGGAAAAGTATTTTTATAGTGTATAGTTTGAATATATATATCACTTTCCCCCCTTCCACTTCAACAATATCCCAAAGTGGCATTTTTTGAATTCATGGACACATCCACTATAAATCTAGGTGTCCATGGATTGGGAGATATGTTCAATGTATCATGTGTTTTTCTGAATCTTATGGTAATGTGTTCTATGCCTTCACAAGTTTTACATGTCATTGAAGGATATACATGGATATTGACAGTTTCTTTGGGGATGCAGACGTTCAACATAAGGGATTCATATATTTCATATGAACCTTTATTTTATAGAAAAGGAGGGGGGGGGGGAACCCTTATTCTCTATATTTATTTATTTTCTATAAAAATGATAATTGATTATGAGATTTAAGAACTGCAGTCCCACAACAGCTGTTCTTTTATATTTTATTTATTTATTTTTTTCTTATATATTTTTTTTTTTTTTTCATTTGTATTATGTAATGCTTTTTACTGTATTTTTGCATTGACCGTATTAGAAATTGGTCTTCATTCACAGTATTTTTATGAATGGGAAGCAGACCTTCGTTTTATGTTTCGTATTATTAATTCTTCGGTTCAAGGTTCGTATTAATTGTAAGACATCTGTTTCGTATTACTATGATACAACTAAGACCTTCGTTTCAACTGCCGCAAGAACTGTTTATCCGAAAGCGAACAAGACCTTCGGTTTATCCTTCGTATTAACTTTCCATGAACCGGTCTCCCAGCAACGATATAAACAAACTGGGATTCATTTACACAGAGACTTTCGTTTTACTCTGTCGGATTAACCTCATGCGAACGGACATCGCAGATACTGCTTTTTGAATGGGAGGCAGTTATACAAGGTGACTTATGTACGGACCACATGGGTCGTGTGGATGTCACACACGCATTTATGCTAATTGAAGACTAGTATATAAAGGAGATTTCCTCCAGACCTAAACATCCCCTGAGGAAGTCCCGTCTCTGGACGAAACGCGTTGGGTGATTTTTTTGAACCAAACGAGCCACTGTACCAGCTGAGGTCTGTGTGTTTTTTCAAACACACCCGGAAGTCTGAGAACACACCCGAGGCGCACGGAGAGCTGTTGCTTACAAGAGACTGGTTACTCGTGGTGTTTGGAATCAAATTGGAGTGTGGATTAACCCCACGAAGGACTTTTAAATCTTTTTATTGTGTGTTTTTATATTTGGAAATAAAAATCCTTTTCTTTCTACTACATCTGAGAGTCAGTGGACAGCTCTACAACACGGTGGAAGTGATCCCTTGCAGAGGGGCAAGTATTACACTGCACATGCTGTTTTTACATGCTCCTAGTATATTAGGGGCTGCAATTGTGAGTTTTTTTCTTGCAGCTGCTTCTTGAACCTGCTTGCTGTTATCAGTACATATTGCACTATTTGTATGCACTTTGTGTTTTGCAGGTGCTCATTATATCAGACTACTGCGTCGAATTAAGTATATTTATATTGTTTTTATAGACTTATTTGTTCATTGCATGATTTTTATGCACAAATTCATTGGATAGCACTAGCACTTTATTAGCATTTTTCACAGGTTGTTTCACTTATTTTTTTATTACCATTTTATACAGATTGTTGTCAAGTGTCTATGCACTGTGCGCTAGATTGTACACTTTTTTGCACATTTCTCACACAGTGTCTGAAGCTGTCTGTTTTTCAGTCTGGCTGCCAGTACTTAGTGGACACCTTGTTTATTTTCTTTAAGTAAGAGTACACCTTTAGCACTTTCTTTGCTCGTCCTTTCTCTTTCACTATGTTTACTACATATTCCTGAGATCTCACTTTGACCCACACACACAGAATCCTTTTGCAACCAGACCAGACTGTTTCGAGCAGGGCCCTCTACCTCATGTTTTAGTCTGAAACTGTTTTGTCTAAATTTGTTTGTAACTCCCTTCTTATGCACTGTACCAAGTGCTGCGTAAATTTTTGGCGCTATATAAATAAAAGGTAATGTAATGTAATGTAACATGTTATCTTTCCTACAGTGTGAATTTGTTCATCCCTTCTAAGTCCTGTTCTAAGTTTTCGACCAGAGGATCTATGCAGGTGCTCATTTTACCATCAATTCTTAAATCCTGGATAGCTGGAATGTGTTTCATTAAGATAATTATTTATACGTGCATTCTTCAACTTGCTGTTACTGTTTATACTATTAATAATTTCCCCCCCAAGGGCGATGCAAGGCAGTCTGACCCCCATCGGAGAGCTATTATTCCCCCCCATCTTTTGTTATGCTCACACATGGCAGCTGCTGTACTATTCTTATATTGCATTTGCAATTTTCTTTTAATTTATATTCTCCCTGACTTACTGCACTCATCAACGCAATTTCCCGGTGCTCTCATCTCTTATCCCCCACCCCCTTTCATTCTTCTTCCCTTCTTTATGGAGCTTTAATACCCTACCTTCTTCTTATTTTTCTCCTCTCTCTCCTCCTATTCCCTATTTTTATTATTTTCCCTTCTTCTCTACATTGATTCTCTACTACCTTTCATTTGATATAAACCCTCAATTAGGCTCCTATTATGCATATCTCCTTCTTTAATTCCCTCAGCAGCAAAGAGTTAACAGAGAAAAGTCGAACCAATCAGAATGTATCACATTTACTTTACTACTACTTGGTTTTTACACTACATTTATTGTACTGCTTAATAATTTGTTCCTATTCTTCCTGGGGTTGGTTGTGTCCCCTTCCCTCCGTTTTCTAACCCTTCTTCCTTACTGCCGTTTTACTGCCATTTGCATAGTCATTTCACCTGTATTTCACTGCTCTCGCATATTTTGGCTGTTCTTCCGTATTTTGGCTGTTGCGCAGTGACCTGGCAATTTTTTTTGAGCCATGATCGCGTTTATCCAAATTCTCCCGAATTTTCACCTGAATTAAACTCTATTCATCTGGATAATCACTCCCATGGTCTCCTGAGAGTTTTCCTGCAGTTTTAGTGCATCTTGTACCGCGATTGGCACGAATCGGTCCTGCTTCAATTTACCTGCATACTTCTCATGATGCTGATTTTGACAGGGCCTCCCCCTCTCACAGGCCCAATACTCCTGTCACCACTGGAAAGGGGATGACTACCATGGGGAATATATGAATTCTGAGAAATTCCATACCTTGCTTGATGCCACTATTGCGAAATCTGTGAATCAAGCAATGCAAATCGGCTATGGGCTTAATGTCTTCGACTATATCCCAATCTATTTCCTCTGCCTTATTGAAACATAGAATGTGTTGGCATATAAAAACGATTCGGTCCATCTAGTCTGCCCAATTCTCTAAATAATTTTATTAGTCCCCTATCTTATAGCTAGGATAGCCTTGTGCCCATCCCACGCATGCTTAAAATCCTTGACTGTGTTTACCTCTAACACTTCCGCAGGAAGGCTATTCCATACATCCACTACACTCTCAGTAAAGTAATAGTTCCTGATATTACTTTTAAATTGTTGCCCCTCAAATTTTATTTTATGCCACACATCATGGAAAAAGGCAAAAGCCACCACTGAGAAATCAGTCTTGGATGCTGACATGGAGGAGGCATTTATTCAGACATAATCATCTGAGGATGATAGCTTGACAGTGGATCACACTCCATCTGCCCCTGAGGTCACTGGTACACGCTCAGATACCTCGGTCTTATTAGAAAGGTAAGCTGATGTTCAACCCTGACATGCTCCTACACCCTCGGTCCTCCGAGTGGTTCCCATCGCAGCACATTAGTAACTATTTGTCCCACCCAATACATAAGCCCCTTGATAAAGTTAGTAGAAACAAATTACGTGCAGAGTGTCCCTGACCCACAGTGCCAGACCTATGCGTTTCACCCTTAAATAGGCTTTGGACGTCTGGTCGACTTTCTTGGAGTTGGATTTATGAAATATTATTCATCCTATCGTATGGATTGGTGTTATTCTACAAAGAAAGAGGAAGTGTTTTGGAAGACAGACCTTTACATAGGGAGGGGAGGGTTTTGTTATGATACATTCTGATTGGTTTAATTTTTTATGTTAACTCTTCTTTGCTGCTGAGGGAATTAAAGGAGATATGCATAATACTCTCCTCCATGTCGTTATTAATCATGACTTTACTTCATACACTAGTAAAATCTAGGAATTATCTATTTTGTTTCAGTTCCTTTGTATTTCCCACCAGATGGCGCTATTGCATTCCTAAATGGTTAGCCTGCTTGAAACATGTGAAATGTTAATAGCCACAATACATAAGATATCTAAAGGTACCTACCCAATGGCATCAGGTGAACTGGACACTCCAGATCTATATAGACCTACAACCCGTTTGTGGAGCATTAACACACAAGTTTTTTTTTTATCAGTATTGATATTCATAGGGGTCTCTGCAGTTGTGAACAGGTATGAACACAACTATGTCATGATCTACGTTTGTTTTTAATCTACCATTTCTGGTTGACCTTCTAAGTGGGTAGCGTGTTATTTTTAAAAAGTAATCAATGCCGTGGCTCACTGCTTGTGCTATTTTTTTATTTCTCTCCCCGTTCCTGAGTGGCTTTCATACTGTGCCATCATCGCAGTGGTGGTCCTCAAATAACATTTTACCAAGGAAGTTAACTAGTGGAGATGGTGTCCCAAGCAATATTGAGAAAAACTCTCCGACAAAACACTTTCACAATACCAAGAACCAGAGCAATGATCACCATTACACTTTTTTAACTTTAAGACATTTATTTATAAATGTACAATTAAAAACCAAAATTACTTACACCGTGTTTTATAGGTAGTTTTCAAAATGTCCCTCAAATTAAATATTCCACTCAATTATTTCTTATTTTAAGGTCAGTAGAATTTGACCCCATGGAAAAAATAAAAAAACATTCCTATGAATGATATTCCTTTTTAAACTGCATGATTTTGAACTAAAATTATAGATTTGTGCATTCTAATGGAGGCTCCTAAAGTGTAATTTTAAGCCTCATAACAAAAAGGCATACCCGATTTAGTAAACTAAAAATGTTATAATCAATGCAGCTGCAAACTGCTATCTTAAATTCTTGTTCATACAAAGTCCTAAACTCATAACCATACCTTGAAAATAGAGGTACTTCAGAGTTAAAAAAATAAAAATCTATGAAAGTATGCAATCCACACTAAAAACACAAAACATGTTATACATTTAGAAAAGAACCCTTAACATAAACATGCCATAACCCCCTAAACCATTCCCGAAAAAATGCTTAACTAAGCAAAGAAGTCTAAAATCGTTACAGTTTTGTGCCATAGGATCCCAAAAGTATAAACTTGCTGTAATGTTGGCTCTGGAAGTAATATTTGTGCCCTCATGGATATTTAACTGGTCCAATTCTGTTTTTGGATTTATGGATAGTTTGTTGGATCAGTTTCAGATACATATAGTACTGGATTTTGGTGCTACATGTGAAATTAAAATATGCTTATTGGGGCATCCACCTAACTAATGTCACACAGTTAATATCTCTTAAGTTTTGAAATAAAATGCGTACATTAAATAAATCCGTACATAAATCCAAAAATGTTTAATAAAATTCAAAAATACCCCACAAGTAGATATTTAAAATTGGAAATCATTACCATAACATGGCCATCACAAAAATTGAAGATAAAAGTATGCTATTTGTCTTGGCCAACCCCAACTGCTAAAGACCACAACACCTAGAGATAAAACACACTTCCTATGTTTATACATCTGTAAATTATGGTGTGCATGAACCTATAAATTCAAACATACTTTTCACAACAACATATGATTAAGCTTTTCATATAGTTTGACTCCCCATGATCTTTGAACAATGATAGCAGCAGTTCTACTATATAATTACAACTAGGTGTTGCATATGGTCTAGTGATGGCATCAGGCCTTCGTAAGATTTCATATTATATGTAATTTGTTCCCCAAACAGAAATGCACAGCAACTTTATTTTTAGGTGTTAATGCCCTGTTTAACAGTCAAATGTAAGGTTTGTTTAGGGTGCAGCAAACTTGCATTCTCTTTCACAAGATCCATTGTCATTATCACAAACTACATTGTCCTGCAAATAAACACATGAATTTTATCCACTCATAGGTCTAGAATGTTTAACTATATATAAATGATTAAGTGCTTTAATGACTGCATAAGGGAATATATGTCAGACTGTGGATATCCTATTACAAGAAAAAGGCAAAATCTAAAATTGTTTTGTGAGCTTATTTATTAACATTAAAAGATTAGTGATATCAGAATTAATGTAAAAAGAAAAAAGTGCCATCTGCAACCCTGCTTTGTGAACCAGTAATAATGGTTATATATGTTCACAAGCACAATCAGCAAATATGAGGTTGTTAGGAACCAAGTACACCATAAATAACTATAGAAGAAAATGACTTTTTATACATGTCAAATAAAACTCTTCTGTAGCTTATGAAAGCTCTAGGTTGAATTTTCTAAAAATTCAACTCGAGTTAAAAAAAAAAAAAAAAAGATGCTCATTCTGCTATAGTTGCCAAGATAAAAATATTTAATTTCTAGTTTTACACATTTTCTAAAGGCTAATTATGACGGAGTCTTTGACTCCTTGCCTTGTAAACCTCAATGAGAAGGTCCTTAACATATTGAATTTCTCTTTCAATTGAATCAGACTTTTCTTTCAGCTCCCTATTCCTGACCTCTAAACTCTGACACTCATCATCCAGTGCATCAAACTCTGCCCTTTTTCGTTGACGGTACCGCAAAGCAGCGGTCTTATTCTGGTCTCTCTTCTTCTGTTTACGGTCACCTTTTTGATTGACTGAGGCAGTATTATTGGAGGTTACAGTAATAGGACGGTCATATGGTGTAGGCCTGTTCAGATGTTTATATTGTGCTGGCGGGTCAGTTGTGTAATTTAGAACACTACGATCCTGCAGGGATTCCCTAGTGAAATCACTTGAAATATCAGTGTACAGATTCAGTAGCTCAAGGCAACCAGAATCCAGAGTCTCCAGTGCAACCGCAGGAGATGCTGGGGTTTCTGTAATGTAGGCCTGAAATTCTACTTCCTTTCCTCCAAGCTGCTGATCAGGTGTGGGGAAAAGGAAGTGCTTTTCATGAGAAGGAGGGGTGCAAGGGGCCACTTGATCTGGGTGTATTATAAGCCCAGGGGATTGTGTTTCCTCAAGGAAGTAATCTTCCATTTGTTCTAACTCCTTCTTAAGAAGTATGGCCATCATCTCCAAATCTGGAGCTGGAGGACCTGGCATTGATGAATCCAAAGATCCTGGAAGGTAACATGAGAAATCCACCCTCTCAGTCATCCAGTCTGTGAATCCATCGCCTGTGCAAAAAAACGAGAAAATGGTTTATTTTTGAAAACTTCAAACGATGAAAGGTCTTTCCAAGTTATACTAAAATTAATTATAATACTGAATATCAAAATATGACAGTTATCACAAATATGCTATTTTATAGCTATTCCCTTGATACATTAGAACAATTAAATTACCTGCTAGACACTCTGGTCCATCCTCATTTGTGTTTGATATATCTTCCATGGGCACTGATATTTGTTCATAGTGATTTCTACGAGCAGGGATCTTCAGGTGATCTGCCCGCCAGTGCAAAGTGCTAACTGGCAACATAGCCATCTCTAGGTCGAGGTTTAATTCCGTCACGAGAGACATTTTGACCTGGATTATAAATGTTCACAATGGAGAAAGTTTGGGTAGCCAAATTCCTGCTGTAGCTTGCAGCGGAAGGCGCATAAAGGGATGGGGGCCTGCAAAGATAAAAACAAATGGTAAATATATTTTAGAAAGACAAAAAAACATTTACTCTTTACGTATGTTCTCTACAGGAATGAGAGAAGTAAAAAACATACAGCGAATGAAAGCATGAATGAACATTTGAGATCTAAAATTATCTAAAAATGCAGTTGTACTTGTATATTTAAAAATAATTATATGTAGCACTTCTAGTCAAGAATTTTTGAAGAAAGCTCTCTGTACTAAACAGGTTATCCTGAATTAACAATATTATCCAACAGACATTATCCATTAAATAAGGATACGTAAATTTAATCACTTTGGTAGAAACAAAGGTTTTAATAACAACACTGTCAGGGACCCAGGGGGTCTATAAAGATCCTGATCCAGTGTCTTCCTCCATGTCCCTGGCGACATGATCGTTACCAGAAACATAAAAACGCCATTTGATTGCTTTGGTCCTTGAGAAACAAAAGCACCATTTGGCTTAAGGTAATTAAGGGGTTAATATTTTGGTCTACAAGATCTTTGATTACAGTTTTGCTTTTGACTAGTCATTTTTGTTCAGCATTTGCAGATAATATAATTAGAAGACTACCAAATGGAATGGGGAATATGCAAACAAACATTCCAAAAATGTAAAACCTTTGGTATGTCATGAGCCAATCTTCTCCACGAACAGTTTAATTTCTGCTGTAAAGTACAGATAATTTAGAAAAGATTCCAGTAGCCTACCTTAAAGAATAGATTTGGTGTATAGCAGGGCTTGACAAACCCCCAGGCACCAGGTCGCCATGGCAACCAGGAAATCAGACCTGGTGCCCAGGTATCGTGAGCCCCGCATGGTGCATGCGCTGCTGGGATCTTTATAAAACACAAAACTTTAATCCTCCGCACGAGGGAGCAGAGTGCGTGCGCCGGAAGCACAGACTTCCTGCTCTGCCCATTCGCGCTGCACAGCTGGAAGCAATGAATACCTGTGCCTTTCTAAGAGGCAAAGACCAACGTGGACTGAAATGCACCCTTCACTGCAGTGAGGTATAGCAGCAGGGAGGGGGAGACACGATAGATAAACAAAACTGCTTAAGATAAAAGAAAACCGCTCACTTGTATGTCTGACTGACTATATGTGTGTATAGAAGTATGAGTGACACTGACTCTGGGCGTGGGCGAGACACTGACTCTGGGCGTGGGCGAGACACTGACTCTGGGCGTGGGCGAGACACTGACTCTGGGCGTGGGCGAGACACTGACTCTGGGCGTGGGCGAGACACTGACTCTGGGCGTGGGCGAGACACTGACTCTGGGCGTGGGCGAGACACTGACTCTGGGCGTGGGCGAGACACTGACTCTGGGCGTGGGCGAGACACTGACTCTGTGCGTGTGCGTGCGTGCCTGACTGCGTGCGTGCGTGCCTGACTGCGTGCGTGCCTGACTGCGACACTGCCTGTGTGCGCGCGCGCGACACTGCCTCTGTGTGCGCGCGCGCGACACTGCCTCTGTGTGCGCGCGCGCGACACTGCCTCTGTGTGCGCGCGCGCGACACTGCCTCTGTGTGCGCGCGCGCGACACTGCCTCTGTGTGCGCGCGCGCGACACTGCCTCTGTGTGCGTGCGCGACTGCGTGTGTATGTGACTGACCCTGGCGTCCACGTTTCTAGCCCTCTTCTTTACCAGTTCGCCAGCCTGTCTTTTACATTTTAGCATCTGTTCTAGTAACAATGAATATACAATGCCTTGTTATAATTATATATAACTCTCCACAGCTGTGTGCTGGTCATGTGCTTACTTTCTGCCTATACAAGCCACTTCCTGTCACTGTACCTTTGCCAGATTATTGCGATTCCTGCCTGCTTCATAATCAAGCATTCTACTGATCTCTATTTACCAGTTACTGATTTGGACCGTCTGACTACTCTGCCTTCTCCTACCTACTGACCTTGCCTGACTACTCTTCTACTCTTTTGTTCCAGCCTCTCAGCTCTGCTAAAGACCAGATTGTCACTCAAAGCTCAGGGACTCAACCACCTGGGTAACAACTGGCTGCTGGACTCCAAAACCTGCTAACATCAGTATCATTACACATTGGTATTTCTAAATGCAGGACAAATATTCTAAACTATATAGATCAGGGGTGTCCAAGTTTTTTTTTCAGTGGGCCACTTCTCCAGAAATGTGTGTGTGCGTGGGCCACATTCATTTTTCATTTAGAGAAAATTATTTATGATTGTGTGAGTGCCATATTTATTGCTGTGGAGTCTGTGACACACTCACACAATGCACGATAATATGAATTTTATATATATGTGTGTGTGAGTATGCTCACATTTATATATAAAATTCACATTAATGTGCACTGTGTGAGTGTATCACAGACATTATTCCCCACATTATTTATGCAGTCACACTTATACACCTGTTCACAGCCACACTTACACCTGTTCACAGCCACACTTACACGAATAGACACACAGTCACCCTTACACACACACACACACACACACCTATTCATACTCAGACACCCCGACACCCATACACACACACACAGACACCCACTCACACTCAGAAACCCTTACACACACACAGACAGACACCCTTACGTTTATTCAGCCTGTGTGCTAATTAAATATTTCCACTAACTACTTTGAGTGCTGGGTCCTAAGTATTTTGTTTTCTAGACACCCTTACAGACACAGACAGACACCCATACAGACACCCTCACACACACAGACACATTTATTTTCTTTTTGCATGTGCCTTTTGTCCCCCTCCCTGCTCATTCACCTTTTATATGCTGGGAGGGGGATGGTTCAGGCACCAGGGTCTCAATACACAGACACCCTTACACACACACACACACAGACAGACAGACACCCTTACACACACACACACACACACACACAGACAGACACCCTTACACACACACAGACAGACACCCTTACACACACACAGACAGACACCCTACGGTTTGTAATTGTTTAAAAGATTTTTCAGGAGGTGTTTTTTTCATATATTAAATGATAGCACATAATGAAAATGATGGTCTCAAAAGAATGTCTCCTCTGTCCATTACAAAAGTTATATAATTTGTGTAGGTGCACTGAACATGAAAATCACAATTAAGAAAACATATGATAAAAATCTTACAGAAATATAGGAATTCTGGCCTTAAGGCACATCACATAGTACTAAGGGGGTTAAGAGGAGTCTTGCATGGTACCCACCCCTACATGAAAAAATTGTACAGTCAATGACAATACATTAAAATAACTAGTCACCTACACATGGCTTAAAATTTGAATTGAGAGCAAAAGTAAATGAAAATGTAAGAGTTAGGCAGTTAGCCAAGATCAACCATTATTTTTGTATTTATTGATCCTCAAAATATAGACTTATCTGGCACGAAAATGGGGCCAGATTGGTTTTCTGAAAAGCTGCTATTTACTATAGCAGATTTAGTCCCAAAATCAGCAGTTTACGCTGATTTCTGTTGGGGTCGTATTTTGTTCAGGGAAACCGGCCTGGTCCAATAAGGGCCGAATTCCACCAAAATAACCTAAAAACGGATATGTTTCGGGCAATTCAGTTCTCCAGTTAATAATTGTATTAACAATTGTAAATAACAATTACCTCGGCCTCATGGGGCCAATGGAATTCCCCGGCTTCATTAATAAACTTGGCTGGTTGCGGCTGTCTGCTGACTATTCGCTGAGCTCCACAGTAGAAAGAAAAATAGGCCTCCAGGGGCCAGTGCAATACAGAACTATGGCCCCCCCCCCATGGGAATAGCAGCTGCCCGTTGGGCCCCAAAAATACACAAATGCCTCCCCCATGTGATCCAAAGGTTTCAAGACCCTTATACTGTCAAAATCCTGGAGAGAGATGGGGCTAAATCTGAAAAGAAAGCCTCATCTATTTTTTTTTTTTTATGTGTCTTCCTGCTTATGACACCAGCTATGGCTTGATATGCAAATGAACTGTTTTTCAATGGGTCATTTGCATATCAAGCCATAGGTGATGTCATAAGCAGGAGACTCCACAGACACATTTAAAAACACATTTTCTACTAATTTAGGTATTTGCTTGCAGTTTTAAACAAAATACAAAAGGTAATTTTTTTATTCTTTGCATGCACAGTTAAAACAATGAGTATATGATAGTCCCTTTTAACTGTAAGATTGCATCAAGTTTATACATTTTAAATAGAAATGCTTTAATTAAACTATAAAGTACCTTAACCCCATTGTGACATGACCTTTTGACCTCGTCTTTCCCTTGAGAACATGAGTCTTTTTGACATTTCCGGGGTGTTTTGTGTTTAGCTATAATTTTCTCCTCACTCACATAAATGTACCCACATAAATCATATGTTGTCTTTATCGCCATAAGAAGGGCTTTCATTAGATACCATTATGTTCATCATATTGTATAATTTACTACAAAAAAAAAAACCTAAAAAATGATTTACACAAATACAGTCATTAAAAAAAGACCCCAAATTTTGTCCCGAGTTTAGAAATATGCTTGTTTCCATGTTTTTCTTCTTCTTGAGTTTTAGGGCAGTAACCAAAAAGTGTTTTTTTGTTTTAAAATCATTTTCACCTTTGGACTCAAACCTTAAATTTAGCCTTCTAACAGTTAATTTATTCTAATTTTAATTGTAATCCTAACCCCAATTTAATTGTAACCCTAACCAATATTCAAACCTAAACCTAGATATTTAGCTAATTAAGATTTTTGTTTCCTTGTAATGTTGCTGACTGCCTCTAGGGGCAGCACTGCCAGAGTATTTTTCGTGAAAAACAGCTCGTTCCACTGCAGGACTTGTCAGGCACATCCTGTGTCGCGAAGGGGTTAATGACACCAATCTGCTTGTATAGCTCTATCAGGGAACAGATATTCCTTCATCTAAAAAGCATGTCTGCTCCCTGATAGAGCTATACGGAGCAAACAGGACTCAATAATAAAAGGTACTTATATTTATATTCTTTCATTAAAGCATTTAATATGTCTAAACTTGATACAATCTTTTTAAGTAAACAGAACTTAATTTTGTGCCAATTATCCTTTAGTTTGTTTGGGATCAAATGTTTTAGTTATTATGAAAGGCTGGAAAAGTTAAATGTGTACAAGCTAGAGAAACGGTGACAGAGTGGATATGATAATGTTATATAAACATATACAGGGCGCATACAAATGGTCTGTGATCGGCTGTCACCAAGGGAGTTTTTCCTCATGACGGTCCAGGACCGTCATCTGTCATGAAGGGGTTAATATGTATTTAGAGCTTGTTGATCCAAGGAGAAGTCGGATTGCCATTTGGAGTCAAGAAGGAATTTTTTTCTCCACTGAAAGCAGAATTCAGAATTACTGTAATAAGGGTTTTTTTTACATTTGCTTTTTTCAGTCTAAACTACTATGCAACAGCATAAACAAGGAAAGACACAGGGCCATGGGCATCCGCAGAAATTTTTTCAGGGGGGGGGCATAATTTTACCGTCATCCTTTCTGCGCCGCGCCTCTTTTTGACAAGTTGTTATGAAGTGGAGGAGCTTTGTCATTATCAGTGAAGGCATGCAAAGGGTTGATAAAGCCTGCACCAGATACAGATCCACAGCACCAGATATAAACCAACCACACTAGATATAGCCTCACTGCACCAAATATAGATCCACAGCACCAGATATAAACCAACCACACTAGATATAGCCTCACTGCACCAAATATAGATCCACAGCACCAGATATAAACCAACCACACTAGATATAGTCTCACTGTACCAAATATAGATCCACAGCACCAGATATAAACCAACCACACTAGATATAGTCTCACTGTACCAAATATAAATCCACTGTGCCAGATATAGACCCACAACACCAGATATTAACCCACAGTACCAGCTAAAAACCCATGACACAAGATATAAACCACAGCACCAGATAAATATCCAGAGCTCTAGCTGAAACTCCACAGCAACAGATACAACAACATAGCAAAGATATAACCCCATAGCACCAGATACAACACTATAGCACACAATATAACCTCTCAGCACCAGACACAACACTATAGCACACAATATAACCCCACAGCACCAGATACAACACTATAGCACACAATATAACCCCACAGCACCAGATACAACACTATAGCACACAATGTAACTCAACAGCACCAGATACAACACTATAGCACACAATATAACCCCACAGCACCAGACACAACACTATAGCACACAATATAACCCAACAGCACCAGATACAACACTATAGCACACAATGTAACTCAACAGCACCAGATACAACACTATAGCACACAATATAACCCCACAGCACCAGACACAACACTATAGCACACAATATAACCCAACAGCACCAGACACAACACTATAGCACACAATATAACCCAACAGCACCAGATACAACACCATAGCACACAATATAACCTCTCAGCACCAGATACAACACTATAGCACACAATATCAGCATACACCAACAGATACAACACTATAGCACACAATATAACCCCACAGTACCAGATACAACACCATAGCACACAATATAACCCCACAGCACCAGATACAACACTATAGCACACAATATAACCCCTCAGCACCAGATACAATACTATAGCACACAATATAACCCCACAGCACCAGATACAATACTATAGCACACAATATAACCCCACAGCACCAGATACAACACTATAGCACACAATATAACCCCTCAGCACCAGATACAATACTATAGCACACAATATAACCCCACAGCACCAGATACAACACTATAGCACACAATATCAGCATACAGCAACAGATACAACACTATAGCACACAATATAACCCCACAGTACCAGATACAACACTATAGCACACAATATAACCCCACAGTACCAGATACAACACTATAGCACACAATATAACCCAACAGCACCAGATACAACACTATAGCACACAATATAAACACAAAGCAACAGATTCCCTAAACATCCAAATTCCTAAATCCATGACATTTCTTTATCTCTTTCCCCCTCTTCTATATGTTTTATTCCTCCATGTTTGCCGTCTCTTTCCCCATCATTTTATATGTTTTATTCCTCCATGTCAGTGACCTCTTTTCACCTACATTTTATCTTTTCTGCCCCATGTCACAATTTTGTCTGTATTCTGCTCCAATCAATCACCTCTTTTCATCCTCTATTATCTTTTCTGCCCCATGTCATCCCATTTTGTTTGCAATCTGCCTCCATCTATCACATCATTTTATCTCCATTATCTTTTCTGCCCCATCCACTTGTCACCATGTTGATGTGAGCAGAGCCTGGTCAGAGGAGCTGCTCAGACTGGACAAATGGAGACCTCAGGGAAATGGGAGGGACCTCCCTGGATTTACCCCACTCTGCCATGTACCTTAAAGCTATTATTAGCTCTTCCTACCTGTTACAGAGGCTCAGCTGTGGTCTCTGAGTATCTTCCCCTGCAGGCTCTCTTCTGTCAGCCATGCTGCCACATGGAGGGCTGAGGGGTGGGGCTATAACTTCATATCCCTGGGCACCCCTGTCATTGGCTCTCCATGCAGAATGACTGACAGCTGCAGAGACCTGCACTAATGTGGATGGGAGACCAGTATTACAGCAAGCTGAGTTGCAGAGAGCAACAGCTTTGGGTGTCACCTCCTACCCCAGCAACTAGTGTGCAGTCCCCTAGGGACAACTAGAGGCTACATACTGAGAAAAAAATAATAATAATAAAAAATAAAAAAAAATGTCCCCCCCCCCCTGCGGACGCCCATGCACAGGGCTGAATTTGATGGACTTAGAAATTGAGGTCACTTAAGTGCAATCCAGGGAAAATGTAATGATATTCCTGGACAAGCAACACCTTTTCCAAAATTTTTCACAGGTAGCCAAATTGCTCAAATTTGGCTCCCGTGACAAAAACTAAAATCAGATTTAAAATTAGGCTCTGTCCTCCGAAGACAACCTCTGATATGTAAAAGTATGCAGGTGAAAATATATACATTATTTGGGTGGGATAAATGTGTGCTATATACAAAGAATATATACAAAGTATTCTCAGGTAAGAATTTATAATTTCCTTGCCATCACAGTAGCCCACTAGGGGAGATGATCAAAGTGTTTGATGCAGCGGACATGACGTCTGTATTGGGCAAACCCAAAATGGCTGTGAGACTGGAAGTCCTCTGGCTGGAGACTCCATTTCACAGTAAGATTGTCTTTGCCTTTGTACTTCCTCACCCCAAGGGGAAATTAAGGCCATAATTAAGTTTTCCCACAGCTCAAGGGATTGAAAAAAACGATTAGCCATCATTAGACCTAGCAGAGACATGGCTAGTTGTCTTGAAGAAAAACCACATCCAATTAAGTCTTCCAGTTTCTGAATTTTCTCTGGTGTTAGCACAATATCAGTTTCTTTGGTCCCTACTAGTCAGTGCTATATTTACCTCGAGGCATCCTAGGCGGATGCCTAGGGCAGAACATTTTGGGGGGCGGCAGCGCCCCCCCAGCACTGAGAATTTTTTGTTTTTTTTTTTAAAAGCCGCCCCTTTAAAAAAAAAAAAACGCGCCTGTTGTCAAAGACGGAGGTGAAAGGAGATCAGAAGATCCCCTCTCACCATCGCTCTGCCAGCAGGCTGCACGGGGAGCCAAACAGGCAGAACAGAGAAACCTCCGTGCTGCCTGTTCGGCTCCCCGTGCAGTGTGACACAGAAGTGCAGACAGGTCACGTGACCGGCGCGCAGATGTCATATGCGCGCCGGGTCACATGACCTGTTGGCACGACCGCCGGGAAGCCGAACAGGCAGCATGGGGAACTCCATGCTGCCTGCCACTAGCCACCAGGGAAAGGTAAGTGCTGGGGGGATGCATTGGGAATTGGCTGGGGCATATTGATGGCAATTAACACTGGCATATTATTGGGCAAATTGGCTGGGGCATATTAATACCAGATAACACTGGCATATTATTGGGCAATTTGGCTGGGGCATACTAAATGGCAAATAACACTGGCATATTATTGGGCAAATTAGCAGGGGCATAATAAATGACAAATAACACTGGCATATTAGTGAGCAAATTGGCTGGGGCATATTAATGGCAAATAACACTGGCATTGTTTTGGGCAAAATATCAGGGGCATATTAAATGGCAAATAATAGTGGCATATTATTGGGCAAATTATCAGGGGCAGATTAAATAGCAAATAACACTGGCATATTAGTGAGCAAATTGACTGGGGCTTATTAATGGAAAATAACACTTGCATATTATTGGGCAAATTGGCTGGGGCATATTAAAGGCAAATGAAACTGGCATATTATTGGGCAAATTGGCTGTGACTTATTAATGGCAAATAATACTGGAATATTATTGGGCAAATTGGCTGGGGCATATTAACCCCTTCATGACCAGACTGTTTTTGGAATGTTGTGCATTAGTGACCGAGGCTGTTTCAACACTTCTGAGGTGTTTGTGTTTAGCTTTAATTTTCTTCTTTGTCAGTTGCTGTACCCACACATATTATATATTGTTTTTTTCAGGACAAGAAGGACTTTCTTTTCATGACATTATTTTGTTCATATCATTTATTGTATTGTGTAAAAAATAGTAAAATATGGTTAAAATTAAAAAAAATAAACACTTTTCCTGACATTTCTTTGTAAATTCTTTTACTAAGCTTCAAAAGCTATTGAAAAAACATGCTAAATAGATTCGACTATAGGTCCTGAGTTCAGAAATACCCAATGTTTATATGTTTTTTTTGCATGTTTTAGGTTAATAAATACAAGTAGCATTTAGCTGTTTCAAAACCATTTTTTTTTTAAATTGGCGTTAGTGACACTGTAACACCGATATATGATATGAATCGCTGAATAACCCCCCACATGTACACATTTTTATAAAGTAGACATCCCAGGGCATTCAACTTGGGGTAATTTGACACTTTTCACTCTGTCATTTTACCACCAATCTTTGACAAGTTTTGGCGTAGTAATTTTGTGTGTGTTTTATTTCCACAAACTTTGAAACTTAGGTATGAATTTAAAGGGGCTCTTCTATTTTATTGCCAAAAAAACCCCAATATATGTTCAGCAACTTCCCCTGAGTATAGCGGTACCCCACATATATAGGTGTGCTAGGTTTATGTGGCAGGTACAGGGCAAAATTTAGGATACGGTTATTGCAGCTTTAAAACGTGTATTTATTATGTAATACTTGTGACTACATTTCCTATGCAAAGCACTGGCCCCACTAGCAGTCTTTTTTTTTAAAATAACATATCCCTAGCGGACCACAGACAGACATAACATGTCACTGGTCCTCTACGGAATAACTTTTTATTTTTATACAATTTATTATTATTTTTAATTTGTTTATTTATTTAATTTTTTTACATTTTTTAATTTTTATTTAACTCTAACCTTAACCCTATGGTTAGGGTTAGTACAAACCCTAATTCTAACTCTAGGATTAGGGTTTTGATGAACTCTAACCCTAACCCAAGAGTTAGGATTAGCACAATAGGAAAAAAAAAAAAAAACAAGTTTTTTTTTTTTATTAAAAAAAATCATTTGAGGGGGGCTGGTTGTTACTGGGGGGTACCAGGGGGAGACTTGACACACTATATTTAGTCTCTACCTGCCCCACGATCACCGTGGAGTAGGGAGAGACTTTAGCTGTCAAAGCAGGCACCTGCTTTGACAGCTATTAACATCCGGGCGCTGTGATTGGCTGTCACAGTGCCCGGATGTTTCCGGGGGGTCCTCAACCAACATGGCTGAAGTGTCTCGGTATCGAGACACTCAGCCATGTCGTTGTTAGCGCGATCGCGGTATGCCAGCGTGCATACCGCGATCGGACCTGCATGACGGTCCTGGACCCTAAGTGTGTTTTTACCGATGACGGTCCAAGACCGTCATCGGTCGCGAAGGGGTTAATGGTAAATGATACTGGCATATTATTGGGCAATTTGGTTGGGGAATATTAATGGCAAATAATATTGGCAATGTATGTAATGGGGTGATGGAGGCATGTAAATGGGGTGAGGGGGCATGTCCTTGGTGTGCAACATGCTTTATGGGTCATGTCGTGGGTGTGCATCGTGGGTAGGGGTGCCCAAATGTTTTCTGCCTAGGGCAGCACAAAACCAAGATACACCACTACTACTAGTCATCAAACAGTCATCGAGATATGGAATGACACAGACTTCTTGAACCCATCAGCATCCTTGATACAGCTTCAATAAAGAAGGAGGATGGTTGGTCTCCTCCTCCTCTGTAAGGTGTTCCTACAATAAAGGAAGTGCCTTTTTGAGATCTATGTTCTGGAGTCTGGAAAGCAACGAGAATGAAAAGGCATGCTGAAAAGTCTGTTTTTGCAGTTTGCCTTTGCTGACCAGGCTTTCTACCATAGCACCATCCTGGCAATTGATAGACAAAATTAAATGTCTGATGGTACAGTGACTGAAGTGTCACTTTCCACCAGGTTTCCAGATGGAACTGCCCCTTTAAACTCGTATTAATTTGAGGTTAAGACCAGTGAATATTGGAGGACTGACACAGTGGTGGGCTAAGTATATGACATGACAATCTCCAATGTTTTGCAGGAAAGAGGAAGCTCTCTCAGTGTACTACTGTGATAGATTTTTTTTTATATATTTAATTTCCCCCCACTAAAAATCAAAGTAAAAAAAAAGATCTACAAACATGACTGCTGCATAAGGCCAAGTGTACTACCTACATACATGGAGAAGCCCAGTGCTCTTGTGGAATACATCAGCATGGCTGACCAACTAGGTGAGAAGTACAAAGACAAGTGTGTCTTGCCTACACTCAAGCATGGTGGAGGGAGTGCCATGGTCTGGGCCTGCATGAGTGCTGCCGGCACTGGGGAGCTACAGTTCATTGAGGGAACCATGAGTGCCAACATGTACTGTCACATACTGAAGCAGGGCATGATCCCCTCACTTCGGAGACTAGGCCGCAGGGCAGTATTCCAATATGATAACGACCCCAAACACACCTCCAAGATGACCACTGCCTTGCTAAAGAAGCTGAAGGTAAAAGGTGATGGACTGGCCAAGCATGTCTCCAGACATAAACCCTATGTGGGGCACCCTCAAACAGAAGGTGGGGGAGCGCAAGGTCTCTAACATCCACCAGCTCTGTGATGTCATCATGGAGGAGTGGAAGAGGACTCCAGTGGCAACCGGTGAAGCTCTAGTGAACTCCATGACCATGAGGGTTAAGGCAATGCTGTAAAATAATGGTGGCCACACAAAATATTGACACTTTGGACATTTCCACGCAGGGGTGTACTCAGTGGCATCCCGAGGGGGGTGCGCATAGCACCGGGTGACACCCCCAGCGGGGGTGACACCTGTGCTGCCGGCATCCCCCCGCAGCACATCGCGCTTCTGAACTTTTTTTTCCTGGCAGCCACATCTGCTGGATTAGGCCGCCGGGAAAAAAAGTAAAAAAAATAAAAATCACTGCTACCGGATGTGATGTGACGTAGTGTCACAGCCACCGTAGCGTCACATCCGGTGGCTGTGATTCCCTCCTCTGTGCAGGAGGGAAGACTGCACGGAGGAGAGGTCCGGGGACACGGAGGAGCAGCCAGGTGGTAAGTACTGGGGGAAGAGGGTGGAATAAAGAGCATAGGAACTTGCTAATAGAATACTGGCATCTTAATGGGCAAATTGGCTGGGGCATATTAATGGAAAAATAATACTGGAATATTGAATGGCAAAATACTGCCATATATTAAGTGGCAGAATAATACTGGCATATTATTGGGCAAATTGAGTGTGGCTTATTAATTACAAAATTATACTGGCATATAATTGGCAAATTGGCTGTGGCATATTAATGGCAAAATAGTGCTAGCATATAATTTGGCAAATTGGCTGTGGCATATTAAATGGCAAAATAATACTGGCATATTAGGCACATAGTCTGGCTTATTAACGGCAAAATAATACTGTAACATTATTGGGCAAATTGTTGTTTATGAATGACAAAATAGTACTGGCATATTATTGGGCAAATTGACTGTGCCATATTTATGTGTGTCATAGTTATGGGACTCCTGTGTGTGTCAGTTATGGGGCTCCTGTATGTGGCATATTTAATTGGCCATCTGACTGGCATTACTAAGGAATCTGTTTGGCATGGTATTGGAGGAAATCCAGGGGGGTGACACCATGAATTACCGCACTGGGTGACACCAACCCTAGTGAGTTGAGCGGACACCTGGATGTTCGGGTTCGAGAAGTTCGGGCGAACTTTGGAAAAAGTCCGGGTCCGTGCTCGAACTTGACCCCGAACCCCATTGAAGTCAATGGGGACACGGACTTTTGGCCACTGCAAAAGGAATTAAAATGTGGGTAAGAGTAGGACAAGTGCCCTGCAAACAAATATGGATAGATAAATAACTTCAAAAAAATAAAATACATACAAATTAAAAATACTAAACTATTTAGCACCCAAAACAATTAGAATTTTTCAAAGTGCGCTGTAAGCACAGTATTTGACGGTTCTATTTGACTCGCAGATGTAATACATGTAATGCTATTGCTATTCTATAAACCGTCAATTGACCTATTCTTATGAATGGGGACTCTATTACGGTTTATAGAATAGCAATAGCATTACATGTATTCCATAAGCCGAAAGTCTATAAACCGAAAGACATTCGGTTTATAGAATACATTTAATGCTATTGCTATTCTATAAAAAGAAAGTCTATAAACAGAATGTATTTCGGTTTAAAGACTTTCGGCTTATGGAATACATGTAATACTATTGGCTTTTTCGGTTTATAGAAAGCCAATAGTACCGTATTTGCTCGATTATAAGACGACCCCCCAAACTTTGTATATTCCTTTAGGAAAAAAACAAAAAGCCTGAATATAAGACTACCCTATAGGAAAAAAAGTTTAACTTGTATATATGTAAATTGCTTTTTAATATTTAATAAAAAATGTATATTATACAAATGCATTTCTTGTTTTTATTTCCTTTTATGTGCCAATGCGGCCTCTCTCCCCCTCCCCCAGCTGTCTCTCTCCCCCCCAGCATTGTCTCTCTCTCCCCCCCCCAAAACTTCTCTCTCCCCACCTCCCTCATCTCTTCCCCCTCCCCTTGTCTATCTCTATCCCTCCTCCCCTTGTCTCTTCCCTCTCCCTCCCCTTGTCTGTCTCTCCCCTCCCCCCCCTTGTCTGTGTCTCCTCCCCCCTCCCCTGGTTTCTTTCCCTGGTGGCTAGTGGGGGCAGCCGGAGGGATGTCTGCACGATACGTCAGTCTATTATGCTGCCCGACACGCCAGTCTATTATGACGGACAGCTGGTCCGTCATAATAGACTGCCGTGTTGGGAAGCATGGAGGATACGTGCAGACATCCCCCAGCTGCCCGATTCAGACATTACCCTGCTGTTAGAGAGGGGGATCCAGGTCCCCTGCAGCTCTGCGGGGGACCTGGATCCCAGTCTTATAATCTGACCTCAATTTGATTTCAGATTATAAAACGACCTTGAATGTAAGACGAGAGGTATTTTTCAGAGCATTTGCTCTAAAAAAAACCTTGTCTTATATTCGAACAAATACGGTATTACATGTATTCTATAAGCCGAAAGTCTAAAACCGAAGGTCGTTCGGTTTATAGACTACATGTAATACTATTGGCTATTCTATAAACCGAAAGTCTATAAACCAAACGACCTTCGGTTTATAGACTTTCGGCTTATAGAATCCATGTAATGCTATTGGCTATTCTATAAACCGAAAGTCTATAAACCGAATGACTTTCGGTTTATAGTCGAACCTTGAACTCCAACACGGACATACAGTGAAATGTCCGGGTTCGTGGCACGGACACCTTAATGTCCGGTACGAACCCGAATAGTGCGGTCCGGGTTCGCTCAACACTACTAGTGACGCCTCTGGGTGTACTAACTTCTGTTGTCAACGGTTTAGACATTAATGGCTGTGTGTTGAGTTATTTTGAGGGGACAGCAAATTTACACTGTTATACAGGCTGTACACTTACTACTTTACATTGTAGCAGAGTCATTTCTTCAGTGTTGTCACATGAAAATATGTAATAAAATATTTACAAAAATGTGAGGGGTGTACTCACTTTTGTGAGATACTATATGCATCAGGATATATGGTTTAAGCAGAGCTTTAATTCAAGGCTAAAGGCAAACTGCTGTGGTTAAGGAGTTTTTCAACAGGTTATAAAAATACTACAGCTTGACTTGTAGGGAGTATTCTAAGGGTTATGATGACTGAAAAAGGAGAAGTGGTCAAACTAGCCAAATATTCCACTAATTAATACGTTTATTTTTATCTATGCCAGAAACATATAAATACTGAATATAGAATTATGTATTGTTTAGAATCAGCTTAGACAGCAATTATATTTCTTTCGTTTCCCCTATATTTGCAAATGAAGAAGATGGCCAACTATTTGTCCAACACGTTTTTGATCAGTTGGAAATGCTTTGTGCAGATTGGAGTGCTTTCTGAGGGATTGCGCAGCAGCCCTGTACACTTCCTTGTGGCCCATGCCAGCAAAAGGAACTGGAGACAGGTACATCAAGTAAATTATAGGTGGCAATGTTTCAACTGCCTCCTGAGAAGCATTTCTATTGTGCATTAAAAAAACCATGTTGTTTAATTAAAACTTTGAACCAAGTGTAGGCATTTTAAATAGAAATGATTTAATGCAATATAAATAAAGTACCCTACTAAACTCTCATTGCTTTTATATTTCAACCAGGTGGTGGACATCTTTGGTCAGATGTTCCTTCATCTGGCCCACGATTCTAAACACAATGTCTGCCTCCAGATAGAGCTATAGTGAAAATGAGGATTCAAAACAAAATTTTTATTTTATTTTTTATAGGTATTCTTTTATTAAAGCATTCATTTTTTAAATGCCTACCCATGAGGCAAACTTTCACTTAAACAGAACTTGTTTGTTGCCAACAGTTGTACTTTAAACAATCAAAAAGTATCATGTTGTAACAACCAAAGATTACAACTCTTTTAGGTATGGTCTGTGCACCATGTATTTTTACCATCTTTCTGAGCGGAGTTATTATTGATGAGTTTTCCGCTTCATCTCACAAGTGTAAATACCCTATAGGGATCCTGCTTGAAAGAGGAAAAACAACTAAATTAAACCCATAGGAATAGAGCTGGGGCAGGTAACGCATCTTGGGAATGAGCAACATACAAACTATAAATATATCAAAGAAAGCAAAATAAAATGCCATTTCTATTTTCAACAGAAATTGGATAATTTCAAATTAGGAATCCTAGCTATTAATAATATTGGGTAATCAAAATGGGTCGAATGTTTCGGCAGATAATTCTATGTTCAAAATTGTTAGAAAATAGCATAAGCAGTGACAGGTGAACACTTAAATACAATGGTGTAGGGAATATATCCACACATATTGTGTGTGTGAGAATACATTCATTCAAGCTGTAGTTACCACGCTAACTCAATGTTCTGTATATACAGACAGATCACTTCTTACTCCGGGGAAAGAACAAATGCAAAGCTTAAAGCAAAATATGGTTAAAATAATAAAAATCTATTTTGTCATTCAATACAAGTGTGAACAGGTGAACAAAAACCTTTAAGCTGAAAACTACTAGGACAAAGTTGCTCAACCCACATCACATGCTTCCTATTTAAACAGAAAGGATTAGGAAACTGCTTCAAAAACCCACCTTTTAAATTAATGGTATTTAGTAGTAAACCCAATAGAGAAACTTTGTGTACAATGTATACAATAGAGTATAAGTACACAAAACAAAACAATTACTATAAACCTGGATAGAGACCTCAAACAGCTACTCAGTACCATTAAAATGTTTTGTCAATTTGTTATATAAAAAATACAATTCAAACATTTTGTTTCAGTGACAATTGAGAGATGTAAATTAGAAGTGAATGGAAAAAAAAAACTTTAAGCATTCGGTAATTGTAGAAATACTAAAATGAGACAAAGCAATAGAATGTTACAGGCAAGTTCCACTACTGTGAATGTATAAATATGCCTATACATTGTGCAGGGCCAAACCTGGTGAGCTTCTTGTGCTAAAAGCTCAGCTGCTCATGGATAATGCACAGTGCATTATGCCGGGGCCAGCCGTATTCTTCTTGCACGGGGAACTCACATTACTTTGTCACTGCACAGTGAAATCGGTCTATCACCGACGGTATCAAACATCACCACTTTGCCGTACTTTTCTCACGTCACGGTTTCGTGCTTCCTATGCCATATTGTTTAAACGTTACACATTCCATTCACGCTAAACTTATTCTCCGACTGAAATAAAGTATTTTAACTAGTCATGAGCCAGAGCACAGGGTGAAGCGGGGTTCTGATGTAATAGTCATGATTCTTAGCGTTATTGGGACAACGTTTGTCTCTCCGTTTACTTGTCACTAGAACCATTTCCCATGCTGCTTAGTTAACAGGTGAATGGACGTCAAATGGTTAGCCATTGACAATTTCCCATTCTATTCAATCAACAGGTGAATGAACGTCAAAAGGTTAGTTATCAAATATACGTTACTCTGTACTATTTCTTAAATTCCTTATATTTCTACTTTTGGAGAAGGACACTAAAAAACAGCGCGATGCAGTTACAAAAAGTAAAACCAACCGCGATTTACAAAATTATAGACAATATTCGTGACACGAAACTGGCGTATAATTAATAACCTAAAAAATATGCTATACTTTATCATGAACATCCAAGCATTTTAATAATTAAAACTTTTTGTCATTTTTGTGTACTTACGTCATCTTTGCGATTGTTTTGATGGTGCAGCACAAGTGCAAATGCACACTTGTTTTGTGGTATTGCAAGATTAGAAAGCCATGATAACACATATAAGTGACGAGAAGCTGCGTAATACAATGTTAACTTGACTGTTCAAAAAAATGATTAAAGTATTCCTGGATGAACTGGTCTAGTTTAGCTGAGGATTACGTCAACATATCCTTACGCTGCCTCTAGTGAGGTTGTTCAGTATAAAAACTTAGAATGCCGACAAATTTTCCAAATGTCCAGTCTTTGTATTTATTAAAAAAAAAAAATGTATGCTTAACATGTTGTTTCTACTTTTTTAGAGGTTTTATTTCTTAAATAGAATGGCACTATTTTCCTCTCGGAAGGACAAATGTAATGTTAACTAGATTGCAACAGAATTGCATCAGCTAGAAAGAGAGGCGTGTCATAAGACACGGGGAATGTAAATTGTGATTGGTTGGTACCATAATAACTGTGACAGCCTTATGTGGGCTGACGGTTTCACTGTATTTACAGTGAACAGATAACAGGTTGCTAGACTGGTTTGTGTAAAACAAACATTGCTATGCCATTCCAGCTCAAAATAATATTATTGAATGTATGCATGTTAAACAAGTATTTGGAAATACAATTTCATAATTCAAATTGAGACTTTGGCTATTTGCTAAACTGAACTGACAAGTAAACTGTAAAAATCAGGAATTAGATGGCAACTGTAGTGTTTTCTTTAACAATTTGATAGAAATACACATATTCATATTCAACAGCAATTTTAACTAGTAACTAAACGTTTTCAATCACTTATGTTTCTAATAAATAATGAATAAAGACTATATAGGATAATATGACATAGTTTTATTTTTGCCCCATAACTCGCAAAAAATATGGAAACATGCATATTTCTGAACTCAGGACAACATTTAGAAACTATTTAGATGGGGTCTTTGTTAATGATTGTATTTGTGTAAATTATGTTTTAGGTCAAAGTTAGAAAAAGTGTTTTTTTTATTTTTTTATAATTTTATGATTTTTTTGTAGTAAATTATAACATAATGGTATCTAATGAAAGCACTTCTTATGACAATAAAAACAACATATAATTTATGTGGGTACAGTATGTGACAAAGAAGAAAATGACAGCTAAACACAAACACCCCAGAAATGTCAAAACAGCCATTTTCACCAAGGGAAGTCACCAAGTCCAGGTGAAAATGTCTTGTCACTTAGGGGTTAAGGGGCAAAATACTGGCATATTAAATGGAAAAAGAATGGCATATTGAGGGGCAAAATATTGGCATATTAAATGGCAAAAAAATGGCATATTGTTTGGCTAAATACTGGCATACTGAGTGGCAAAATAATGGCATATTGTTTGGCTAAATACTGGCATATTAAATGGTAAAATAATGGCATATTGAGGGGCAAAATACTGGCATATTAAATGGCAAAAGAAGGGCATACTGAGTGGCAAAATACTGACTTATTGAGTGGCAAAATATTACTGGCATATTGTCCAACTGCTCCCAACCACCCTCCATATTACACTAGACTGGGATACCATGCTTGTGAGGGTAGGTGGGGCGAGTGGGAGATATTGTGAGGGGGGGGGGGTATGGGGCCCAGAAAATTTGTTCAGTAAGGGGGCCTGAAATTCCTGGTGGCGTCCCTGATCACTATATGCGGGAGATTGAGGCAACACTGATTGATTTCTGAGATTGTCAATCACACAGGACAGTGTGACTCAGCGACTCCCAAAGGTCAGGGGGTGCATGAGGGAATATGAACATGGGGGGAAGAGACAATGGTATAGGAGGAGAGACAGAGACAGAGGTGGGAATATTGATATGGGGAACACATAGTCACAGACAAGAGGAAAGTGGAGGAAAAAGACAGAAAGGGGCACAGGTGAGAAACAAACACGGGGAGAGAAAGACATACACACATGGGGGATATAGAAGGAGAGACAGACACAGGAAGAAAAAGACAGATATGGGAAGCATGGGTAAGAGGAAGACATGTGGAGTGTGTGGGGGAGAGAGAGCTATATGGGGTATAAGAAGCATAGGGGTATGAGGAGGGAGTGAATGACCTCGGAGAGAGAGACAGACAGACATGGAGGTGTAGGAGGAGAGGCAGGGACATGGTGAAAAAGAGAGACAAAGGAGCATGGAGAAGAGAAAACCAGACATGGGGAGGGTGGGATGAAGAGAGACACATAGGTATAGGAAGAAAGATGATGTGACTCTGGGAGAGAGAGACAGACATGGGGGGGTAGACATGCGCATGAGGGGAGAGAGAGCGATATGGGGTCCCATGGCAGCTTCCCGTGGGCCCCCGCCAGTCCGGCCGTTTAATGGGGCAGCTGCCCCAGGCGGCACTTTGCTGCTCAGTGCAGCAGTTTTTTTCTGGAGCTTGATAGAAAGAGGTCTCAGTGTGTGTATGTCATCTCTGTGCTTTGAGCTCCTTGTGTGAAGGAGGTCTCAGCCAATCACGGGAGGCTTCGGAACTCTCAGCCAATCAGGTGAGACCTCTAAACTCTCCTGATTGTCTGAGAGTTCAGAAGCCTCCAGTGATTGTCTGAGACCTCCTTCACACAAGGAGCTCAAAGCACAGAGATGCCAGCAAGCAGGTACGGACACGGACAGTAATGTGTATGTCAGTGTGAGTGAGAGTGTGTGTATGTCAGAGTGAGTGAGTGTGTGTGTCAGTGTGAGTGAGAGTGTGTATGTCAGTGTGAGTGAGTGTGTGTGTATGTCAGTATAAGTGAAAGTGTGTGTATGTCAGTGTAAGTGAGTGTGTGTGTGTATGTCAGTTTGAGTGAGAGTGTGTGTATGTCAGTGAGAGTGTGTGTATGTCAGTGTGAGTGAGTATGTGTGTATGTCAGTGTGAGTGAGTGTGTGTGTATGTCAGTGTGAGTGAGTGTGTGTGTATGTCAGTGTGAGTGAGAGTGTGTATGTCAGTGTGAGTGAGTGTGTGTGTATGTCAGTGTGAGTGAGAGTGTGTATGTCAGTGTGAGTGAGAGTGTGTGTATGTCAGTGTGAGTGAGAGTGTGTATATGTCAGTGTGAGTGAGTGTGTGGATGTCAGTGTGAGTGAGTGTGTGTGTATGTCAGTGTGAGTGAGAGTGTGTGTATGTCGGTGTGAGTGAGTGTGTGTGGATGTCAGTGTGAGTGAGAGTGTGTATGTCAGTGTGAGTGAGAGTGTGTGTATGTCAGTGTGAGTGAGAGTGTGTGTGGATGTCAGTGTGAGTGAGAGTGTGTGTATGTCAGTGTGAGTGACACTGTCAGGTCCGCGCACCTGTCCCACGTTGCCTACCAGGAACAAAGAAAAAAAGGGCGTTGGCACTCTCCAATCCGAGTATAAACAAAGTATTTATTAATCCAAGAAAACCAACCAAACAAAAAATATTGATGTATTCAGTGGAACATGTGCAGGAGTGCAGACAGGAGATAGATTGCCTTACGCGTTTCGTGCCTACTGGCACTTAACCATATGACGCACAGTCGGACGCAGCACCTCATTACCGATTACTGTTACAAAAGGTATGATTTATCTCTAAGGTGGAGCCGGCTTTTGTTTTTTCCCAGCCCGGGGGAAACATTTCTCTTCTCCTTTCTCCACGTTGCCTACCTCCAACAGCTACTGACGATATTGTCAAGGTCCACCACTTTCGGCCGTTTTGTGCCCGACACTGGAGGATAGCGCGTGCACGCCGCAATACCCTCTCCGTTCTGTCCCAAGCATCGCTATGGAAATGTAAGGCATGGCGTGCATCCCATGCGTCATGGGGCGGAGCTACAGCCCTTTAAAACTCAAATTGCTTGATGATTAACAAGCTTACCTTCACGTTGTTGGTCCTCAGCTACTCCGTGTACCCTTCTAGTTTTTTGCCCTTGCTTACCTGAACCTCTGGACTTCTGACCTGGCTTGCTCCTCGACGATTCTGCTTCTCTGTGCCCCTTCTGATTTGGTTATTCCTTGGACTTTGCTCACCTCTGTACTCCCTAAACTGGCTAACCGTTTTTGACGCTCCTGCTTTCTGGACTCCTGTACCCGGCTTGTTTACTCGACTACGTTTTTCTTCTGGATCCCCCGACTAGGACTACCTCGACTACTCTGTGAGTGGCACCAGCACCCTTCCGACATCTATCCTACCACACCTGACGCTCGTGCTTGCTACCACTATTGGAGCCGGTTACTTCTGTGGTTCTCGGTATCTGTAGTTTCAGGCAAGGGCAGTCTACTGCTGCTTTTGGGGTCTCCTGGCTTCTATCCACCTGCTTTACAAAATCATCAAGCCATCACAATGAATGCAGTGACTGCCCTATCTCGGCAACTGTCTACCTTGACCCAATCCGTGCAGGACTTACAAACGGGACAAACACACTTTCAACACCAACTGCATGATCTACAGGCTAACCGCCTCTACCCTCCGGCTGATGTGACACCTCCATCCCCAGTTCCGTCCTCACTGGATTCCGCCTCGGCTACAGCACCTGAATCTAAGATTCCTCTGCCTGAATATTTCTCGGGTGACAGGAAAAAATATCGGGCCTTCATGACCTCCTGTCAACTCCTATTTTCACTACAGCCCAGGATGTATGCCTCTGATGATGTTAAGATACAGACTGTAACTTCTCTTCTACAGAGTGAACCCCAAACCTGGGTCCACCATCTTCTACACACCCGCCACGCATCCCTGGATTTGTGGGCTTCGTTCTGCCAGGAGATGGATTCCTTGTTTGATAATCCCCTCAGACCTGGTTGCCCTGGTTGCATCAGCACAACCCTCTCGTTGACTGGGCGACGGGATCTCTCTCCTTCTCCTCCGAGTTCTGTCAACACCATTGCCTAACTGCTTCAGCCTCATTATTAAAGCAGATGAACCCCGTCTCCATGGATATAAATCCCGGCATTCCTGTTTATTATGCTGATTACTCAGACGTGTTTGATAAGAAGGGTGCAGACATTCTTCCTCCAGAACGCCCATGTGACTGTCCCATCGACCTTTTACCAGGCTCCTCTATTCCGTTCTGAAAGATTTATCCCCTGTCGGAACCAGAGTTACTTCACTTAAAGGACTACATAACGGAAAACTTAGAGAAAGGGTTTATTAGACCGTCCACCTCCCCAGCCGGCGCTGCTATATTCTTCATTGGAAAAAAGGACGGTGGTCTCCGATCTTGCATCGATTAAAGAGAGCTCAATGATATCACAATCAAGAATCAATAACCGCTTCCCCTCATTCCAGAACTTTTGGATCGGGTTCGAGGAGCTACAGTTTTTTTTACCAAGATTGACCTCCGTGGGGCATACAACCTGGTTCGGATTTGCAAGGGGGACGAATGGAAGATGGCATTCTGAATTGTAACGCCTGTCAATCTAAGGCATGATTTGGGCCTATACAGGCCCTGTATTTCATATTCTATGGTGTGTGTTTTCATATTCAATGGTGTGTGTTCTGGAGTCCTATTGTCTAATAAGTTCCTTTGTAGACTTATTACTAATTAACATCTTCTAGGGAACAGCAAATGGACCTATGCATATCCATCCAAGGCAAACTCACACTAAGGTGTGATCTGTTTGTTGGTAATTGTAGCATCCTGTACTCCAGTACCAAAATCAGACATTGTGGCATTACCAACCCTGGGGGGTCCCAGGATACATTTGGCCCAGAGATCAGAAACAAATGCCCACATAGTTCTAGAAATTGCTGTATCTGGACACAGGTTGGGATGAGGTTCATAATCAATATATATTTGAAATCAGCATGGTCCAGGCTTTTGAGGGACACCAAACAGTAATAGGAGGTGGCGGATGGCATGGGAGATATGAAAATATGGCATTTGGGCTAGGTGCATACATATCATGTGTGATCTGAAACTGACCAGCTGGAACAGGGTATGAAGATGAGCCTAGTGTCATAATTATGCCACGCGCAGGGAATCTTCTATTACATATTTTGTGTTGTAAGGCAAAAGTTTAGCAGTTATGACCCCGCCTTCAGGATGTCATAATCTGCTAAGTGGGGCTGTCTTAGCTAGGGACAGAGGGGATATAGTGGTGTGCAAGGGATAATGAGGGAGAGTCATTTTTACCAAGAGCCACAACAACGCTAGACTCCAGGAACCACCTATGGTATGATCATTTCTGTTTTGTCCTTTTTATTTTAAACTGTTTATGTACTTGCATTTATGTCTATGTCTCTTTTTATCTACATTTTTGTGGAACAGCACTGTAACTTATTTTACTCAGATTAAATATTTTTAATAATTTCTGTCTCTTGTTCTCTAATCAAATTCAGCCTAGAGGTAGCCTTTTTATATCACATTACTAAGGGGTTAATTTGCTAGATATTTGGTCAGTAAGAGTTTGTGTGTATACTGCAATTTTACTGTGTTTTTGGGGTAACTAAAGACACCCATAAGTCTTAGTGGTGGCAGCTTTTTGTTCTTTTAGCTAGGAGTTTTGGGAGTGACTGTTGGGGGGATTGTGGTGGTTGCTTTGTGCCCTGTAAGGAAAGTGACGTTTAGCCCCTTTCACACCCATACTCCCACATCACGGCTCGGCCGATAGCCCTGTCCGTGACAAACTGGTGGCAGAGGAGCGGTGGGATATAAATTTTTTTTATTAGATATTTTAGTGTTCCTGAGATTGTGCCGTGAGGACATCTTTGCGCTAAAGGAATTGCATATTATTTGGATAATTCCCAAAAACAGAACACAGTGCTTGTTAGGAGACATATTGTACAGTACATAAAACAGTCCCCCCCCCCCCCCTTTTCTGTTTCTTTCTCTTATCATACCTGTGAGGATGGCAGTATACCAAAAGCAGTCCAAGGAGGCATTGGAGCTTATTTGCCAAGAGCGAGAGATCCCAGTCTGGGGGAAAACTAAAGACAGCTTGATCACAGCTCTTGTGGAGGATGATGCCCGTACAGCTGGGCTGGGCGGTATGACCCAAAGCCCTACAGATGAAACTGCAACCCAAGGACTCTTATTTTCTGGGGAGAGCCGCAACCCTAACCCCCATGAGTCACTGGACTCCTACTTGCAGACTGCCTTAAGATCCCAATATCAAGCTGCAATTGTTTCTGGAGTACCGAACTTCAGAGGCGGAGAGGGAAAGAAAGGCTGCAGAAAGAGCTGCGCAAGCAGCAGAAAGAGAGGCAGCGGCACAAACTGCTGAACGAGAGTCCTAGCGCAGGCATGAGCTGGAGATGCTCAGGCTAAGAGGAGATACTGCATCTGCACACAGTGATACACCTGAACAAAGTAATCACAAACCCCGCTTGGAACATTTTCCAATTTTGGAGAAAGATGGCGATTTGGATATATTTCTGCAGGGGTTTGAGAAAGTTTGCCGGCAGTACCAGCTACCTAAGGCACAGTAGGGAAAGTATTTAACTCCATGATTGCGTGGAAAGGCCCTGGATGTATTTGCTTCTCTCCCTTGTGAAAGTGATCAGGACTATGATGTCATAAAATCTGCCTTGTTAAAAAGTTTTACTCTGACCCCAGAGGCTTACAGGAATAAATTTCGCACCTTACAGCAAAGCACCTCTGAAAGCTGCACTGAGCATGCAGGGCAGCTGAGGACTGCTTTCAGGCAATGGACTACAGGCCTAATAGTCTCTACTAGACATGTGCATTCGTTTTCGGACGAATGCATTTTCGGACGAAAATAGCATTTTCGTCCATTCGTCCGAAAAACGAATAACGAAAATTTTAACTAACAAAATCCGAATGAACGAATGGTTAATAAACGAAAATCATTCGTTCATTCGTCCATTCGTCCATTCGTGCTATTGGCATTCTAAACCGAAATAGAGTCGGTTTACAATACCAATAGCATTGTACTACATTCCATAAACCGACATGAATGACTTTCGGTTTATGGAATGCATGTAATGCTATTAGCTTCCTATAAACCGAAATTGAGTTCCCATTCATACGAATAGGTCAATTGACCTATTCGTATGAATGGGGACTCTTTCGGTTTATAGAAAGCCAATAGCAGCATGTATTCTATAAGCCGAAAGTCTTTAAAACAAACGACGTTCGGTTTATAGAATACATGTAATGCTATTGCTGTTCTATAAGCCGAAAGACATTCGGCTTATAGAACAGCAATAGCATTACATGCATTCTATAAACCGAACGTCGTTCGTTTTAAAGACTTTCGGCTTATAGAATACTATTGGCATTCTATAAACCTAACTAGAGTCCCTCCTCATTCATAAGAATTTCTTATGAATGGGGACTCGACTCTAGTTCGGTTTATAGAAAGCCAATAGTATTCTATAAGCCGAAAGTCTTTAAAACGAACGACGTTCGGTTTATAGAATACATGTAATGCTATTGCTAAACTATAAACCGAACGACTTTCGGTTTATAGAATAGCCATAGGATTACATGTAGTACATAAGCCGAAAGTCTATAAACCGAAAGTCGTTCGGTTTATAGGCTGTCGGCATTTAACTATACAGAGACAGAGTCTCCATTCATAAAATTATGAATGGAGACTTTGTCTCCGTGTAGTAAAATGCCGAAAGTCTATAAACCGAACGATCGGTTTATAGACTTTCGGCTTATGTAATACATGTAATCCTATGGCTATTCTATAAACCGAAAGTTCGGTTTATAGAATAGCAATAGGAATACATGTATTCCATAAGCCGACAGCCTATAAACCGAACGTTCGGTTTATAGGCTGTGGGCATTTTACTACACGGAGACAAAGTCTCCATTCATAATTTTATGAATGGACACTCTGTCTCTGTATAGTTAAATGCCGGCTTTTAACTATACGGAGACAAAGTCTCCATTTATAATTTTATGAATGGAGACTCTGTCTCCGTATAGTTAAATGCCGACAGCCTATAAACCGAACGTTCGGTTTATAGGCTGTGGGCATTTAACTATACGGAGACAAAGTCTCCATTCATAATTTTATGAATGGAGACTCTGTCTCCGTATAGTTAAATGCTATTGTATTCTATAAACCGACTCTATTTCGGCTTATAGAATGCAATAGTACTACGAATGGACGAATGAACGAATGATTTTCCTTTATTAACCATTCGTTCATCCGGCTTTAGTTAGCTTAGCATTTTCGTTCTTCGTTTTTCGGGCGAATGGACGAAAATGCAATTTTCGGACGAAAATGCATTCGTCCGAAAACGAATGCACATGTCTAGTATATATTCACATGTAAATTGCTTTTTAAATAAAAAATTATGATATAAAAAAATCTTGTTTTTATTTCCTTTTATGTGACAATGCTGCCTCTCTCTTTCCCTTGCCCCCAGATTTGTCGCTCTCCCCCCCTTAGTGTTGTCTCTCTCTCACCCTCCCTTTGGCTCCCCCCTCGCTCCCCTTGTGTCTGTCTCTTCCCCCCTTCCCTCCCCTTGTTTCTCTCTGCCCCCCCCCCCCCTTGTTATTCTGTCCCCCCCTCACCTGTTTCTTGCTCCCTGGTGGCTAGTGGGGGCAGCCGGGGGATGTATGCACTATACATAATAGACGGAAGTGTCGGGCAGCATGGAGGTTGTCTGCACGATTCGTGCAGACATCCCCCAGCTGCCCGATTCTCCCTGGTGGCTAGCGAGGGAGCGGAGGATGTCTGCGCGATGAGCGAGACCTCTCCTGCTGCCGCCCGGCATGACCGCCGGGACTTCTATGATGAAGCTGGGTACTTCCGGCTTCCTCATAAAAGTCCTGGCTGTCGTTCCGGGCGGCAGCAGGGGAGGTCTCGCTCATCGCGCAGACATCCTCCGCTCCCTCGCTAGCCACCAGGGAGAATCGGGCAGCTGGGGGATGTCTGCACGAATCGTGCAGACAACCTCCATGCTGCCCGACACTTCCGTCTATTATGTATAGTGCATACATCCCCCGGCTGCCCCCACTAGCCACCAGGGAGCAAGAAACAGGTGAGGGGGGGACAGAATAACAAGGGGGGGGGGGGCAGAGAGAAACAAGGGGAGGGAAGGGGGGAAGAGACAGACACAAGGGGAGCGAGGGGGGAGCCAAAGGGAGGGTGAGAGAGAGACAACACTAAGGGGGGGAGAGCGACAAATCTGGGCGCAAGGGAAAGAGAGAGGCAGCTTTGTCACATAAAAGGAAATAAAAATAAGATTTTATTTATATCATAATTTTTTATTAAAAAAGCAATTTACATGTGAATATATACTAGACATGTGCATTCGTTTTCGGACGAATGCATTTTCGTCCGAAAATTGCATTTTCGTCCATTCGCCCGAAAAACGAAGAACGAAAATGCTAAGCTAACTAAAGCCGGATGAACGAATGGTTAATAAAGGAAAATCATTCGTTCATTCGTCCATTCGTAGTACTATTGCATTCTATAAGCCGAAATAGAGTCGGTTTATAGAATACAATAGCATTTAACTATACGGAGACAGAGTCTCCATTCATAAATTTATGAATGGAGACAAACGTATAGTTAAAAGCCGACAGCCTATAAACCGAACGTTCGGTTTATAGGCTGTGGGCATTTAACTATACGGAGACAGAGTCTCCATTCATAAAATTATAAATGGAGACTTTGTCTCCGTATAGTTAAAAGCCGGTGTTCTGACAAATTTCTGGAGCAAATTCTCCTGCGCAATCGCAGGAGAATTTGCTCACTGCGCATGCGCATAAAGTTACAGCTGATAACTCAGCTGTAACTTTGTGACCACCGTGCATGAGACAGCTGCGCAACCCACCTCCCGCCCCCTCACACCCGCCGCACACCCCTTCTTACCAGATCATCGACCACAGCGATACACAGCGCATGCGCACGCCTATCCAGCCGTTTGGGAATGCGCGCGTCCGTTGTTGTGTTCTTAAGGTGGTAAGTAACACGGGGCGTCGGGACATAAGGGGGCAAGCATCCTGGTGAGGGCTGCCTCATCTTGATGGGATTTGTGATCCTCCTGCTGTATTATTGATGCAGCAGGAGGATCACAAATCCCATCAAGATGAAGTCTCCATTCATAAAATTATGAATGGAGACTTTGTCTCCGTGTAGTAAAATGCCCACAGCCTATAAACCGAACGTTCGGTTTATAGGCTGTCGGCTTATGGAATACATGTATTCCTATTGCTATTCTATAAACCGAACGACTTTCGGTTTATAGAATAGCAATAGGAATACATGTATTCCATAAGCCGACAGCCTATAAACCGAACGTTCGGTTTATAGGCTGTCGGCATTTTACTACACGGAGACAGAGTCTCCATTCATAAAATTATGAATGGAGACTTTGTCTCCGTGTAGTAAAATGCCCACAGCCTATAAACCGAACGTTCGGTTTATAGGCTGTCGGCATTTTACTACACGGAGACAAAGTCTCCATTCATAATTTTATGAATGGAGACTCTGTCTCTTATTAGTTAAATGCCGACAGCCTATAAACCGAACGACTTTCGGTTTATAGACTTTCGGCTTATGTAATACATGTAAACCTATGGCTATTCTATAAACCGAAAGTCGTTCGGTTTATAGAATAGCAATAGGATTACATGTATTCCATAAGCCGAAAGTCTATAAACCGAAAGTCGTTCGGTTTATAGACTTTCGGCTTATAGAATACAATTAATACTATTGCCTTTCTATGAACCGAACGAGAGCCCCATTCATAAGAATTTCTTATGAATGGGGCTCTCGTTCGGTTTATAGAAAGCCAATAGTATTACATTGTATTCTATAAAACGAACGAAAAAAATTAACGAAACGAAAATAATTAACGAATTTCGTCTGAAACGAATGCACTAATGAACGAAATTCGTTTTAGACGAAATAAATAACATTTTCGTCCGAATGGACGAAAACGAAACGAAAATTTTAGTTTTGCACATGTCTAGTCTCTACCTATGAGGCCCTGAAGGACTTAATGGTCCTGGATCAGTTCCTGCAAACACGGAGCTCTGAGGCCAGATAGTGGATCCTGGATTGCAAGCCCAAAACAGTGGCCAAAGCAGCAGAAATGGCAGATGACTTTGCCAACAACAGGGCACCAGCAGTCAAGCGTGGATCCGTACCAGCCGGATCAAGTGCCTGGAAGGGAGCGGCCTTCCATCCTAATACTCCAAAGCCAGCAGGGAGATTTGTGCCTGTAGCACGAGGAGCCAAAACAGCAGTGACCACATCGGGTCAGGGGGATACCCGCCGATGTTATCAGTGCAATAAAATTGGGCATCTTATTGCCACTTGCCCCAACAAAAGAAAGTTTCCACCGGTGGCTGGCAGACACACAGCAGTCCTTCTTGTGTCTGGAGCAGAGGAGGAGAGGGGAGATAACCTGCAACGTGTTACTGTGGGAGAGCGGGTGACCACTGGTTTTCGGGATACTGGAGCAGCATTCACCTTGTGCGTCCAGAAGTGGTGAATTCGGAGGATATTATCCCAGGGAAAACTATGGCAATTAAAGGAATTGGCGGGGTGTGCCCTGCAGTGCCTATGGCACGGGTGTACCTTGATTGGGGTGCGGGGAAAGGTTTGCGGGAGGTGGGTGTATCAGAGGATATACCTGTGAATGTTTTGCTGAGGAATGATTTGGGCAGGTTACTTTGTCAGTATGCCCCACAAGAAAACACCTGCGAACCTGATAGGCTAGGAGAGAGCCCTGCTCCACCTGAGATACTGTGTGAAATGTTTGGGAGGATGGGTGCCTGGAAGGGAGGGCAGAGGGTAGAAGAATGCTTGTCTGTGCCAGAACCAGGAGTTTCCAACCAAGAGGAGATTGGGGGTATGGGGAAATGTGATTTCCATGTCTTCCAAATGCCAAAGTCTAGTTCTGAGGGGCTAGGGGAAGGGTTTGGTGTACCACTGTAAGCGTCAAAGGACGAGGGACCAGGGGTGAGCCCCACTCGGGCTGAGATACAGTGTGAACGTTTTGGGGAAATGTCTGTCTGGGAGGGAGGGCAGAGGGTGGAGGAAGGCCTGTCTGTACCTGAACCAGGGGTTTCCCACCAAAAGGGGACTAAGGGTATTGTGAAATGTAAGTCATATATGTGTCAAATGCCAAGCTCTAGTTCTGAGGGGGTAAGGAAAGGGTTTGAGGTACCCATGGAAATGTTAGAATGTGATAAACAAGGCTGTATACCCAGTGCTGTATCTACCGCGAGGCCTAGGGCGGCAAATTTTGAGCCCCCCAGCACTGAAAAAATAAAATAAAAATCTGGCCCATTGAAAAAAAAAAAAACGCACTTGCAGGCAGAGACGGAGGTGAGAAGGGATTGGAAGATCCCCCCTCACCTTCCCTCTGCCGGCAGGCTGCATGGGGAGCTGAACAGGCAGCACAGAGAAACCTCCGTGCTGCCTGTTCGGCTCCCCGTGCAGTGTGACACGGAAGTGCCGACAGTCACGTGACCGGCGCGCTCAAGTCATATGCGCGCCGGGTCACGTGACCTGTCGGCACAACCGCCTGAGAGCCGATCAGGCAGCATGGAGGAGACTATGCTGCCTGCCACTAACCACCAGGGAAAGGTAAGTGATGGGGGGATTTGGGCAAATTGGCTGTGGGATATTAAATGGCAAATAACACTGGCATATTATTGGGCAAATTGGCTGGGGCATATTAAATGGCAAATAACACTGGCATATTATTGGGCAAATTGGCTGTGGGATATTAAATGGCAAATAACACTGGCATATTATTGGGCAAATTGGCTGAGGCATATTAAATGGCAAATAACACTGGCATATTATTGGACAAATTGGCTGTGGGATATTAAATGGAAAATAACACTGGCATATTATTGGGCAAATTGGCTGGGGCATATTAAATAGCAAATAACACTGGAATATTATTGGGCAAATTGGCTGGGGCATATTAAATGGCAAATAACACTGACATATTATTGGGGAAATTAGCAGGGGCATATTAAATGGCAAATAACACTGGCATATTATTGGGCAAATTGTCAGGGGCATATTAAATGGCAAATAACACTGGCATATTATTTACCACATTGGTTGGGGCTTATTAATGGCAAATAACACTGGCATATTATTGGACAAATTGGCAGGGGCATATTAAATGGCAAATAATACTGGCTTAATATGGGGCAAATTGGCTGGGGCATATTTAATGACAAATAACACTAGCATATTATTGGGCAAATTGGCTGTGGGATATTAAATGGCAAATAACACTGGCATATTATTGGGCAAATTGGCTGGGGCATATTAAATGGCAAATAACACTGACATATTATTGGGCAAATTAGCAGGGGCATATTAAATGGCAAATAATACTGGCTTAATATTGGGCAAATTGGCTGGGGCATATTAAATGGCAAATAACACTGGCATATTATTGGGCAAATTGGCTGTGGGATATTAAATGGCAAATAACACTGGCATATTATTGGGCAAATTGGCTGGGGCATATTAAATGGCAAATAACACTGACATATTATTGGGCAAATTAGCTGGGGCATATTAAATGGCAAATAACACTGGCATATTATTAGGCAAATTAGCAGGGGCATATTAAATGGCAAATAACACTCCAAATGTCCAATATAATGCAGAGCCTCTGCAAGAAAGTCAATGTGCAGCACCTGGTAGCCAGCCCCTACCATCCCCAAACTAACGGCCTTTGTGAAAGGTTCCAAACTTAAAGCAGATGCTTAAGACATTTGTGGAGTCTCAGGGTAAGGACTGGGAGATGTATCTGCCCCATTTATTGTTTGCTTACAGGAAGGTACCACAGGAGTCCACAGGCTTCTCACCTTTTGAGCTACTGTATGGGCGCAGGGTGAGGGGACCCCTAGATCTAGTTAGAGAGGAATGGGAAGGGAGGCTGCACACTCCGGACACCTCTGTAGTGGAATATGTACTGAAGTTTAGGGATAAGATGCAGACACTGACGGGACTAGTACATGACAACCTAAAGGCAGCACAGTCTAGGCAGAAGCACTGGTATGACCGCGCTGCTAAGGACTGGGTTTGTGAGGTGGGACAGAAAGTCCTGGATACCTATCAGGCAGAATAAGCTGCAGGTTGCCTGGAAAGGTCCATTCCCCATCCTGCAGTGATTATTTCCCACCACATATGTGATAGCGTTAGATGAGAAGGGTGAGACACAGAAGCGCTATCACGTTAACATGCTGAAAGCCTATCATGACCCTGAAAATTTGGTACTAAGTGTATGTAGTGCCTCAGAGGACGGGTTAGAAGGGGACCCACTGTTAGACTTAGCAAGTGCAGCTAGAAGTCAGGGATCCCTCTGGGACACCCAGGTCAATCCACAGCTCTCAGCTGAACAGCAGTTCCAGCTGCAAGATTTGCTAACCCCCTATGAGGACATTTTCACTGGAAAGCCAGGGCGAACTACCCTAGCTACCCACCATGTAGACACAAGAGATTAACCCCGCCCTAAGACAGGTAGTGTAGCGGGTATCCCCCGAGGTAAAAGCCCATATTCAGTGGAAAATTGAGGAGATGTTAGACCTAGGGGTAATTACCAAGTCTAAAAGCCCTTGGGCTGCACCTGTGGTTCTGGTACCCAAGAAAGACAAGACCACTAGGTTTAGTGTGGACTACTGTAAATTGAATACGGCTTCCACCTTTGATGCCTATCCTATGCCTAGGATAGATGACTTACCGGATCAGCTAGCAGGTGCCAAGTATCTTGACGATTATGGATTTAAGCAGAGGATACTGGCAGAAACCTATGTCTCCTGAAGCCCATGAGTGGTCCACATTTATCACTCCCTTTGGTTTGTATGAGTTTTGTGTGATGCCCTTTGGGATGAAAAATGCCCCCGCTACCTTTCAGAGACTGGTTAACCAGCTGCTAGAGAGCCAGGAGGAATATGCAGTTGCATATCTAGATGATATAGCCGTGTTCAGTAAGACATGGGAGGAACATATAGTACACTTGGGCAGAGTGGTGGGCCGCATAGCAACTGCAGGGCTCACTATCAAGCCTGAAAAGTGTCAGGTAGGCATGACAGAGGTACAGTACCTGGACCATATGGCAAGAGGCGGGACCTTACGTCCTGAACCCTGCAAGGTAGAAGCCATCAATGCATGGCCCACCCCAAAGACTAAAAAACAAGTAATGTCATTTCTAGGGACGGCTGGGTACTACCGAAAGTTTGTCAGAGACTATAGCAAGACAGCCAAGCCCCTCACTGACTTAACTAAAAAAACACTTGCCTAAACAGGTGGACTGGAACCCACGCTGTGAGAAAGCCTTTGGACAACTTAAGGCAGCTCTAGCTAATGCCCCTATACTTCAGGCCCCTGATTTCAGTCGGAGGTTTGTGGTGCAGACGGAAGCTTCCAATTTTGGGCTGGGAAATGTTCTTAGCCAGGTTAACTCCAAATGGGAGGAGCACCCGATAATGTACTTGAGCAGGAAGATTTTACCCAGGGAAGTGGCCTATGCAGTAGTGGAGAAAGAGTGTCTAGCTGTGGTGTGGGTGTTACAGAAATTACATCCTTATCTGTATGGGCGGGACTTTACGGTTATTACAGATCATAACCCACTACATTGGCTGGACAGGGTGTCAGGTAATAATAGAAAATTGGAGCCTCTTATTACAACAGTACAATTTCACGATACAGCACAAGAAGGGCAGCTTACATGGGAATGCAGACGGCCTTTCACGCCAAGGAGTTTAGGTGAACACAGGGACCAACTGGTGGCTTAGCCCCTGTGTCACCACTAAAAAGGGGAGGTGTCATGCTAAGGCATGATTTGGGCCTATACAGGCCCTGTATTTAGGGTTGCCACCTGGCCGGTATTTTACTGCCAGGCCGGTAAAAAATTGGCATCAGGCTAATGTTAAGTCTATGGAAACAGTACCAAGGCCGGAAAAGGTGGCAACCCTACCTGTATTTCATATTCTGTGGTGGGTGTTTTCATATTCAATGGTGTGTGTTCTGGAGTCCTATTGTCTAGTAAGTTCCTTTGTCGACTAAGTACTAATTAAGATCTTCTAGGGAACAGCAAATGGGCCTATGCATATCCATCCCAGGCAAACTCACACTAAGGTGTGATCTGTCTGTTGGTAATTGAAGCATCCTGTACTCCAGTACCAAAATCAGACATTGTGGCATCAACCAACCCTGGGGGGTCCCAGGATACATTTGGCCCAGAAATCAGAAACAAATGCCCACATAGTTCTAGAAATTGCTGGATCTGGACACAGGTTGGGATGAGGTTCATAATCCATATATATTTGAAATCAGCATGGTCCTGGCTTTTGAGGGACACCAAACAGTAATAGGAAGTGGTGGATGGCATGGGAGATATGAAAATATGGCATTTGGGCTATATCATGTGTGATCTGAAACTGACCAGCTGGAACAGGGTATTACGATGAGCCCAGTGTCATAATTATGCCACGCGCAGGGAACCTTCTATTACATATTTTGTGTTGTAAGGCAAAAGTTTAGCAGTTATGACCCCTCCTTCAGGATGTCAGAATCTGCTAAGTCACTTATGCCCATACTCTTTTCAGGTGACAAAGTGGGGCTGTCTTAGCTAGGAACAGAGGGGGATATAGTGGTGTGCAAGGGATAATGAGGGAGAGTCATTTTTACCATCAAAAGCCACAACAACGCTAGACTTCAGGAACCACCTATGGTATGATCATTTCTGTTTTGTCCTTTTTATTTTAAACTGTTTATGTACTTGCATTTATGTCTATGTCTCTTTTTATCTACATTTTTGTGGAACAGCACTGTAACTTATTTTACTCAGATTAAATATTTTTAATCATTTATGTCTCTTGTTCTCTAATCAAATTCAGCCTAGAGGTAGCCTTTTTATATCACGTTACTAAGGTACTTAATTTGCTAGATATTTGGTCAGTAAGAGTTTGTGTGTATACTGCAATTTTACTGTGTTTTTGGGGTAACTAAAGACGCCCATAAGTCTTAGTGTTGGCAGCTTTTTGTTCTTTTAGCTAGGAGTTTTGGGAGTGACTGTTGGGGGGGTCATGGTGGTTGCTTTGTGCCCTGTAAGGAAAGTGACGTTTAGCCCCTTTTCACACCCATACTCCCACATCACGGGTCGGCCGATAGCCCTGTCCGTGACAACGCCCCAGCTACATTTCAACATTTTTTAAACAACTTTTTTGATGTATTCCTCGTTGTATATTTGGACGACCTCCTCATCTTCTCTAACAGCATCCAAGAACATCATGTTCACGTTCGCAAGGTTCTAGATCGACTAAGTATACATAAATTATACGTCAAGCTCGAAAAATACTCATTTGATTGCTCCAAGATCGACTTTCTAGGATACGTTTTGACCCCAGGGAGCATTCAGATGGATCCATAAAAAGTTAATGCAGTCCTGAATTGGCCCACAGCCAATTGTAAGAAAGCTGTCCAACTATTCATTTGATTTGCTAACAACTATCTCAAATTTATCCGGGGCCTCTCCCAGATTGTCGCTCCTGTTACTAGACTCACTAAGGTGCATGTTCCTTTTTCTTGGACCTCCGCTGCCCAAGAAGCCTTTCACCTACTCAATTTTACTTCTGCTCCTATCCTGGTTCAGCCTGATACCTCAACCCCCTTTTATCGTGGAAGTTGATACCTCTGAGACCACTGTTGGGGCCATATTATCAGAAAGACAAGGGGAGAAGGCTCTCCTCCATCCTGTGGCCTTTTACTCCCATCGCCTCACTCTTCCAGAATCTAATTATGATGTGGGAGATAGAGAATTACTGCCCATTAAATATGAATTCGAAGAATGGAGACATTTGTTGGAAGGATCAAGGCATCCAATTACCATCTTCACTGACCACCGTAACCTCGAGTACCTGAAGAGGGCAAAACGCCTTCGTCCCAGACAGGCAAGATGGTCTCTCTTTTTTACGAGGTTCAATCTCCATATCACATTCTGACCAGGAACTCATAACACTAAGGCCGATGCTTTATCCCGTCTATATGACAAACCACCCATGGTAAACCCTCAACCGGATACGATACTCCCGTCTCATGTGTTTGTTGCTACTCAGAGGTCTTTGATAAGCAAGATACAGGCCCACACCAAACCTACCCTGCTTCCCTGTACCAATCCTCCTCTCACATTCCAGGGGGGTGCTACCGCTTTCAGGATAAGATCTTTGTACCCGGACCTGCCCGTGTTTCGGTGATGCAGTCTGGACACAATTCTCTGCTCTCAGGACATGGTGGAATCCCGAAGACTGTAGAAATTATACGTCGCCACTTCTGGTGGCCTTCGTTATTGAAAGATGTCACAACCTACGTTCGTTCTTGTGATATATGTGCGAGAAGCAAGACCATCCGAACTAGACCTGCTGGGTTGCTATGTCCGCTACCTGTGCCCTCTAGACCATGGTCTGTGATCTCAATGGATTTCATCGTCGACCTCCTGCCTTCCCAGAAACATGATACTATACTGGTAGTTGTGGACACTACTACAAGATGGCTCATTTCATCCCAACTATTGGAGTTCCCTCAGCTGTCACTACCACTACCTTATTCGTTGCTTCAATCTTTTGTCTCCGTGGATTACCCCAATACATCACCTCAGACCGTGGTGTCCAGTTCACGTCTCGTTTTTGGAGATCATTTTGTGGTAACCTCCAAATTAGTCCTGCACTGTCCACACCCTCAGACCAACGGCCAAAAAGAATGTGTAAACCAAATACTGGAGCAGTATATCCATTGTTACACCACCCATTTACAAGACGATTGGCTTTGATTACTTCCAACAGCAGAATTTGCCTTCAATAACCATCGACAATCCTCTATTAAAATGTCCCCCTTCTTTGCTAATTATGGATACCACCCGGTGTCTGTTTCTGGGTCAGTCACCGACTCATCGGTACCAGAAGTGAAGGAAAGGCTCCGACAAATCACTCGCAGTTGGCTACTCTACAGAAAAACCTTAAAATGGCTCAAATGACCCAAAAATGCTATGCTGACCACAGACACTCTCCTCCACCAAAGTACCAAGCGGGGAACAAGGTGTGGCTCACGGCTGCTCATATCTGCCTGGCATGCCCTTTGAAGAAATTGGGTCCCTGATTCCTTGGTCCATACCCTATCCTGAGGGTCCTTAGCCCCGTGACGGTGCGTCTACAGCTCCCGTGTGCTTTGTGTTCATCCGGTCTTCCACATGGCTCTCCTGAAACCCTACGTTGCCAACCCATTCGTCGGTCAGGTCCATGCACCGCCCCACTCCAGTCCTCGTGGATGGCAATGAGGAGTATGTCGTACAGAAGATCCTGGACCCCAATGGCATAGAGGGTGTATCGAGGATCTAATCCATTGGCGTGGGTATGGCCCGGAGAAACGGTCGTGGAAACATTTGTTGCACATCCATGCTCCGGCTTGTCTACGCGCCTATCACTGTTGGTACCCTTCTCGTCTGGCTCCTGTTCGCGCCCGTAGTTCGCGCTTGGGGAGGGGGCTCTATCAGGTCCACGCAGCTGTCCCATGTCGCCTACCTCCAAGGTCCCCCGCTGTTGGCCGTCTGGTGCAGTGCGTGCCCGGAACTGGAGGACAACGCACATCACACGTATCATGGGGGCGGAGCTACAGCCCTTTAAAGCACCGGCGCGTGAAACTCAAATTGCTTGATGATTAACAAGCTTACCTTGTTGGTCCTCAGCTACTCCGTGTACCCTTCTAGTTTTTTGACCTTGCTTACCTGAACCTCTGTACTCCTGACCTGGCTTGCTCCTCAATGATTCTGCTTCTCTGTGCCCCTTCTGATTTGGTTATTCATTGGACTCTGCTGACCTCGTTTTTGATGCTCCTGCTTTCTGGACTCCTGTACCCGGCTTGTTTACTCGACTACGGTTTTCTTCAGGATCCCCGACTAGGACTACTTCGACTACTCTGTGATTGGCACCAGCACCTTTCCAACATCTATCCGACCACACCTGACACTCGTGCCTGCTACCACTATTGGAGCCGGTTACTTCTGTGGTTCTCAGTATCTGTGGTTTCAGGCAAAGGCAGTATACTTCTGCTATTGGGGTCTCCTGGCTTCTGAATCACGGTACGTCTATCCACCTGCTTTACAGACAGACTGTCTGTATATGTGTGTGATGTGTTAGGGTAAACTTATATTTATTGTGTTAACACATAACAAGAGTAATTTCAGCATTGGAAGAGTTAACTTCAGGGAAGGGATAAACCCCCCTCCCCTATTGGAGGGAGCACATTCTTTGTCTGTGTCTATCACATAATCTACACACATAGACAGTCAGTCTCCTTTCTATGTAATAAACCTAATGATGCAAGACCTTATATGTGTTCAGCCTAGGTTAGAGAAAAAGATGTATAGGAGAAATGACCTAGGGGTCATATCCTGTGTCTGCATCTCTGGAGTTTTGTATTTCTTAGTAGAACCATAGATAGATTACTGTTAGTTAATTATATAACTATTTGTAACATGTATGTATTCTATGTCCACTCCCCTTTTCTTTGTCCCCCAATTATGTTACGCCAGCCAACGCCTTGTTGCTTCTATATAAGTGCTTCTCTTTACAATAAACTTTAGAGTTACTTAACAAACGGCCTTTATGTCAGACTTGAGTTACTCTCCGAACGCGTTCGCTGATGTGTTTCCAACTCCCACCACGTGAATCCAAATCAGAGTGATACATTGCCGTATACCAGAGACTTGTTGATAGAGACCTAAGATGAATTGGTCCCTTTCATGATGGAGTGTGTGGATAAAGGGGTTAACCTGCCTATATCTGTCTAGCCACCCAAGGGGTTAACTCCTCTGACACTGCCTCTGTCTAGCCACCCAAGGGGTTAATACCTCTGACACTGCCTAGATCTGTCTAGCAACCCAAGGGGTTAACTCCTCTGACACTGCCTAGATCTGTCTAGCCACTCAAGGGGTTAACTCCTCTGACACTGCCTAAATCTGTCTAGCAACCCAAGGGGTTAACTCCTCTGCCCTAGATCTGTCTAGCCACCCAAGGCGTTAATGCCTCTGACACTGCCTAGATCTGTCCAGCCACCCAAGGGGTTAACTCCTCTGACACTGCCTAGATCTGTCTAGCCACCCAAGGGGTTAACGCCTCTGACACTGCCTAGATATGTCTAGCAACCCAAGTGGTTAACTCCTCTGACAGTGCCTAGATCTGTCTAGCCACCCATGGGGTTAACTCCTCTGACAATCCCTAGATCTGTCTAACAACCCAAGGCGTTAACTCCTCTGACACTCCCTAGATCTGTCTAGCCACCCAAGGGGTTAACTCCTCTGACACTGCTTAGATCTGTCTAGCCACCCAATGGGGTTTACTCCTCTGATACTCTCTATATCTGTCTTGATTTTGTTACAGGTCACTGGTCACATTAGGTGCCCCCCCTTGATAGTTTATCAATTAATATGTGACATCCAGCGGATGCGGACCCCAGGCTTTTAGTCACATATTAATTGATAAACTATTGGGGAGGCCCAGATTTTTTTTCAGTAAGGGGCCCTGAAATTTCGGATGGCGGCCCTGCAGACATGGGGGTATGGGGGCTTAGAGTGACTGACATGGTGAGCTAATACAAAGGTATAATTTTTATGCTGCAAGTGCAGTCTGGTATAGTGTGTGCAATACCTGTCCTAGTGGGTGCGATATCTGGTGCAGTAAGTGTTCTGTAGAGCAATTTAGTGTAAATGGGGCTGAGGAGGTGGAGTGGTGTGGGAGGAACGGAAGAGCATGTGGATTGTATGTGTAGGTATAAAATGACCGGATCAGTAAGTGGCTGCAAAATACACCTTTGCTTAAACATCTTTCACTAGCCCTGCCAAGCTGTGCATAAGAGAAACATAGAAACATAGAATGTGTCGGCAGATAAGAACCATTCGGTACATCTAGTCTGGCCAATTTTTTTTGAGTACTTTTATTAGTCCCCCGTTCCCGGTCTTATAGCTAGGATAGCCTTGTGTCTATCCCACGCATGCTTAAATTCCTTGACTGTGTTTACCACTTCTGCTGGCAGGCTATTCCATACATCCACTACCATCTCAGTAAAGTAATACTTCCTGATATTACTTTTAAATCTTTGCCCCTCTAATTTAAGACTATGTCCTCTAGTTGTGGTAGATTTTCTTCTTTTAAATATACTCTCTTCCTTTACTGTGTTGATTCCCTTTATGTATTTAATTGTTTCTATCATATCCCCCCTGTTACGTCTTCCCTCCAAGCTATACATGTTAAGATGCTCTAACCTTTCCTGGTAAGTTTTATCCTTCAACCCATGAACCAGTTAAGTAGCCCTTCTCTGTATCAATATCCTTCTGGAGATACAGTCTCCAGTACTGCGTACAATACTCCAAGTGAGGTCTCACCAGTGCTCTGTACAGTGGCATGAGCACTTCCCTCTTCCTACTGCTAATACCTCTCCCTATGCAACCAAGCATTCTGCTAGCATTTCCTGCTGCTCTATTGCATTGCCTACCTACCTTCAAGTCCTCTGAAATCTCTTTCCTCAGATGTTGAGGTTAGGACTGTACCAAATAGTCTATATTCTGCTTTTGGGTTTTTACGCCCAAGGTGCATAATCTTGCACTTGTCCACATTAAATGTCAGTTGCCACTGCTCGGACCATTTTTCTAGTTTAGCTAAATCATTTGCCATTTGGCTTATCCCTCCATGAATATCAACCCTGCTGCAAATCTTTGTATCATCAAAAATACATAATTTGCCAACAAGACCTTCTGCAATATCTCTAATAAAAATATTAAAGAGAATGGGTCCAAGAACAGATCCCTGAGGTACCCCACTAGTAACAAGACCTTGCATCGAATATACCCCATTGACTACAACCCTCTGTTGCCTGTCACTCAACCATTGCCTAATCCATTCAACAATATTGAAATCCAAACTCAAAGATTTCAGTTTATTGATAAGCCTTCTATGTGCGACAGTGTCAAAAGCCTTACTGAAATCTAGGTAAGCAATGTCTACTGCACCACCCTGATCTATTATTTTAGTTACCCAATCAAAAAAATCAATAAGATTAGTTTGGCATGATCTCCCTGAAGTAAACCCATTCTGTCTCTGATCTTGAAATCCAAGCAACTTTAGATGTTCAACAATCCTATTCTTTAACAAGGTTTCCATTATTTTCCCCACTACTGAAGTAAGACTTACTGGTCTATAGTTGCCCGCCTCCTCCCTACTACCTTTCTTGTGAATGGGCACAACATTAGCTAATTTCCAATCTTCTGGAACTACTCCCGTTAACAATGATTGGTTAAATAAATCTGTTAACAGTTTTGCTAGTACACCACTAAGTTCTTTTAATAACTTTGGATGTATCCCATCAGGTCCCATGGACTTATTTGTCTTTACTTTAGACAGCTGAAGTAAAACCTCTTCCTCTGTAAACTTACATGCATCAAAAGACTCATTAGTCTTTTTCCCTAAATGAGGTCCCTTACCCTCATTTTCATTTGTAAAAACTGAACAAAAATATTCATTAAGGCAGTCTTCTAAGCCTTTATCCTCTTCTACATAGCATCCTTCTTTTGTTTTTAATCTAACTAATCCTTGTTTTACTTTCCTTTTCTCATTTATGTATCTAAAAAATGTTTTATCCCCCTTTTTCACTGACTGGACTATAGTCTCTTCTGTGTGTGCTTTGAAAGCTCTTATAGCTTGCTTTGCCTCTTTCTGCCTACTCTTATAGATCTTTCTATCTTCCTCACTCTGAGTATTTTTAAAATTACTTAATGCTAGCTTTTTATTTTTTACTATTTTAGCCACCTCTGCAGAGTACCACAGTGGTTTCTTAAATTTTTTGCTCTTACTGACAAGCCTTATGCAATTTTCTGTTGCCTTCAGTAGTGCAACTTTTAGATAATCCCATTTCTCCTGGACTCCATTTAAATTGCTCCAGTCTGATAATGACTCCTTTACACCTAATCTAATTTTAGAAAAGTCTGTTTTTCTAAAATCTAAAACACTGTTCTTATATTAAACCACGCTGTCTGGTGATCACTAGATCACTAGATCATTAGAACCTCCTTAATTTTCAAAAGGAAGAGGACTTACAGAGCCTGCACTATGGAGCTGGCTCTTGGGGTGCTGCTGCTAGCACCTGGAAACTTTCTAGTATCCTGGTAGCCAAGAAGTCTTCAGTACCATTGTTGGTGGTATACCATGGGTGGAAAAGGTCTGCACCTCTTCTGATGCAGACCTGGCCTCCTCGCTACATGTGGTGCTCTGTGCCAATGGGAAATGAGTGTGGGGTAATTTGGCTGGAATCCCTCCCAAAAATAGTATAAAATTGTCGATTTTGTGCCGATATTGCCCATATTGAGTAGCTGAGTTGTGGATTTCAGTTTTTTTTTTTTTTTTTTTAACTCTTTATTACAATAATAGAAAAAAGACATATACATAGACAAATATATAACATTATACACAACTTACAAACATTAACAGTTAGGACTCCCTATACAAGATATCACAGCAGAGAATCCTATACATGGATGTGCTAAAGTTCAAGGAATAAATCTCTAACCGTGACAAATTCTAACTAGTGTGCAAATAACAGGGTCAAATTCTTATTCAAAAAAGGCTTGTATTTATAATTAATTCATTCAAGTTTGCCAGCCAGAGAAAAGGGGAGTATATATACCAAATCTAATTGCTCTATCATGAAAATATGTGTCAGGGGTTAAACATTACAGGACCTCCATTCTTTTTCCCAATATTCCCAAATTCTTTGGGTTTTTTTACACTATATTGTGCCCAGCTTATCTCTTTTTCCATTTGAAATTGGAATAAAGCTTGATTTCTAACTGTTCCCCAGGCTATTTTGCCTTGCTTCTTCCAATTGCGTGCAATGGTAATCTTAACTGCCATAAATATGTGAGTGATAAGCAGATGATCTGCTAAAGGCATTTTAGGCCAATTAATATGAATCAATGCAATCTCCGGTGTTTTTGCCATTTTTATCTTTGTGAGGGATTCAATTACCTTGAATGCTTTTTGCCAGGTATCTTGTATTTCTCTACAACTCCACCATATGTGGGAGTGAGTGCTCTCTTCCCGGAGGCACCTCCAACATACCAGCAGGAGAGATGGAAACATTTTGGGGATTTTAAATAATTCTTTTATTATTTAAACCCATTTTGGGATTATCTGATTATGGACCAAAATTGGAGATTTAATTGTTTTATTATGTATCTGCCAGATTAGATTATTTAAATCTATTGAGACACATGCTGCAGTCTCGATGGTAAACCAGCCTTTATTTTCCTCTACTTGCATCGCATGTATGTGACATAGTATGGTGGTTTGGTATAACTTTTTGATATCTGGGAAACTCAGGCCTCCTTTTTCTGTCTTTTGGGAAAGCAGTTTTTGTCTTATTTTCAGTCTTTTACCCTTCCATACAAAGTTTTTTATACTACACTGAAGCATTTCTAAACAGGCATATGGAACACCTAGAGGGACCATTCACAGTAGCTATAACCATTTCGGTATTAGCAGTGGCGTCCCCGAGGGGGGGGCGGGGGGGGCGGACCGCACCGGGTTACACCTCCAGCGGGGGTGACACCCGTGCTGCCGGCACCCCCCGCATCGCGCTGCTTAACTTTTTTCTGGCAGCCGCATCCGCTGGACGCGGCCGCCGGAAAAAAGTAAAAAAAAAAAAAAAATCACAGCAACCGGATGTGACCTTTACGTCACATCCGGGGACTGTGTTTCCCTCCTCCGTGCAAGAGGGAAGACTGCATGGAGGAGGCGTTGGTCCGGGAGCAGAGAGCAGCATCGGTAAGTAATGGGGAAGGGAGGGAGGAGGGTGGTTTAACACGAGCAGGGCTCTGACTGGCACTATATTACTGGGCTCTGACTGGCACTATTTTACTGAGCTCTGGCTGGCACAATATTACTGGGCTCTGACTGGCACAATATTACAGGCATCTGACTGGCACTATATTACTGGGCTCTGGCTGGCACTATATTACTGGGCTCTGGCTGGCACTATATTACTGGGCTCTGGCTGGCACAATATTACAGGCATCTGGCTGGCACTATATTACTGGGCTCTGGCTGGCACTATATTACTGGGCTCTGGCTGGCACAATATTACAGGCATCTTTCTGGCAAAATATTACTGGGCTCTGGCTGGCACTATATTACTGGGCATCTGACTGGCACTATATTACTGGGCTCTGGCTGGCACTATATTACTGGGCTCTGGCTGGCACTATATTACTGGGCTCTGGCTGGCACAATATTACAGGCATCTGGCTGGCACTATATTACTAGGCTCTGGCTGGCACTATATTACTGGGCTCTGGCTGGCACAATATTACAGGCATCTGGCTGGCACTATATTACTAGGCTCTGGCTGGCACTATATTACTGGGCTCTGGCTGGCACTATATTTACTGGGCTCTGGCTGGCACAATATTACAGGCATCTGGCTGGCACTATATTACTGGGCTCTGGCTGGCACTATATTACTGGGCTCTGGCTGGCACAATATTACAGGCATCTGGCTGGCACTATATTAACTGGGCTCTGGCTGGCACTATATTACTGGGCTCTGAGTGGCACTATATTACTGGGCTCTGGCTGGCACAATATTACAGGCATCTGGCTGGCACTATATTACTGGGCTCTGGCTGGCACTATATTACTGGGCTCTGGCTGGCACAATATTACAGGCACCTGGCTGGCACTATATTAACTGGGCTCTGGCTGGCACAATATTACAGGCATCTGGCTGGCACTATATTACTGGGCTCTGGCTGGCACTATATTACTGGTATCTGACTGGCACAATATTACTGGTACTGGTATCTGACTGGCACACTATTCATCGGCTCTGAATGGCACACTATTCCTGGTATCTATAATTGTACAATTTTCAAACATTGAAAAAATTGTGGGCGTTTTCTTACATTTTTATTATGGGGGGGGGGGGGGGTGCCACACTCAGGGTCCGCCCCGGGTACCAAATGCTCTAGGTACGCCCCACTATATTACTGGGCTCTGGCTGGCACAATATTACAGGCATCTGGCTGGCACTATATTACTGGGCTCTGGCTGGCACTATATTACTGGGCTCTGGCTGGCACAATATTACTGGGCTCTGGCTGGCACTATATTACTGGGCTCTGGCTGGCACTATATTACTGGGCATCTGACTGGCACTATATTACTGGGCTCTGGCTGGCACTATATTACTGGGCTCTGGCTGGCACTATATTACTGGGCTCTGGCTGGCACAATATTACAGGCATCTGGCTGGCACTATATTACTGGGCTCTGGCTGGCACTATATTACTGGGCTCTGGCTGGCACAATATTACAGGCATCTGGCTGGCACTATATTACTGTGCTCTGGCTGGCACTATATTACTGGGCTCTGGCTGGCACAATATTACAGGCATCTGGCTGGCACTATATTAACTGGGCTCTGGCTGGCACTATAATACTGGGCTCTGAGTGGCACTATATTACTGGGCTCTGGCTGGCACAATATTACAGGCATCTGGCTGGCACTATATTACTGGGCTCTGGCTGGCACTATATTAACTCGGCTCTGGCTGGCACAATATTACAGGCATCTGGCTGGCACTATATTACTGGGCTCTGGCTGGCACTATATTACTGGTATCTGACTGGCACAATATTACTGGTATCTGACTGGCACACTATTCATCGGCTCTGAATGGCACACTATTCCTGGTATCTATAATTGTACAATTTTCAAACATTGAAAAAATTGTGGGCGTTTTCTTACATTTTTATTATGGGGGGGGGGGGGGGGGGTGCCACACTCAGGGTCCGCCCCGGGTACCAAATGCTCTACGTACGCCCCTGGGTATTAGATATGAATTCACTGCATTTATTCTACCCCACCAAGATATTTCAGCATTCCTCCTCTCCTTTAACCAAGCATTTGAGTGCCTAAGTAGGGATACAAAGTTTGTTTCCATAGTATTATTCAGATCTCTACATATTTTTATATCTAAGTAATCTATGTATCTTTTAATTCTTTGGAAATCAAACATCTGTTGGATTTCTTTAATGGAGGTGGGATCTATGTTAGTGTCCAATATGGTGGATTTACAGATATGAACTTTGTAGTTAGATACTTTGCTATAACTTTTTATCGTGTCCATAAGATTTTTCAATGAGTGTAAAGGATTAGTCATGATAATCATAGTATCATATGCGTATAGGGATGTTTTTATTTCTTTATCTCTCACTTTCCAGCCTATTATATTAGTATTGTTTCTAACATTAATTGCGAATGGTTCCATTGATTTCACGTACAACTTTAGAGACAGAGGACACCCTTGTCTAGTCCCATTGTGTAACGGGAACCAATCAGATGTTATGTTTGGACCAATCGTTCTTGCAGTTGGCTTTTGGTAAAGAGCCATTATGGCTCCAAGTATCCATCCTGTTGTACCGAATGCTTCAAGAGTTTGCTTCATATAATTCCAGCTAACCCTGTCGAACGCTTTTTCTGCATCTATCGACAGGGTCAGCAGTGGAGTCTTTTTTATGAAAGCATCATCCAATATATTTATTCATCTTCTTATATTATGTGAACAAGATCTTGAACAAGATCTTTTAGGTATAAACCCAGCCTGATCTGGATGAATAATTAAAACCAGAGTATTTTTTAGCCTGGACAATAGAATTTTATAGAAGAGTTTGACATCAACATTAATAATGGGATGTGGGGAATTCAGAGATTACAACTGTCACTGACTAATTAAATGTAATACTACTAGAGATAAATATATTGGAAGACTCCACTATTCTTAGATTTGATAAAGAGAATGGAGATACTTTAATCACTATTGATCGACTGAACCTACACTATTTAGGAGTTAATATATTATAATATAATCACATTAAGTGAAGAAAAAACACAGAAAGAAATGAGCACCATGAGATAAAAGGAAACCATTTGTAAAGGATAAATGACACAAACAAGATATATGGATACCATATTATATAAAAAAAAAATGTAATTTAATAAATGGCATTAGATATCAGCAATTTGGATAGGTTAAATTTGAATGGATAAACCAGGAACGAGATTAAGATAACATTCTAAAGGTTTGTAGGTTCAGCGAAGGATAAATGAAGCGGGGATTAGCAAGGAATTTGAGTAATGACCGATACAACTGTTAACAGGTACGACACTAAGATATAGTTTTAGACCCACGCTATAGGATAAAAGGTTTAGTCAAAGTGTTCCAAGAGATAGAGGCATGTAGGGATTCATGTCATGGTAGAACAATTTAAGTAAAGTTAAGAGAGCAGCCCCAAGTGGTATGCCAGCAACTTTGTACTCCTGAGATTAGGTCTCTCAGGGTAACCACCTAAAGAGAAGATTCTAGAGGGGTGGTGGAATGTTAGGTATTTTTTTGTTAAGTGTATATATGTCAGGGTTCAACACTGACCTTCTGTCTCATGCATTTAAAAGTCATTATTTATGTGCTTATATTCCTCCTGCCTCCTCTAGAGGTCTCCCTACCTTACTTTGCTTGTATTCCTTACCCTCTGTTTGGTGTCAGGTGGGCTTGTTACCTTTTGCTCACACCCAGGTTAAATAGCTGCAGTTTCTGGCAAACAGTGCTTTTGCATTGAAGTTGGTGCCTGATTTCTGAGAGCTGCTGCTTCTGTTCCTGATACTCCCCTTAAAGCCCATTTGTATTGTGACCTTGTCCAGGAACTGGGAATCTGAGTGGCTCAACCATCTCAGTATATGATTTTCAGCATCTCCTGAGACCCTCTGAGTACATCAAGATCTCTTCAGCTAAGTTATTCCCTTTAAGCTACCCTTCTCATTTCTCACCCTCTCTAGGGTGTTCCTGCTTAGTCACCCTCTCCAGGGTGTTCCTGCTTAGTCACCCTCTCCAGGGTGTTCCTGCTTAGTCACCCTCTCCAGGGTGTTCCTGCTTAGTCACCCTCTCCAGGGTGTTCCTGCTTAGTCACCCTCTCCAGGGTGTACCTGCTTAGTCACCCTCTCCAGGGTGTACCTGCTTAGTTACCCTTGCCTCTGGCCTCTTCCCTTGTTTAGCTCTCTCCACCCCTACCTTTGCTTTGTCTACAGTCCCTACTATAGCTCTTTATTCTTACTGCAGTTCCTACTCATACCCTTTTCCTATTCTGCAGTTCTTTGCTAAATTCCCTCTTGTCTCTCCTTCAGTCTTTATTCCAATACCTGGCTCTTTTTCTTTGTCTGTTCTCCCTTTGCACTATATTTAACATGCAACCAGACACCTCCTCTATCCCTGCACTTAAACTCCTACCTGACCTGGTAAAGGCCCTGACAATATGTTATGTACGTGTTCGGTGGGGTCCTTTTTATCGAGACTAGTGTCAATCAGATCCGAGTGGGAGGGAGGGGGATGAACATGGATTTTTATAAGGATGTAACTTAGAATCATGTCTTTGAATGCTCGGGGTCTAAATTCACCTGTAAAAAGGAGCTTACTCTACAGGATGATGCTTGAGGATAAGATTGATCTCTGTCTGGTGCAGGAGACACATTGGAAAGGGAACGCAATGGATTTGTGGAAATTCTCCAAATTCCTGTTAACATATAGCTCTATATATATATATAGCTCTGCAAGACTCGATTTAATTCACCAAGAGAAAGATAACTCGGGGAGACTCATTATAATTGTGTGTAAACTAAACGATATAAAATATACGATAGCAAATATATACGCTCCTAATGAGTTCTCACAAAGTTTCTTTAAAAAGATATTCGAAAATATAAATAAAATCAAAAAGGGAATATTATTAATAGGAGGTGATATGAACATAATTTTAGATAGAACTAGATAGAACTAGGAACAAGACAGGGAATTTGGAGAAAAGATACAAAAATAGATGCAAGATTTGAATACAATCTATATGACATATGGAGTGTGCATCATCCCAGAGAAAAAGATTGTTCATTCCATTCCAAAGTACATAATAACTATTCCCGAATTGACTTCTTTCTAACAGATTCAAAGAATCTGAAGAATTTTGTTGACTCCCAGATTGGACAAATCACTTGGTCGGACCACACCTCGATTAGGGTAAATTCCAAGGAAAATCTAGAATATACAATTAAACAACACTGGAGAATGGATAAATCCATACTAGCCTCAGAAGTTAATAGAGCTCGTTTTACAGACCAGGCGGAAGAATATATCAGGATAAATGAGCATGAAAATGTCACAGCAGAGAACTTATGGGCAGCTTTTAAATGTGTTATGAGGGGGAATATAATACAAACAGAAGCTAGAGAGAGAAGAGCTAGGTGTCACAACCTGGGATAACAGGCCAGGGAGGAGCCTCGTTGCAGGGCAGGGTGTGGGGTCTGTCTGAACCCCACGATGCATAACTGGGAAGGACTGGTAGCTGAGACTGGGACTGAGGCAAGACTGGTAGCTGAGACTGGGACTGAGGCAGTACTGGTAGCTGAGACTGGAACTGAGGCAGGACTGGTAGCTGTGACCAAACAGACAGGACTGGTAGCTGTGACCAAACAGACAGGACTGGTAGCTGTGACCAAGCAGACAGGACTGGTAGCGGCTGCAACAGGTTTGGAAACAGAACAGTGTTCTTCACCTGAATGGTATTATACCCTATGGTTGAGCCTCAGGTAAATAACCACCCAGGACTTGTACACTGACTGCAACCGCACACTGAAGCAGAGATACACAGGGAGTACTGGACGAGAAGGATAGTCAGCAGGCCGGGTCATACACGAAACAGGAACAAGGTACAACGTAGGAATTCAGAAGGCAAGGTCACTAGACAGGCAAAATGGTCGAGGCAGGCAGAAAACAGCGGAGTCAAAATCAAGCAGGAGTCAGAACCGGGAAATCAATAATCAATATATGTTAGAACTAGAAACAGGGCACTATTACAGGCTGCAACCAAAGCAATGCAAAGGCACTGATTGCCATAAGCTGCAGGTTAAAATAGGGAAGGGCTGAGGATAACAAGGCAGCTGACAACAGGAGTAGAATTGGAACACCACAATAGCGGCCACTAGAGGTTGAAGACGAAAACAGCCACAAACCCAGAATAACCGTGACACTAGGGGCACGGGACTCTCAGACCTTCACATTGGCTTGGCTAAAGTGGAAGCTCATAATAGAGTTTCTCCATCCCCCGCGTTAGCGACACAAATATCATCGATCCAATCCCAGATCCAAACCCTATTAGGGGGGAAAGTGAGAAGGATGATTACATCCTTAAAACAACGCTGGACTAGCAGCAATGATAAAGTTGGGAAACCCTGCACAAATAGACTGAAAGATAATCAAAAAAACATTACAATCAAAAGAATCAATGTGGGAGATAAAACTTTTCTTTCACCAGCTCAGATAGGGAAAGAATTTGCCACTTACTACTCTTCTCTCTATAATATAGAAACAGATAGCTATTCACCACAAGTTGTGCAATCGTTTTTTTACAAAATATAATCTGCCCAAAATTGATCTGGACAAAATGGCTAAATTGAATAAACCAATATCGAGGGAAGAGATAGTTAGAACAATAAAAAACATGCAAAATGGCAAAGCGCCAGGCCCCCGACGGCTACTCAGCCCAGTTCTATACGTTCTTTGAACCCATTATCACCCCAATGCTGGAAATTTTTTAAAATGAAATAGGGAAAAAAAATAATTTGCAAAAGGCTTTTTAAGAGCCACAATCTCCCCCATCCCAAAACCCGGAAAAGATCCCCAATGTTTAGGTAACTACTGCCCGATCTCCCTCATAAACTTGGATATGAAAATCTTTTCCAAAATATTAGCAGAAAGACTGAGTCTGGTTTTACCAGACTTGGTGCATCAAGACCAATCCGGGTTTATAGGGGGTAGATCGGACGGGGATAATATTAGGAAACTAATAAACATCATTCAGGAAATAGATAGACAAGCACTCCCAGCAATCATTATCTCAGTGGACGCGGAGAAAGCTTTTGATAGAGTTAGTTGGAGTTTTATATCAGGATCTTTGGAGGCTTTTGGGATTTGGGGGATGTTTAGGGATATGGCGATGGCCTTGTATTCCAACCCTACAGCAAAGGTGCAGGGCTCTGGCTTAAGTTCCGAGTGGTTTAGCGTTGGGAATGGCACAAGACAGGGATGCCCACTGGCACCCCTTTTGTATGTCCTCTCTATTGAGTCACTAGCAGTCTATATAAGACAAACGCCATTAATCTCAGGGATTAAATTGGGATTATATGAACAGAAAATCACCCTGTTTGCAGCCAACGTCCTTTTTACATTATCAAACCCAGCTCAATCCCAGAATTATTTAAAATTATAAGCGAATATAGTGTACTTTCAAACAACAAAATTAATATAACTAAGACACAAGTAATCACACAAAATCTCTCTCAAGTGCAGGAGAACAATTTCAAATCGAGCTATAAATTCAACTGGTCGAATAATAATATTCTGTACTTGGGGGTGGAGATAAGCAGAGACATAGGAATGTGGATTGAAAGGAATTATTCTAGACTTTTTCAAGAAATAAAGGGGTTTGTTCACAAGATGGAGCAAAATGTTAGTTTCCTGGATGGGAAGAATAAATATTATAAGATCCTATATTGTCCCAAAGATGGATTATTTGATTCATATGATTCCCCTCTGTGTTCCATATAAAGTGTTACACAGGTTCCATAGCCTTTTTCATCTTATGTATGGGGGGGGGGTAAAAAGCCCCGAATAGCATCAGAGACGATGTCTACAAGCTAATCGGAGGGCGGTCTATCCTTTCCTAATGTGTTTTATTTGCATGATACAGCACAATTTTCCCATTGTATTAGATGGGGTAGCCCAAACTCCAAAGGGAAAGCCTGGTATATATATGGAAAACATGATATTAACTCGATTGATCTAGTAGATATTTTCTGGTTAACCAAAAAAGATTAAAAAAAACTAAAGAGTACGAATATAATAATAAACCAAGTTTATCATTCAATAGGCCCAATTAAAAAAGAGTTATACGCAAAAATTAATATAACCTGGAATACACCAGCTGGTGGTCTGTTTGTTTAGAGGCTGAAGAAGTTCCCCGAACGAAACGCGTCCCTCCTGTTAAGTGAAGTTACCTGGCCAGGTTCTAAATTCTTCCTTCCTTACTGACCAGCACATTTTTGTATCCATGTACTATTCATGGTATTTTGCTAACCTAATCAGCAAGTGAGTAATTTGACACTCTGCCTGTGGTTACACTGTGGTTACATTTGTATCTGTGTCTGTTCATTTGTATTTAAAGGCACATATCATTGTTTCTTGTTTTTAACGATTTATTGTAATTTTTTGTTACATTTGTGTATATTTTTTCTATATTTATTTATATATTGCATTTGTTTTTATATATTATTACATTTATATATTTTATATTAATTTACTATCGTTGGTTTTTTATATTGATTGACACTTACTTTGTTTAACTGCCAAACGCTGTCTACTCACCTTCCAACTCTGTTTCCCTTTACAGTGGCTTGTCCCACTGTTTTCTCATAAAGACTAGCAGCTTATTTTCTCAATGCGACTCATCTGTCCAATCCACTGAGATATTTAATTGTCAATATCCTCAATCAGTGTATCGCTGGGTTTGTATACATTTATAATAATCATTTTTTACCTTTTTTTTAAAAATGTTTTATGTATTTGGTAAAGGGTTCACTTTGATTTCACAAAATAGGTGCTGTGTATATCACATTTCTACTACACCATTATCTTTTCTTGGGTTAACCATGCAAAATATGAAACTACGTAATTGGATAAGGGCGGGTATAGGCACCATTAGAAATTTGTACGAGAACGAGGGGATAAGTTCCTTTGCCCAACTTCAAGCAAAATACAGACACAGAAAAGTTTACATATATTCGCTTAAAAAATATTCTGGGGACAATGGAAATCACAAAGGAGGGACCATTAGATCGCTTATTAAATGGATGCCAAACAAAAATAACAGCAAAAATTAGGAATATCTTATCTAAATCAAGAGATAGTAAGAAACTTCTTAGTATTGTTAAGTGGGAAGAAGATCTGGGAAAAAAATTCTCAATTGCGCAATGGCAAAAAGCATTTGAGGAAGTTAGAAAATACACCCACTGCATAAACATACAGGAGAACTTTTTAAAAATTCTCCATAGATGGGACATGGTCCCAGTGAAACTATGTAAATTCCAGCCCATCACATCTAATCAATGTTGGAGATGTAAAGAGAACATAGGCTCTTTAATTCACTTTTGGTGGGATCGTCCGGTTTTAAACCCGTTAAAAGAATCGCTTCTAGAGTTATTTAAGAATTTGAAGATTAAGATAGAGAAAATAACTTCTGCTAACTTTTTGTTTTACATGGACCTACCAAAAATTTCTAAGCCACAATTGGTTTTAACAATTCATATATTTATGGCAGTAAAACTTGGTATATCAAGACACTGGAAAAGGGATTTACCACCAATTCTTAGGGAAATTAAAATACAAATAGACTATCAGGGAAACATGGAAAGAGCATCTTTTATTAAGTCAGATAACCTTCCAACTTATGGGATATTTGGTTCAAAAGGCCCTTGAATTGAGCCTTACTCCGAGCATTCAGGGAAAGTTTTTTTTAAAACCGGACTTCCGAATCCCTCCACCTCTGATTTACAATTTATCAACTATTGAGAAACTTTTAATAGGATCACTGTCCCGAAGGCCCCCACCGAAATGTTATTCAGATTTGTTATGTAATTTGTTTGTTGTATATATGATAGTAATGTATTGTCCACCGCAAATGTAAAGTTGAAAATTGAAAGACTATTTGAAATTAATACTCTTTTTTTATATCTTAATAGAAAAATATATTTATATGTTTATTTGTATTAAATAAAAAATAAAAAAATAAATGATGTTTTGATTGGGAGGAGCATGAGATGTCGTGACGTGTGAGGCGTGGCTCTGAGCTAGGTGATGTTCTCCCCAGAGCCGGATCTTCAATCGACACTCTCTATGCTCCCTCTACCCTGCCACCACACCGAATTTTGTGGAGACTTTCCTCCCATGCATCGATCTACGGACCCGACCCTCGCTAGGAAAAAACCACAACCCACTAAAGAGAGAAGCGGTGAAGGAACCCCCAGCGGGAGGCCCACAACTTTGGGACTTCCCCCGACCCCGGTATGAACATGAGGAGTATTCCTCCATCAGCTGCCAACTTTAAGCCCCTATTACCAGGCTCCCTAATAAGGACATAAGGACATCCAATGTAAAGAATCGTGGACCAGGCACTGCCAGCTCCGACCCCGGTCTGAAACGAGGAGTAATAATCTATCGGCGGCTGCTGACTATGAGTGCCTAAATGCCTGCTTACCATTTGGCCACCTGATACGAGCACTGAGCGTGAGAGTTTGAGAAACCTGGGACCAGGCATTGTCATACCTCTTTACATTTTTGAGCTTCCACCCCGGTCTGAAACGAGGAGTAATCCTGCTTGTGCCCAAAACCCTGCTTACTACTTTGGACGCCTGATACGAGTACTGAGCGTGGGACCAGACATCGTCACACCTATCCAAATTTTTTAAAGCAGCACGTCTATACTGCAGAAGCCAGGACTCCACTCGCAAAAGCTAAGTCCTTTCCTTTTTTTCTTGCAACCTTTTGTTATATACTAGTATATTTGTACATTTTGCTCTCAATATGCCTGTTAAGAAGGATAAAGATAAGCTGAGGCATAAATTAACAACGGGGATTGATGCATTTTATTCTGCCAAATCTCCTAATATTCCCCAGGAGCTTCCAATTAAGCCAATTATGAATTCTTCCAGCGAAAGCAGTTTGTTGAATGCCTCTTCAACTACTTCAGCAATCTCACAGGATATATTAAATTCTGCTCTTGAGAACCTATATGAAAGAATAAAAGCTGACTCTGATAAAAATCAGGCAGCTATTAAATTAGACATCTTCATTCAAGCTTATCACACCAGACATCCCAGACTCTTGCAAGAATGGCTTAAGCAGATCCAAACACAGAGAATATTTATTAATAAAGATATCCTCCTCTTGAAGCAGAAGGTCACAGAAGATTATCCTATCGATTTTTCAAAGGCGTACCTTGACCAAGGGATTATTGGCCCTCTCCCCTTTGAACGAGTCCATAGACTCCCTAGACCCTTAAATCTAGCCCAAGAGATCCCAAGAGACACTATTGCATCCTTCCATAATTCCAAATTGAAGAATCTGCTTATGAAGCATGTGAGATCGAATTCAACACAAGATGCTAGATTTTCTACCATTTCCATCTTGCTGACATTTCTCAAGCCACTAGGATCCAAAGGAGGGAATTCAAGTCCCTTACCTCTATCCTTCGGGACAATGCCATCTCATATAGATGGGGTTTCCCTACCAAATTAATCATCTCCGTTCAAGGGAAAAAATTTAACTTTGAACACCATTCTCAAGCAAGGGAATAAATGCAAGAATGGGGGCTGCTCACAGATACTAAATAAGCAATATTGCTAAGCTTGATTTTTTTTTGTTATAAATGGGGCTGGGTTGGGAGGGTACCGAAACTACAGGGGAAAGCCCAGCTCCACAATTCATGTGTCTTTTTTTTTTTTCTTGCTTTTTTTTTCTCTCTCTGAAAGGAACGGCCGGTCTCTGCTCCTTGATCAGTTACTTCTAAGGTCGTTGATGTGTGGCAGGTTAGCAGATATCTGGAGAGCTGTGAAGGCGGAAAACAAATACACAAAGGCACGTGTTTCTTTATCCTCAGCTCTGAGTGTAGTTTATTACACATTGGTATTTATACACAAATCTAGGCGTTGTCCTGTGCATTGATTGGTTATAGGTTTTGCACAAACATAGCATCAAGTACATGAGAGGCGGCGTATACATGTCACAAGGGGGGGTGGACAATGGATACATATATTGTCACTAGGCAGAAAAGCTAAAATAAAACTCAATATAGTCAGTCAGCAGAAAAGACAGTTGAAACTTGCTACAACATTAGTTCCTCTTTTTGTAGTCTAAGACATTCTTAAATAAACCATTATGTCCTATCTGACTTCCTCAGGGACTGTGACCTTTATCTGAACTTGGTCAAGCAAGGGGGGCTTCTCAACATGAATTTAACCCTTTCAGTTCCACTCTTTTGTTCACTTGCTGAACAATCTTAATATTGCTGTTGAGAAGCTCTAGCATTGGTAATGTAATATTTTGTGTGGTATTGGAATTTTGGAGCTGGTTTAACAGCTTTAGCAATAATGCATTTATCACACCTCACAATTATATTAAAAAAAACCTATTATTGCTATTATTAAAACAAAACACTTAATTATCTTCCTTCCCATATCTCCTAACCACGAGCATGTTTCGAATATCCAATCAAAACCCGTGGCTCACTTGATATTTGTGTCCACATCTCTTATATTATTTAAATACCATTGGATAAAATTGGAATGGTCTGATCAATTAAAACAACATATTGAATCAAAAATCTTCACATCCATATTTAAGCTTTACTAACCGACTATGGCTTTCCTGTTTTACCGGACTGCCTCAGGACAATACTGACATCTAACATTAACTTTAACTTTAATAGCCTTTGAGATTAGGTTTAGACCTTTGACGACTGAGCAGACCTTGGTTTCGCTCTGCAGAAATATTGGACCTGTGAAAATTCACAGTATCTCTCTCTTAAATATGGAAGGCCTGCCATAACTATCTAAATATGTTACATAATGTTACATAATGGCATGACCAACAAAAACACATGATGGACACAAGACTAAATTAAATATCTATTGTTGATTGCTCTTCTCTTACAACCAATAGATCTATGTAAAAATCAAACATATTATTCCGGAGTTTGCAATTCCCAAGGACTGAGTCATTTGCAGAATACTTTAAAATAACTTGAAGCAAAACTGACATCATGCATTCAGAACACAAAGCGGCAGTCAGATAAAATGGCAGCAGACAAAACAATATGGTCTCCCATCCACGACGTGACTCCAGAGGCCCTTACAGTCCATATAATATTCATACTGTTCTCCCCTTTTATTCTTAGAAATTGACATTGTCTGTTTTTAAGGATAACCATCAGGAGTTGCCTGGTCAACATAATCATTGTATCCAAAGTGATAAGGCACACTTCCTCGATTTCACACATTGGTAGGTCATCCAGCTTAGTTGCACTGTAAGCTTCCATAATGGGGAATATCTGAGCAGTGTCTTCCAGTCTTCACGTAGGGGCATGATGTCAGTGGTCAGGATGCACTTGAGGATGAGACCCTTGAAACAAACAACATAAACAATTAGCAACACTGATCTCACACATGCTAAACCACTTACAAGTTTTGCTCCAAGTGATCCTAGCCAATTTCCCAGTCCCAGGGGATCTCACGGATTACCTGTGGACACTTTTTAACCTATTCCTTAAATCCATAATCCTTCTTGATTAGTCTCTCTTACAAAACAAACTAACTTATTTAAAATATCAGATACATTTCCTGAGATTTTATATACTGTCTACACAAAATTCCACAAACATATTATCAAAATACAATTTCTTATGGGTCGACTCATTGTGTTTGGTAGAGTCAGTCTGCAAACATTCACTATACTCTAAACATACCTATAATATCACAATTTAACAAACCTCTACTACAAAAATTACAAGCCTTCAATAACAATTGTATACATTTGTACATATGAAAATATACTTCCCAACAATGATGATCTTTTGTAGACTGTTGTATCTGTTGCAGACTCCTGGGTGATTTCTTTGCGAGTTACCCTTAGGATGAAGACTCAGTTTATGTTGGCTAGTGGTCAGGGTTTATTATGCCCATCAAAACATTAAGTTGCTGCTCCTTTGTTGGCCTGTTTGTCAGTACAGGAATGTGCTCTTCGTAAATAACGTGGATCCAGGAGTTGATTTGAACAACTTTCAAAACAATATTCCAATAAACTTTGTGAGAATCCTGTTACATGAGTTGGAAAACTTTTTCTTCTTTTAAAAATAAACTTTTTCTTTAGAAAAAATCTTTTATCAGCAATAGATTCGTTGGGACACTGTGAACTTGTCTTTTGTTGGCTGTACAGCTTTAATCCATATGTAAATAAAACTCAAAATATTCCAATTAGTAACATGCAATATTTCATTAAACATTTTGGCTTATTTGCTTTACATTAAAATATCATTAAAAATATTATGACTCTTAACTCATGTCTCAAAATAACTAGACCACTCTTTTGTTCTTAAAAATATTATTATTCTTTTTATAAATCTCCTGACTGAGCATGAGTGTAATATCCAACTGATATTAATAATCACTTACTTTTATTAATTATTAGGTCTTCATTAGTGATTAAGACCTTTTACTGGAACTGTATCAGTAATAATCTAGATTTGCTGGTCCTTGTCAGTAAACTCTGAAACAACATCAGCCCATTCCCCCTCCCTTCACAAAAAAAAAAATACTTTTGCAGCCACTGCTACAACTCTCTTATCTGCAATTAGACAAACAGATAGAAGGGGAAATGAAGGGGGGGTTTCTGGGGGAACTTTTTCTCTCTTTCATATACAACAAAAACTATCTGAATTTATATAATTAACTCTTTCACCTCCAACACCACAGCATGTTTAAGAACATGACACTTGCTAATTCTTTCCACTAATCACTGACAGATGTACATTCTCATAAATTAACATTTAACTTGTATCTAAAATTTTAAACAACAGCTTAATAATCTCTCCCACTGTATCACATGGGGTACTTTGCCTTAATTATAACAAACACTAGAATTCAACAAATGAATATTTTTAACATTACGGATGTGTGTGTGTGTGTGTGTGTGTTTATTTACTGTATATAAACATGCTAGCTCTGTATTTAAATTAAATATGCATTGCTCTCCAGCTGGTAATCTGACGTTCCCTATAATTTGAAAATTATATTCATATATCACCAACAATGTAAGTAGTGCTGTAGCACTGTAAAAATAATTCTGGTCACACCACAAAGATAAAACAATTACGGTAAATGCAAGTTACCCAAAATTATATTAGATGGGCAGGGAGTTTATTTAAAAACACTAATCAATACTTTTCAGTATAATCCAAAAATTCTACCTCTTATTGCTATATACCATACACATTATTACTTATGTCTTCCTTTTCAAATTAAAATTCACTTTTAAATCCTAACTGTTATATTCTTAGTCCATAACATCTTCTCTTTATACATATTTGCAACATGACCTCTCACCTTCTGCAACATACAAAAACCTTTTATCTTTATCAATTGCTATTTCCATGGCCCACAAAGCCTTCAACGGCTTATCACAAAAATCCCCCACTTCTCAACATTTTACAAATAAACGTTACTCAAGTCTTTCTCTAGTATCAACTCTGAAATTGTACTTAAATCTAAAGCAAATCTGTACCTACAAATATCTTAAAATTAAGACATCTTCTCTTATCTATTTTATCTAAAGTGTTGGAAAATGTGATATCTTATGTTGGGAAAAACCAAAACCCATCTTCAACATACACTAAAACTTCAAATACAAAAATCCTTCCAACCTACATTATATACTTGTCAAAACCTAAATACAAAAAGGAAAAATGTACCCTAAACAAATAAACATTTCTAGTAGGTAACATGTAAAACCTGTTAAATGTCTAAAGTTTTGAAACAAATATTAGATTTATTTTTACCCTCATAATTTTACATGATGCCCCTGAATATGTAGATTGAATCAAAATAAACCTTAATAAAAATCAAATAATGGCATTATTGAAATAAAACAGCTGTTATACCATCCACTGGATTGATCACGTATATATAACATGATATCCAAGAGAGACCTTGAGTAATATATGACTCTTACTGTTTTACACACATATTTTTATTTTTCTTACTTAAAATTACAGTTACGCAAGCGCAGTAGCAAATTAATTCTAAAACTATGCATACCACTAATAAAATTACTGACTATGCCAAAGTAAAACAACTCTGCTTACCCAAAATTACACAACTACAGTAACTATTGTTAATTTTCTGCTAAAACTAATTTATTATAAAACTTATTATCACACTGATGAATTTAACCCAGAAGACCTTCACTCATGAATTACTCAAACAATTATACTAGCGGCAGAACGTGCCTATTTTTTTTTATTGAGCGCTCGATTTGAGTAATCCATAAGATCCGTCCTCTGTACTCCACTAAATATAAAACACTTGCTTTTGTTACATCTCTATAAAACACGACTGCTGCTTTGGGGCTGTTGACATGAAACTAGGACATGTCTCTACTCTTGTGGTAAAATATTAGAGACTTTTACTGTAATACTATTGCCCATTTGCGCAGACATCACTTATAAAAATACAATTATATCTTAAAAATAGCAGTTGCAAAAATTACTTATGCAAATATTTAAACAATAATGACAATTCTCCTAATGACAACATTAAACATAATTATGCCACAGCTTCTATGGTCTTATCAACTTGCACAGCTAACATATCCAAAACACCAAGATACAGTGTACTTGGAAGTTACAGACACGAGACTCTAATCTTCAATATGTTTTACAGAAGGATCTGTATCCTCTGTTACACAGCTTCAGTTCAGAACTATTGTCTTCTTACTTATACATGTGTTTCAGCCACACTAGAAATACTTAACACTTATAATTCTGTCTAACAATGCAATGTTATAATATTCTTATACTTTATACATAAAATTTCTACTATACCCATAAAACACTATGTACTGCAGGGAGACAAATCAAACATACCTTATGGCCACAGACAAAGCAGTTAATTCCTTATCTGACAATGTGCATACTGTGCTGTGGTGTGGGGGCTCTGAACAAACAGGAAGTGCTGGATACAGCGACTCTGGCTTAGCTTTCTGTGGGACAGGACTCTTAGGGTATTTAGATTTACCCTTGTAAATTTTCTCTTCCTTTAGGGTTTATTTATTATGACATTATCATACCTGAACTACATACTGCGGTCACATAAATTTAAATATAATAATGGGGATTCCATACAAAGGGACATCATTCCTTTTGCCTGATATAAAACTTGTAGTTGCTAAATCATTTAACTTTTGTCCCATTATGAACAGATAATTTTATGCAGTTCACACAACTTAATATACAATTCTTATATTATACTTTAACTTATGTACAAATAACCTTTGACACACCAACGACAGTTTAGAAAGTAACACTTCCTAATTACAAATCGCTTGTATATATTTATCTTCATATATACATATATATCTCTAAATAGGTTTTGTTAAACTGTGCCGCGACCCAGTGTCACGCACTTTAGCGATTTCCCAGTGAAATCTTAATATCTATATCTATTATTTGTGTACCAGAAACACAATATTTTCTCGTCCCAGTGACAAGTACCATAGATCAATAGATTATTTTAAATTGTGTACCAGAAACACAATATTATCTCGTCCCAGTGACAAGTGTTTAACAACAACCCACGGCTTTACTTAAGCCACTAAATTTTTAGGTACGGGATTCGGAGAGACAAGGGAGCACAACATAGAAGTATAAAATACAACCATGCACAACTTGTACTCACCCTGTATGTCCGAATCCCACTTCTGACACCAAATTGAAAGGAACAGCCGGTCTCTGCTCCTTGATCAGTTACTTCTAAGGTCGTTGATGTGTGGCAGGTTAGCAGATATCTGGAGAGCTGTGAAGGCGGAAAACAAATACACAAAGGCACGTGTTTCTTTATCCTCAGCTCTGAGTGTAGTTTATTACACATTGGTATTTATACACAAATCTAGGCGTTGTCCTGTGCATTGATTGGTTATAGGTTTTGCACAAACATAGCATCAAGTACATGAGAGGCGGCGTATACATGTCACAAGGGGGGGTGGACAATGGATACATACATTGTCACTAGGCAGAAAAGCTAAAATAAAACTCAATATAGTCAGTCAGCAGAAAAGACAGTTGAAACTTGCTACAACATTAGTTCCTCTTTTTGTAGTCTAAGACATTCTTAAATAAACCATTATGTCCTATCTGACTTCCTCAGGGACTGTGACCTTTATCTGAACTTGGTCAAGCAAGGGGGGCTTCTCAACATCAATTTAACCCTTTCACTCTCCCTTTTTCTAAGCTCGCATTACGTTATCACAGTGCACTTTAGGGCTCGGAATACCTGAATATTAAATTTTGTTTCTGCACTAAAAGCACACTGTCTGGAAGGTGCCAGTTTCGAACCACTTTCTGTTTAGCCTTATGCTGTAAAGAGGCTTATGCTGGCATAGATGATTATCTTTCCATGCCCATTTTCAGAAGGTTAGGATCTCATATTATTTAGCGTACACTAAAATTCAGAATATTTGTACACTGGTATTTTACTTTTTGTCTCTGTACTACTATTATATTGTTGGATCCAGACCACAGTATCATTCCTTAAATCAATATTTACGTACTGATAACACATTTTCTGTTTAGTTTTTGTGTTTGTAAATATCAACCCGCATATCTTAAAATCGTGGCATGGAAGACAACTATCCTTTCAAGTTGTTTTTTTTTCTTCACACTTTTAAGAATAGGATTTCACTTTAATTGCTGCTCATGACACGATATCACAGTTAAGATTCAGAATATTTGTACTTCAATCTCTGTCTCTTTACCACTGTTGCATTGTTTGGAAGCGGTTAAATTTAAATCATTGTATTTTATTTTAATCAATGTCTATGTATGGATAACACATTCTATGTCTAGTTTTGGAATGGTCAGATCCAACTCACTGTACCATAATTAATGTTTATGTATGGATGACTTTCCTGTATATTTTAAAGTTGAGGTTGGAAGATGATTATCTCTGTATGCTGTTGTTTTTTTTTTTTTTCATTTCCTTTTTTACTCATTGGCTAATTTAGGCCCTACATAAGATATGAGTTTTTCACCAATTGTCGTTTATAGTATGATATCACATTGCACTTTAAGACCAAGATTATTTTTATTCTTAACTAGTTGTACCCGGCCATGCGTTGCTGTGGCTCAGTCTGGTTAAATGGAAAAGAAAGAAAAGAGAAAGCGCACGTTTCTAATATGTTTAATTTCACAATGCTTGTGGGTATACAATATTTTTTGTTGTTCCATTGTCTGTGCAGATATAGAGATTGTCTGGTTTGCCGACTCTAGAACACGCAACATATAATTGTCCACGTGAGAAGCAAGTAAGAACAAAAGAGAAAACAAGCCGGCTCCACCAGAGAACAATTGACATATGACTCGTAAATATCACCTGATAAGGGGTGCTCCAGCCGGGCATCGCTGATAATGAGGAAGAAAGTAGCGAACAAAGGCGTATGCACTCCCAATGCGGTGAAAAATAGATGAATATTTATTAGAAGGATCCGATTAAAACTCCATATAAAATCCACAAAAACAGAGACAAGACATGGGGTACAGCAATATGCATAGGCCACGCAAATCTTGCAATGATCGATCAAGAGCCTTGAGCGATTTTTTGTGCTCCATTGTGCATTCATCCCAAACAATAAGTTTGCATTTCTGCAATACTTTTCCCATGCCGGATGCTTTGGAAATGTTGCACGTGGGAGTTTCAATGAATTACATGTTCAATGGCATTTTCAAAGCGGAATGAGCAGTTCTTCCACCTGGTAGCAATGTCGCAGCTATTCCGGACGACGCAAGAGCTAAGGCTATGTCATTTTGGGATCGAATTGCTGCCAGAATCAATCTATAGGTATATATAAAAACATGCGCGTATTCGAATTCAACGTTGTGTCAAAATTTCAAAGCAATTGGTGACGAACTTTCAGAGATTTAGGATTTGAACAAAATCTTTTTTACTTATATAGAGATTTTGTTTTTGCACATGCTCACGTACGGACAACACATTTTTGGTTTAATGTTTATATCTGTAAAGATTAACGTGCACATTTTAAAGCTGAAGTTTCAAATATGCCTACATCCTCACGTCCATCTTTTTTTTTGCCTTTGAGAATAGTATTTCACTTTAATTGTTGCTCACAACACGATATCATAGACCATTTTAAGATCTAGAATATTCATATTTAAACCCCTGTTTCTTTACTACTACTGCACTGCTTGGAAGCGTCTAAATTTAAATCACTGTATTATATCTTAATTAATGTCTATGTAGGTATAGCACATTCAATGTATAGTTTTGTAACTGTATCATAATTCATGTTCATGTAGGGACAATTCACCCTTTTTAGTTTAGCGTTTAATCCTTATATTTGTAATGACTAACCTGTATTTCTTAAAGCTGAGGTCCATAAGATGATCATTTTTTTTTCGTTTTTTCTCTACCCACTGGCCAAACTAGGTAAACTAGATATGGGTTCTGCCTTGTATATATTCACATGTAAATTGCTTTTTAAATAAAAAATTATATCAAAAAATGCATTTCTTGTTTTTATTTCCTTTTATGTGCCAAATTGCCAATGCTGCCTCTCTCTTTCCCTTGTCCCCAGCTTTGTCTCTCTCCCCCCCCTTAGTGTTGTCTCTCTCTCACCCTCCCTTTGTCTTCCCCCACGCTCCCCTTGTCTCTGTCTCTTCCCCCTCCCTCCCCTTGTTTCTCTCTGCCCCCCCCCCTTGTCTCTTCCCCCCTCCCTCCCCCCCTTGTTGCTCTGCCCCCCTCCCCTCGTTTCTCTGTCCCCCCCCCCCTTGTCTTTCTACCCTACACTAAAATGCCACTGGTGTATAATCTTATAATGTAGTTCTAAGATGTTTATACAGTGAATAGCCTTCTTTACTTCTCCTATTGATTTAACCCAGATATCTGTGGGAATCTCTTCCCTTATGTCCTTTTCCCAGTTCAACCAGGATCTTGGTTTAATGTCTTTGTCCTGGAGACCAAGAATCTCTAGATATCGAGAAACTTTTATGCGCTTTAGCTAAGGGTTGAAAAAGGCAAGCAACTTAGCAGACCTATCGTCTCCCTCATCTCTAATCATTTGTTGATTTAAATGGTTTTTTAACCTTAAATAGTTGAAAATTTCTTTAGTTGATAATATCTGTTCCTGTTGTATCTGCGAGAAGGATTTGGGCCACGAATTTTCCAGAAGGGCTTCTATTAAGACAGGGGGATCTTTTTGCCACCCGTCCAATCTTAGATTTTCGATATTTAATTCCAGTATTTTTATTGTACAGAAAGATGGTATTTTGTCCAGTAAGTTGTTCGCCTTTTTGAACAAGAGCCAATCAGCCAACAATTCACCTAAATGGGGACAAGTTATTTTTTCAATTATTTTTTTGGTAGATCTCATATTTATCCATAAAGCTTGGGAGATGTCCTTAAGTCCTAATATAAAGGACTCAATAACGTGCCATGGTTCCCCTATAACCGTAGGGTCCTACCATCTCCTCAGATGGAACAAACGAGTCGCCTGATAATATCTGATGACATTCGGAACGGCTAGTCCTCCCTTATTAGATTGTTTCAGCATATGGGACATGGCTATTTGAGGTCTTTTTTGAGCCCAAATATAATCTAGAATGAGCTTTTGCAAAGATCTAAGTTTACAAATTGGATTCCTTAATGAAACCATTTTGGCAATAGATAAGATCTTATTATATTTACCCGTCCTAGCCAAGAGTATTTTGTATTTTTTAGGTATTGAGTTTTATCCGTTGTTTCTGGGTGAGGGTGCAAATTGTATAACTGCTTGTAGTATTCATACAATTTTTCTACTATTTCTTTAGGTAGCATATACATTTTATCTTAATTTATTAACTTATGAATTCTGTTGTCAGCAGATTTTTCTTTAATTTATTAGTAATGATTTTATTCACTCTATTACCTTTTTCGTAATATTTCTTATTTTATTTATTTTCTGAAGTTTTATCCAGTTGCACATAGAGGGCGGCCAAGCTTGCTTCTTGTTTTTTTTTTTCCAATGAGCTTCTAATTTGATCAGGTACCCTCTTATTACCGATTTGAAAGCGCACCAATTGTTTAAATAGGACGTATCTTGAGGATTATTTTCTTGGAAATATAAAGCGATCAGCTGTTGGATGTCATCTATATTTTTATTATAATGTATGATGTAATCTTTCATTCTCCATGTTGAGTTCATGATCTTATTGTGAGGGGTTAATTCCCATAGTAATATTATAGTCTAACCAAGAATTCTCTATTATAATAATCTTCTGAATTCTGTTTACTAAATTAATATCTCCCCAAACCATGTCTATTCTGGAATAAAACAGATGAACTTTTGACAAATGGGTATAATCTAATTCTTTAGGGTGGTTTATTCTCCATATGTCGAATAGACCATTTTTATTTTTTATGTTTTTTAAAATTTGCGCTTGTTTATTAACAGATTTATCCAGTTGGTTTCCTCTTCTTAGTTTTTGGTGGGATGTTTATTGGGTAAGTATATGTCTCATTATTTATCTTACGGATGAAAATCACATATCTACCTTCTGGGTCCTTTATTCGATGGACTATCTCCACCTGTAGATACTGGAGAATATTATGGCAACTCCACATTTTTTAGATTTTGACGATTCACTGTCTTATGGTTTTGAGGGGTGTTTGCTGGCCAATTCTTTCAGTGGTTTATCCACGTATTTATCCATTCTTTGAGTGGCACCACAGCCGAGGTTCTGGAAGGTCGTGTGTGGCAGGAGGGGAGCCAAGTGGTCACAACTGACTTTAATGTTTAGAGGGCAGAATCAAAACATATGTACAAGTGATTAGGCTTAGTTTTAGTTAAGGATCCTCCCTGGACAATGTGTGAGATTGCCAAAGGGATAGCTTGAGAGTTGGCTGTAATCTTTGTGCCCTTGAGAAAAGCAGCCAGGTTAGGCTTTAAGCGGGTGTCACAAGTACTGGTAATGAAGGTTTGGTGCCAGGAATGCACTGTGATGAGGATGTGTGAACAGTTTGTCCCCAAGTGGAGGTGATGGAATATGAACGTGGTCATTATAAGGTAACCGAAGTTAAGGCATTGTTAGATCAGTCCCCTTGGGTTAGCTTATATCAAGATGGTAGCCAGTGGGGTTTTTTGTGCCCAAATGTCTGGGCATGTATGGCGGAGGCGACTGTGAAGAAGATTTGCCACTAAAGTTAGTTGATGTTGGTTAAAGGTACAGGTGAGTAGGCGTATAGTTCAGTAAATAGAATCAAAGTGTATATTTTGATTAGTTGTAGTTAGGGACCCTCCCTGGGCAATGTGTGAGATTGCCAGAGGGATAACTTGAGAGTTGGCAGTTATCTCTGTGCCTTTGAAAATAGCTGCCTGGTTAGGATTGAGAAAGGAGTCACGTTTACTGAGGATAAAAAGTTTGTGCCAGTTGTGAACTGTGGTAAGGATTCATGAACAGTGTGTGCCCAAATGGGGGTGACAGAATATAAACGTGGCAGTTACGCGGCCACTGAGATGAGGGTGAAGTCTTTTGCCTTATTAGATCAGTCCCCTTGGTTTAGCTGATATCAAGATGGTGGCCAGTGGGGGTAGTGATACCCAAATGACTAGGTGTGTATGGCGGAGTCCTAAGAGGTGACAATGGTAAATATGTGGCGCCAAATCTTATCAATGTTGGTTTGGGGTACAGGTGTTTAGGCACACATTTCAATAGGCAGAATCATAATATATGTACAATTGATTTTTGTAAAAATTATGGACTTTGTCAGCAGTTGTAGTCCTTCCCGTAGGAGGAGACGACAGGATAAACCCAGGCCGAATATCACGTAATAAGGAAATGGAGCCAGTGATACCCTGTGGAAAGTACATGGAACAGTTTGTCCCTAGTTGAGGAGTGACAGAATATGACTGTGGCTATTATTGTGGGGCCACAAAGGTGAAAAAGAAATTGCCTGTGGTATTAGAAAGGACCCATTAACAGGGACCAAGATGGCGGCCAGTGATGAATTTTGGCGCCAAAATTGGCATGGCGAACATAGAAAAAGCAGGCAGTTCATAAAGTCATAAAGTTCATAAAGAACGGTAGAAACACAGTCACATCTATCACTCAGCAAACTTAGCTTTAGCTTTGGGGATTATCTGTCTCTAGGTAGTATGCGGGGTGTCCCATTCAGAAGGTCCGTTTGTGGACTGGCGGGAGCCGTCTGATCCCCTCAATGCTTCAGTCGGCTAGGTGGATGCGAGACAGCCATCCTCCTGGGGCCATCACGGTGTCACCGTTGATATCTGGCAGTCCCGATGCAGCAACAGGAGGACAGCCAATCACCTGCCATTCAGTGTGTTGCGCAGCTCATGTTTCAAGGCGCGATGGATTCCGTTGGTAGTTTGGTGGAGAGCTGTGATGGTGGAGCTCACTTGTCCATCATCTTATCCCTGGTTTGCTCCGTTGTCGCTGGTGTTTGGAAGTCCCAGTTATAGGGGGATGCGGTATCTTGGTAGAACAGGAGTGCGTGAGCTTGAGCTAGATGCGGCCATCACCGTTAGGTCCACCCCCGGAATTCTCTCCATATTTTTTTCTATTTTTATTAGATGCCTGTTCAATAATATTATATTTTTTCCCTCCCCAGGATTGTTTATCTTTCTGACTCCAATGCGTTTCTTGCAGAAATGCTATTTGTATCTAGTTCTTTTGTAAATAGTTATATACCACCAATCTTTTGAATGGTGTATTTAACCCCTGCATATTAACCGACATTAGCTTAAACATCTTCCCCATATCTTCCCCTTACTTTGACTGGCTTGCTTTTCTTCCCAGATATATATAAAAACATTAGACAAGACATAAAAATATTAAAAAGAGTATAATTCCCCAGTTTGATGGAGACGTGGAACATATTCCCGATCAGGGATGGACTGGCCCACCGGGATACCGGAAAAAATCCTGGTGGGCTGCTTGCCCTGGGGCCGCTGTGGACACTTCAAGCAGTTCAGCAGCGGCTGCCGCTTTAAGAAATTCAGCGGCCGCCATCACTTTAAATAATTCGACTGCTGCCGGTTGTTGCGGCAGCAGCTATAGGAAGTTCTGTGGTGGCTGCCACTTTAGGAAGTTTGGCAGTGGCAGCCTCTTTAAGTAATTCAGCAGTTCCGGTTCGAAGGCGGGGTGGGGGTAGATACCGTAGGGCTGCCACAAGTGGTTCGCCGTATCATGACTATTGAGGGGGGAAACACTGGGGAAGAGACACGGGGGGTAGTCACTACAGAGGAAGAGAGATACATTGAGGGGGGGTGAGATATCCATTATAGTGGGGGGAACGAGACACTAGGGAGGAAGAGAGTGAGAGATCCATTACAGTGGGGGGGGGGGAGACACTACAGGGTGGGAAAGAGAGGTATTACAGGGGGGAAAGGAATACATTATAGGGGAGAGAGATACATTACAGGGGGAAAGAGACACTACAGGGGAGAGAGAGCAAGAGAGACACTACAGGGAGGAGAGAGCGAGAGATATACTACAGAAATGAGAGGGAGCGAGAGAGAGACACTAAAGAAATGAGAGAGGGAAGAGAGTTTCTAAAGAAATGAGATGGGAAGAGAGTCTCTACAGAAATGAGAAAGGGAGAGAGACTACAGAAATGAGATGGGAGACAGACCACAGAAATGAGATTGGAGAAAGAGACTACAGAAATGAGATAGGAGAGAGAGACTACAGAAATGAGCAGGGAGAGATATTAGACTTCCGATGGGGGGGGGGGGGGGGAGCGAGACTACACACATGGCGGAGAGAAAAATACAAACCAACATGGGCAGTTCCCCTCCTGAAAAAAACTACGGATCCGCTCCTGTGGTGCAGTCTCAGTGCTGAGGTAAGTCCTTGGTGCTGGGTCAAGTCTTGTGAGTGCAACATTGGTGCTGAGTCAAGTCTTGTGAGTGCAATCTAAGTGCTGGGGTAAGTTCTGGGTGCTGGAGCAAGCCATTTTAGTGCAATCTGGGTGCTGGTGCAAGTCCTGTGAGTTCAATTTTGGTGCTGAGGTACTTCAATATATCCACCAAGTATGTACACAAGGTTATGTCTCACACACTGTCCTGATAAATTCCTCTGCACAAGGCAATTTGTTTAACTTTGTGTACATATAGGGGCCTATGTACTGTCTTGTGCATTGGGTATATACAGTGGATTTAAAAAGTCTACACACCCCTGTTAAAATGTCAGGTTTCTGTGCTGTAAAAAAATGAGACAAACATAAATCATTTCAGAACTTTTCCCACCTTTAATGTGACCTATAAACTGTACAACTCAATTGAAAAACAAACTAAAATCTTTTAGATAGAGGGAAGAAAAAATATAAAAATAAAATAATGTGGTTGCATAAGTGTGCACACCCTCTTATAACTGGGTATGTAGCTGTGTTCAGAATTAAGCAGTCACATTCCAAATAATGTTAAATAGGAGTCAGCATACACCTGCTATCATTTGAAGTGCCTCTGATTAACCCCAAATAAAGTTCAGCTGCTCTAGTTGGTCTTTCCTGAAATTTTCTTAGTCGCATCCCACAGCAAAAGCCATGGTCCACAGAGAGCTTCCAAAGCATCAGAGGGATCTCAATTTTAAAAGGTATCAGTCAGGAGAAGGGTACAAAAGAATTTCCAAGGCATTAGATATACCATGGAACAGTGAAGACAGTCATCATCAAGTGGAGAAAATATGGCACAACAGTGACATTACCAAGAACTGGAGCTCCCTCCAAAATTGATGAAAAGACGAGAAGAAAACTGGTCAGGAAGGCTACCAAGAGGCCTGCAGAAACATTAAAGGAGCTGCAGGAATATCTGGCAAGTTCTGGCTGTGTGGTATATGTGACAACAATCTCCAGTATTCTTCATATGTCTGGGCTATGGGGTAGAGTGGCAAGACGAAAGCCTTTTCTTACGAAGAAAAACATACGTCACATTATTTTATTTTTATATTTTTTCTACCCTCTACCTAAAAGATTTCAGTTTGTTTTTCAATTGAGTTGTACAGTTTATAGGTCATATTAAAGGTGTCAAAAAGACGAAAAATGATGATCGGCTCCGCTCACCTATGCTCTCCACGTGGGTGCTCCATCCCGCTGACCAGGCGTGTAATGTACAGGCAAAAAAGACGAAAAAGTGATGTGCACTCCACTCCAGTGAGCGATCCAATAAAGTGCTTTATTTAAACAATGAACATGAGACCAAAAAGGAGGTACATGTACAGCAAAACGAACAAACAGAAAACCGCACCTTACGCGTTTCGCGTATTACAACGCTTAATCATAGGTAAAGTGTCGGTTGCAAAAGATCCAGCTTATATACAGGCTTGTAACCAATGAAGGTAAAGGTCAGGTTGTCTGTCAAGCTGTAGTACTCCGCCCTAAGACAATTAGTGACAGGTATGATGTGAGGAAGGAAAAAAAAAAAAAAAAAGGGAGGGTTATAGTGAAAAAATATGATGAAGTAGTAAAAGAAAGTGAAAATGCTAATATATGTGATATAATAGATTAAAAAAATGTGTATATATAGGTGTATGCATAAAAAGGTGAATAACTATGTGTATAACACTAGGAAAATGTAATGTAAGCAAATATAAAATAAATAGAATAAAAAAAGGGAAAAAAGAAAGAAAAGAAAAAACGTAAATAAATATAAATGAAAGGGAAAATTTATGTGATAGAAAAGTAAATAAAATGTAATGTAATATAATATGTAGGAAAAAGTGAAACAATAGTGATAAAAAGCAAATAAATGAGAAAAAGTATAAATGTAAGAGTGACCTACAAGAAAGTAAGAAAAAGGACAAAGAGAAAATAATAGTGAGCGTGAATATAAAGTGACAAAAATGGGGCGGTGTACTATGAGCGACAAGACCAGAAACAAAGTACGTGTCACAAAGATAATGATATCTGTGTGACAGAATCAAGGGTTATCAGGTATGTATAAAAGCAAGTGACTAGAAATTGACAATGTGCATCTAAAAACATACATTGATAGTAACCACAAATGTGCAAATGGGTGTGTTCTCTATAGACAACTCTAAATATCAAGCAGGAGTTGCATATATATATATGATTAAAATACATGTGAATATCAACATATTTCAATTGTAATAAATACAAAACCATATAATATACAAAATGTAACATATAGTGTATAAAAAGTGCACCATATATTTTTACAATTAAGAACATGTAGAAAAATATATATAAAAAAGAATAAATTTGATGGTGGCTGTTGTCTCAAAGTCACAACTGGCTGGAAAACAACAAAAGACCTAAAAACAACATCAGGACTTATACGCAATTCTATTCCAGTAGGAAACATAAGAGTACTCTCTGGAAGAGAAAAAAAAGAAGAAAAAAGGGTAAAAAACAAAATAGTAAGTTAAAACAATAATAGTGACAATGCTAGTTAGTGAATAAACCCTTATAATATGCAAACGTAGATAGGTCTAGAGTAAATAAACTCGACACAAAGATGATCCGGATGGATGAACATCGAAAAAAATGGACTTTGATATTATAGAACTATTGTAATTGATTCTCAAGAAATAAATATGCGTGCGGATAATGTGCCTCATACCCAATAATGTGGGGGGGGGGGGGGAATGAGAGTTTAGAAAAAGCATGATATGTCATATTCCGTATTCATTCCATCTGGGTATCTGGTTCCTTATTTAAAGATCCAGAATGTTTCCCTCTGGCATAGTCTGTCATGTAAACTCCCCCCTCTAGGGCCCTTTCTGATTTTCTCAATGATGGATACCCTGAAGAATTCAATGTTGCTATTACTGCAATACAAGAAATGTTTTGACACTGAGGTGTTCCTACGTGTTGTAATGTCGTTAATGTGTTCTCTCATACGACATTTCAATTGTCTGCCTGTTCTCCCTACGTATTGTTTCTTACATTTAACACATGTTACAATATATACAACATTGGTAGTGTTACAATTCGTGTATTCACAGGTATTATGTATGTACCCATTATTTGAGGAGATAACTGGTAGCTGCTTCGTGACGTGTTTACATGTCATACAAATATTGTGCCCACATGGAAAAGTACCTCTAGTATTTAGCCAGTCATTTCTTGTGTGTTTATTCATGTCACTTTGGAGCAAACTGGGTGACAGAATATTTCTCAAAGTATTCGTTTTCTTAGCTGTGAATCTGACTCCCGGAGCCAACACCTCTTTATAAACCTCATCCGCCATGAGTATTGGTAAATGTTTTTTGATTAGGTTTTTTATCTGAGGGAATTCCAGACTATGTGGAGTAACAAAAGATGTTTTGGAACTTTGTTGTGTCTGTTTAGTTCGTTCTGTGTTCTTGTTCAGTAAATGGGTTCGTTTTTTCGATTTGGCAATATTAATTGCTCGATCGATCATCCAGTTCCTATATCCCCGAGCTAGTAATCTGGTCTTAAGCTCTCTACATTTTAGGTCAAAGGTTTGGGGTTCGGAACAATTCCTTTTGAGCGTTATAAATAAACCCACAGGAATGTTCTTCTTTACAGAGCTGGCATGACAACTTGTGGCATGTGACACAGAATTTCCGGCTGTGGGTTTCCTATAAGTGACTGTTTCTACTTGGCCCGTAGTCAAATTACCTGAAAGAGTGAGATCAAGAAAATCTATACTGTTCTGTTTTGCAGTCATAGTGAATTTTAGATTGAGGTTATTTATGTTTACATACTCAAAGAACTGTGTTAGCTCTGACTGGGATCCTTTCCAGATAAATAGTAAATCATCGATGTACCGTCCATACCAAGCGATACATCGACTAAATGGATTGCTCTCACTATAAATATTATTATCTTCCCATGATACCATATATATGTTGGCATAGGATGGAGCAAAGCGTGACCCCATTGCTGTTCCTTGGCACTGTAAGTAAAACTTGTCCTCAAACATAAAGAAATTGTGAGTGAGTAGGAAACCTGTCACTTCTGTTAAAAATTGTATCAAGTTTGTAGAATTATCACTATACTTTTCAAGTATTTGTTTCAGTGACCCAATCCCCATATTGTGGGGAATACATGAATATAGAGAGTTAACGTCCATGGTTACCCAGATAAAATTGGGGTGCCATTGTATTTGTGCCATTTGCCTCAGGACATCTGTACTGTCCTGCAGGAAACTTTTTTGCTGCCTCACTATGGGTTGTAAATAAATGTCCAACCATTCCGATAGCCCCTCATTGAGGCTACCTATACTTGAGACAATTGGACGTCCCGGAGGGTTGACTAGATTTTTGTGCACTTTCGGTAAATAATAGAACACTGGGGTAGCGGGGTCACTGTTAAACAGATACTCAATTTCTGTGTCATTGAGTATCCCCAGATATTCTCCGGTGTCAAACAGGCTTTTAAGTTGAATTTGGAATTTCTGAGTTGGATTGCCAGGCAACTGCAGATAAGTGCTCTTATCTAAAATTTGTCTTTCTACCTCTCCAACATAGTCTGGTTTGTTAAGGAGGACAACTGCCCCTCCCTTGTCAGCTTGCTTAATCACAATATCCCTATTCTCTTTAAGGTTCAAAAGGGCCCTCTTTTGCTTTGAGGATAGGTTAGAAGTGGCCTGGATGTTGTGTTCTCTAATTGACTGATTAAGATGACCAAGTTCTCTCTCTATTGTTTTTTGGAAAATGTTGGTTTCAATAGTCCTACTGTTAATGGGATAAAACTTGGATTTCTTTCTTAGCATCGTTTGTACGATGTCTACGGTGCCTTTGTCATTGTGACATTTTTCTGCTTCTAAATCTTGGAGAACGTGCAGACCACATTTGTCATAAAACGTAAAGTCAGTTACTGCATTATCACATGAAGGTGAAGCATCATATACCAACATATCGCTATGCATGTCATTATCAACAGTATCAACATTCTTTAATGGGAGACTTACCTCCATTGTATTTTCAATGATTTTAAAATGTCTCTTAACTGTGATGTCTCTAATAAAGCGATTAACGTCCAGAAGTGTCTTAAACAGATCAATTGGGCAGACTAGATGGACCGAATGGTTCTTATCTGCCGACACATTCTATGTTTCTATGTTTCTATGTTTCTATCAAAATGTTTGTCTGGAGCAAATGAAAGCCCTAGGCCAAGAACCTGCCTCTCCACTGGGGTGAGCTGATGGCCTGACAGGTTAATAATATTTAAAGCACCTGTGTCTTCTTGCTGCTCCGTGTATTTCTCCTCCACCGATGCCTGTGTTCTTCTTCTTCCTCCTCTTCTGTTTCCTCCTCGACGTACTTTCTTTTTTGTTTCATCTTTTTCTTTTCCCTTGCGGCAGGGTAGCGCTGTTCGTTTTTTGATGATGCAAATGATGACGCTTGTCCCAGTGACTCACCAAAGGTTTGCCTAATTTTATCATGACGACTTGTCCAATGAGATACTTCCCAAAGATGTCAGGGAGGTTGCCAAACTCTGTACGGATCCCATTGATTGATTCAATGAATCTGCTTCACTGAAGGAAACGCCTCTCTCGTTTCTTGATTTGAGGATCGATTTTCTGGATGTGCTGTTTTTGACTTTGCTCCTGTTCCTTCTCTTATTGTTGTGGTAAGCGAATTCTTCAGTCTTCTTCCACTGTTACACCTGACCTTTCATGTAATCAATTTTGTCACGGATGAACTTCCCTTTCTTGCGTTGGGCAATTTCGTCATCTGTTTGTGTTTTAAAGGTATCAAGATCTTTCAGTAACTCCTCTAATTGAGGGCTTGGGTCTAGATTCATTAGGCGTTCCTGGGATGTTTTAATGGTTTCTTTTATGGCTTCCAGTTGACTTTTGTTGTATTCCACCAGGATATCAATTAGTGCAAATGAGCATTGATCTAATGTAGCATTCCATCTCAATCTGAACTCCTCCTTTTAATTTATAAATGTAGGCATTTTCTTTATCCTCAAGCCCCTGGGTATTCTTTTTACTGCAGTATATTTCTCTAGGCTGATGATATCCCACCAAAGCCTTATTTCCTTGTTGAATTTCTGTTTCAGTTCTTTAAAAAAACGTGTTAGGTCCACATTTGGATTTTCGGTGTCCTCCGCTTCCAAGAACAAGTGGTCTGCTCTATTTAGTCGATTTGCGTCGGTACCTGTATCGATATTCAGAGATGTGGATAAAGTGGCTGCAATCCGTGAATCAGCCTGCAAGTCTGTGCAATTATCCAAATCAGTCTCCATTGTAGTGGTACGCTGACTGTTGTATACAGCCTATTATCCGCACTGTGAGCGAGCTTAGACCCAAAAAGTCAGACAATGTATCAAAAAGACGAAAAATGATGATCGGCTCCGCTCACCTATGCTCTCCACGTGGGTGCTCCATCCCGCTGACCAGGCGTGTAATGTACAGGCGAAAAAGTGATGTGCACTCCACTCCAGTGAGCGATCCAATAAAGTGCTTTATTCCCTCAGATAAAAAACCTAATCAAAAAACATTTACCAATACTCATGGCGGATGAGGTTTATAAAGAGGTGTTGGCTCCGGGAGTCAGATTCACAGCTAAGAAAACGAATACTTTGAGAAATATTCTGTCACCCAGTTTGCTCCAAAGTGACATGAATAAACACACAAGAAATGACTGGCTAAATACTAGAGGTACTTTTCCATGTGGGCACAATATTTGTATGACATGTAAACACGTCACGAAGCAGCTACCAGTTATCTCCTCAAATAATGGGTACATACATAATACCTGTGAATACACGAATTGTAACACTACCAATGTTGTATATATTGTAACATGTGTTAAATGTAAGAAACAATACGTAGGGAGAACAGGCAGACAATTGAAATGTCGTATGAGAGAACACATTAACGACATTACAACACGTAGGAACACCTCAGTGTCAAAACATTTCTTGTATTGCAGTAATAGCAACATTGAATTCTTCAGGGTATCCATCATTGAGAAAATCAGAAAGGGCCCTAGAGGGGGGAGTTTACATGACAGACTATGCCAGAGGGAAACATTCTGGATCTTTAAATTAGGAACCAGATACCCAGATGGAATGAATACGGAATATGACATATCATGCTTTTTCTAAACTCTCATTCCCCCCCCTCCCCACATTATTGGGTATGAGGCACACTATCCGCACGCATATTTATTTCTTGAGAATCAATTACAATAGTTCTATAAAATTCAAAGTCCATTTTTTTCGATGTTCATCCATCCGGATCATCTTTGTGTCGAGTTTATTTACTCTAGACCTATCTACGTTTGCATATTATAAGGGTTTATTCACTAACTAGCATTGTCACTATTATTGTTTTAACTTACTATTTTGTTTTTTACCCTTTTTTCTTCTTTTTTTCTCTTCCAGAGAATACCCTTATGTTTCCTACTGGAATAGAATTGCGTATAAGTCCTGATGTTGTTTTTAGGTCTTTTGTTGTTTTCCAGCCAGTTGTGACTTTGAGACAACAGCCACCATCAAATTTATTCTTTTTTATATATATTTTTCTACATGTTCTTAATTTTAAAAATATATGGTGCACTTTTTATACACTATATGTTACATTTTGTATATTATATGGTTTTGTATTTATTCCAATTGAAATATGTTGATATTCACATGTATTTTAATCATATATATATATATATGCAACTCCTGCTTGATATTTAGAGTTGTCTATAGAGAACACACCCATTTGCACATTTGTGGTTACTATCAATGTATGTTTTTAGATGCACATTGTCAATTTCTAGTCACTTGCTTTTATACATACCTGATAACCCTTGATTCTGTCACACAGATATCATTATCTTTGTGACACGTACTTTGTTTCTGGTCTTGTCGCTCATAGTACACCGCCCCATTTTTGTCACTTTATATTCACGCTCACTATTACCGTATTTGCTCGATTATAAGACGACCCTGATTATAAGACGACCCCCCAAACTTTGTATATTCCTTTAGGAAAAAAACTAAAAGCCTGAATATAAGACTACCCTATTGGGAAAAAAAAGTTTAACTTGTATATATGTAAATTGCTTTTTAATATGTAATAAAAAATTGATATTATACAAATGCATTTCTTGTTTTTATTTCCTTGCGGCCTCTCTCCCCCCCCCCCCAGCATAGTCTCTCTCTCTATCTCCCCCCTCCCTCCCCTAGTCTCTCTCTCTCTCTCTCTCTCTATATCCCCTCCCTCTCTCACTCTCTCTCCCCCTCTCTCTCTCTATCTCTATCTCTCCCTCTCTCTCTCTATCTCTATCTCTCCCTCTCTCTCTATCTCCCCCTCTCTCTCTCTCTCTCTCTATCTCCCCCTCTCTCTCTCTCTCTATCTCCCCCTCTCTCTCTATCTCCCCCCCTCTCTCTATATCTCCCCCCTCTCTCTCTATATCTCCCCCCCCCCTCTCTCTCTATATCTCCTCCCCCCCTCTCTCTCTATCTATCTCCCCCCTTTCCCTGGTGGCTAGTGGGGGTAGCTGGGTGATGTCTGCACGATACGTGCAGACATCCTCCATGCTGCCCGACACCTCCGTCTATTATGACGGACAGCTGGTCCGTCATAATAGACGGAGGTGTCGGGCAGCATGGAGGATATCTGCACGTATAGTGCAGACATCCCCCAGCTGCCCGCTTTTCCCTGGTGGCTAGTGGGGCAGCAGAGGATGTCTGCGCGACGAGCGCAGACCTCCCCTGCTGCCGCCCGGCACGCTCGCCGGGACTTCTGTGACGTAGCCGGAAGGACCCGGCTTATTCATAGAAGCCCCGGTGGTCGTGCCGGGCGGAAGCAGGGGAGTCTGCGCTCATTGCGCAGACATCCCCTGCTGCTAGAGAGGGGGATCCAGGTCCCCTGCAGCTCTGCTGGGGACCTGGATCCATGTCTTATAATCTGACCTCAATTTGAGGTCAGATTATAAGAAGACCTCGAATGTAAGACGAGGGGGATTTTTCAGAGCATTTGCTCTGAAAAAAACCTCGTCTTATATTCGAGCAAATACGGTATTTTCTCTTTGTCCTTTTTCTTACTTTCTTGTAGGTCACTCTTACATTTACACTTTTTCTCATTTATTTGCTTTTTATCACTATTGTTTCACTTTTTCCTACATATTATATTACATTACATTTTATTTACTTTTCTATCACATAAATTTTCCCTTTCATTTATATTTATTTACGTTTTTTCTTTTCTTTCTTTTTTCACTTGTTTTATTCTATTTATTTTATATTTGCTTACATTACATTTTCCTAGTGTTATACACATAGTTATTCACCTTTTTATGCATACACCTATATATACACATTTTTTTTATCTATTATATCACATATATTAGCATTTTCACTTTCTTTTACTACTTCATCATATTTTTTCACTATAACCCTCCCTTTTTTTTTTTTTTTCCTTCCTCACATCATACCTGTCACTAATTGTCTTAGGGCGGAGTACTACAGCTTGACAGACAACCTGACCTTTACATTCATTGGTTACAAGCCTGTATATAAGCTGGATCTTTTGCAACTGACACTTTACCTATGATTAAGCGTAAGGTGCGGTTTTCTGTTTGTTCGTTTTGCTGTACATGTACCTCCTTTTTGGTCTCATGTTCATTGTTTAAATAAAGCACTTTATTGGATTGCTCACTGGAGTGGAGTGCACATCACTTTTTCGTATTTTTTACCTGTACATATTAAAGGTGGAAAAAGTTCTGAAATGATTTATCTTTGTCTCCTTTTTTTACAGCACAGAAACCTGACATTTTAACAGGGGTGTGTAGACTTTTTATATCCACTGTATTAGTGTATTGTGTCCGATATAACCTTGTGTACATACTGGAGGTATATATTGCCCTAAGCAGGCTTATATATCAGTCTTATCTATAAATAATACACTCTTAAGATGTGCTTTTAAAATGTTTGTCTTTCTCTTTTATGAATAAAAAAATATATTATGCTTTGGGGCTGGCATACCATTTTTTTTTCCAGGGCTGGTTTTTGTTCCTAGTCCGGCACTGTTCCTGAGGGGATCTCTATAGGGTAGTTTTGTAAACTATTCTAATCCAGTGTCAGTTTGTGACTTGTACTTCAACTCTATTTCCTTTATCCTATATTTTCTCCTCTCTCTTTTCCTCTACAGATTTATGTACTCTATCCTACCTTGTAATGTTATTCTTACTGTATTTAAGATTAGTGGTCTAATAGGGACTCTTGTTCCATAAGTGTTTGCCATAGGGCTTTATATCTTTTCCCCATCCTTTTTTCTGAGAGTTGATACATTTTTATATTGTGTTTTTTTCACCATTACATCCTTTTCTTCATCTTCTTCATTCCCCACCTTTTCTCTCCTTCCCACTCACTTCCATTCTTCTACCAACCTCTCCTTCCTCCCTTTGCCCCTTTCCATCCTTTCTTTCCCACATTTTTCTTTTCCCTCCCCCCTTCTTTATCCCTACTCTTCTCATTTTCTTAATGGTGAATAATTCTCCACAATTACATTTTCCATTCTATGTGTGATCTTGATCCCTAGATATTCTATCACTTTGGTTTCCCTTATATTTCCTAGAGCATCAAATGCTGTTGTCTGGCCCTGATTCCGGTAGAATGTGATCATCTGGGTTTTAGGTATATTTATCTCATAATTGGAGAATAGAGCGAATTTCTCCACTGCTAAAAGTGTTGCTGGGACTGATCGTTCGGGGAAGACAGAGAGAGGAAGATATCGTCTGCATATAACATTATGGTATGTGTGGCGGAACCAACCTCGACACTATGTTCTGGAGAAGCCTGGTTGCTCTCCTGCTGCCTCTGGACTATGGCCCCATGGTAAAAGCTTGTATTTTCCCCTGCAGAAAGGCTTGTTCGTGCCTTTCTGCCTGGGTGTTCGGTAGATTGAATCTACCGAACCAACTCATGAATGAACGGACCACCTGGGTAATGGATGTGCCATAACACAATATGTTAATATTGTTAGTTATATTCTGTTGGTATATTGGTTATGTGTAATGTTTAATTCTGTGAGAAGACCACTCTGAAGGTTTATAATGTGACAGTGACTCCAATAGTTTACTCCAACATCCATTGTTCTGTATTAACTGGATTAACTGGTAAACTGATTGTGTTGTGCACATTACTGTGTGTATTGTAATTAGGTCTACTCACTCTATGTTAATTCCTATTTGGTTTGCAGTCTGAATGTCTAATGTTTTCCTAGCCCCAGTTAGTTGGAGAACTATGTTTAGTTCCATCCCCCCATTGTATACTAATGTCTGTGATGTCATGTGTATTTCTTTTTATAAGTCTATGTTGTTACACAAAAAAAAGAGTTGTTCAATCTTGCTGTACCTAACTGCTAGATGTCCTGTCTATTTGGGTACAAAGAGCAAGGGTCCAGGAAAGACTTGCTTGTTGAATGCTGAGCTTTAATTGGGGGCTAAGGAGGTGATTTCCCACAACGGACAGAGGGTCTACTTCATCCGGTAGACGGTCCTTTACAGTGTGTTCTCTTTTTCCTATCTTAATTGATTTCCTCAGTCCTTCGATTGAGAGCAGCTAATGGCTCTATCGTCAGGGCATACAAGAGTGGTGCTAAAGGACAGCCCTGACGCTTGCCATTTTTAATATCAAAGAAATCAGAGCAGATTGATGGGCCAGAGACCTTCGCTCTAGGAGTGGAATATAGAGCCAGGGTTCGCAACAAGAAAGGACCCGCGATTCCAAACACCCTCAGGGTCTCCGACATATACCTCCAATTGACCCTATCAAATGCCTTTTCAGCATCCAGTGCCAAAAAGACAGAGGGGACCCTCGTCCGATGTATTTCCTCCAGTATGCCGAAGACCCTGCGGGTGTTATCCTCGCACGCTCTTCCCTGCATAAAACCCACCTGGTCTGCATGGACCAAGTCCAGTAACTCCACTAACTCTCTGAGACAAAATTTTAGAAAAGATCTTAACAGCTTGATTAATTAACGATATTGGGCGATAAATTTCTACCTTAGTTGGATCTTTACTACTTTTTAAAATGGGGGATATACTATAGCATTTCCTTAGGGTATGATGTACCAAAATCTATTCTGTTAAATACTCAATTTAAGATAGAGTTCAGAATTTCGTAAAACTCTGCAGTAAAACCGTCTGGTCCTGGGGCTTTCCCTGGCTGAAGATCTTTGATTACTAATGAGATTTTGGGCTGCGTGAATGGTAGGTTCAATGTCAAAAGTTTTTCAGTTGGCAACTTAGGTAAGTACAGAATCTCCAAGAAATCTGAGAGTTCCTTGTCGCTTTGTTGGAATTCTGGAAGAGTGTAAAGCTTCCCGTAATATTCCTGAAACACTTTCCCAATCTCCTTTGGTGACAGGTGTATTTTATCTTTATATACAATTTTCTTATTTTTATCTCTCTGATTCTGGACCCTTAATTTATTGGTTAAGTCTTTACCTATTGCGTTGTTACTACTGTACCATCTCTGTCTTAATTTCTTAAGTGAGTCATCTGTTCTTTCTCGTAGTTTTATTATAATATCTTTTTTTATCTGGGATATTATCTGTTCCCTATCTCTGTCTGGGTTTCTCTTGTCATCCCTCTCCAGTTTGGCCAGTTGAATATGTAGGTCTGACAATGTTTTCCCCGTCATTCTCTTCGCCCAAGACCCCCTCTTAATCAGGTAGCCCCTTAGGCAGCATTTCATGGTGCACCAAAGGTTTAGATCTGAAACGTCATACAGTTAATATCGCCCAATGCAATCAGAAAATCGTTCTGCTCTCTGTCTCAAACAGTTATCATATTTACCCTTTCTGGTGACCTTTCTATCTCTATCGAAATCCATGATACAATTCAAATCGCCCCCTATGACCGCGAGACCCTGAGAGACATTTTCCAATCTATCCATTGAGGGGTTCATAAATTGAACCCCACGGTCCGAGGGGGTGTACAAATTCATGAAAGTATGAAGGATATCATTTATCCGACACATTAGTATCACTCGTCTGCCTTCCCTGTTCGTCTCGTGAAAAACATATTCATACTTATTTCGCTGAGCAATCAATATACCCACTCCCCTTTTTTTTTATGTTGCATAGCTGAGTGGAAAACATAGGGGTACTTTTGATATCTCCACAGTCATTTTTAATCCTGTTTCCAGTGGGACTATTGGAATAGGGCTACATCTATTTTTTCCTCTACAAGCAGGTTGTACAGGTAGGCTCTTTTATAAGGGGAATTGAGCCCCTGTACATTTAACATTACCAGTCTAAGTGGCATCAAAAATCTCTGGTGCTAGCGACCGACACAACACCAACACCCCATCCCCCCCGGCCCGAGGCAACGGAGAACTATCTCATTCAATATCTCACTCGTACAAGAGTCATCCCATAAAGAAAGAAAACAAAAAAAGAAAAATAGAATAGAGAGTGAAAAAAAAAAACACATACGCAGTTCCCATCGAGCATATTGGTTCTCCAAAACCGCCAACATGTGAAGAAACTTTTTCCCTGATCCATCTGGGATTATGGAGGAGGGTTTCTGGCGGCGAATCAAGCCCTAAATCAATTTAATCTCTCATCTAGGAGTGACCAAAGGGGAAAAGAGGGAGGAAAAAAAGAAAAAAAAAAACATTCCCTGCCTGATCACCCCACCCAAGGTGAAAAAATTGATGCTCGAGGGGGTGTTGTTAGCCTCAGAGACATGTATCAGCACATGGAGACTCTAGTATCAACAAAACCCATCTGTATCATGTAATTTACAGAGACCGTATTTCATAACGTCACCTGACCATACAGTCATTCCCCATCATAAACAACTATCTATCTCTTCGGTACCTCTTAAATAATTAGTCACTATGACAGGGAAAAAGAAAAAAGAGAAGAAGAGAGAGAAGAAAGAAAATATTTATTTTTATTTTTTATTATTACCCATCAATAAGGTGATTCCCTTGCCTAAGCTGTGCTTTATCTCTTAAGTTATTTGTTTTAATACAAGTACATTCAAAGATCAACTTACTTATTAATAAAATACTTGCCCATGTTTGAGGGCAATTCACCTCATAAGTAATTTGTCGGTATACAGTATTTCAATGCCCTCGGTAAGTCAACTGTCAACATACTTTCGTGTCATAGGATACAGTTCACCTCAAAAACAATTTATCACCATAGCATTATCTCAGTGCTTTCAAGAGGTTAACTTACTTGGTAACAAAGTGTTTTCATATCATGAGGTGCAAATCACCTTGTATATCATTTATTGCCATAGCAGTATTTCAATGCTTTCAAGAAATCAATTTACTTAATAATAAAGTGCTTCCATATCATAAAGTGCGATTCACCTCTTAAGTATAACATTATTTCAGTGCTTTCAGTAAGTTATCTCACTTAGTAATGATGTACATTCTTATCGTGAATTACAATTCACCTCAAGGGTAAATGATCACCGTGAGATTATATCAGTGCTGTCACATAGTTGATTTGCTTAGAGAAAACATATTCATATCATAGAGTGCAATTCACCTTGTAAATAATTTATCGCTATAATCGGTGTCTTTTATAACCGTAAAAAGACAACTTACTTAATAAAGTGCTTCTATATCATAAAGGGCCATTCATCTAATATATAATTTGTCAACATAACAGTGTTTCCGTGCTTTCAGGAAGTTAACTTACGTAATAATAGAGTACTTCTATATCATAAAGTGCAATTCACCTCTCAAGTAATTTATCACTATAACTTTATTTCAGTACTTTCTACAAGTTAACTTACTTAATAATAAAGTGCTTTCAAATCAAAGGATACGATTCTTTTACTAGGTAATTTGTCATCATAACCTTATTTCAGTGCTTTCCCGGAGTTAACTTACTTAATAATATAGTACTTTCGTGTCCTAAAGTGCAAGTCAACCCGTAAGTAATTTATCGGCATAACATTGTTTCAGTGCTTTCATGAGGTTAATTTAATTAATAATAAAATATTACCATATCATAGTGTACAGTTCAACTCATATATAATTTATCGGCATAACAATATTTTAGTGCTTTCAAGAAGTTTGACTTACCTAAATCAGGAAATATTGATAACCCAGAGAACTTTGCATTCTTAGTGGGATTTTTCCTAATTTCCCTGACCAGGGTTTCTTTGATTTTAAAGCTTTGAAAGCATAGAATAGTGTCTCTGCTGTTTGTGGATTGAGCATAGGACGGGGGTTTGGGAAGTCTGTGTATTCTTTCCAGCGGTCTAGGACCAAACTAACTGGGATCCATGTATACCCATAGTAGTTCCGTGGCATATTGTTCCAGATCTGTATATTCTTCAGGGATGCCCCTTATCTTCAGGTTTTGTCTTCTGAACCTATCCTCTATATCTGCAATTTTCAGACTCATTTTAGCAAGATCTAGGTCCAAGTTAGTTTTCTGGGACTGTAGCTCGGCGACTTTTTGCTGAAGCAAGATAATCTCATTGGCCTGCGAGATCAAGGTGGTTTTTATCTGCAGTATTTCCGCTTTGTAGTCAGTTAGGTTTTGATCAAGATCTATTTTGATTCTTGTGTATAATGCTTCCAGAGCTGTTGACAGATCGGCTTGTGATATATTCCCTGTTGGGTGGTCTCTTCTAGTTTCTGTCCTTGGTTCTGGGGAGAATTTGTCTGATAGCATTGATGTACTCATCTGGCTTCTTGGAGAGTAGAATGCATTTATGGGTTGAGTTTTTGTTTGTTTTGTAGAGATCAGATTTTTCAGGCCTTTCAGCCTTATCTCCCTTGGGAGGCATGATGTAGTTAAGCTGGATAAATGGACTCACTCAGTGTTATTGCCAAACCAGAGAAATGAGATTAAGATTTGCTTTTTGTCTCTCCTTATTGAGTACTAATTTATTTACAGAGTATCTTTATTCCTGCTTTTGGGTTATGGTTTACTTTCAACACTTCTGTAAAAAAAACAACAACAGGTAAGTAGAGGGATGCGGAGTGGTATACTGATTTTACATTTTTCTTTACAAACTTGATGTGCATAGTCAGGAAAAATCCAGTTTTCAGTAGGGATCACACTTTCTCCGCGTGAATAATAGAAAAAGGTTGATATATTGTTCACAATCTTTTCTGTCTTTTTCTATCAAAATGGTGTAGTTAAGCGAAGAGTCAATAATCGCAAGGTGTAAATTTTTTATCTTTTTTTCCTTCCCCCCTTTGTAAGGTTGATAGACTTAAACAATAAACTAATGAGTTATATGCTCGAGCAAAAAGTCAATATTCACCAAGTATCACCAGGAAAAAGATCACTATATTATTCACAATATGATGTAGTTAAGCGAAGAGTCAGTAATCGCAGGGTGTCAATCTTATCCTTTTTTTTTTATATAGACTTAATATACTTAAACAATAATATACTTAAGCAATACACCACTGAGTTATGTGCTCAAACAAAAAGTCAATATTCACCAGGGATCACACTTTCTTTGTGTAGTTAATATGTGAAAGGTCACTGAATTATATTCCCAGTCTTTCGATTTTTCTTTAGAGGCTGAATTAAACAGGAAGTTAATACACGCGGTTAGATTATGATGTTCTTTCTGTTTGTCCTTCTCCTCTTGAATTAAGTACCAATTTCTTTGGAATATGTTTTTATGCTTTGTTCCTGCCTTTAAACTGTTGCCTTTAAACTGAGGTTAGATTTAAACACTTCAGTTGGGCAACAAATAAGTACAGAAAAAGCAAGGTAATCTGTCCAAGCGGGGATCGACTTATCTATATACATAAGCTTTAGATCTTTCTTTATAAAGCTGATATATTTAGACAAAAAGAAATAGATCTAGGCAAGTCACCACTGAATTATCTTCACAGGTTTTCAATCTTTATTTGTGGGACTAGCACACTTAGACCAGGACTCTGTTTTTACTGGCTATCAATCTTTCTTTACAAGTTGATATATTTAAACAGCATATCACCAGAACCTTATTCACAGACCTTCAATTTTCTTTGCGATATGATCTTCCTATTATCCTGATTCTCAATTACCCATGTTAACAGGTGTTATTGGCATAACCTGATCTCTGTGTTGCTTTCTGGGGTGCATCCAGCATATACGTCAGGAGAAAGTTTTACTTATGAGCTTTGTATGGACCGTTTATATGTTAGGCTTCCATAAAGACCGTAGAATAGCTCACCATTCGGAAACCCCCGGAAACCCTGTAGGTCTAGCAGGAAACCATTCATAAAATCAGGGCCATATGAGGGAGAGGGAAGAAAAAATTAATTTTAAAAAAGAGTCGTTTTACCAGGATAATTAGATCTCCGTTTTGTGCAAGAAGTTCATTCATCTCTCCTCCAGTTTTGGTTGTTGCAGGTTAAGGTGCAGATTCAGGGTATCCAGAAGCACAGAGTCTCGATGAACTAGTCGGTGAATGACGTGCAGCGTTCCACTCCAGGAATCCTCGCTTAATCGCCCAGCTCACCACAGAGTCTCGCTATTCTAATCGGTGAATGCCATGCAGCGTTTCAGTCCTAGGAGTCCTCGCTTGATCGCCTCGCTTGATAGCCGCCTGCCCCGCCTCCTTCTACTCATGTCGACGTACCTACGTCATCACTTAGTATAGATATCTCCCCTAATCTCATCTTCTATTGTGTGCTACTATTTAGTTTTCAATTCTAATGTGAATTTTAGTAATATCTCTTACGTGTTTCTCTTTATGTTTTTACTATATTGTAAACATCTCAATATCTTATTTCTAGTGCTAGTTACATAATTTACGTGTGACTTCTAGTGTCATAATATTCTGTGTTAGAAACTTCTTTCAGCTTTTAGTGCTTTATGCTTTACAAATTCACATAAATGGATAAATAATGAGTGATTTACAAAACATTGTGTCCTGTATTATAAGTTATAATCCCTACATAGGATCTTAGTGCTAACATAAATCAAAGCTTATATCCCTTTACTTGTCAACTGTAACCTATACCCGTCTAGTCGATTTGATTAATCTCTGATGAAGAGTAGATTACATACTCTATGACGAGGGAGGGGAGGGGGGAATGAAAAAAGGACCTTAATCAGTTTACTCTACTTAATACTTTCTCCATTTCTTCCGTTTAATTTCCATTTTTCTTCCCATCCCTCCTGCTGCCTCTCCCTCCCATCCCTAGCTTCCTCCTACCATTTTCACCAATATTATTTGGTTTGATGTATGGGGGAGGGCAGTACTCCCCCCATACACTTCTCCAATAATATGTGAGGAAATACTGTTTCGGCCCTTATTATCCCCCCCAAAAATAATTATTTAAGCAGGAAGAGGGGTAGGGGGCAATTTCTATTTAGAGTCTCATTCAGGTTAGTTATCTGTTCTTTCAGGATAAGGGATTAATTTGTTTGCCTGTATCCAAGTCATTTGTTCGTTTGGTGATCCAAATTCCTTTGATGTGTCGTTCCAGGGGATTTTTATCTTGGAGGGAAAGCTCCTTTTAAATCTAATGTTATTCATCCGTAGAATGTTTAAGGGTGTTGTGGATGTTCTTCTCCATGTTCTAGTTTGAAAGGAAAGGTCTTTAAAGATCCGAATGTCTTTATACTCGGCTTCTCTCTGTGGATTTTCTTTCAAAGTTCTTAGTTTTTCTTTGAATTGATAAGAATGTAGGTTGACTATGATGTCTCGTGGGAGGGACACTGGGATTGATTTGGGTTTATTCAACCGGTGGACCCTTTCTATCTGACAGTCATGCATGTTAACATCTGGAATAATTGATTTAAAGAACTCTGTTGGGAATTCTCTTAATTTGTCCTGAGTAATAGATTCTGCCACATTTTTGAATCTTACTTTCATTCTGTGGGATCTATCTTCCAGATCCTGTAATTTGGCTTCTAATTTATCCAATTTTTGTGTTAAGGTTTTGTTTTCATGTTTTAGTGCCTCATGCTGCTTATCTGCATTGGACAATTTTGCCTCCACATTTGTAATTCTATCAGACATTGCATTAATGGAGGTTTTGATTGGAACTGTTTTCTAACTCTTGCATAATAGTTTTCAACTGAGAATCCATACAGTTTTTTAGAAAATCCTGGGTAATTCTTGTAGGGTCCTCTGTATCCGAAGACTCTTCCTTATTAGAGTCATTAGACTCATTTAGAGTTTTTGATGTCTCTAGGTGCTATAGGAGAGAAAAAAACAGAAACTCCTTTGTCTTACTTAGTTTCATTTTTTCTCCTTCTTTTTGTCTCTCTTCTTTTCCATGGATTTTTTAGAAGCCATTTCTGATTTTCTTTTTTTTTCTTTTTTTCCTTTTCCTTTTTACCTTTTTTCTTTTCCTTTCCTTCACTTTCTTCCTCCTTCCTTCTCCCTTTATTTCCTAATATAAGGTGACGTTTCTCTGATCACTCTTTCTGTTACTGCCCTCCTCTTTCTCTCAGTCCCTTTACATTGTTAAGTTTTTCCACAGTAAGATATAATGAAGGTCTTAGCCGCTTCAACACACAATAGATCACTTATAAAGATCTTTTTGTTACAATCTGAATATCATCATATTTAGTAGGAAATACAAAAAGAGCACTTATCTGGATATTGTACTGCAGTAGTTTTTGAGGTAATCCGTTCGTGCTTATCGTGTTGAGCCAGTCGATAAAGGTCTACTCAGGACTGCTAGGGAGCTATTAACCTCCTGCTGGGTAGTCTTTAATCTTGGAATGCATTTTGTCTTGCGTATTGGGCACTTCTCGGGTCCTATTTCAGCCTTCTTCACTTCAAAATGAAGTGGCCTTTTTCCGCTGGAGAACTTCCAGCTACGTCAGCATATTGCTAATGCCGATCATCATGAAGAGGAGGATGAAACAAGGAGATCACTGTGGCGTTCATATGGCTAAATAAGCAGGCTTAGGCTCTGTGTGCTTCCGCTGTCTCGATGCCACAGCTCAGTCGGTACATCCGCTCCACCTCACAGCGTGCGCGTTGCGTCACTACGTCATCATGTTTCCTTTTCTTCCCAACCTCTTTTGTATCTTTCACACCAGTTTGTTCGTGGATTTCAGTTTTGTGCCCCGATCTAGCCTGATAGAGTCAACCCTTATTTGAATTAACAATTTAAAACAAGTGCATAAAAGTCTGTTACACTACGCTGCTACACTACGATCAAGTAGGATTTGTGAGCGCAAGACAAGCCTCAGACAACACAAGGAAATTGGTAGATATAATTTCGATGTCACAAAAAACCCACACACCCACTTTATTATTAGATATTGACGCTTAGAAAGCATTTGATCGCCTCCACTGGAAATTCTTAGAAGCAGTAGTGATTAAATTTTGTTTCCCCCTTCATTCATTACCTCCATTTTAGCCCTCTATTCTGCCGCATTAGCTAAGGTATCTTATGCAGGATTTTTATCCCATCCATTTCCTATAACAAATGGGTCTAGACAGGGCTGCCCCCTCTCCCCTGTTTTATATGTCCTAGCGCTTGAACCGCTTGCAGCCGCAATTAGGGCCAACACAATGATCAAAGGATATTATTACTCTAAACAGCAAGAGACTAAACTTGGCTTATTTGATAATGACATTCTGATAACTCTTACTGACCCAGAATCATCCCTTCCCTGTCTTCAAAAAGTGCTTAAATAATACGGGGACATCTCCTACTATAAAGTTAATGAGACAAAAACCCAAGCTCTCCCAATTGGTATTCCTCAATCCACTATCAGCTCCCTTACCCATCTGATTGGAGAAAATCTGACATTCAATACTTGGGAATTAAAATAACTAGGCATACTGATTCCCTACTTAAACATAACCTGACTCCCCTGTGGCGAAAGTTAATACAAGACCTACACAATTGGTCTAAATTATACTATACCTGGCTAGGCCGTATAGCAGAGGTTAAAATGTCGCTTCTACCCAAGCTATTATATTTATTTTGAACCTTACCTGTCCATATTTCCTCCTCCTCCCTCCATGAAATCCAATCGAGGATAAAAAAATTTATCCATGGGAACAAACCTCCTAGAATTGCAAACAAATGGCTTATTATGCCCCCTATGGGAGGACTGGGTATCCCCTCTATTTCTCAGTGCTATCATGCCGCAAGGATGGCTCAAATGCTACAGCACCACTCACCTGAAGGAAGAGTTGCTTGGGTAGATATAGAGGATTCTCATTTGCGGCCGAATAGAATCTGCAATACTTTATGGGTCCTAAATCAAACTATGGTTAATTCTTCTACTACTATGCTCCCCAGTATTATCAACTCTCACAAAACATAGAAAAAATGTGCATCTACCATCACAGAATTATGAACTCTCACACCAGCTACGCTGCTTGGCACAATGGAACTGCTGATCCCGAATTTATCTCTTTCAACCTGGAAGCAAGCCGAAATTTTGCATTTGGATCAACTATTCGAGAGAGGGAATTTTAAATGTTTTTTTTTCCTTATCCTCCTTATATGATATACCACCCAAGGACTTTTATAAATACCTCCAATTACGCCATGCTATTACAAACTCCGCGAATAGTTTGTCAAACCCTCTATACATACTGCATAAGATTACGAATCACTGTCTTCATACCAAAAAAGCGAGAAAAAAAACATGTAAGCATGTTATTCCGAATTGTACACCCTACAGTTATCAACCAACGCCCCATTTGTGGCACAATGGGAAAAGGACATGGGAATCTCACTTACCCCTACTCAATGGAAAAAAGCTATTAACTTTCCAAGAAAAAATTTGCATTGCTCAAACCATTTGGAGCTAGCAATAAAAGTATTATATAGATGGTATTTAGTCCCTTCCAAGCTTTCAAAAATGTACCCACACTCTACCTCTCAATGCTGGAGACTTTGCGTTTCTCAAGGAACTATGTTACACATTTGGTGGGAATTCCCTGTCATAAAAAGCAGCATGGAAAACTACGTTTTCAAAACTACGTTTTCAAAACTACGTTGATCGCAAGGAATTGGAAATCCACTTACAGTCCTACTCCCCCGGAATTGCATAATTTAGCGAATCACAATCTACAAATGGAGAAATTACACTAACATCCAACCAACTATTGGTTTCTTTTTTGAAATGCTGGAGATTTGGTTGAAATTCACGAAAACCCTGTGAGACCTTCTGACTGTTCTCCCTCACCTCCCCCCCCCCCCCCCCGAGATATTCACCCCCACTCTTCTCTTGCCCTTTTTCACTTTTCTACACTTTACACTTAATCCTTTCCTTTTTTCAGGATTTTCCTCCTTCTTTTATGGTATGGTTCCAAGCTGCTTGGAAGTAATTTCTTTTTTCCATAGCTATCTCACTGATTGATATCTCTGTCCTTTGTGTACGGATATTGTCAGGGCTCGAGTCCTGCAGGAACGCGTGGGAACGGCGTTCCTGCACTTTTTTCATGGCAGGAATGCCGTTTTTGCTCCTGCAGGACCAGGGAAGCTGCCTCATTTTTTTTTTCCCGGCAGCCGCATCCACTAGATGCGGTTGAGAAAAAAAAAAAAAACTTCCTGTCATTGCCACCGGATTTGACAGCATGTCATATCCGGTGGCATTTTCCCTCCTCCATGCAGGAGGGAAGAAGACTGCACGGAGGAGCTGGACGGAGACAGGGAGCACCAAGGAGATGGTGAGTACTTACCTCCTTGTTGCTCTCTTTCTCCGGTCTTCTCCTCCGTGCATTTTCCCCCCTGCACGGAGGAAGGAAGCTCCAGTCGTCACGTTTTTTTTAATTTAATTTTTTACTTTATTGAAGTCGCGCGACCTCAATAAAGTTAAACAAAAAAAAAACGTGACTACCGGAGCTTCCTACCTCCATGCAGGGGGGAAGATGCACGGAGGAGAAGACCGGAGGTAAGTACTGTCTGGGGAAGGGGGAGGAGGGTGGAGTAAACAAGCAAATCCTGGAATATTGAGGGGCAAAATCCTGACATAGAGGTGCAAAATCCTGGCACATAGAGGGGCAAAATCCTGGTATAGAGGGGCAGAATCCTGGCATATAGAGGCAAAATCCTTGCATAGAGGGGCAAAATCCTGGCATAGAGGGGCAAAATCCTGACATAGAGGGGCAAAATCCTGGCAAATAGAGGGGCAGGGGCAGAGTCCTGTCATATAGAGGGGCAAAATCCGGACATAGAGGGGCAAAATCCTGGCACGTAGAGGGGAAAATCCTGGCATATAGAGGGGCAAAATCCTGGAATAGAGGGGCAAAATCCTGGCATACAGAGGGCAGAATCCTGGCATAGAGGGGCAAAATCCTGGCATATAGAGGGGCAGAATCCTGGAATAGAGGGGCAAAATCCTGACATAGAGGTGCAAAATCCTGACATAGAGGGGCAAAATCCTGACATAGAGGGGCAAAATCCTGGCACATAGAGGGGCAAAATCCTGGCATATAGAGGGGCAAAATCCTGGAATAGAGGGGCAGAATCCAGGCATAGAGGGGCAAAATTAACGGAATTTTCGGTGAAATATATAAATGGGGGGGGGGGGGGGTCTCGCAGTGGATTTTGTGTGAGTTCCCACACCTGGAATATTGAGGGGCAAAATCCTGACATAGAGGTGCAAAATCCTGGCACATAGAGGGGCAAAATCCTGGCATAGAGGGGCAGAATCCTGGCATATAGAGGCAAAATCCTTGCATAGAGGGGCTAAATCCTGGCATAGAGGGGCAAAATCCTGACATAGAGGGGCAAAATCCTGGCAAATAGAGGGGCAGGGGCAGAGTCCTGTCATATAGAGGGGCAAAATCCGGACATAGAGGGGCAAAATCCTGGTATAGAGGGGCAAAATCCTGACATAGAGGGGCAAAATCCTAGCACATAGAGGGGCAAAATCCTGGCATATAGAGGGGCAAAATCCTGGAATAGAGGGGCAAAATCCTGGCATATAGAGGGGCAAAATTAACGGAATTTTCGGTGAAATATATAAATGGGGGGGGGGGGGGGTCTCGCAGTGGATTTTGTTCCCACACTTCTTTTCCCAGGACTTGACCCCTGGATATTGTGTTTAATTCAATCATTGTTCATAATGTGATGCCATTGTATTATATTTGGAGTTGATTGTACATGTGTACAACTGCATCAGATATATTATGTACCTTTCTTTGTACTACAAAATAAAAATTGTACATTCAGAAAAAATCTTTAATGAAGGTATCTGTAAAACAATAAGCACCCACTAGAGTCCAGTGATTAAATTACGTAATATGGATAGAGGTAGGAGCCTTCGTTTTTTTTTTTTTCCTTCTAAGGAAGCTGTGTATCACCAAAATTCAAAACAACATAGTTCATCCTACTGGGACTTCACCAGGGCCAGCCCCAGGTGTTGCCCTAACACATGTACCTATATTTTAAAGTATAAAATGTATCACAATTATGTCTGTCAAAGAGGTATGAGCATGCTATGAATGTAATGTAATTTGTTTTGTTTCATTACTAATATAGGACTTCTGTTGCGCTACTAAATACAAAAGAAATGGTTATAGTCAGAGCAGTAACTAGCTATTTTTGCACCACAGGCAAGAATACAAAATTGCATCCTCCTTATGGTTTTCATAATAGTTATTTGGAGGGAAAAAGGAAAATAGATATACAGATAACAAGAAAATGGCATTAATGATTAATCAATAATGAACAGCTCCTATCAATATGATGCTTAAAAGGCACAGTGTTAGGGACCAGGAACCAGACACAGGAAACACAGGAAACAATGCAAGGGCAAGGGAAATTAGTTGCTTAAATAGTGAGTACTGGGTAGCAAGGGAGCTGGCTAATAGCAACCAGGTGAGTAACCGTGGTAACAGTAGCTGAAAGATGCTATTCATTAAAAAAAGCTTAAACTCTCCAGTGAAGAAAAAAAACATTTTCTTTTAAACAGCAGGGAAAACTTGACACACAGACATGATACTAAGCATAAGTATACTGTATAGTGTTTAGCCAGAACTTGTACAGTATAACTCCTAATTATATATCATCAGCCAGATCAAAACATCTGAAATCGTGCTCTCAAATTCTGCACATATACAAAGAACATAGGTGGCTCAAGAACACCCAAATTTTGTGCTACTCATGTAGTTCCAAGGTGAAACCAAAAGCAAATTAAACATGCCCGAAATGCACCAAACTGAAGTGGTAGTCTTATATTTCCCATTATATCCTTTTGGGGTTTTCACACAAAGAAAAAATAGCCCAGATATATTTTGAAAAATCATCCAAACTTCAAACGAAATAAACTGAACCTCCAGACCCACCACAGAAAAATTATGTCCAGCAACTATTAATCACCACAGCAAGTCCAGCTCCAATCACAGTGTGACACAGTAATCTTTTTCTAGAATGATGTGCCTAGTGACTCGTGATAATCTTTTAATTGCACAATACTGCTGGAATAAATTGTACAGTAGTATGTGCAATTAAAAAATGATCATTAACAAGTCACTAGTCATATATTTTTAGAAGAAGATCCTTTGAGGGTGCTCATAACAACTAACAAGTCACATATAACATGATTTGCATGCACATATCATCAATGCACTATTAGCTAGTTGTGTTTAAGGGTGGGTGTCAAACACTATATATTTACTAAGCACTGCCAAAATCAAATCACAGTGATCTTTTTCTAGAATAATCAGACTAGTGACTTGTTTGTGATAATCTCTTAATTGTACCTTGCACTAAATAGTACAAGATGGTGTGCAATTAAAAGATTATCATTAACAACTAACTAGTCGCATTTCTAGATGAAGATGCTATAAATATTATCATAACAAGTCATATATAACATTATTTGCATATAGGATTGCCACCTGGCTTGTATTATACCAGCAGGCTGGTAATTATATGTGATGTAACAGAGAAATAATAGTAGAGTGCACCTCAATACTTACACAAGTATTTAGATAAGGTGTGCTTGGTTGTACAGACAATATAAAACAATAACAATACTAAGCAAATTATATTAATGTATCTCTGATTTCTTCAGCACTTTTTTTTCTTTTGGCTGACTGAGCATCATGAGATGGTAGTTCACAGGGAACCTCTTTATGTGCTATTATTTCACATAATGCTCATCCAGAACTGCCTGGCTAGTCTCATGGGAACTGAATTTATTAAAATATGGGGTATCGTGTGTTTAAATAAAATCCTGCTTGCTGCTATGGACCACCCTTCCCATGATGCCCAGCCAGCATCATGGAGTCTTTTGGCTGGCTGAGCATCCCAAGATGGTAGTTTACAGCAAAGCTCAGCTTTTATTTTATTTGTAAATATGATTTTTATTGAATTGAATGATAGAACAAACAAAATACAGGGTGGGAAAAGGGGAAGGGGAATACAGAAGAAAAGGGGAATAAAGGGGGTGGGGGGGTATGTGTGTAGGGAGTAATCTGCTTTTTATGTGCTGTTAAAAACATAGAATGTGTCGGCATATAACAACCATTTGACCCATCTAGTCTGCCCAATTTTATAAATACTTTTATTAGTCCCTGGTCCTATCTTATATATAGGATAGCCTTATGCCTATCTCATGAATGCTTAAACATCTTCACTGTATTAACCTGTACCACTTCTGCTGAAAGACTGTTCCATACATCCACTACCCTCTATGTAAAGTAGTTCTTTCATTATTCCCTGGCCTTATCTTATTTATAGGATAGCCTTATGCCTATCCCATGCATGCTTAAACTCCTTCACTGTATTAACTTCTACCACTTCTATTGGAAGACTATTCCATACATCCACTACCCTCTCTGTAAAGTAATCTCCATACATCCACTTCCCTCTCTATAATAGTTCTGGCCTTATCTTATGTATAGGATAGCCTTATACCTATCCCATGCATGCCTAAACTCCTTCACTCTATTAACCTCTACCACTTGTCATAAACAGGTAACACCACAGAAACATTTAAAACACATTTTCTCCTAATTTAGGCATTTTCTTGGAATTCTGCTAACACAATGTGTGGATAATTTTCAATCATAAAACACAATTTTTATAGAGCATGAACATACAGAAGGGCGAAAAAGAGCAGAGACAGGGAGACAGGAGGACTTGCAACGCTTTACACTAGTCCCCCTGTCTCCCTGGAGAGATTAACATTTCTAGTTGCATTTGGTTGGGCCCTAAACTCAAAGGTTTTTATTGATGTGCCAATTGCAAGACCTGCTTACACAGCCCTAATTCCCAGGAATATTTTGTATCCTTCACTACTCACGAGTCATATCTTTCATCAACTGCAAAACCACCTATGTAATTTATTTACTTTCCTGTGGTTGTGGGTTCCAATACATAGGTGAGACCACTACAGCACTGAAAGTACATATACTTGAACATATAGTTACATAGTAGTTTAGGTTGAAAAAAGACTTGCGTCCATCAAGGGAGAGAGCAGAAAACACTGACAGGGAGAGAGGAGAGAACACAGACGGGGAGAGAGCAGAGAACACAGACGGGGAGAGGAGAGAACACAGACAGGGAGAGAGGAGAGAACACAGACAGGCGGAGAGAACCCTGACAGGGAGAGAGAAGAGAACACTGACAGGGGGAGAGGAGAGAACACTGACAGGGGGAGATGAGAGAACATTCATTGAAAGGGAGAGGAGAGATACAGGGGAAGGAAGATAAGAGAGACAGACATGGGGAGGGAAAGGAAAGAGACAGACATGAAAAGGAAGAGAGACAGAGATGGGAAGGGATATGAGACAGACAGACATGGGAAGGGATATGAGTGAGACAGGCATGGGAAGGGTTAGGTGAGAAACAGACATGGGAAGGGATATGAGAGAGACAGACATTGGAAGAAAGAGAGATAGACGGGGTTGGGGGTTGCATTGCCAAGTCTGTGGGACAGATTGGCAAACATGGGGCAGAATGGCAAGTCAGAGAGGCATATGGGCAAATAAAAGGAAATCAAAACAATAAATGCATTTTCTTAATAATCGTTTTTAAATATGGAAAAAACAGTTTACATGTGAATTATTAATTTCTAGTAAAACTTTTTTTCATGTAAGGTCATCTTATATTTACTGGGGGCCTCACAATACCTGTAGCCCAGGGGCCTACAATGTCTTAATCCGGCCATGGTTAGGGGTGTAGTGGGACTTGACACATGTAATGGGTATGTACAAACCATTAAAACATTAAAGTAACTACTGACTGCGGGCATTATCTGATGTATAGCAAAGGTAGTTGTGCCTCCTGTATCGATTTGTCATAGGTTAGTTTTACACATACATGCTGCAGCATTGCCTCTTAAGTTGTCAGCAACTCATCTTAGGGATATATATTAGAGTAAAATGCCTAGGGGTAATAGTTCCCATGGCATTGGGGGCAGCCTTAATCAACAAGGGTGGTATATAAAGGGATTCAGAGTCATGGCCATATGTAGGGAGTGATTATTATCGTTCAAGTAATTGCGTTAAGATTTCCGTACATCTGAGGGTTTCTAGATGATCAGTCTATGGTTGCCATTTCTAAGTGGCTTTAAGGCCCTCACCTTTGGATGTGCTGGTCAGGTCCTCTGATCTCCTGAAGTCCTCCACTGAGGTGACCCACTCCTCAAATGTAGGAGCTCTTAGCTGCTTCCATAATCTCAGGATTAGTATAGGAAGAGATCTCTCATATTTACCAATGGGTGCGGTGTAAAAGAGAGGTGAATGGGGTAACAGGGAATCCTGGGTCTGAGATTGCTTTGAATGTTTTCATGACTGCCGTCCAAAGAGGGACTATAAGTCCACCATATGTGTAGGAAGGTCCCTTTATAGGAGTGGTATCTCCAACAAGTGTTGAGTGTGGTTTCAGTGATGCCATGGACACGAACGTTACATCTGCGACCTCTGTTTTCAAGATTCATGACCTGAGTGAGGAGGGAATTCATAGTATTCGTCCGTTGACTCGTTCAGTCATCAGGGCTGAAATGGAACCACTAATTTTTAAGATACATTCCTCTGTTTTAAGGGAGCCTGTTTCCCTGGTCCCATAGGTCTGTTTTGACTTCTGTCAGCTCGTCTTTGATCACCTGTTTTAGATTAGCTCAAGTTGGTTGTCCGTTAGCTAGGTAAGGAGGTGGGTAGAGAGTGAGCTCAGGCCTTCTCTAGTTAGAGGCATAGTTCTTTCTGAGGTGAGTTCCTCTGTTTGTGAGTCTTAGTAATCAGACTATTACTCGTTGAGGCACCATTTTTTTTTTGTCCTGGTGCGGAGGCCTGAGATAAGTATATAAAGTCTTTGAGGGATGGGTAGCCCCCAGTTTTTTTCTCTTTGGTGCAGGAAGGTGTTGGGGGTTAGTTTTCTGTTTTTCCCCATTTTGAACCGTGAATTTTGGCTCTTTATTCAGGTTGTATGGACTGCCGGTCCGGAGCTCACAAGATGCACATCCTGCTACATCAAGGTACTGCCAGTTCAGGTATAGTGCCAACAGACTAACGAAAGGAGGATGTTATTCCAATATTTAAAAAGGGATCAAAATCTCTGCTGGGTAATTATAGGCCAGTGAGCTTGACATCTGTAGTGGGGACATTATTTGAAGGATTGCTAAAGGTATACACTCAAGAATACATCTTGAATCAGAATAGAATTAGTAAAAGTCAACATGTTTTTTTGAAAGACAGGTCTTGTCAAACAAACTTAATAACATTCTATGAAGAAGTCAGTACATAAATAGATCTAGGTGTGGCAGTTGATGTGATCTATTTAGACTTTGCTAAAGCATTTGATACAGTTCCACACAAAAGGTTACTCTACAAATTGAGAGAAATAGGTTTGGAGGTAAATGTATGTATTTGGATTGAAAATTGTCTAAAAGAGAGAATGCAGAGGATGTTGTAAATGGAAAATCGTCAGACTGGTATTAAGAGGTATTAAGCGGAGTACCTCAAGGGTCTGTTTTAGGCTCTCTTCTTTTTAATTAGTTTACTAATGATCTCCCAAGTTGTGTTGAGATCCATGTCTCAGTGTTTGCTGATGACACAACATTAGGTAAGGTAATACAGACTAACCTTGATGTTTGTTCTTTTCAGGAAGATTTGGACAGAGTGTGGGAAGGGGCAATTAAGTGGCAAATGAGGTTCAGTATAGACAAATGTAAAGTTATGTATTATGGTAAAAATAATAACAAAGCAACATATACTTTAAATGGTATTTCCCTGCGAAAAACTACTAATGAAAAGGATTTAGGAATAATTGTAGATAAGAGACTTGGCAACAATGCTTAATGCCAGTCAGCAGCTGCAAGGGCCAATAAGATATTGGCATGTATAAAACAAGGTATAGATTCCCGGGAGGAGGCTATCATGTTGCCTCTTTACTAATCAATTGTAAGACCCCCACCTTGAATAGGCAGTACAATACTGGGCACCAGTCCTTAAAAAGGATATTATGGAACTAGAAATAGTACAAAGAAGAGTTACAAAATTAACAAGGGGATTGGAGGATCTTAGTTATGAAGAGAGACTTAAAAAAAAAAATTGCAATTATATACGTTAGAAAAATGGCGTCTCAGAGGGGATATGATAACATTATATAAATAAAGACCTCACCTTCAGTATGCAGTACAATTCTGGGCACCAGCCCTTAAAAAGGATATCATGGGTACAGATAAAACTTCTCTGTGTTTAGGTAGGTGTAGTGTTTGTTTTTGATCCTAGTTTATTTTGAATTCCAAATAAATTGGAACAGTTGATTTTGCAGTCAATCAATGTCTGCTTTTTGGTTTGTAATTGGGAAGGCTTTACATAGATCATAGAGACGGGAACCGTGTTCATCTTTATGGCATATATGTGTCCCATCCAATAAATTGGGAAAGTGGACCAGGTTTTTCATTCTTTCTTAAGAGTTAAAAGTAGTTTGAGGTAATTAGCTTCATTTAGACTAGAGTGTAAAATGTTTTGGTGATGTACACCCCTAGATATTTTATATACTCATGAAATTTTGAGATAGAGATGTGAGATTTTGTGGTGGTATGTTCATGTTAAGAGCCTCATGGCCTCATTTGGAGGAGTTTTTCTTGTAGCCAGATATCTCTGAGAAATCTAATAACAGCTTATTACATTACATTACATTTACATTTATTTGTACAGCACCGACAATTTTCATAGCGCTTGGTACAGTGCATAGAAGGGAACTACATACTAAGAGAGTGGGCAGCTCGGGCGAAATCTTGGAGATGCGAGTGAGAAGTGGTGATGAGATTAGAAGATTAGAAGATTGTGGAGTGTTAATCCTTTTGAGGAGAGCAAAGGTCGTGCAGGGAGGTAACGGTTAACAAGGGAGGAAATGTACATAGGAGCAGATGAGTGTAGGGCTTTGTAGGTGAAAGACAGAATTTTAAATTTTATCCTCGAGCAGACGGGAAGCCAGTGGAGGGCGTTGCAGAGAGGAGCCGCCGAATCAGACCGACGTGCAAGAAAGATGACTCTGGCATTTTGGATAGACTGTAGAGGAGCCAGAAGAGCCAGAGGTAGTCCAGTCAGAAGACCGTTACAGTAGTCCATGCGAGAGATCACAAGCGAGTGCACTAGAATTTTGGCGGTCTCTTCGCTGAGCAACGGGCAGCCGACAGGATTTGGCTAAGGACTGAATTTGAGGAACGAAGGAGAGAGCAGAGTCAAAATTTACCCCAAGACATCGGACACGGTCAGCCGGTACGATTGTAGCATTATCAACGGTGATTGTGAACCCAGGTGTAGGGACAGCGGTTGAGGGAGGGAAGATTGTCACGGTTATTCTGGGTTTGTGGCTGTTTTTGTCTTTAGCCTCTAGTGGCCGCTATTGTGGTGTTCCAATTCTACTCCTGTTGTCAGCTGCCTCGTTATCCTCAGCCCTTCCCTATTTAAACCTGCAGCTTATGGCAATCGGTGCCTTTGCATTGCTTTGGTTGCAGCCTGTGATAGTGTCTTGTTTCTAGTTCTAGCATTTATATATTGATTATTGATTTCCCGGTTCTGACTCCTGCTTGATTTTGACTCCGCTGTTTTCTGCCTGCCTCGACCATTTTGCCTGTCTAGTGACCTTGCCTTCTGTATTCCTACGTTGTACTTTGTTCCTGTTTCGTGTATGACCCGGCCTGCTGACTATCCTTCTCGTCCAGTACTCCCTGTGTATCTCTGCTTCAGTGTGCGGTTGCAGTCAGTGTACAAGTCCTGGGTGGTCATTTACCTGAGGCTCAACCATAGGGTATAATACCATTCAGGTGAATAACACTGCTCTGTTTCCAAACCTGTTGCAGTAGCTACCAGTCCTGTCTCAGTTTGGTCACAGCTACCAGTCCTGTCTCAGTTTGGTCACAGCTACCAGTCCTGTCTCAGTTTGGTCACAGCTACCAGTCCTGTCTCAGTTTGGTCACAGCTACCAGTCCTGTCTCAGTTTGGTCACAGCTACCAGTCCTGTCTTTGTTCCAGTCACAGCTACCAGTCCTGTCTTTGTTCCAGTCTCTGTTACCTGTCCTGCCTCAGTTCCAGTCTCAGCTACCAGTCTTGTCTCAGTCCCAGTCTCTGCTACCAGTCCTGCCTTAGTTCCAGTCTGTTACCTGTCCTGTCTCAGTCCCGGTCACAGCTACCAGTCCTTCCCAGTTATGCATCGTGGGGTGCAGACAGACCCCACACCCTGCCCTGCAACGAGGCTCCTCCCTGGCCTGTTATCCCAGGTTGTGACAGAATGCAAAGGCCATAATAAGGAGCCCGCAGGGATAACATCTGTGTTAGAATTCTTAGCTGAATGCATGCTGGAGATGTGTAAGTCTGTAAAGCTTGTGCTTGAGAGTAATGCTAGCAGTATTAGAGTTGTGAAGTCTAAGACTGTGACTGTGCATAAGAAAACCCCAAAGAAAAGCTTTAAAAGAGAACCCCTCATTAAAGAGGAAATGCAGAGGAGACTGGAGGGAAGTTTGTGTTTTTATTGTGGGGAAACTGGGCATAGAATATCCTATTGTCCTTTAACCCCTTAGTGACATGACTTTTTTGGCTTGTCCGACGCTTGGTGACATGGGCTGTTTTAACATTTCTGAGGTGTTTGTGTTTTGCTGTAATTTATTTCTGTCTCATTTAGTGTACCAGCACAAACTATATATCGTTTTTATCGTTATAAGAAGGGCTTTCTTTTGATACCATTATTTTGATAATAGCATATAATTTGATGTAAAAAAAATAATAAAATATGGCAAAAAAATTGAAAAAATAATTTTTTTATGACTTTTATTTGAAAAATCGTATACTCATGTACAAGAGACAACAAAAAAACACTGCTAAAAAGTTTCTAATATATGTCCTGAGTTCAGAAATAGCCCATGTTTTTATGTTTTTGTGCTTTTTTATTCATGTTACAGGGCCAGAACTATAAGTGGTGCAAAGCTATTTTAAAATCCTTTCTTTCAAAATTAGCGATAGTGACATTGTAACACTGATTTCTGTACTAAATCCATGAATGACCCCCAACATGTACATATTTTTGAAAACTAGACAACTCAGGGCATTTAACTTGGGGTATTTTGACACATTTCATGTAGCCATTTTACCACCAATCTATGCCAAAGTTTGCAGCAAAAAATCTTTTTTTTAAATTTTTCACATATATTGCAATTTAGGTAAACATTACCTTAAAATGTGAAGGGGTATTTCCAAATAACACCTCAATATGTGTTCAGCAACATCTCCTGAGTACAGGGATACCACCCATGCATAGGTTTGTTGGTTTGTTTTGGGCCTAAAAGGCCACATTTAGGGGGTGCTCATTTTGGTTTTCCAACTTGGAATTCTGACATGCAGAAAACTTGTGCCCATGTCCCATTTGGGACATTTTTGAAGCCAGAAAGTGTATTCTACCCTACAAAACCATATATTTGTTTAAACTAGACACCCTAGGGTATTTCAAATGGTAGTATTTTAACACTTTACATGCACTAATTATACTACCAGCCTATGTCAATGTTTTGGGTAGTAATTTTTTTTCACATACATTGTACTTTGGGCATGAATTCACAGATCCTGTTATATGTCAGTGCCAAACAACACCTCAATATGTGTTCAGCAACATCTCCTGAGTACAGGGATACCCCCCATGTATAGGTTGGTTAGGTTATTTGGGGGTCAAAAGGCCACATTTGAGAGGTGCGCTTTTTGGTTTTCCAACTTGGAATTCTGACGTGCAGAAAACCTGCGCCCATGTCCCATTTGGGACATTTTTGAAGCCAAAAAGTCTATTCTATCCCACAAAACCATATATTTTTGAAAACTAGACACCCTAGGGTATTTCAAATGGTAGTATTTTAACACTTTCCATGCACTAATTATACTACCAGCCTATGTCAATGTTATGGATAGTAATTTTTTTTCACATACATAGTACTTTGGGCATGAATTCACAGATCCTGTTATATGTCAGTGCCAAACAACACCTCAATATGTGTTCAGCAATATCTCCTGAGTACAGGGATACCACCCATGTATAGGTTGGTTAGGTTATTTGCGGGTTAAAAGGCCACATTTGAGAGGTGCCTTTTTGGTTTTCCAACTTGGAATTCTGACGTGCAGAAAACCTGCGCCCATGTCCCATTTGGGACATTTTTGAAGCCAAAAAGTGTATTCTACCCCACAAAACCATATATTTTTAAAAACTAGACACCCTAGGGTATTTCAAATGGTAGTATTTTAACACTTTTCATGCACTAATTCTACCACCAGCCTATGTCAATGTTATGGATAGTAATTTGTTTTTCACATTCATTGTACATCGGGCATGAATTCACAGATCCTATTATGTGTCAGTGCCAAACAACACCTTAATATGTGTTCAGCAACATCTCCTGAGTACAGGGATACCACCCATGTGTAGGTTAGTTAGATTATTTGGGGGCTAAAAGGCCACGTTTAGGGGGGGTGCATTTCCAACTTGGAATTTTGACTTGTAGTCAGCCTGCGCCCATGTTCCATTTGGGACACTTTTGAAGCCTGTCAAAGTATTTTACCCCATAAAACCATATATTTTGGAAAACTAGACATCCTAGGGTATTTAAAATTGTGGTATTTTAACACTTTCCAAGTGCTAATTCTACCACCAACCTATGTCAAAGGGTTGGGATGTCATTTTTTCCCCACACACATTGTAGTTCAGGCAGGAATTTTCAGATTCTGGTATTTGTCACTGCCAACCAACACCTCAATATGTGTTCAGCAACATCTCCTGAGTACAGGGATACCCCCCATGCATAGGTTTGTTGGTTTGTATTGGGTCTAAAATTCCACATTTAGGGGGTGCGCAATTCCAACCTGGAATTTTGACATGTAGTCAGCCTGCCAACATTTTTGAAGCCGTCCAATGAATTTTACCCCATCAAACCATATATTTTTGGAAAATAGACATCCTAAGGTATTTCAAATGGTGGTATTTTAATACTGTATAGGTACTAATTCTACCACCAGCCTTTGTAAAAGTTTGTGGTAGTACTTTTTTGGGAGTTTTTTTTTCCACATGCATTGTATTTCAGGCATGAATTCACAGATTCTGGTATATGTCACTGCCAAACAACAACCCAATATGTGTTCAGCAACATCTCCCGAGTACAGGGATAGCACCCATGCATAGGTTTGTTGGTTTGTTTTTGGCTAGAAGGCAACATTTGTGAGATGCGCATCTCAAAATTCCAACTTGGAATTTTGACATGTAGTCAACTCCGCTTTCAGTGCTCGTTTTGACACAGGACGGACTAGGTCCGTCCTGTGTCACTAACGCCTCGGCAAACAGGACGGACCTAGTCCGTCCTGTGTCGCCAAGGGGTTAAAACCACCTAAGCCTCCTGTACCTGATAAAGCCAAAATCCAGGCCAGGGAACCTGAATACAATACAAGTGCTGAATCTAAAAGTGAAAAAAGCCAGTCTTTTTCTGAGTTCAGTAAACCTGGGGAGGGTAAATCTGAAACACCTGGGAACCCTTTAGAATCTGAAGCCTTGTCTAACGATCTGGAAATGGCTTCTGCATCTGATCAGTCTTCTGATAGGGAAAGCATGTCTTTTTATGCCTCAGACCTCAGTGAGGAGGACATCACTGAGAAGGATTTTTCTAAGGCTGTTTGTGCTGTCAGGACTACTATTCCCACAACTCTCAGCAAACCTAAAGCTAAGAAAAAGAAAGCAGTTAATACAAGACACTCTCTAGAAATTGGTGCAATCACTCAGAGAAGGCAAAAGAGTGACTCTAGAAAACAACAAACTGCAAAGCATTCTCTAGGTGCCCCAGGTCTTGTCTTGGCTTCTGATGGGACAATCATAGGCAGAGAAAATCTTGCTCAATATGAGAACTATTTAAGTGAACAAAAGTCTCTTGAGAGTAACCTGCTAGCGGCTAATTCTAAGAAAGTTCCAGCTAAAAGCCATGCAGCTTCTAAAAGAGTCTCCAGTACCTCTGCTGAACCCCTTCTCTGTGGCACTGTTCTGGTTTCTGGTAAGGGGAAGTTAAAGAAAAAAGGACCAATTGCACGTCTAGAGAAATATATGACTGCATGTCTGGGTGAGTCACCTTACAGTGAGTCCACAGCAGTATCTGTTAGTGCAGTGCATGGTTCTGGTCCCTCTAATCCCTATAATAGTACTGCAGGTGATCTGCCACCAGATTGTACCTTTGCCTCTAATGGGGCTATTGTAAGACAGCAAGACCTGCAAATTTATGAACAAATGCTATGTGCTAAGAGATAGCAGATTCCTGTCTAGTTTCCATGTTTTGTCTAGTGTGTATTTTTTGTTTTCCTGTTTTGGGGGTCCTTTCAGCAGCATTTTGGAGCGCCCGGAGTTCACTCCTTAGAAGGGGGGCTGTGTCACGGTTATTCTGGGTTTGTGGCTGTTTTTGTCTTCAGCTATTGTGGTGTTCCAATTCTACTCCTGTTGTCAGCTGCCTCGTTATCCTCAGCCCTTCCCTATTTAAACCTGCAGCTTATGGCAATCGGTGCCTTTGCATTGCTTTGGTTGCAGCCTGTGATAGTGTCTTGTTTCTAGTTCTAGCATTTATATATTGATTATTGATTTCCCGGTTCTGACTCCTGCTTGATTTTGACTCTGCTGTTTTCTGCCTGCCTCGACCATTTTGCCTGTCTAGTGACCTTGCCTTCTGTATTCCTACGTTGTACTTTGTTCCTGTTTCGTGTATGACCCGGCCTGCTGACTATCCTTCTCGTCCAGTACTCCCTGTGTATCTCTGCTTCAGTGTGCGGTTGCAGTCAGTGTACAAGTCCTGGGTGGTCATTTACCTGAGGCTCAACCATAGGGTATAATACCATTCAGGTGAATAACACTGCTCTGTTTCCAAACCTGTTGCAGTAGCTACCAGTCCTGTCTCAGTTTGATCACAGCTACCAGTCCTGTCTCAGTTTGGTCACAGCTACCAGTCCTGTCTCAGTTTGGTCACAGCTACCAGTCCTGTCTCAGTTTGGTCACAGCAACCACTCCTGTCTCAGTTTGGTCACAGCTACCAGTCCTGTCTCAGTTTGGTCACAGCTACCAGTCCTGTCTCAGTTTGGTCACAGCTACCAGTCCTGTCTCAGTTTGGTCACAGCTACCAGTCCTGTCTCAGTTTGGTCACAGCTACCAGTCCTGTATCAGTTTGGTCACAGCTACCAGTCCTGTCTTTGTTCCAGTCTCTGTTACCTGTCCTGTCTTTGTTCCAGTCTCTGTTACCTGTCCTGCCTCAGTTCCAGTCTCAGCTGCCAGTCTTGTCTCAGTCCCAGTCTCTGCTACCAGTCCTGCCTTAGTTCCAGTCTGTTACCTGTCCTGTCTCAGTCCCGGTCACAGCTACCAGTCCTTCCCAGTTATGCATCGTGGGGTGCAGACAGACCCCACACCCTGCCCTGCAACGAGGCTCCTCCCTGGCCTGTTATCCCAGGTTGTGACAAAGATAATCAGTTCTGTTTTGGAGAGGTTGAGACACTCAGCTACACGTGACACTAGAGAGCGAATGCAGTCAGGGAAGGAGAGGTAGATCTGAGTATCATACGCATACAAGTGGTAGTGAAAGCCAAAAGAGCAGATGAGTTCTCCCAGAGAGGTGAATGAATTTCCCTGAATTCTAGGTAGTAACATATAGGTCCAGTCAAACCAGCCAAAGGCTTTTTAGGCATCTAATGACAGACGTAGCACGGGTTGATAAGTTTGTTTTGCTAGGTTGACCAGGTTGATGGTCCTTCAAATGTTGTCTGGGGTCTCCCTTCCAGGTATGAATCCCACCTGGTATGAATCACTGCCTTGCCAATCACCATGTCAGTCTTCGTTAGTGGAATTGGATGATAACTACCACAACTAGTGCAATCCCTGCCTTGTGTATTATGAAATACCGTAATATTAATGCAAAAACTGTATAGCACAAATAAATCACTTTTACAGTGATGTAGCTGTGATATGAGGCATTTGAGAACCTGCCGTTGTATGGGAAGGCTATACTGCAGCTTAAGTGGGCTGGACACTGTATAAACTGTTCTGTGCTTGCATTCTGACAGGTTTGTGTGCAATTTGCCATGGATAGCAAAATCCTAACAAATGTTTGGATAACGGATTTCTGGATAAGGGATGCTCAACCTGTAGTATGCTCCTGAAATGCCATCGGTACATGGGGCTTTATTGTTCTTTAGTGCCTTTGCATTTAGTTTGATCTCTTCTACTGTGATTGGGGCATTTAGGTAGTCTGCATCAGAGTCTGGGAGATCTGTATGAAATCAAGAAAACTCTCAGGGTATTTATATTTGTTTTGTTTCAAGGTGCATTATTGCTATACAGAACCTGATAATAGTTTACAAATTAGGTAGCTATCTCCAATGGCATGAGCCAGAATTTCCCTGACTTGCCAATCATTTTAGTGATATTCTATTTTTTAATCTGGTGTCTTAGACATCTGGCTTGGCATGTGTCTGGTTTATCCCCTTTTAAACATTTTTTTGGCTTTGTAGTATTCATCACATTTATGACATTGGAGCTCAACAAAGCATTAAGCTCTGCTTTGATATATATTATTTTATGTAAGGTAATGCCATCTAGTGAGTTAATTTTTTAAATTTATTTTTATTATGAAAATTCAAAACATATTGTGAATACATACATTATAACATATACATACATATCCAGTATGCTACCCCATTACAAATTGACGTTCCTCGCCAGATATTTACCCTTACTAATGCTATCATAGCATAGACAATCTCTGCATCCTGTGTATTAACTTCCACAGGGGGTTAGGCAGTTACTCCGCCATCCCCCTCCGTATTCCTCAACATACACTTGTGATTTAAAACCGTAAATTAAGCCAGCTTGTAACCTTTACATAGACAGTGGATTTTGTGTACTACTTCCTGATGCTGGACCGGTGGACTTATGTGGCCAGACCCATCTATATTTTATTTGTTCAATCCAAAAAACAGTTAATGGTCCAATTCACCTGCACCTAGCTTCCTAATCCAGTCATCCCAATAGTTGGGGCCAGTTTTCCTTTCCCTTGTCATTTGTGCAATGCCTCTCTCCATTGTGCACTGGTATATTAATTGTTTTTTACCTCTCCCCAGGTAATTATGGAGATGGCCTTCCAATTTTTTGCTATAAGCAGCTTAACCGCAGTAAGTAGGTGCATAATAAATGGCGGGATTTTTGTGCCTGGCATGTTTAAGTGTAAAAGTGCTGGATCTGGGGACAACTTCCAGCTCTCCCCATACCGTGAAATTATCATTTTTGAAATTCTCATTCATAATTCTGAAATGAGAGGGCACTCCCACCAAATATGGACCATACTTCCTTTAGCTGAGCCACATGTCGAGCAAATCTCTAAGTTTTGATCACTATTAGGGTACATTTTAATGATTCTAGAGGGGTTCAGGTACCACCTATTTGTTATCTTATACTGGACCTCATTAAGGTTTAGACAATGAATAGCCCTATGTGAGCTGGTTAGTGCTGTATTCCAAATATACCCCCCAAACTTTTATAGCAGTTGGGTGTGAATTGGTGCATACTGCTCTAACTATTTCCAATGTTGTTGTATCAAGCAGAGCGTGGATTCTAAACACAGTATTTAATCGATAATTCTGAAATATATAAAAAATAAACATGTGCAGGACCAGGAGAACAGACAGAATACTGGCCCCTGCTACAGATACACTTACCAACTGCAGGTAAAATAGTTCACATAAAAGATAGTCAAATCTGTGGGACTAATCCAACGTGGAAAAAGAAGACAGCGTGTGGAGGGCAGAATCCAAAAGAAGATGATGACCGCCAGTACCTCAACGCATTTTGCCGGAGCGAGTGTCACGGCTTCCTCAAGAGGAATCACATTTTTCACTCCAAACCACTCAGAGTTAAGGCAGGGGCCCAAAATCTTTGCAGATCGCGCCATAAAGAGACCCATGACTGAGTTGACTAGCCCCCCTCTGAAGCCAAATCCCTTCAACACCTCTTCCAAGAAGCACCAGTCAACCCGGTCAAAGGCCTTCTCGGAGTCCAGGGCCAAGACAACTGCTGGTATTCTATGTTTGTTTGTGTAATCTATAAGATCTATAATTTTCCTGGTGTTTTCCTGACACCCCTTCACAAACCCTGTTTGATCACCATGAATAATAGAAGGAATAATAGGCTTAATTTCTTCCGCAAGAATAGAAGAATAAACCTCGGTGTCTAAGTTGATCAAGGAAATTGGTCTGTAGTTACAGACCCTCGTATTATTATTGTCTTGTTTGGGATTTGATACAATTACGCCTGTAGCATTTCCTTTGGGAATGAACGTTTATTTTTGATCTCATTAAAGACCTCAACCAGGTGCGGGGTTATTGTGGCTTTGTTATTTTTGAGTTTCCCTATGCTGGCTTTGACCTCCTCAAGGGAAAAGGGTGCCTCTAGATTGTTCCTGTGTTGTTGAGATAGTCTTGGAAGATCAAGCTGTGTAATATATTCTTTCACAGCTTCAGGGTCCTTTCTTGTTGATAGATTATATTATTCATAGAGAAATTCTCTAAAAACCTTGCTTATACTTTGGGGGCTTAGGCAGATTTTATTACCATCTTGGATCTTAAAAATCCTAGTCCTCAAATGATATGCTTTGAGCTGGTTGGTCACGAGTTTTTCAGCCCTGTTTCCTAGGTAAAACAACTTTTGTTTGGCTCTTTTCATTTTATTAGCTGCCCTTACATAAAGTTGTTCCCTTATCTCTGTCTTTAATACTTTGATCTCATTTGTTCTATTCTCATCAATTGTTACCTTATTTAGCGTGTTTTGCTCAGCCAGTCTTATATCCTTATTTGCTAAATTATTATCTCGCAGTTTTTTGCCTAAGCCCCAAGCTTAATAAGATGACCACAGGCCACGCTTATAAAGGTGCACCAGAATGTTGGGCTATCTATAAAGAACAGTGGTTATCTGGCGCACAGTACTATCTAACTGAATAAATATAGATGTTGAAATTCGTGATGATATATCAAAAAAGTGTAAAAGTGAATAATACCTAACAGACAGGGTTTTGTGATTAACAATAAATCAATCAAATAAAGTGCATAAACCAATATTATGGTGACAATTATTACAAAACAATCAAAAGCAATACATAAAACAATATTATAGTGATAATTATAATAAGCTATACCAGCAGAAAGAATAAGTGAACTTGCAGATAAAATAAACTAGCAAATAGAATGAATGATGATATAGAAAAATATATATGGTGATATTAAAAGTTATACATAACCAGATCCTGCAGTATATAACTGAACCAGCCCTGAAGTGAAAAATAACCTAAAACAAAATAAAAAAGATATCTGGTGCAGTATGTCTTCAAAAGAAAATATACAGGGAAAAAAAGTAAATCACATGTAAATCAATACACTCACAAACGGAGCTTTTGAGGAGCAAACGAAAATGGCATCAAACTGGTAACCTGTTGATCCTCCGTATTTAGATCGCAGTATTCCGTCTGTTGTGTCAGGGAATAAAAAGGCGCAATCATCCAATATTTTCAAAAGATATACTGATTCCATCCACGATGTGCAAAATACAAAGGGAACTGAGAGTCCACAGAAAAGACCGCGTATATCCGCAAACGAGGGGAGCAGTCTTGTGCACAGACTGTATTCCCGTCTCGTCTTAACTGCCAGCTGTATATCCGAAACTGAAAGTAATTAGGCGTCATCCTAATAGGCTGCCTATCATAGTGGTCCAAAGGAAAGAGAAACCAAACATTTTCGTCTTTACAACTTCAACAGGGGACTTCGTCCTTGGGACCAATCAGGATTACAACGCCATTTTGCCTTTTTACCTTCAGGAATTAGTGTTATATATGAGGGAACTTTTTGATCCAAGCCTATGTGCATTGGTTTCCCTAAGATGTGTCTCTTGTATGCATGCCACATCTACCGTTTCCTGTTGTAACAGGTCGACTAGGGTGAGTTTCTGCTGAGGAATATTAACCCTTCAGTGTCAAAAATCTCAGTACCTCCATCGGTTAGTCAGTCCCCTGCCTCTTAAACCCTATCCAAAAATCCATACAGTTTCTCGTCGTAACTGCCATATTTCCCTCTTTTAACTCCACCACTCTTTTTTGATGATACCATAATATATTCTCTAGGTTAGACATTCCAATAAGTTCCTGTTCTATATAGTACCAATCTTGTGTTTTACTATGTGTGTATTGCATCTTGGTTGTGTGAGCTATCATGCTGGCTAGGGAGTATCTTTCCAGGCTTGGGACACTGAATCCTCCCTCTTTATGATTTGTACATAACAATTTCCTGGAGATCCTAGGTTTCTTATTTAGCCAAATAAATAAGTCTATCTCCCTCTGGAATTGTTTAATCATCCCCATCGGCAGCATAAAAGGCAGCATTCTCATTAGATACAGCCATTTAGGGATGACGTAAGATCTTACTACGTTCATTCTACCCATCCATGAAACAAATAGCCCTTTCCATTCCTGCATTTTCCTGGAGAGCTCATTATGTAAAGGTACATAATTGATCTTCAAGATCTGCCGTAGATCTCTCGGGATTATAATACCTAGATATTCCAGGCTCTCGCTCCATTGAAAGTCATAATTTCTACTTAGGGTGTCTGTTTCTTGTTCTAGGTTAGCAATCAACATCGCCTGGGATTTTTTAATATTGAGTCTATAGTTCGATAATACTCCATATTCCCTTATCTCTGTCATCAGTGGGGCCAAAGAAGTGATTGGATCATATAATGACACCAAGATGTCATCGGCGTATAAGCTTAACTTGTTCTCTAGTTCTCCAATCTTAATACCTTTGATACTAGGGTTGTTACGTATCCTGGCCGCCAGTGGCTCCAACGATAAAACGTATAACAGTGGGGCCAGTGGGCATCCCTGTCTGGTACCGTTATTTATGCGGAACCAATCAGATTGGAATCCCTGTCCTGACACTCTTGCCACTGGTTGGGTGTACAAGGCCATGACAGAGCCGATGAACCCCTCTCCTATGCCAAAGGCTCTAAGGGCCTCGGAGAGAAAGGGCCATCCGACCCTGTCAAAGGCCTTTTCCGCATCCAGCGATAAAAAAAGAGATGGAATATTTTCCGAAGAGGCATAATCCACCAGGTCAATTACCTTTCTAGAGTTATCACAAGACAATCTCCCAGTAACAAAGCCAGATTGATCCTGATGAATAAGGGTTGCACATAACATTTTGAGTCTATTAGCTAAAACAGCTGAATAAATCTTGGTGTCTGTGTTGATCAGGGAGATAGGTCTGTAGTTCGTTATTTTTGTAGCATCTTTCCCTGGTTTTGGTATGGGCATTATTGTTGCTCTTAACATGTCTTCCAGGAACTTTCCTCTCTCTCGGATTTCATTAAAGGTGTCCGTAAGATAGGGAGTTAGAAAATCCGACAGTTTTTTATAAAAGATTGCGGGAAACCCATCTGGGCCAGGGGCCTTACGAGATTTCAATGATTTTATTACGTACCCTATCTCTTCTACTTCAAATGGGGCCTCTAGTTGGGCTTTCTGTTCTACACTCATGGTCGACAGTTTAGATCCCCTCAGATATTCTTTAATCAGTTCTATATCATGGACTTGATTTGGGATGTTATAAAGGTTGGCATAGAAATCTCCAAATGCCTTTCCCATTGATTCTGGGCTGAGGAATTGTTTACCTCCCTCCTCTATACTGAACGTCCTTGAGAGCATATTACGTTTTTTCAGTTGGTTAGTGAGCATTTTATCAGCCCGATTACCAAGATAATAGGCTTTTTGTTTCAGTTTAAGAATATTTCTATTAACTTTATTTATTTGTATCTCCTCTATTTCTTTCCTAACCCTATTAATTTCTTCAGTTATTTGGACATCTGATGAGTCCATATTCCTTTTCTTTAGTTTACTCAGACTGATAAACCTGTCTGACAGTTTTTTATTATTTTTCTTCCTATAATAAGCTTCCTTCTTAATAAAATAGCCCCTAATAACGCATTTATATGCCCCCCAGACACTGCCCATACTTATCTCTGGATCTAGATTTTCCTGGTAGTATGTTTTAGATGTCTCAATTAGTTCGTCTATGTCCTCTTTAGTTGCCAGGAAGGACTCCTTCATTCTCCATGAGAATTCACCTCTGTAATATTTACTCTTTATCTCTAATATAACCGGGTCATGATCAGACCATGCCACATTTTCTACGGCAATCTTCCCACAGTCTTTAATAATATCAGCTTTAGTTAGCATCATATCAATCCTTGAAAAGGATTGATGTCTGTGAGAAAAGAATGTAAATTCTCTGTCCTCAGGTCTGATTGTTCTCCATAGGTCGTATAGAGAAAATTTACCCAGAATATTCTGAAAGGCCTTTGCCATACTCGTCTGTCTCCCATTATACCTGGGGTGTCCTAAGTAAGTTCTATCAATTTTGTTGTCCGCAACACAATTAAAGTCACCCATACACAAAAATGTACCCTGAAGATATTTCTGGGTTTCCTGGAGCACCCTATTTAAAAACCGAGTCTGTCCTACGTTTGGAGCATATATATTCAGAATAGAAAAAACCCTATCTTCGATTCTACATATCACCAGTGAATATCTCCCCATATTATCGCTTAGATTGTAAATTAGTTCAAATTTAATTTTATTTGAGATCAGAATGGCCACCCCACACCTCTTTTGTGACATGAGGGAGGAGTGCCCTATTATGGAGTATCTTTTGTTATTCAATCTGGTTACATCCTTACTAATCAAGTGGGTTTCCTGTATACAACAGATGTCAATACGCTGATTATACATGAAGTCATTAAGTAATGCTCGCTTTTGTGGCGTATTAAGTCCCTGTGTATTCAGGGTGGCCACCCTCAGATATTTATCCACCCCAATAGCATAACCCGTCGCCTGTCCGAGATTCGAGCTCCCCCCACCCCTCCCCTCCCAATCCCACACCCATAATCCCTACAAGGGATTAACACCATACAAAAGACAAACATGAGGCGATACGAATATATCCTCGCCAACAACTCTACTATAAGAGATTTCCCCCCTTTTCAGGAGCGGGACTCCGGGAGCAGCATATATATTTATAATCAATAGGTATAAATAAACAATCAACCATAACTGGAATTGAATTAGTTGAAAACCCAGCTTACTATCTAGTTTAGCAAACAAAAACAGGGAATCAACGGGAAAGAGAGAAAAAAAAAAAAAAAAAACAATTATTATTTTATATCTTAGATTAATTTCTTATCTACTTCTATACACTTTTAGGTTTATGTGCAACAAGTGCAAGTGTGCTAAAAAAAAAAAAAAAAAAAAATCATACACTCACAAACATCTTAAATTTACATCCATTACGTGCAATGTGCTTCAAATTTCATTATCCACATAAGGGGGAAAAGGAATATTATTTTTTTATAACTTAAATTGTTTTCTTACATATTTCTATACATTCTTAGGTGTATGTGCAAAAAGTGCAGATGTGCTTCTAATAAATTCATGGTAGACGAAATTAAAAAAAAAAAAATCATACACTCGCAAAACATCTTAAATTTACATCCATTGCGTGCATTGTGCTTCAAAATTCATTATCCACATAGGGGAGGGAAAGAAAAAAAAAAATCATACACTCGCAAAACATCTTAAATTTACATCCATTACGTGCAGTGTGCTTCAAAATTCATTATCCACATAAGGGAAAAAAAAAAGGAATATTATTTTTATAATTTAAATATTTCTATACATTCTCAGGTGTATGTGCAAAAGGTGCAGATGTGCTTCTAATAAATTCAGGGTAGACGAAATTAGAGGGGGAAAAAAAAAAAACCCTGCTTTGCCATAGGTTTCCAGGGTTTCACATTAAGTTCTTTAGGATAGCATCTTCAGTCCTCTTTTCCATGATGTCCGGTGGGATGGGACTCCAACCAATCCCGTACTTCTGTTGGACTGTTTAGTACGAAAGTTTTATTTTCATATTTTAAAATTAATTTCACCGGGAAGCCCCAAGTATATTTTATGTGTCTGGAGCGGAGATTTCCTGTTACTTCTTTAAAGGTCATTCTCTTTTGCCTAGTCGCTAAAGATAGATCTTGGAAAAATTGCAGGTTTTTATATTTCTCTTCCCTGGAGGAGAAGCCACTGGTTGCCACAAAAATCTTTTGCCTAATATAAAAGGTGGAAAACCGGACAATCACAAGGTTTTCTGACCTTTTCGTGACCTGTGGGGAGAAGATTGAGGAGATTTTTTTCTCCCTCCTATTCTCAGAGTCATTTTTCTTATCTTTCCTTGGTTTGACCTCTCCTTTTTCAGCCTTATCTCCTTTTCTAGAGGCCATATTACCACAGGGTATAAGTGACAGTTCAAAAATAATCTCTTTTCTCCTCCTTCTCTTCTCTCTCTTTGTCTTTTTACTCAACCAGTTCCAGGCTTATTTAACCAGACTTAGTAAACCAGACACTGACTTTCTCTGGAATTCACTTAGTTATTATTACCGTATTTGCTCGAATATAAGACGAGGTTTTTTTCAGAGCAAATGCTCTGAAAAATCCCCCTCGTCTTACATTCGAGGTCGTCTTATAATCTGACCTCAAATTGAGGTCAGACTATAAGACTGGGATCCAGGTCCCCAGCAGAGCTGCAGGGGACCTGGATCCCCCTCTCTAGCAGCAGGGGATGTCTGCGCAACGAGCGCAGACTCCCCTGCTTCCGCCCGGCACGACCGCCGGGGCTTCTGTGAAGAAGCCGGGAACTTCCGCTTTCGTCACAGAAGTCCCGGCGAGCGTGCCGGGCGGCAGCAGGGGAGGTCTGCGCTCATCGCGCAGACTTCCTCTGCTGCCCCACTAGACACCAGGGAAAAGCGGGCAGCTGGGGGATGTCTGCACTATACGTGCAGATATCCTCCATGCTGCCCGACACCTCCGTCTATTATGACGGACCAGCTGTCCGTCATAATAGACGGAGGTGTCGGGCAGCATGGAGGATATCTGCACGTATAGTGCAGACATCCCCCACTAGCCACCAGGGAAAGGGGGGAGATGGATAGTGAGAGACAGGGGGGGGATAGAGAGAGAGGGGGGGGGAATAGAGAGAGAGAGAGGGGGGGAATAGAGAGAGGGGGGGGAAGAGAGAGGGGGGGATGGGGGGATAGAGAGAGGGGGGGGATAGAGAGAGAGAGGGGGGGATAGAGAGAGAGGGGGGATAGAGAGAGAGAGAGGGGGGGGGTAGAGAGAGGGGGAGAGAGAAAGAGAGGGGATAGAGAGAGAGAGACTAGGGGAGGGAGGGGGGAGATAGAGAGAGAGACTACACTGGAGGGGGGAGGGAGAGAGGCCGCAAGGAAATAAAAACAAGAAATACATTTGTATAATATCAATTTTTTATTACATATTAAAAAGCAATTTACATATATACAAGTTAAACTTTTTTTTTTCCTATAGGGTAGTCTTATATTCAGGCTTTTAGTTTTTTTCCTAAAGGAATATACAAAGTTTGGGGGGTCGTCTTATAATCAGGGTCGTCTTATAATCGAGCAAATACGGTATTTACAATGTTCCTTCTCAGAGTTTAACTGAATTATTACCCACCCTGTTCAGTGCTCCTTCCCTTTATATGCGCTTAAGGGGTATCAGGGCTACAGACAGCCAGGTCAGGTCCTCTATATCGCTTTATTGACTTGTTGAAATTGATTTAAACCTGCATGCCCAGTTCTTTGGCACTATAATCCTTTAATTCAGGTATTTTTGTCCTTAGATGCTATTCATCAGCTTCAGACCACCATCTTCGGCTAAAGACAATACAGTAGTAGCCTTGTCGTGCTGTATATATTCAAGACCTGCTCTCCCCGCCTTTTATACTGCAGAAGTGTTTTTTCTCCTTTTTTTTTTCTTGCTGTTTTTCCTTTTTCTTCCTTTTCTGTTTTGTTTTTATAAATATAGATGGTTTTCTAATATCCTGGACACATCAAAGCATCTGCAGTAGTGTTCTTATATATATAGGTGGTTTTCTAATATCCTGGGCACTTCAAATCATCATACATTTGTATCCAAGTCTCTATCACCAGTATTAGGGCATTTCTTTCCCCAGTATGGAGTATGTAAAATGTATTATCACAGCCTTTACCTCTAATGAGTACCAGGATTTCAGTTTCACAGACAAATCTGGAATTTTTAAAGTACTCACATTTTTGGTCCCATCGTTACAGGCAGGTTAGGTAATGTTTGTTCTCTGCCCAATCCTCCGCTTATAGTTTCACTACCCGCCTCTCACAAGCGGTTTCTCAGATGGGGTTATATAGCGGACTATAGACCTCAGAGTGCTTAGGCTACTTGCCGGCTTAGTCCTGGTTACTCCCCTCGTATTCTACTAACGCAGCTGTATTTCAGGCTTTAGCTTTCTTTTACTCCCCCACTTCTCCACCTCTTGTCTCGCCGCTTGTCCTCAGGGCGCTCTCCGGCTGTCTCTTTCGTCTTTACCTCATGGACTCCTGTTCCATGCCGCTTCCGGATCTCCCAAACGCTCCTCCCTCAATGCGTCACGTCATCACTTGCCTTACTTTCCAGCGCTTTACTTGGATTACCTGTACAACTCAATTGAAAAACAAACTGAAATCTTTTAGATAGAGGGAAGAAAAAATATAAAAATAAAATAAAGTAGCTGCAAGGGCCAATAAGATATTGGCATGTATAAAACGAGGTATAGATTCACGGGAGGAGGATATCATCTTGCCTCTTTACAAATCAATGGTAAGACCTCACCTTGAATATGCAGTACAGTTCTGGGCACCAGTCCTTAAAAAGGATATTAAGGAACTAGAAAAAGTGCAAAGGAGAGCTACAAAATTAATAAGGGGTTTGGAGGATCTTAGTTATGAAGAGAGACTTAAAAAATTGAATTTATATACGTTAGAAAAAAGGCGTCTCAGAGGGGATATGATAACATTATATAAATATTTGCAGGGCCAATATAAAGAGCTCTCCAGTGACCTGTTCATTAACAGAAAGGTACAAAGAACAAGAGGTCACCCCCTCAGACTGGAAGAGCAAAGATTTCATAGACAGCAAAGGAAGGGATTCTTTACGGTTAGGACAATAAAGTTATGGAACTCACTGCCAAGAGAGGTAGTGCTAGCAACCACAATAGATGCATTTAAAAATGGTTTGGATGTTTTTTTAGCAAAGCAGAACATACAGGGCTATTAATAATAGAATAAGCATTAATAAAAGAGCTTATTGATCCAAGGAGAAATCTGATTGCCTCTTGGAGTCAAGAAGGAATTTTTTCCCCCAGGAGGCAAAATTCGAAATAGCTTCCTTAGGGGTTTTTTGCCTTCTTTTGGATCAAAAGCTGTAATGATAGGTAGAAGGGTTGAACTTGATGGACTTGTGTCTTTTTTCAACCTAAATTACTATGTTACTATGTTACTATGCATAAGTGTGCACACCCTCTTATAACTGGGGATGTAGCTGTGTTCAGAATTAAGCAATCACATTCCACAAGCAATCACATTCCCCCCACCCACCCACATTGCACACCTGCGACATGCCCCATCACGCCATTACATGCCCCATCACCCACATTGCACACACATTAAATGCACAATCACCCCATTACATGCCCCCCTCACCCACATTGCATACACACTAAATGCCCATTACCCCCATAACATATACAATTTTGGGGGAAAACCCCAGGTGTATCTAATGTTCGCCTCTCTCAATGCTTCTGTGAGGAAGCTAAAAGTTCTTCTTTTCCTTCTTGTGGCCGTTGATACATCTTGGTAAAAGGAGATGTTCTTACATTTAGCATCTGTAGGCACGACATTTTTCTGTCTTATATAGAAAGAGGAGAAATGTGATGGCTTATATGTGTGATGAGCCCTTTCAATCGCAGTCTCTTCCTTCGCCTCACCTACCCCCATCTCTGTTAATAGATCTCTAAGAAAATGTCTCAAATTTGCCTGGTTCACCTCCTCTGCAATACCTCGGTTATGGATATTTTTGCGGCTCGCTCTGTCCTCAGCATCGTTGATTTTTGTCTCCAGCTTAATCACTGAGGCCTTCAGTCCTTGTATTTGTTCGTTAAGAACATCCTTCTCGAGTTCTACATTTTCAATCCTGTTTTCACAGATTGAAATTTTCTCGCCTAATTAAGACAAGTTGTCGTTAGTATTAGACATGTGCATTCGTTTTCGGACGAATGCATTTTCGTCCGAAAATAGCATTTTCGTCCATTCGTCCAAAAAACGAAGAACGAAAATGCTAAGCTAATGAAAGCCGAATGAACGAATGGTTAATAAACGAAAATCATTAGTTCATTCGTCCATTCGTAGTACTATTGCATTCTATAAGCCGAAATAGAGTCGGTTTATAGAATACAATAGCATTTAACTATACGGAGACAGAGTCTCCATTCATAAAATTATGAATGGAGACTTTGTCTCCGTATAGTTAAAAGCCGACATTCCATAAGCCGAAAGTCTATAAACCGAACGTTGGTTTATAGGCTGTGGGCATTTAACTATACGGAGACAGAGTCTCCATTCATATGAATGGAGACTTTGTCTCCATATAGTTAAACGCCGACAGCCTATAAACCAACGTTCGGTTTATAGACTTTCGGCTTATGGAATACATGTAATCCTATTGCTATTCTATAAACCGAACTTTCGGTTTATAGAATAGCCATAGGATTACATGTATTACATAAGTCGAAAGTCTATAAACCGAACGTTCGGTTTATAGGCTGTCGGCATTTTACTACACGGAGACAAAGTCTCCATTCATAATTGAGACTTTCGCCCCCCTATGTTTGTGTCTCTCTCCCTTCCCATGTTTGTCCCTTTCCTCTTCCTTGCCATGTCTGTCTCTCTCTCTCTCCCTCTGTTCTGTCTCTTTCCCCCCCGTCCCCTATTCTGTCTCTCTCCCCCTGTCCCCTGTTCTGTCTCTCTCTCTCTCCCTCTGTTCTGTCTCTTTCCCCCCGTCCCCTATTCTGTCTCTCTCCCCCTGTCCCCTGTTCTGTCTCTCTCCCCGCGTCCCCTGTTCTGTCTCTCTCCCCGCGTCCCCTGTTCTGTCTCTCTCCCCCCCGTCCCCTGTTCTGTCTCTCTCCCCCGTCTCCTGTTCTTTCTCTCCCTCCTCCCCCTGTTCTCTCTCTCTAGCCCTGTTCTCTCTCTCCCCCCTCTCCCTGTTCTCTCTCTCTCCCCCTCTCCCTGTTCTCTCTCTCTCTCCCCCTCCCTGTTCTCTCTCTCTCCCCCTCCCCCTGTTCTCTCTCTCTCCCCCCTGCCCCTGTTCTGTCTCTCCCCCCTGCCCCTGTTCTGACTGTCTCTCCCCCCTAACCCCTGTTCTGTCTGTCTCTCTCTCCCCTCCCCCTGTTCTGTCTGTCTCTCTCTCCCCTCCCCCTGTTCTGTCTGTCTCTCTCCCCCCTCACCCCTGTTCTGTCTCTCCCCCCTAACCCCTGTTCTGTCTCTCTCCCCCCCTCCCTTACCTTTGCCTGAAAAGGGGGATCCAGGGAGGGGGCGGAGCTAACCGGCACAGCGGTGTAGCTCCGCCCCCACCCCGGGAAGCAGAGCACAGTCTGCATTACGGGGAGCCATGGGCAGCAAGAGAAGGTGCTGCTCGGGCTCCCCATGTTAAATGCAAGCATGGGGAGCCGAGCAGCACTATCTCATGCTCTGCTTCCCGGGGTGGGGGCGGAGCTACACCGCTGTGCCGGTTAGCTCCGCCCCCTCCCCGGACCAAGCAGAGAATGCCGAGCAGAGGGCTGGTGAGGGGGGATCTTTTGATCTCACCCAGCCAGTGCCACTACCGGCTTTTTTTTTTTCTATCTACCGGCCGGGTGGGCGCCCCCTGGGGTGTTGCGCCCTGTGCGCTCGCACAGGTCGCACACCCCTAAGGCCGGCCCTGGGGAGACTCTGTCTCCGTATAGTTAAAAGCCGACAGCCTATAAACCGAACGTTCGGTTTATAGGCTGTGGGCATTTAACTATACGGAGACAAAGTCTCCATTCATATTATTGGAGACTCTGTCTCCGTATAGTTAAATGCCCACAGCCTATAAACTGAACGTTCGGTTTATAGGCTGTGGGCATTTAACTATACGGAGACAGAGTCTCCATTCATATGAATGGAGACTTTGTCTCCGTATAGTTAAAAGCCGACAGCCTTTAAACCGAACGTTCGGTTTATAGGCTGTCGGCTTATGGAATACATGTATTCCTATTGCTATTCTATAAACCGAATGTTCTGTTTATAGAATACCCATAGGATTACATGTATTACATAAGCCAAAAGTCTATAAACCGAACGTTCGGTTTATAGGCTTTCGGCATTTTACTACACAGAGACAAAGTCTCCATTCATAATTTTATGAATGGAGACTCTGTCTCTGTATAGTTAAATGCCGACAGCCTATAAACCGAACGTTCGGTTTATAGACTTTCGGCTTATGTAATACATGTAATCCTATGGCTATTCTATAAACCGAAAGTCGTTCGGTTTATAGAATAGCCATAGGATTACATGTATTCCATAAGCCGAAAGTCTATAAACCGAAAGTCGATCGGTTTATAGACTTTCGGCTTATAGAAAACACGTAGTACTATTGCCTTTCTATGAACCGAACGAGAGCCCCATTCATAAGAATTTCTTATGAATGGGGCTCTCGTTCGGTTTATAGAAAGCCAATAGTATTACATTGTATTTCTATAAAACGAACGAATTAAAATTAACGAAACGAAAATAATGAACGAATTTCGTCTGAAACGAATGCAGTAATGAACGAAATTCGTTTTAGACGAAATAAATAACATTTTCGTCCGAATGGACGAAAACGAAACGAAAATTTTAGTTTTGCACATGTCTACTTAGTATCTCTAAAATTTTTGTCTAATTCTGCTTTAAACAGTGGTACTTGTCTATCCAATCAGGCCTGGAGATAATCTTGTGTCAGGACTGATCCATGAGTGGGGGAGTTACTGCCCATAGACCTAGAGGTGTCAAGTTCAATATCTTACATATTTGTTAACTCATTGTCATTTTGTGTCATGTTTGATTCTTGTGTTTTATTGGTCTGAGGAAAGAACATTACAGGTATCTTGTTTTCTTGACCCAGTCCTGATAACCTTTTCTTCTTCTTGTATTTGTCTCTATCTTTTTTTGAAGTCTATTTATTTTCCTGTCCCCTTTTTGAAGTCGTGGCTTGAGGATTGTTTTAAAGATCCTGATGCCAGAGTTTCCTTTCTGTTTACTTATTGCCCATATCTTTTTTAGAGGGTTTACCAGGTCTCTATACAAAGAGGGATTTTAATAACTTATTAATACTTGCAGTTCTGTGCCTCTGCTGAGATTATGTTTAGCTTTTAAAAGAAACACTTTGGAGACAGTACCCCCTATAGCTTATAAAAGGGAAATATATCAGTTTGTTTGACATATTGTTGGTCACAGTGTACAAAAGCAAGTTTTTCTTGCTATCGTTAACCATTTATTGGTCAACTAGTCATGAGAAGAGAGCCCTTTGGGAATGTGTGAAAGCTAGAGTTCTTCTTGAGCTTAGCTTAATCCTTGAGGCCTCCTTACCGTCTGGTTTTGGTGGAAATGTTAATCCTTCTCCAAGAACCCTTATTGAGAAGGGCACTTTAGGCTCTTATCCCTTTTTCCAAATTGGAGCCGCAAGTTATCATCTGCTGAAAAACTCCATTAACATATAGACACAGAGGCCCCTTCTTAAGTTTGCTTCCCCTTGCAAAACCATAGAACCAGGCTGAGTTTTGATTTCAGTCTGAGTAAGAAAGCCAGGAAGGATGTTTCCCATGAGATGACTGTCCTACATTAATCTCTTTTTGGATAGTTTAGGTGAGTCTATCCCTTGGTCACATACGCATATAAAGTCATTAGAGTCGACCAAGCTGTTGGAGCCTCAGAGCTAAAAGAGTTTAAACTCTCCAGAGAAACTGTTGTCATGCTGCTCCCTCTGCCTGTATATCAGTATTCTTACACTTGCAATGCAATACTGGTATGTTGTAATCTGTTACCACTCGTGAACCTCAGTCAAAGGAGAACTTGACACTATGTTATATTTCAAAACTCACATTTAATGGCCAAATCTGCTCAAAAGTTGGTTGGTGCAGTTTTCAATGAACTCCCCCAACTCACATGTCCTTGGTTCTCATCTGAGGTCCGCCCACGGTGTCGCATGGGAATCCGGTCTGACTGAATTGGTCTTCCAGTCGCTGTTCTCTCAGTCTCCGTTTAGATCTCCAATGCTTTCCCCCATCATCCTCATACACTCTTCTCTTAGTGAAATGCGGACCGCTAGATCAGCCACTTGCTTCCATCACCGGTGAGCTCTGCCCCTTCAGCGTCTCACATCATCTCTCCTCCCAACTTTGCACCTCTACAGTGACCTTTTGACCCCAACCCGAACCCTAACTTTAACTCTAACCCCAAATGTATCCCTAAGTCTAACCCTTATGCTAACCCTTAACCCCTTAAGGACAGAGTCTTTGAAACATTTTTGTCCTTTCTGGACAATGGCTATTTTAACATTTCTGTGCTGTTTGTGTTTAGCAGTAATTTTGTTCTTTGTCATTTTCTGTACCCACACATATTATATATTGTTTTTATCGGGACAAGAAGGGCTTTCTTTGGATGCCATCATTTTGATCATATCTTATAATATTATATTAAAAAAATAATAAAATAAGGTAAAAAAAAACACAAATTTCCTGACTTTTATTTGAAACATCTTCTCCTCATCGACATAAGCGAACGAAAAAAACTGCTAAATAGATTCTACTATTTCTCCTGAGTACAGGGATACCACCCATGCATAGGTTTGTTGGGTTGTTTGGGGGCTAAAATGCCAAATTTGGGAGGTGCAGTTTTTGGTTTTCCAACTTGAAATTTTTACATGAAGACAGCCTGCCCCCATGTCCTATTTGGGACATATTTGAAGCCAGCCAGTGTATTTTACCCCATCAACTCATATATTTTTTAAAAGTAGACACCCAAGGCTATTTCAAATGATGGTATTTTAACACTTTCCATGCACTAATTCTACCACCAGCCTTTGTCAAAGGTTGTGGTAGATATTTTTTTGTGTTTTTTTTTTCACAAACATTGTACTTCATACATGAATTCACAGATTTTGATACGTGTCACTGCCAAATAACACCCCAATATGTGTTCAGCAACATTTCCTGACTATAGGGATACCACCCATGCATAGCTTTGTCTGCTTGTTTAGGGGTTAAAGGGCCACATTTGAGAGGTGCGCTTTTTGGTTTTCCAACTTGAAATTTTGACATAAAGACAACCTGGGCCCATGTCCCATTTGGGACATATTTGAAGCCAGCTAGTGTATTTTACCCCATCAACCCATATATTTTTTAAATGTAGACACACTAGGCTATCTCAAATGGTGGTATTTTAACACTTTCCATGCACTAATTCTACCACCAGCCTTTGTCAAAGTTTGTGGTAGTCATTTTTTTGTGTTTTTTTTTTCACAAACCTAGTACTTCAGACATGAATTCACAGATTTTGGTATGTGTCACTGCCAAATAACACCCCAATAAGTGTTCAGCAACATCTCTTGAGTACAGGGATACCACCCATGCATAGATTTGTTGTATTGTTTGGGGGGTAAAAGGCCACATTTGGGAGGTGCAGTTTTTGGTTTTCCAACTTGAAATTTTGACATGCAGACAGCCTACATCCATGTCCCATTTGGGACATATTTGAAACCAGCCAGTGTATTTTACCCCATCAACCCATATATTTTTTTAAAGTAGACACCCTAGGCTATCTCAAATGGTGGTATTTTAACACTTTCCATGCACTAATTCTACCACCAGCCTTTGTCAAAGTTTGTGGTAGTAATTTTTTTGTGTTTTTTTCTTTCACAAACCTTGTACTTCAGACATGAATTCACAGATTTTGGTATGTGTCACTGCCAAATAACACCCCAATAAGTGTTCAGCAACATCTCTTGAGTACAGGGATACCACCCATGCATAGGTTTGTTGGGTTGTTTGGGGTGTAAAAGGCCAAATTTGGGAGGTGCAGTTTTTGGTTTTCCAACTTGAAATTTTGACATGCAGACCGCCTGCACCCATGTCCCATTTGGGACATATTTGAAACCAGCCAGTGTATTTTACCCCATAAACCCATATATTTTTTTAAAGTAGACACCCTACGCTATTTCAAATGGTGGTATTTTAACACTTTCCATGCACTAATTCTACCACCAGCCTTTGTCAAAGTTTGTGGTAGTAATTTGTTTGTGTGTTTTTTTCACAAATATTGTATTTCAGAAATAAATTCACAGATTTTGGTATGTGTCACTGCCAAACAATAATCCAGTATGTGTTCAACAACATATCCTGAGTACAGGGATACCACCCATGCATAGGTTTGTTGGGTTGTTTAGGGGCTAAAGGGCCACATTGTGAAGGTGCGCATTTTCAACTTGGAATTTTGACGTGTAGTCAGCCTGAGACCATCTTTCATTTGGGTTCTTTTTTTAAAGTAGGACAGTGTATTTTACCCAAAAAAGTATATATTTTGTAAAAGTAGACACCCTAGGCTATTTTAAATGGTGGTATTTTAACACTTTCCATGCACCAATTCTACCACCAGCCTTTGTCAATGTTTGTGGTAGTCATTTTATTGTGTATTTTTTCCCACATACATTGTACTTTAGACACAAATTCACATATTTCGGTATGTGTCACTGACAAACAATACCACAATATATGTTCAGCAACATCTCCCGAGCACAGGGATACCACCCATGCATAGCTTTGTCAGCTTTGTTGGGGGTTGAAAGGCTACATTTGAGAGGTGCGCTTTTTGATTTTCCACCTTGGAATTTTGACATGTAGAGCAAGGAAGGGGTTAATAGCTCTTATATGTACTTATACTGTACAAAAAAAACTAACCCCTAAAAATGCACAGACAAGAAAAAATGTCCTGCTGTGCAGTGATCAGTGGCAGGGAAGGGGTTAATACACAGGCTACACTATACAAAGGGTATGGCTTTATTTTTTAACATTTTATTTAATTTATTACAATTAAAAAAAAATATTATACAGATCTGTCTCTTTCCCTCACTAAAACTCAAGTGAGGAGAGGGAGGCAGATCCATATGGGTCAGAACAATATTTACCAATACTGATCTAACCAGACGGTGACCAATGGTGATGCTCATCTGAGAAATCACCAAACCACCTTTGCCACTGATCGGCTGTTACTGATAGCTATACACGCTTTCAGACAGCTTCAAAAGGAATACACGTAATCCCCTAGTGGGTATAATTAACCCCTAGCGAGTGTGACAAATAAAAATGCTGATAGCAAAAAAAAAAATCCTTCTGCAACCAGCTCCATTGCTCCATATGCGCTGCTTAGGCAGTGACCATATGCACTGCTTAGGCAGTGACCATATGTGCTGCTAAGGAAATTATATGCGGCAAGGTAGGGGTTAATAGCTCTTAAAAGAGCCTTTGATATACTGTAATAAATCACAGTAAAAAAAATTAACCCTTAAAAAAATGCACAGACAGCAAAAAATGTGCTGCTGTGTAAGATCACTGCGTACACAACGATCAATTGCAGGGAAGGGGTTAAATACTGGAAACGGCTTTTTTAAAAGCCTTTGGGTCTCAATTTTATTAAATATATTATAATTAAAAACTTACATTATACAGCTCATTAAAACTCAAGTGAGAGGGAGGCAGATCTACACGGGTCAGATCAAATATTTACAAATATTGATCTAACCTGACGAATGAGCAAACGCCAACCCGCCTTTGTCACTTATCAGCTGTTACTGATCGCTATACATCTATACATGCTATACTCAGACAGCTAAAAAACATTTTTTTACGTTTTCTTTACTCTGTTAAGTGCATGACGTGCCAGGCACGTCACCTGTCGGCAAGTCCTCTATTTGCCGTGACGTGCCTGGCACGTCATCTGTCCTTAAGGGGTTAATTTATTCTAATTTTAATTTAATTGTAACCCTAACCATTCTTCTAACCCTAACCCTAGATTTTAGCTAATTAAGTCTTTTTTATTTATTGCAATGTTGCTGACTGCCTCTAGGGGCGGTCTAGCAACAGCATCACAGTGAAAGAAGTAAATTTTTTTTCACTTCTGACACTCTACCCACAAGACCATGCTGCTCTCCAATATGGCGCCCACTATCCCTCCGTGGAGAGATCATGGGTGCCTCAGAATCATTTTTTTTGGTGCTGCCTAATGCTTCGGCATCACGTTCCACTGCAGGATTGTCAGGGTTTAACACTGACCTTCTGACTCATGCATTTAAAGTCATTATGTATGTGCTTATATTCCTCCTGCCTCCTCTAGAGGCCTCCCTACCTTACTTTGCTTGTATTCCTTCCCCTCTGTTTGGTGTCAGGTGGGCTCGTTACCTTTTGCTCACACCCAGGTTAAATAGCTGCAGTTTCTGGCAAACAGTGCTTTTGCATTGAAGTTGGTGCCTGATTTCTGAGAGCTGCTGCTTCTGTTCCTGATACTCTCCTTGAAACCCATTTGTTTTGTGTCCTTGTCCAGGAACTGGGAATCTGACCCTGAGTGGCTCAACCATCTCAGTAGATGATTTTCAGCATCTCCTGAGACCCTCTGAGTACATCAAGATCTCTTCAGCTAAGTTATTCCCTTTAAGCTACCCTTCTCATTTCTCACCCTTCCCAAGGTATTCCTGCTTAGTCACCCTCTCCAGGGTGTTCCTCCTCAGTCACCCTCTCCAGGGTGTTCCTCCTCAGTCACCCTCTCCAGGGTGTTCCTCCTCAGTCACCCTCTCCAGGGTGTTCCTCCTCAGTCACCCTCTCCAGGGTGTTCCTCCTCAGTCACCCTCTCCAGGGTGTTCCTCCTCAGTCAACCTCTCCAGGGTGTTCCTCCTCAGTCAACCTCTCCAGGGTGTTCCTCCTCAGTCACCCTCTCCAGGGTGTTCCTCCTCAGTCACCCTCTCCAGGGTGTTCCTCCTCAGTCACCCTCTCCAGGGTGTTCCTCCTCAGTCACCCTCTCCAGGGTGTTCCTCCTCAGTCACCCTCTCCAGGGTGTTCCTCCTCAGTCACCCTCTCCAGGGTGTTCCTCCTCAGTCACCCTCTCCAGGGTGTTCCTGCTTAGTCACCCTTCTAAGGCCTCACCCCTACCTTTGCTTTGTCTTCAGTCCCTACTATAGCTCTTTGTTCTTACTGCAGTTCCTACTCCTACCCTTTTCCTATTCTGCAGTTCTTTGCTAAATTCCCTCTTGTCTCTCCTTCAGTCTTTATTCCAATACCTGGCTCTTTTTCTTTGTCTGTTCTCCCTTTGCACTATATTTAACATGCAACCAGACACCTCCACTATCCCTGCACTTAAACTCCTACCTGACCTGGTAAAGGCCCTGATAAGGATGTTCCTTTGTCACGAAGTATGGCTTTATCTGGTTCCCCAAAAGATTTCTACATTTGTTATTTCAGAGTCTCCCTGTAACAGCTCATCCAGGCATATCTGTATCCTTCTTGGTTTGCTTTCTTGTTTATAATTTATGCTTATTCCTGCCCTTCCTTGTATTCAAGCCCTGCCATGACGTGGTTGGCAGGTTAATATCTAATTGACGAGTAGGTGAACCAAACACCCACCATTTTACCATCTTTATTGTTAATCTAGTTCCTGTATTTATGTTTGTTCCTTTGTATGTTTCTCTTGTGTTCCTTAGCCCTATCCTCTGTATGTAGCCTAAGTTCTGTATGTGCCCTTAGTCTGTGCCCTGCATTATGCCTTTGTTATTATCTACAACCCTGTGCCTTGTATTGTTTGTCCTTAGTTTGGATTCTATTTTATCTTGCCTATGTTTTGCCTCTGTCCTGTAGCCATGCAATCTGTATCTCAATTCTGTTTTCCTTCAGTTGCTTTCTACTTTCGCTCTGCTTGGCTGCCATTTAGTTAATTCTGTCCTGTCCTAGCCTTGTGATCTGGATACAGCAGCTGCTTCACCGGGCCTGGGAGGTGGCTGCATAAACTTGTGGTCCCAAACCTCTGAGGGATTGCAGTTACCCAGCACCAGGTCCTGTGTCTCCATCCTTCAATGTAGCTCCTGATATTGGGCGCTCAGGGTCTAATTTCATCTGGGACCTCGTGTGCTACACTCCTACGTTGAAGATGTAACAGACAACCAGTGCCTTCCTTCATAGCTGATGGTCTTATGTCATAATTTGAGACACTTGGCACAGAATTTTCAGTTTCAGTTCGGAAATGACAAATATGATTCTGTTGCCACAACCAGATAGGGCACTACTGCACATGGGCATGCAATGTTTTTCAGCCAACAACAAATTATTAGCAGTTCAATGTTGTATGTCCATGAACATAAGTATTGTGAGGAGATGGAAACTAAATGTGGAAATACATTTGCAAAAAGTGTATAATTGAATGAAACAACAATCCCTAATAAAAAAGAGGAACTTTATTGCAAATCATAGACCTAACATATTTTATTTAATTTGGAATGGTTGGCTACAATTTTTTTTTTCTTTTTTTTACATTTGGCTCACATTTAGCTTTCCTTTTATGCTTTTTTTTTGCTACATATTATCCTTCTTTGTGGTGCACCTGAGACACATCCCTTCCCAGGACCGCCATCAGGGGGGGATGGGTGATACACAGCATATTAATTTTAAAAAAAAATGTGGGCAAACGGGGCCCGCCTGCCAGCCACTTTGAAAAAAAAGGGGGGGGGAGGAGAAAGGAGGAGTGGAGGAGAGGGGAAGAGCACAGCAGAGGGGGGAGGAGAAAGGAGGAGTGGAGGAGAGGGGAAGAGCACAGCGGAGGGGGGAGAGAACAGAGGGGGGAGGAGAAAGGAGGAGGGGAGGAGAGAACAGGGGAAGAGAACTGAAGAGGGGGCAGGAGAGGGGAAGAGAACAGAAGCGGTGGGAGGAGAGAGATAGAGAACAGAGGAAGGCGTAGGAGAAAGGAGGAGGGGAGGAGAGGGGAAAAGCACAGAGGAGGGGAGGAGAGAACAGGGGGGAGGAGAGGGGAAGAGAACCGAGGAGGGGAAGGAGAAAGGAGGAGGGGAAGAGCACAGAGGAGAGGAGAAGAGAACAGTACAAGGGGTAGTAGAAAGGATGGGGGGAGGAGAGGGGAAGAGAACCGAGGAGGGGAAGGAGAAAGGAGGAGGGGAAGAGCACAGAGGAGAGGAGAAGAGAACAGTACAAGGGGGAGTAGAAAGGATGAGGGGAGGAGAGGGGAAAAGTACAGAGGAGGGGGAGGAGAAAGGAAGAGGGGAAGAGCACAGAGGAGGAGGGAAGGAGAGAACAGGGGGAGGAGAAAGGAGGAGGGGAGGAGAGAACAGGGGGAGGAGAGGGGAAGAGAACAGAAGAGGGGGAGGAGAAAGGAGGAGGGGAGGGGAGAACAGGGGGAAGGAGAGGGGAAGAGAACAGAAGAGGGGTGAGGAGAAAGGAGGAGGGGAGGAGAGAACAGGAGGGGAAAGGGGAAGACAACAGAAGAGGGGGAGGAGAAAGGGGGAAGGGAGGAGAGAACAGAGGAGATGGGAAGAAAAAACAGAGGAAGGGGAGGAGAGAACAGAGGAGGGGGAGGCGAGAACAGAGGAGGGGGAGGAGAGAACAGAGGAGGGGGAGGAGAGAAAAGAGGAGGGAAGGATAAACAAAGGAAAGGAGGAGAGAACAGATATGGGGAGGAGGGGACAGAGAACAGATATGGGGGAGGAGGGGGAGAGAGAACAGATATGGGGGAGGAGGGGTAGAGAGAGAGACATTATATGGGGGAGGAGGAGTAGAGAGAGAACATATATGGGGAGGAGGGGGAATAGAGAGAACATATATGGGGAAGAGGGGGAAGAGAGAACATTTATGGGGGAGAGAGAGAGAATATATATGGGGAAGGAGGGGGAGAGAGAACAGATATGGGAAGGAGGGGGAGAGAGAACAGATATGGGGCGGAAAGTGAGAGAGAACAGATATGGGGGTCGGAAAGGGAGAGAGAACAGATATGGGGAGGAGGGGGAGAGAGAGAACAGATATGGGGGAGGAGGGGGAGAGAGAGAACAGATATGGGGGAGGAGGGGGAGAGAGAGAACATATATTGGGGAGGAGGGGGAGAGAGAGGACATATATTGGGGAGGAGGGGGAGAGAGAGAACATATATGGGGAGGAGGGGGAATAGAGACAACATATATGGGGAAGAGGGGGGAGAGAGAACATTTATGGGGGAGAGAGAGAGAACATATATGGGGAAGGAGGGGGAGAGAGAACAGATATGGGAAGGGGGGGAGAGAGAACAGATATGGGGCGGAAAGGGAGAGAGAACAGATATGGGGGTCGGAAAGGGAGAGAGAACAGATATGGGGAGGAGGGGGAGAGAGAACAGATATGGGGGAGGAGGGGGAGAGAGAGAACATATATTGGGGAGGAGGGGGAGAGAGAGAACAGATATGGGGGAGTTGGAGAGAGACAGATATGGCAATGAAGAGGAAAGGGACACATACATGTAGGGAGAGGATAGAGACAGGCATGAGGATGGAGAGGAGACAGACATGAGGGTAGGGGGGGGGGACCATGGGGGTGGCCCGCACAGGGTGCCGGAACACTAGGCCAACAGCATCCAGGTAAGTACTGGGGATGGGGGAGGTGGGGGGGATTGTGGAGTATTAATGGACAAATAATGGACAAATAATGAGTGGGCTATTATTGGTCAAATTATCAGTGGCTATTAATGGACAAATTATCATAGGCTATTAATGGACAAATTATCAGTGGGCTAATAATGAGCAAATTATCAGTGGGCTATTAATGGATAAACTATTGGGGGGGGGGGGGATTTTTTTCAGTAAGGTGCCCTGAAATTTCCACTTGTTTTTTTATTTATTTTTTATTAATTTCTCTTTCCTGCTTTCTTTTTTTGTCCCTCTCTCCTTTTTCCTCTGTTCTTTTCCTCTCTGTCATTATTATTATTTTTTCTTCCCTGCTATATTTATCTTTCTGTTTCCCACTCCTCCCTTCTCCTCCCCCCTCTTTCTCTTAGTGGTCTGTGGTGTCTCAGGTGCTCCTTATTTGTATTTATATATACATATTTTGTTTTGCAGGTCTGGGTTCTTCTGATATTTTTGTGTATATTGTGTGATTTTTTTATACTGTGTGCTATCTTTGGTGTTATTTATTGTTTATTTTTATGTATTTTGATCTTATAGGCTTTGCAGGATCTTAATAAATAGTTCCTATTTTGGTGTGGTTCCTTTAACCTTACCTTAGTTGGATCTGGTATTTTTTCACCTACAGATATATACCCCCCTCTCTTTAGTTTAGAGGAGTGGTGTGAAACTGGAGGCTCCCTCTTTTTTTTTTTTAAAAAAGAGGGAAAAAGTTAGAAAAAGTGTTTTTTCATTTTTTATTAAATTCTATCATATAATAAAAATAATGGTATCAAAAGAAAACCCCATCTGTCATTTAAAAAAATTATATATAAGGTGCACTGAACCTGAAGATAGAAAATGGCAGTTAAGCAAACATATGACAAAAACAAGAGAAATCTGGTCTTCAAGGCACATAAAATGCAGCATATAACTCTGCCACTAAGGGGTTAACAAGCCATGAATTTCTGAGGTTAAGAGAATAGGGGTTATGTATAAAAACTCCCGCACTGCAAAGTGTTGGAAGAGGCAAAAAAAGGTGCAATCACTGTTTGAGAAAGAGCTGAGAAAGAATGGGGTGCCTGTGAGAAACAGAGAGGACGACAATGCCCGTGCATCCACGGGCTCCCACATATACGGGCATTGGTGACAATGTATGAATTGTGTTTAAAATAGTGCAATTGCAGCTTTCCTAGACAGGCAGGCTGTCTCAGCCATTGCAGTGAGGATTGTGATAGCTGTAAAAGGCTAATCAAAATCCATTGCCATCCTCCCCCCAAATTTTTTTGGGGGGAGTGGCCATCTTTCCTTCAGAAAAATACCGGCCTTGCTACTGTCTCCATAGACTTAACATTGGCCTGATGCCAATTTTTTACCGGCCTGGCAGTAAAATACCGGCCGGGTGGCAAAACATTTTGGTTTATAAGTAAGGTCTAACGAGTATTCTCAGATGATTAGTGATTACTTGGTTAATTAGGGAATGGGAAATTCTCCTCCTCAGATACTATACTTTTTGGAGATATCAGAGAGGACGTCTTTGGGATCTTGAAGAGAAGCATTGAGTTTTTGCATGGCTTGAAGAGTTAAAAAGGGTTTATAGGGGCTCACTCTGTCACTTGGGTATCAAGAAGTGTATTACCGCAAGATAGGTATGGAACAGTACCACACATGTTTAGGGAAATAGATCAGATAAGAACCATTTGGCCAATCTAGCCTTCACAATTTTTGTAAATACTTTAATTAGCTCCTTGCCTGAGTAGAGGAGCTACAGTGCAGATATGGATGCAGGGTAACTGCATTTTCCTGGTAGCTTGAGGCTCCAGGTTATGCAGCTACATACTGGAGACTTGCATAACCAGCTGCTGTATTCAGAATAGTACGATTAGTACTGGAGAAGCCCTGTAGACATCCTGGAGCAGGCATGGAACATAACTTCATCAAGAAAGCAGGATGTTGCCGGCTAGGACAGACAGATAGACCAAGCAGAGCGAGAGCAGAAAAGGAACCGAGGCAGAACAGAGCTGAATACAGAGTACACGGCTACAGGACAGAGGCAAAACATAAGGATAAACAATACAAGGTACAGGGTTACAGATAATAACATAGATCCAATGCAGGGTGTAGACACAAGGCATTGTTGCATAATTTAAAGGGATGGCACAGATATAACTAACAAAAAAAGGATTTCCCCATAGGGATAAGCTGGCTCCACCAGTGGCTGTAGAAAGTTCTCTTGTGTGTACCGGGTTGCGGGTTCTTCATTTGGGCTGTAGAGGCAACAATACCACAAGCAGGAAAAGAGAAGACGCATGCACTTCTTATTCCGGTAAAAAAGTGTCCACAATTTATTAGAAAGGATCCGACCAAATACAATGAAATATTGCAGGGATACAAATATGAAAAAGCAAGGGGAAATTAACTTGCCTTACGTGTTTCGCATGGGAACACGCTTAATAATAGGCCTTGGCAAAGAGAAACAATGAAAACCAGGCATTGGACAGAACAATAAACAGCAATAAAACCAGAACTGGGCCAAAACAGAAGAGCAAAGGAACAGAAGCAAGATACAAGGAAAACATAACAGGATTCTATGGCAGGGCTGACCTATGACAGCACATCGCATTAAAGAGACTCTATGACAGGACATCACATTCAAGGGACTCTGTGACAAGACATTCCACTTCAGAGACTCTATGACAGGATATCCCACTTATGGGACTCTATGACAGGCCATCCTATTTAAGGGGCTCAATGACAGGGCATCCCATTTAAAGGACTCAGGTCACTCCTTTTACAGGGCTCAGGGCAGGAACCAGTCTATGGCAAGAATTGGGCAGGTTCCGGTCTGTGACTAGGGTTAGGCAGGTGTCAGAAAAAGCTAGACTTAGGCAGGTGCCACAAACAAGTGAGTAAAGCAAGAAAACCAAAAGGGATACAGAAAGTGCTACAATGACCTGAGCACTTCCCTCTTTCTATTTCTAATACCTTTTCCTTTTACAACCAAGCATTCTGCTAGCATTTCCTGGTGCCCTATTACATTGCCTGTCTTCTTTTAAATCCTCTGAAATAATTCCCTTATTACTTAGATGTTGAGAATAAGACTATATCAAATATTCTATAATCTGCCTGTGGGCTTTCAAGCCCAAGATCATAAATTTGCACTTATCCACATTAAAAGTCAGTTGCCACAGCTCTGACCATTTTTCTTGTCACAATCATGTTCCATATGGCTTATCCCTCTAGGGACAACCATGTTGCAATATTTGTGTCATCAGCAAAAAGACATACCATCAAGACCTTCTACAATATCACTTATAAAAATATTAAAGAGAATGGGTCCAAGAACAGATCCCATAGATACCCAACTGGTAACAAGACCATTGAATACAACCCTCTTTTGCTTGTCACTTTTAAGCCACAACCCATTCAGCAATGTTAGAATCTAAAATGCAAAGATTGTAGTTTATTGATAAGCCTTCTGTGTGACAGTGTCAAAAGCCTTCAATCCTAAAAGCCTGAAATCTAGGTAAACAATGTCTACTGTATCACAATGATCTATTATTTTAATAACCCAAACAAAAAAAAATAATAAGATTAGTTTGGCATGACCTCCCTGAAGTAAAGTTACGTTGTCTCTGATCTTGAAATCCATACTCCAGTCACCAGTGTATTAATGATTGTTGATAGCAGTTATAAGACTCGGAACTGGAAAATACATGATAACCCTATTAATGAAAAAGTACATATAGAATCAATTTTTCAGGCTCCATCCCGCTCTCGGGTTCCACCCCGCATGCAGGATCATCTTTTATACAGTTGGTATTCAGTTTCTCTGGTTTCCTCTCTGCCTTTGCTATTCCGATCTGCTTATTTGTTATTCTTGTTCCTGGGTTCTTTGATATTCTGTTATCATAGTCCCGGCCACATGGTGGCACTTCCCAGTCCCAGCCACATGGTGGCACTTCCTAGTTCTAGCCACAGTGGTGGCATTTCCCAAGTCCCTATCCTTAGTGGCACCTGCCTAACCTGGCCCCAGAGAGGCTATATCCAAGTGGCATCTGCCTAGATTGGCCCCCAGGGTTATTCATTTGTTAAAGGGACACTCTCGCCAAAAAATGAGATTTTATAGCACTATTGTCTCATTTTGGGTCTGGGGTCACAGAATGCAGTCTATATGTCGGAATTCTGATCATAGACTTTCATTGAATGGGAGGGTAATGTTGCGGTGAAGTTATGATCCTGTTTGATCAGGTCAATCTCCTCTCTTTGTGTTGGATGGCAGGTAAAAAAAAGTTGTACACATTCACTAAGTCCTGCCCACTATGATACACAGGAGCCAGTAAGAGAGCAGGGGTGTATCTTATGACATCATCATTCAGGCTTTGGCCACAATTGTGAAGTGAGACTTGATGGAAGATTTTGGAGAATGTTGCATCATGGGTACAATTCTCAAAAGGGATGCTGGAGATAAACACCTCATTTTATTTTTTCTTTTATATGCAATTAATTCAAACACAGAAAAAACTGTGGCATATGTCTTATTTATATGTGTTTGTTTTAAATGCACAGGTAAGTTACATCTTATGTAAGTGTCCCTTTAATATTAAGTCATAGTTAGGGAATTGCTTAATTGTGGGGTACCTTGACCAAACCCCCACCATATTACTATCTTAAGTGTTAGGCTAGTTCATGTATTTATATGTATATTTATGATCCCTGACCCTCTTTCCCTGAAGCACATGAGGATTCCAGCTCCTCTATCCTTTCCCCATATCCCAGATCTGGTTCCCTTATGAAATGCCTGAGGATTCCGGCTCCTCACTCCGACCCTTGCGCCCTTATACCTTAGCCTTGTCCACTGTATATAGTCTTAGTTAAATCTGGACCTGTCCCTTTAAGTTATGTATGTGTCCTTTGTCTGCAACCCCGTTCCTTGTATTGTTTATCCTTTGTGTGGCTTTTGCTTTATTGTGCTAATATTTGTCCTGTAGCCCTGCACTCTGTATTTCAGTTCTATTCTCCCTCAGTTGCTTTTTTGCTTTTGCTTTTCTTGGATGTGTCTTAATTTATTCTGTCCTAGCCATGTAATCTGAATACAACAGCTGCTCCCACAGGGCTTGAAATATGGCCACTTGAGTCTGGTGTCCCAAGCCACCGGGGGGAATGTGGTTACCCAGCTTCAAGCCCTGTCTCCCTGCTTCTGCCACTGGGCTCCTGCCAATGGGTGCTCACAATCCTGGACCCTGTGCGTGACAAATTTGGACACTTATAAATTAATATTTTGAAGAGAACAACAGACCAGGGGTTAAAATGAAACCTCATTTAGGGCTGCAAGATATAAGTCTGCTGGTTTCTCTGCCTTTCAAGGTTTAGGCCTTTCAAATACAGCCAGAATACAACTCTTGTCAGAAGAGTTTTAAATCTCCCCACTGCCAATCCCATGGGTGGACCCCCAACCACCACCACCTCCAAAGCGGACTACTGAAGACAACTCTCTGGTCCAAGAAGGGACTTTCACATTCACATGGCTGAGTTGTCCCAAATCATAGTTAGAGGGCTGGTGGAGATGCTCACCGACTGCCATGTCTATACAGAAGACCCTATGTTTATTGAGAGACCTCTCCTTACCGGCCTTTCTGGTATCAATGTCAGGACTCATGAGTAAGAATGCTCTCCCATTTACTCCTTTTTCTTTTTTAAATATATTTTTAGTGATTTTCATATAATTTGGTAAACATATAAAGTACATCACAAAAATCTACGTAAGTGGTGCCTGTATATTGTCAATATAAAACCTTGTTACTTATTAAAAATAAAATGTACAATATAATTTATAAAGCATTAAAACAATTAAACCAATGAACTGTAGGTAAGCAGCTGGAAATGTGTGGGGCATATTCTAGGATTATATTCTTTAGCAACTATTCTTGTCCCCTCATACTCGTATTAGGACAACCAGTAGACAAGACGTATCTCTTTTTTTTATATAGTCTATATCCGATTTAAAAAAAAAAAAGTTTTTATTCAGTCTCCATTCTGTATTTAATTTATTAAAATCTGTCTTCAGTTCTGTTATTTTGGCATTATGATCAGACCATGAGACATCCTGGATTTTAATTATATATCTGATTAACCAGTCCTATATTTCCAAATACTAGGTCTATCCTAGAGTATGCTAGGTATGATTTATAGAAACACGTATAGTCCAGATCATTTGCATTACAAATCCTCCATACATCATAAAGGTCATACATATCTACAAGCCTTTGCAAGCTGTGTGACTGTCCCCAGGCTCCTTTATTCCTATTCCTCCCTAAATATGACTTCCTATCCATTCAGGGTTCATCACACAATTTCAGTCCCCCATCAAAACCAGAGTACCCTGCTTTATCCTTTCTGTTTTTGTCAGGATATCTGCTATAAATCTAATTGGGGATCCATTTGGGGTATATATATTAACCAATGTCATCTTTTTTTTTTTATATATATATTCTTTATTGTTTTCCAAATATAAAAGACATACAATACTTTACACATTCAATTAATATTATAGCATAATTACAACTTTATACTTAATATTACATATAACAGATAAAACATTGGATGCCATGTTCTTATTTCCTTAAAAGAGAAATTTCCATTTGTGCTTTATTTTAGTGAGACCCGCTCTACCACGCCTTCTTTCGTTTTTCTAATGCATATAACCAGTTTTCGATTATGCAATATCTATCTAGAGTCGTATTATTGAGCCATCTTAAACCTTTTTCCATATTTAGTTGGAACGTTATTTGATTATCTAGCTGTTCTTCTTGGAAGGGGTGGTCCTTCTTCCACTATCTAGCAATTATCATCTTTGTTGGTACCAATACGTGGATCAGTAGGAGGTTTTGTTCCTTATTAACTTTTGGCCATCTCAGTTGTAATGATGCCGTTTCAGGGCCTATATCAGCCCCTATCCTACCTATTTCTTTAAGAATCTAAAATGCTCTGTACCATAGTTTTGACACTTCTTTACATCTCCACCACACATGCATATAATCTCCTATTTCTTGATGACAACGCCAGCATATGTTCGAGTGTTCTTTGGACATCCTTGCCAATCTAGCTGGTACCAAGTACCACCTGTTACTTAGTTTATATTGATTTTCCCTGATCGAGATGTTATGTATATATTTATTAGATCCTGTTATGGCTCTTGTCCATTCAGAATCGTCTATTGCTAGTCTTAGATCTTTGGACCATTTAATCATCTTAGGGTTAATTAGCCTGTCTGTCTTGAGTCTAATTGCCTTATGACATTGTTAGGATCATGTACCGTGGTTCTGTTGTGGAGCCCAGTTGTAGGATTAACACTCTTACAATACACTATATACCTGGTAGGAGCAAATTGGTACAGGAATGTAGCGTTGCCCAGAAAAAGTATGATGTAGTGGTACTGGTACTGATGAGGAGTCCCAATATAACTGACAGGATGTCTTGGTTGTAGTACTAACTTCCGTCAATAGGAGGTGTAATAATCAGGTTCTAGATGTAGTACCGAAAAGTCACCAGTTGAGGCTGTGCAGAGTAGTCTTTGTTGCAATACCAGATCTTGACACACACTACTCAGGTGGCACACTACTCATAATAGGCATAAGCTGAAAGTGACCATCTTAGTGGGAAACAGCAACAGGATTTCTGAAGGTAAGTTTTGCTGAGACAGGTACCTTTAGAGGGAGAATAGTACAGGAACAATCCAGGGGTCGTTTGGGAGCCAGATAGTAGAATAGTCAGGGTGGAAGCCAGAAGGTCGAGGGAGCCAGAGATCAGGATAGTCAGGTAGAGAAGCCGTGGGTCAGGAAGCCAGATATCAGGGAGGTCAAAACAAGCCAGGTAATTCAGAAGGTATCAGGATACAAACGCTCAGGGTAACAGCACAGATAATTGAGCAAGGAGGATTTGGCGCCAGGGAAATTTAAAAGGCAGTAAGCCCGCCCCCCTATGACACCAGGTGACATCGCCTCCTCCGTTGCCGTGGTAACGGAGTGGGGTCTTTAAAAATGGGTGGCCCTCGTGCCCGTGTAATCATTGGATGGTGGGTAGGGGAAGTGCAGGGTGCATGCTGAAGGCCCTTCTGAGGCCTGGGGGCTGGAGAAGCACTGCAAAGAGTAGTGCCACAATGGACCTGATGCAGGCCTGAGGCAGTTACTGGTGAGGTTTGTGGCCTGAGGGAATATTTATTATGACAGACATTTTGTAATCACTTGTGTTACTCTACTGTTGTTAAAAATTAGTTCCATGGCTTTGATCAGCTATATATCTTCTCTACAGACTCTCTTTTCCAAAAAACTTTTGACGCAGAGATAATTGAATATTTCTTTCGATGGAATATTGAATTCCTCCTTTATTTTGGAGAATTCCTTGATTTGCCTGTCTGTCATCAGATCTTTTATATTCCTAATACCTCCTTCCCTCCAGCCTTTTAGATTTAGATCTTCTATATTTTCCTCTATTGTACCTAGGTCGGCTGTTTCTAAGATTTTCCCTTTCAGGCCCAGTCTGCTTCTAATTTTGTCCCATTCTGGGATTATGTTGTCTAGAATGTAGGGCAACATAAACATTGTCTAGAATGTTTCGCTCTTATTTCTTTGGTCTCCTCCTTGTTTTTTATCTGCCAGATACATTGAATCTGTTGACGCTGCCCAAGCTCTTTTCAATTTTAAGCCACCCTTCTTCCTGCATTTCATCCAACTGCATTACTTACATATGTTTTAAAATGCTTTCTTCGTAGTATTGTTTGATGATCGGCATGCTTAAACCTCCTTGAGCTGTCTTTTTAGAAAGGAAATTTAGACTTATTCGTGCTTTTTTATCTAGCCATATAAACTTCTTAACTGCAGTTTGGATCAGTTCTAGCCATTTGTTGGAGATTTTAAATGGTAGATGGTTGAATAAGTAAGTCCATTTAGGTAGAAAGTATGCTCTTATCACATTAATTCTCCCTGTACAGGTCATCCACATTCCTTTCTATTGTTTTAAGAGCCTATTAGCATTAACAAAAAGTGGCCTCACCTGTTGGAAGGGGAAGCCATCCCTATCATGGTATATACTGACCACAAAAATCTTACATATGAGGAGAATGCTAAACGCCTGAACCCCAGACAGTGCAGATGAGATTTGTTTTTAACTTGTTTCAACTTTTTGATCTCCTTCAAGCCTTGTTCCAAGAATGTGAAGGCTGATGCCTTGTCCAGGCAATTTGAGGAGTGCACTTCTGTTTCTGAACTTGTTCCTATTATTCCTCCTCAACATATTGTTGGTATGGTGTCTTCCTCCCTGTTCTTCCGCATATCCTGTTGCCAGCGAAACCACCTCTTTTCCATGATTTCTTCTATACTGGCTGTTAATGTTAGACCCAAGTACTCTATTTCTTTACAGTCCCACCCAAATTTGAACTTGTCTTTCAGAATATTCATATCTTCTTCTGAGATATTGCATGAGAGTACCATTATTTTAGAAATATTCAATTTATAATTGGACATCTCAGCGTATTCTTCTATGCAGGCTGTTAGTTCTGTCAAAGAATTGACTGGATCTGAGATTGTAAGCATAACATCATCAGCATATAGAGATATCTTTAATTCTTCCTCACCTACTTGATATCCTTTTATTTTACTGTTTATTCTTATGGCTATGGCCAAGATCTCAACCATCACATTATACAGTAAAGGCGATAGTGGGCAACCCTGCCTCGTACCGTTTTTTAGACTAAACCATCCTGCCTTAATGTTTTGTCCGATTGATCTTGCTTTTGGATTAGAGTATAGTAGTTTTATAGCCTCCAGCAATAGGCCTTGAATACCAAAAGCCTCCAGTACCTTGAACATAAAGTCCCATCTGACCCGATCAAAAGCCTTTTGCGCATCCAAGGCAAATATCAGCAGTGTTTTTTTGTTCCTAGTCGTTCCATCTAGAATATTGATTATCTTTCTTATGTTATTATATGCTGCTCTAGATGGAACAAACCCTATTTGATCTTTGTTGATTATGTCGCCTATAAACTCTTTTATTCGGTTTGCCAATATCGTTGAATATATCTTAATGTCTGTATTAATCAATGATAATGGCCTGTAGTTTTCCATTTTAGTAGGGTTTTTATTTAGTTTTGGTATAGGTATGATATTAACTCTTAAAAGTTCATCTGGGCATTCACCTTTAGTACTTATCTCTTTAAAGGTATCTGCTAGTTGGTTGATAATATTTTCTTTCAATATTGCATTAAAAAGGTTACTAAATCCGTCTGGACCTGGAGTTTTCTGCTTCTTCATTGATTCAATAGCTTTTATAACTTCTTGCTTTTTTATTGGTTCATTCATAGATTTAATTTGTGTCTCTGAGATCTTTGTGATTTTTAATTTATCTAACTATTGCTCAATTCTATTCGGGGTGGATTTTGACTTTAGGTTGTACAGTGAACTATAGTATTTATTGAAACTTTCTCCTATTTCCTGTGCAGACAAGGCCACTTTATTGTTGTCCTCTATTTTATATATTCGATTGTTACTTAGTTTTTTCTTTATTTTGTTTGTTAGGTCTTTCCCCACTCGATCTTTATTACCATACCAATTTTGTTTTAGCCTTTCCATATTTATGTAAATTTTTTCTAGTTCCATGATTCAAATTTTTTTTTTTTTTAAATTTATTTTCAAATTTTTATCATAAACGTTACATTACATTCGACACAATTAGTTCATAAGGACTTAATACAGTTAATATTTGAGATATAGGTGCATTGTAATCTGCTTTATAAGGATGATCTCCCAAGCAGAACCTTACGAAACATATAAGTACATAACAAAATTAACAGGACAAACATAATGGTTGTTCGTGAGCGAGAGGGCAGGCACGGTTGTTATATTTGTTCAGGTCGTTGACCAGGTCTGCCAGGGAGGGGGGTGGGGAGGGCATTAAGTAGGCCATCCAGGCGTAGTTATAATAAATTTAAGTAGTATATAGTGTTGTAAAGTGTGATAATAATATTTAATATTTAATATGTCCAGAGGGAGTATCGATGGGATTCGTAGTGGGGGGCCAAAGTTTGTTTGAAGTACTAGTGTCGGCAGTTTTTATATTTATTGACCCATTCCAGCCAAGGCTGCCATTTTTCTTCAAATTTTGTATTATTATCATTTTGAAATGATAAGCCTCTTTCCATGTTATATTGGTATTCCAATTGAGTTATGATTAGACACCATGGTGGCATTATATCTTGTTTCCAATGTCTTGATAGGATAATTTTTCAACACCTTTTCCCATAAGGGTTTTATAATCACACAGTCCCACCATATGTGTCTGGAGGTGCCTATATCATTATTGCATCGTCAGCATTGGTTGGAATTTGTTGGGTTGGTTTTGTTCATGATTTTTGGTACTAAGTGCCACTGGTGCAGAATTTTGTAGTGCAACTCGATTATATTTATGCAATGTATTGCTTTTTTGACTTCTTTTATTGCCCAATTCTCTATAGAATCAACTCCCCCTATATCCGTTTCCCAATTCGTCCAAGCTCTAGGCTTAGTTTCTTTTTCATTAAGATTTAGAATTTCCAGGCATTGAGAGATGGTTATGCCTTTTATGCTGGGTTCAGCAAATGGGATAATTTTAGTTAGGTTTCTATCTTTGTTATTTTTTTATTCAGTGATGTGATAAATAGGTTTTTTACCCGTAGGTAATTAAAAATTTCACTAGTTGGAAGATCTAATTTCAGCTGGATCTGGGGGAAGGGTCTAAGACTTGAGTTTTCCAGTAGGTCCGCAATTTTACTAATGTTCCCTTTTTTACAGTTATTCAAATTTAGATTTTCTACATTAAGCTCTACTATTTCTAATGGGCAAGAGGGAGAGGGTAACACTTTTTCTGATAACTTATTGTTTTTTTTAAATATACACCAATCCAGCAGTAAATCCCCTAGCTGTGGGCAGCTTGTCTTTTCAATTAGTTTTTCTATAGCCCTATTATTTGCCCATAGAGCAAGGGAAATATCCTTAATTCCAAGTTTAGATGTTTCAATATGGTACCATGGTTCCATTTTCATCAGTGGGTCCTGCCATCTCCGCAAATGAAGTAGTCGGCTTGCTTGCTGATATTTAATAATGTTTGGGACCACAAGGCCTCCTTTGTTAGAGTGTTTTAGAATATGGGACATAGCAATTCGGGGTCTCTTATGGTCCCAGATGTAATTCAAAAAAAGTTTTTGTAATAATCTAAGTTTTACGATAGGGATCCTGAGATGAACCATTCTAAACAGATAATTCCACTTGGGTAGGAGATACGAATTTTTTTTTTTTTTTTTTTTATTTATTTATTTTTTGACATTCAGATCTATTATAGCTATGGGCTTGAGGTCCCTTAATAGCGTTTTAAATTTATCCTTTTGATCATCCTTATGTCATTTTCTTACAATTTGCATTTATTTCCAATTATTAAACATACAAAAATACAACAACCAGTCATACTACAATCCAGGAACCAATTCCTAGATACTACCACTCCTTGGTCCGGAGTACGGGTAGGGAGGCCCAGCAAGCGATCTCCTCCTCCATTTTTGCGAACGCCCATGGGCAATTACCTTTCTCTACCCATCTGTCAGTTTACTTAACCAATTGTTATACTGGGCTGCCGTTCTTCCTGACTTATCCCTCATCCAGCTCAAGTCCCTTTCCATTTTTAGTTGGAACAACAGTTGCTCTTCCATCTGTGAAACCACCAGGGGGCAGCTAGATTTCCAGTTCCTTGCTATCGTTATTTTTGTAGCCATAAAAAAGTGGATTGCTAGGGATTTATCCTTATTTGTTAGACTTTCCAGGTGGAGCAGAGTGATTTTGGGGTCGCATTTGATCTTACCTATTAGTGAATTGAGTATTCTAAGGGAGTTATACCATAGTTCTTTCACTTGAGGGCAGCTCCACCAGATATGCAAAAAGGAACCTTCCTTATTGCCGCATCTCCAGCAGTTTGCTGGGTGGGCCTCATACATTTTAGCCAATTTTTTTGGAGTCAAGTACCATCTGTACATCAGCTTGAAGTGGGTTTCCACCAAATTCAAGCAGTGGACAGACTGTGAAACCTGATAGATTGAGTTATTCCATTCTTTAATTGATATATTGGTATGCAATTCTTTTTCCCAAGCAGTTTTAGCTACCGGGTGGGCCACATCCTGGGAGTTGTCTAAAAGCTGTCTACACTTAGAGGCGGCTCTATATACTTTTCTATGTGAAAAGAGTGCTTCCGCCTTGTCTTCCCCTTGACTCGTCTTTTGTAAATGAGTCTGTAAAAAATGTTTAACGCGGATATAATCATATTGATCTCGTTCACTCAGGCCCAGTTTATCTGCTATTTGTTCAAATGGCAGCATTACATTGTTTGAGATTATGTCGGCTATATTAATTCTTTTTTCCTTCTGCCATTTCGTCAATGATAGGTTTTCTATGTTTACCTGAACACAGTCGAGATTGGAGGTTTTTAGGATCTTATTCTTCAAGCCCAATTGGTTCTTTATTACCTGCCACTCTTGTATTAGTTGAGTCAGAGTAATTGAACCGTTTATCTTAGTTTTAATATTATTATAGTTATTTGTCCAAAGGAGGGTTTCCAATTCGTCTAAACTACAGGTTTCTGCCTCTATTCTATACCAAGGCTCTGAGCCGGAATCCATTTCCTGCATTCTACATATATGTGACAAGGTGTTTGCTTGGTAGATTATATGGATATTTGGAAACCCCATTCCTCCTGCCTTGGTTCTTTTGGCCAAGATGTGTTTGGCAATTCTTGGTTTCTTCCCCTGCCAGATGTATGCATTGAATGCAGATTGCAACATATCTAGCCAGGGCCCTGGTATTTTAAGGGGGACCATACTAAACAAGTAAGCCCACTTAGGGACAAGATAATAATTTATTGTATTTATTCTGCCCCACCACGAAATTTCTAAGTGGGCCCACTCCCTCAATTGTCGGTTTGTCTCTTTCAGCCGACCCATGAAGTTCCTTTCCATTATATTCTCCACATCTGTTGTTACTACGATACCCAGATAGGTAAATTCTTTCCTTGTCCACTGAAAGTCAAACTAATGCTTTAATTCATTCACCATACTCTGATCTATATTTTTAGGGATGGCTGTAGTTTTTATTACGTTTAGTTTATAGTTTGATACCAAACTGTATTTTTTTTATCTCCGCCATCAGTGGAGGAAGGGAGTCTCTTGGGTGGCTGATCGTGAGCACCACATCATCGGCATATAGTGAGATCTTAAAATCTTCTTTTTTATTTTTTAGGGGAAAGCCCTTAATCTCGCTATTTCTTCTGATGTTTATAGCCAATGGCTCCATGGAGAGAATGTACAGGATAGGAGAAAGAGGGCACCCCTGCCGCGTACCATTTCCCAGCTTGAACCAATTGGCGGTAATATTCGGGCCCACCGTCCTTGCCATTGGTCTTGAATATAGGGCCATAATAGCCCTATGAATCCAGCCTTTAAGGCCAAAAGCCTCCAGGACCCTACTAAGGTCCTAACCCAACCCTGTCAAAGGCCTTTTCGGCATCTACAGAGAGGGTCAGGAGGGGCAGCCCTGTTCTATCTACCTGGTCCCAGATGTCGATGAGTCTTCTCACATTGTTGGCAGAGACTCGGCCAGGGATAAAACCTATCTGATCGGGATGGATTATTGATGCCATTATACTTTTCAATCTATGCGCAAGAATTGTTGAATACAGTTTGATATCTACATTTATCAATGATATAGGCCTGAAATTTTTCACGTCGGTCTGGGTTTTACCTATCTTAGGAATCGGCAAGATGTTAGCGCTCAATATTTCCTCAGGCGCTTCCCCGCTTACTACAATTTCATTGAAAGCATTTAGGAGTCCTGGAGAAATAGTTTCCTCAAATATTTTATAAAAATAATTGCTAAACCCGTCTGGACCCGGTGTTTTATAGCTATCCAAACTGGCGATGGCCTCATGTAGTTCTGTTTTGGAAAATGGTTTATTCAACTCAGTTCTTTTTTCTTCCGAAATTTTTGGGATTGGGGTATTAGCTAGATAATTATCTATTTGGTTGGGAACAGTTATCGAGGGGAGGTTGTACAGAGTCTCGTAATATTTGTTAAAGGTGTTACCTATATCCTCCGGGGTTACTTGTATTTCATTATTATCAATAAGTTTAGTGATCTTGCTGCTATTTTTTTGTTTTTTTAATCTATTTGATAAGATTTTATTTGCTCGGTTACCTTTATAATAAGTTTGTACCCGTAGTTTATTTATGGACTTTACCACTTTATCATAAAGTCTATCGTTTATCTCTTCTTTGATTTTGTTTATTTTTATAGTGTTCTCTGGTTGTGGCTTTAGTTTGTTCTCATTGGTTGCTTTATATAATTCTATGTATAGCTCCTCCAGTAACAGCCCAGCTTCCTTCTTCATTTTCTTCTCCAGTTTAATTATATACCCTCGCATAGTGGCTTTAAAGGCACACCATGTTGTAATCGGGCCAACCTCTGTCGGATGGTTTTCAGAAAAATAGAATTTAGCCATAGATTTCAAATGTTCTCTGTTGCTAATATTGGACAGAATTAAGTCTTTCAGGGAGCGGCATGACGTAGCACGCGACACGTCGATGCGCAAGGAGGCGGGGCTAGGCGGACCCGAAGGAGTACACGAAGGACGATACCGGAGTTACCTAGGCATGAATAATTACACGGCCTGGTAGAAAACACGAGGCAGTAACGGAGACTGACTGAGCTGAGAAGAGGGAAAACAGGTGGAAACAAAAGAAGAAGCGGTCTTTGCTCCCCCCCATCCTTTGTGGTAAACCGGCAATTCAAGCTTAAACACGAGGAGGGGGCTGTGGCTGCGTAAGACCAGAGCACCGGAGCCTGTGGCTGACTAGGAAATACAAAAGAACTGGTTCCATTCGACAGATAACGTCAGCTATCTCAGATAAGTGATTTCTCCCCTATATATATCTCTGCTATTCAAATGGCTAAGGGCTAAATGGCTAAAAAAAATGTATAAAAACTGAGGAAGGTCTGATAAGGGGAGGAACAAGAGAGAGATAAAAAAAAAAAGAGAAAATATCTGACTCTTTCAAATTTATAAAACTAAATAAAGCCCTAAGGGGATAAGAGAGAAGAGACAAGGGGAAGAGAAAGTTAAAGGCCAAGTGGAAACCGGAGGAGGACTGGGGGAGCAGACCAAAGGTCAATAAAGATGGCCACCAAAAAAATCCCAGAGTCCAAAACTCTAGCTAAAAGAGATAAAAGGGATAATAAACAAGATAAAAACCTCTCTGTCTTCTTTTCCCCACAAGGTGCGAAGGAACAAGTTGATAAAACTGCACAAGACATCTCTGTGAATCTAGATTTCCCTGACCCTCCCGAGAGGCAAAGTAAAGATACAGTAACAGTAGACCTACTAGATAACAGTCTCAGTGTCTTATTACTTGAAATAAAGAAGGAAATTACTAATCAGTCGACTGAAATTAAAAGAGAAATCAATATGCTAGCAAACAAAATCCAATTGATAGAAGAGAAATATGATAATTTAGAATATAAGATAAATGACCTCCAAGATGAAAACGAGGTCCTAAATAAAAAGATTAACTCCTTAGAAGATAAAATCTGTGATATAGAGGATCGGTCGAGAAGAAAAAACCTCAGATTTCGTAATTTCCCAGAAAGTTCAGCCCAAGAAGACGTCAGATCTATCCTAAAAGAATATTTTGAATCACTTGAAATTCACATGGATGGCCATAACGAAATAATAGAAAGATGTCATAGACTAAGCAGGCCACTGAATTTATCAAAGGAAGCCCCAAGAGACATCATTGCTTGTTTTCATTCTGCTAATTTTAAAGAGACAATCATAAAAGCAAGCAGGGACTATTCAAAGCGAGAGGGCAGATTCAAGGATGTGGTAGTCTTTCCAGACCTATCCTTTACAACAAGAGCTAAAAGGAAACAATTTCTTCCTGCCATAACAATACTAAGAAAGCATGACATTAGATTTAGATGGGGTTTCCCGACAAAAATATCATTTTCATACCAGGACCAGTTGGTTTCATGGGTTTCATTTGAAAAAGCAAAAGCCTGGTTGGCTGCACAAAATCTGAACTAGGGCTGTAATAACAATATGGAAATCAAACAAAATCTAACCCCTATTTGGGTCTCCATACTGCAAATTACGGGAACAATGGCCAAATGAAGATAGTAGAAGGATTAGAAATCTGCATTTTTTTTCTCGCTCTCTCTCTCTCTCTCTCTCTCTCTCTCTCGTTTGAAGGATGCCACATAGCATATGGAATTTACTTTGAATGTGGATAAATGTTAAAAATATGGTTGCTTACTTTATGCATTGACAATGGAAAATGAATTGCTTGATAATAGAAAAAACTGCAGGCAGATATATAGGGAAAATTAATACACTTTGTATACCGAATTTGTATTTAGAATTTATTCATCTATTTTTTTTTTTCCTTTTTCTTCCTTCCTCTTTCTTTATCTCCTCTCCCGCTTGAAAGATGCTATAAAGCACAAGGAATTGACTTTAGATGTGGATAATTGTTAAAAACATGTGTTGCACGTTTTATACACTGACAATCGAAATTGAATTTTTGAAGCCATATGGTATATGGATTTTACTTGGGATATGATCAATTGTTAAAAAATATGTGTTGCACGTTTTATGCACTGACAATCTAAAATGAACTGCTCGACAAAGATCCCATATAGCATATGGAATCTACTTGGGATGTTGATAAATGTTAAAAATATGTGTTGCACGTTTTACGCACTGACAATCAAAAAATGAATTGCTTGACAAAGATGCCACATAACATATGGAATTTACTTGGGAAGTGGATATTTGTTAAAAATATGTGTTGCACGTTTTATACACTGACAACCGAAATTGAATTTTTGACAAAAAGCCATATGGTATAGGGATTTTACTTGGGATATGAACAATTGTTAAAAAACATGTGTTGCACGTTTTATGCACCGACAATCTAAAATGAACTGCTTGACAAAGATGCCACATAGCATATGGAATCTACTTGGGATGTTGATAAATGTTAAAAATATGTGTTGCACGTTTTACGCACTGACAATCAAAAAATGAATTGCTTGACAAAGATGCCACATAGCATATGGAATTTACTTGGGAAGTGGATATTTGTTAAAAATATGTGTTGCACGTTTTATGCATTGACAATTGAAAATGAATTGCTAGACGAAGATGCCTCATAGCATATGGAATTTATTTGGGATGTGGATAACTGTTAAAAATATGTGTTGCACGTTTTATGCACTGTCAATTGAAAATTAATTGCTCGATAATAGAATAAGACTGAAGATAGATATATAGGGAAAATTAATGCACTCTGTATACTGAATATATAAAAAGAAAAATATATATATTTTTTTTTTCTTCATGCACTGATTAGGATAATAGAAATAATAGCAAAAGGATAAAGGTGCCGATAAGGGGAAAGAGGAAAATAAGGGAAAATCGCACATTAAATAATTAAGTACACAATCAGTCTGTAAAGGTTAAAAGGAAATTCTTGAACAATGAATAACTTAAGCAGAAAGAAAAGTCCTGCGCTCACTCCCATCACTGGGCGGCTGCAATGACTACAGTTTTAAAAATACATAGGGATAAAGGAGAGAGCGCAGGTAACTTGTTTTTCTTTGGTTTTTACTATATATTGGGGCTGATGTGTACTGTAGTCATTGCAGCCGCCCAGTGATGGGAGTGAGCGCAGGACTTTTCTTTCTGCATTTGTATCCATTTTTTGTATTACTCAGCCTTGTTACAATGCAGCCGCCCATCCCATGTGTTCCCTATTAAGGGTTAATAATGTATAGGGGTGTATATAAAAAACACCCCTTTCTGTCTCATTAGAGATTTTTGCCAGAGGCTCAAAGAAGCAAGGTGAATGGTTAGAGTTAGGACCCACCTAGGGGGGTCTGCCTTGACGTTGGCAGGTGGGCTCATCCTCTCATGGCCATTGGAGGTAACTAAAAAACCTCCATTTGTTTAAAAATACATAGGGATAAAGGAGAGAGCGCAGGTAACTTGTTTTTCTTTAATGAATAACTTAAGGTAGAGGATTTCTAAGGGAAGGAAAAAAGAAAGGGAATCACACGCTACATAGTAATACATAGTCAGTAGAAATAGCAAATGTTAATACTATATGAGTACATTTCGGCACTAATAATTTAAAATAAAATTTGCATAGCAGCATAAAGGGGTAGATAAAAGAGAAATTGCACTTTTTATATTGAGCACATAGTTAGCGGGTAGTGCTTTTAATATTAATAGTGTGTGTGTAGTTTTTCCTCATTGATAATATTAAATAAAATCCTCAAAACAATACAGGGGTGTAGATACAGATGAGGAGAGGGAGGGGAAGAGAAGGGGGGAAATTGCACTTTATATATTGAATACAGAGCTGGCGAGGTTTTTTTTTTTCTCTCTCTCCCCCTCCCCCCCTCGTGGTACTGGCAGGCCTATGATGGTAGCTGCGATAACAGTATACAGATAGAAAGCAGTGGCAAGGGGAAAATAGGTGTAGGGGGGGAGAGGGAGAGGAAAGGGAGATAGACACACATGACTATGGTAAGCCTTAATTAAAGTTAAGTACTTGGGACCAGCCCCCCTGCCTGGTGCAGGAAATGCCCAAATTTTTTGTTCTTTTGGTAGGGCATTTTTCTCTTGCACAAAGCCCAATCAAACCCAAATGGGTTGTAGATTGGTCTATGTAAATGTATGTGTATATGTTGTTGTAAGTTTTATAATGGGTACATGGATTAAGAGAGTGGTCCAAAGCCAAAAACGCGGATTACCGCAGGTAACATGGTTCGAACTAGACCAACCGAGAGACTCAGGTTCAGATGGGGGAAAAAGAAGCACCAGGACACAAAATGTTTAAATGTATCTCAATAAATACCCAGGGTCTCAATTCCATTTTTAAAAGACGGATGGTGTATGATACTTTGAGTAAAAAAGCTATTCACATTGGTTTTCTACAAGAAACCCACTGGACGGACGATAACTCCCAAGTGTGGGGTGGAAAAAAATTTCCAACTATAATTCATGCATCTATGAAATATAAAAAAAAAAGAGGAGTAGCAATAGTATTTTCTAACAGTTTGCAAACGGAGGTGCTCACAAAAATTTTAGATCCCGAAGGCAGATTCGTTATATTGGTGGTTAATATAGAAGGGGAATTTTATACTCTGGTTAACGTATACCTACCAAATAAAAACCCGGTAGGTCTACTGTCTAGTATCCTGGATAATACGGATAAGATCAAAAAAGGTACACTAATAATTGCTGGAGACCTAAATTGCGTCTTAGACCCATGTTTGGATAAGAAATTAATAAAAACAAATCCAATAGATAGGTCGATTATCTCTCAAGCCAGACGTCTTAGAACGCTATGTAAAAAACACGGCCTATATGATTTATGGCGAACTTTACATCCCAGCGATAAAGATTACACACATATATCAAGAGTACATGGGTCTTACTCACGATTAGACTATTTTCTAGGTACACACCAGACAATCAAAAGAACAAAAAAAGTCTATATATCAGAAAACACGTGGTCAGATCACAGTAGTGTCACATTAGAATTAGGAGAAAAAATTTCAGAAGGTCAAACCACATGGAGATTGAATGACTCCTTACTAAAAGATCAGAATAATATAGCATATATATCGAAGATGTCAAAACTATTTTTCAAAGAAAATTCCTCAGATGAAATCTCAAACACTACACTTTGGTGTACCTACAAAGCAGTGATAAGAGGATACTGGATAAAAATACATAAGAACAATAATCGTAAGAAAGGGAAAGATCTATCAGATTTATATATAGACTTCTATGACCTCTCAAATGCGAACAAAATAGATCCATCCAAATGCAACGCTAAAAGAATATTGGAAATACAGATTAAAATTAATGCTAAATTAGAACAGAAGATGCTAAACACTTTGAACAGGCTGAGGATAAATACCTACCATAAAGGAAACAGGGCAGACAAACTGTTGACCAACAAATTAAAAACACACTATGCCAAAAGAACAATAGAGAAAATAATAGCGGGCGATAAGACCTATTTAAACCCAAAGGAGATTGGTAACCAATTTAACGAATTCTATCACAAATTATGTAATTTACCACAAACCAATAATTTAGAAGCTATAGATAAGTATCTGCAGAATACAAAAATTCCTAAGATCCCAGAAACTTGTTTAACAAGTCTAAATGCCCCTTTTACCGAGAAAGAACTAGACAGAGCTATAAACAATGTGGCCCTGGATAAAACACCTGGTCCAGATGGATATACCAACCTCTTTTATAGAATCTTTAAAGAAGAGATTAAAGAAAACCTAACAAAAACATTTAACGAAATGGCGGATAAGAGAGCTACTCCAGGAGAATTACTAAGAGCCAACATACTGCCTATATTAAAACCTAATAAATCACCAACGGATGTAAAGAATTACAGGCCCATATCACTCATAAATGGGGATATGAAGCTCTACGCCGATATACTTGCTAAAAGGCTAAAAGACGTAATAGCTACAGTCATACACCCAGATCAAATTGGTTTTATACCGGGCAGATTCTCATCCAATAATACTAGAAGGCTAATGGACATTATGGACCAAACAGAGCTGGTCGGTGCCCCATTGCTGACCCTGGCTCTGGACGCAGAAAAAGCGTTCGACAGGGTCAGCTGGGGGTACCTAGAAAAAGTCCTAAGAGTGTTTGGTATTGAAGGTTGGTTGCTCAACGCGATCATGGCCCTATATACTGCCCCAACAGCTAGAACAGTAGGTCCAAATGTCTGTGCCGGGTGGTTCCCACTCTCTAACGGAACAAGGCAGGGGTGTCCCTTATCCCCCCTCATTTATATATTGTCAATCGAACCGCTGGCAATAAACATACGTAACAACGAGGAAATAATGGGCTTTAAAACTAAAGACGGTAACCATAAAATAGCCCTATACGCAGACGATATCCTGATTTCTCTTACCTCGCCCCTCCACTCTCTCCCTTACCTTATGGAAGAAATAAACAGCTATAGTTCGATATCCAACTACAAACTAAATCTAGATAAAACCACTGCAATGACAAAAAATATACATGTCCAGACTCTTATTAACCTAAAAGACCAATTTAAGTTTCAATGGAATTCTAATAGCTGTGAATACCTAGGCTTAGAATTCCCACCTGAGGTTAATAGAATAATGGAAACAAACTTTCTCAGACTGCTAAAAGATACAAATAAATCCCTACTGGAGTGGAGGCGAGTGGAGGTGTCATGGTGGGGTAAGATCAACCTGATTAACTCATATATCATACCTAAATGGTGTTACTTATTCAGGATGATCCTATGGGGAATACAAAAACCATGGCTAGATATGGTCCAATCCAAATTTAAGTCATTTATATGGAATGGAAAAGCCCCAAGGATTAACCAAAACAACATGTCTAGAAAAATAAGCCAAGGTGGATTAAACTACCCAAATATTATGAATAATTACCTATCCTGTATGACCGTTCATGCTTATAATATTCAAAACCCGGTAAACCAACAAGAACCTTGGCATACCATAGAAAAGGAATCCACAGGAAAAGATGACCTAGAATATTATCTATGGTTAAATAGTAATAAAATGCAAGTTAAAAATTTGATGCAAAAGTCAAGAGTATTGGGACAGGTAATAAAAGAATGGGACAATATTAAAAAGAAAACTAATCTTCAGAACAAAATGATTCCTTCTTGTAGGATAAAATCCTTAGAATATAACATGCAAAACCTCGCCTTAAATAATTGGGGTGAGTTACAAAACCTCCCTCTGAGAGATCTTTATGAACAGGGAAACTTAATACCATTCGTAGATCTGGCAAACAAATATTCTCTCCCGTCAAAAGAATTATTCTCACATCTTAGAATTAAGAATTTTCTTAAGAAAAGCCTGGAAAATGAACAAAATAACTTACAAAAGGAGTTTATAAATATTTTTACATATAAACAGATTCCCAAAATCACCACTAAAGTCAATAGGATAGTCAACATGCTAAATATACAACCCATTAAAGCTAAGAAGGTATGGGAAAAAGATCTGGCAACTATAATCTCAGACGAAGAATGGTCAAAATCCCTGACACAGGTGAATAAAAGAGTTAGATGTTTGAACTTGGTAGAAAACCACTTTAAAGTCATGAATAGATGGTACAGAGTCCCGGTTATCTTAAATAAAATGTACCCCTTACAATCAACTAAATGTTGGAGATGCGGGGCTGAAGAGGGTACTTTCCTCCATATTTGGTGGCAGTGCCAAAGGTTAACCCCTCTATGGAAATGGGCATACGATTTGATTAGAACCTTGACAAACGATAATATCAACTGGTCACCAGAAACGGCCCTGCTCCACTTAAAAATAAATGAAATACCTTCTAATAACCAGATTTTAATCATTCACTGTCTGGTTGCCACCAAAGTTCTCATAGCTAGAGCCTGGAGAAGCAGTAATACAATTCCTAGGACACGACTGGTGAATCAAATATCATTCCAATTCAGAATGGAAAAGGCTCTGTTAAATCCAGGTACAACCCAAACACAAAGATTAGAGGATATATACACAAAAACACTTAAAACTTTAGAACTTATGTCGGACCACCAGAGAGTCCCCCACCCACACCCACCTTAATATAAAAAGAATCCACTACTGGCTAATATAACAAATCCTCTTGGTTGGTCAGATTAAGTCAATAAGTAAATAGCAACAAAGGAGAGGGGAGAAGGGGGGGATGGAAAAGGAAAGCCCCGCTCAAGTATACTAATATATCTCTAACATTATTGGTTTGGACCCAAAGAACTACTGCATCTATGTACCCTATATGTTGTATATGTTGTAAATATATGTTGTAAATGTATGTCATGTACTTACAAGGTACCTCATTGTAAGGACCCTTGATTGGTGATGTTTTGTGTTATATATGGAAAAAAAAGCATAAATAAAGAATTTATAAAAAAAAAAAAGAATTAAGTCTTTCAGCTTCCAAGTAGACAGCCCTCCCAGTGTTTTATTCCCTACGGTAATCAGGTTAATACTATGATCTGACCAAGTGTTTTCTACCAGAGTCGCAGCTTTAAACGCCCTCAACACCGATGTGCATCCCAGACATAGGTCTATTCTCGAATATGACCCGTGCCGACTGGACACATGGGAGAAGTCCCTATCTCTGGGATGCTTTACTCTCCATAAATCAAATAGATCGAGTTGTCCGCAAATTTGCCGTCATTTTTCGGCTTGTCTTATGACTGAAGGGTCTACTCTGGTCCCACTCTTAGCCAGCTTTTTATCCATCTCCGGATCCATCACTGAATTAAAGTCTCCGGCAATAAATAATTGACCCTTTTTTATTTCCATTACTTTCTTCATGATTTTTTGGAAAAGTCTCACTGGGCTTTTATTTGGGAGGTATACATTTACCAACGTATATAATGTATTGTTAATTTTGCAGATTAATATAATATATCTTCCCTCAGGGTCCAAAATTTGGCCAAAAATTTCTTCCAACACTGATTTAGCAAAGATAATGGCCACACCCCTTTTTTTTTTGTCTTTTACAGATGCATGGATGATAATAGGGTATTCCCCCCCCCCCCCCCACTTTTGTTTCGTATTGTCCAGCCAGTGCGTTTCCTGAATGAAGCCCACCTGGGTGTTTGTCTTATTCATTGAGCTGTATAGGAGTCCCCTCTTTTTATGCGTGTTAAGCCCCTGCGCATTCACAGAGAAGAAGTTAATCGCCATCTAAGTTGCTACTGCCGTGCTGACCCCCGACCCGTCCCTGGACCACTGACATACACATGCATACAACAGCTAGGGTAAATCCAATGTAGTCATTGGTAAGCACCCCACATTCATACCCAATGGGGGCAAAGGCCTCCCTGGATCTCTTTTGAACTCTACCGTTCTCCAGAGATCTAACCGTAAAATTACGCACAGCCGGCCGGCCAGAAAGGGAGTGGAGGTCGGATTTCTGCTTAAAACTTGAGGAGAGAAAGAAAGACAGAGAAAAAAAAAAAAAAAAAACCCCGATCCACCCTTCATCGAGTTTACTTATTCTCGTCCTCCTATCCTCCCCCCCTCTGCATATAAAATCCATTCCTTCCTTCTTATTAGGGCTTATGCCGAGAAGAAGATAGGGAAGGGGAGAGAGAGAAAAAAAAAAAAAAAGGGGGAGAAAAAGAGGCAAAAAGAGAGAAAGGGAATCCAAATCCATCCTTTAAAGAGATTGCTCATTCACCTCCTCCCCTCATCCCCCTCCTCTGTACATAGTATCCATTCCTCAAGTCTTACTAAAGCATCTGAAGGGAGAGAGAAAAAGAGGAAAAAAAAAAAATAATAATAAATTCATTTCATCAGAGTTGAATGTAATTTTCAAAATTTCTTTGTGCTACAAAGCGTTATTACTAAAGTACTAAAGTGCTTCTGTGTTGTTTATTATAACCAAAGGAAGAAAATAATAATAAAAAAAAAATAAAAAAAATATAGGTATATTCCAAATTTCATTGTGCCGCAATACATTATTACTAAAGTGCTAAAGTGTTGCTATATTGGTTGTAATAACAAAAAAGAAGAAAAAATTCTTCTAGGTTTATGTGCCTACTATCCTATTTGTGCTATGATACTTGTTAGCTGGAATGTTCGAGTGCTTTTATATAGCTTGTAGTGAAGAAATCTCTCTCTCTTTATCTCCTTTTCCTTGATTCTATAATACCCTGTGTCTCGTAACTAGGCACTTCTGTGACAATTATATATATATAGAAAGATCAAAATTAATGTAAGTTCCAATTTCATTGTGCTACAATTCATTGTTTAGTAAGGTACTAAAGTGCTTCTGTGATGCTTGTAATCGGGAGGAAAGAAAAAAAAAAAAAAAAAAAGTATTCATCAAAATTAAAATGAGTTCCAAATGTTCATTGTGCTACAATTCATTGTTTAGAAGGTACTAAGGTGCTTCTGTGTTGGTTATAATCAGGAAGAAAAAAAAATGCAAGTCTCTCCTCAGGAAATTTGTTTGTCGTGGAGCCATTTCTGGATACACTCAGGTGAGTCAAAAGACTCAGTACGGTCGTCTTTAAAGACTGTTAGCTTTGCTGGGTGCTTCCATCTGTATCTGATCTCATTTTTTTTGAGGATACTTATTGCCACATCAAACTGTCTTCTTTTTGCCCTTGTTGCGTATGATAGGTCTAGGAGAACAATAATGTCTTTAAATTTCCCTTCTTTCTGTTTCTTCTGCCTAGTGGTTTTAAAGACCAGCTCCTTGAATTGGAAAGAGTGAAAGGATGCAATAATGTCTCTAGGTGTATCCTGAGGCAAGTTCATTGGTCGAGGGAGTCTATTTCATCTCTCCAGTAGTTCACTATGTCCATCTACAGGTAATCCGAGGGATGTGAAAAATTCAATTAATAGACTATTAATGTCTTCTGTCTGTGGTTGTTCTTTAAACAACGTACGATTTTATGATATTAACTCTACCTAGCCATGATATTCCAAGGGCTTTCCAATCTTTTGATAGTTTTCCATTGGAGTATTTATATAATATATCAAAGTTTGTAGTGATTAAGTCCTCAACATTTGGTGTAATAAATATTCCAAGGTATTCAAATCCTGCTGGAGACCAAGCAAAGGGGTATTTGGCTGTGAGTTGGTTTATTGTTTGTTGATCAAGGTTTATAGGCATGATTTGTGATTTCCCTGCGTTAAGTTTGTAGTTAGATACCTTCCCATACTGATTTAGTTCTATCATTAGTGCCTCTAAGGAGATTTTGGGATCTGAGAGAGTCATAATGATATCATCTGTGTAGAGGGCTATCTTAAATTTGCATTGTCCCACAACTATTCCTTTAATATGAGGATTATTTCTAATTCTAATTGCTAGTGTTTCAAGAGTTAGAATGTACAATATTGGAGCAAGGGGGCAGCCTTGTCGTGTCAAACCAGTCAGCGGAGATGCCAGGACCCACCGTTCTGGCCGTCGGGCCAGTGTACAAAGCCATGATTGCGGATTTTATTAGGCCGGCAAAGCCAAATTCCCCTAGGGTCCGGTTCATGAATCCCCAGCTGACCCGGTCAAATGCCTTCTCAGCATCGAGTGACAGGATCAGCTAGGGAGTCCCCACCTCGCCCATATGTCCCAACAGATCTATCAGTCTCCTCAAGCTACTATTTGCTGAGCAACCAGCCACGAAACCTACTTGGTCCTGAGGGATTAACAAAGGTATTAAATCTTTAAGATGATTTGCAATTATTGTAGAATACATTTTGGTATCAGAGTTAATTAAATAAATGGGCCTGTAATTTGCAGGGTCTGAGGGGTCTTTAGCGGGCTTCAATAAAGGAGAAATTTCTGCTTGGATCATTTCCAAAGGCATTATTCCATTTTTTCCAATTTCGTTAAAAGTGTTTGTGAGATGTTGAATTAAATCTGGTTTAAATTTTTTATGGGATATATTGGAAAATCCATCAGGACCAGGGGCCTTGTTTAGTTTTAATTGATTTATCACCTGAGCTGTCTCTTCCGGTTTAAATGGCTGATTAAGTTCCATTTGTTGTTCAGGGGTCAAAGAAGGGAGAGTCAACTTCTGTAGGTACTGGTCAATATCGGTTTCTGATGGGGATTCTGAGAGCCCGTAAGGCTCAGAATAGAATTTGTTAAATGCATTACCTAAATCTTTTGGGCTGGTATTACTTTTCCCTTCCATTATTATTTTTGTGATTCTAGCTTTAGCTTTCTTATTTGTTAATTTGTTGGTCAGCATTTTATCTGCCCTATTGCTCTTGTGATACCATTTCTGATTCAGTTTTAGTAACGTGAAATTTATTCTAGCCATTAGAAGATTGTTAATTTTTTTTGTGGTTTGATCTATTTGGAGAGCTAATGCCCTAGATGGAGATAATTTGTTATCCGTATTTAGTTTATATAATTCTAGGTATAATTGATTGATTGATGCACCACGTTTTTTATTTGTTTCTGAGTTTAATTTTATTAGGTAACCTCTAGCAGCGCTTTTAAAGGCGCACCAAACTGTTGAGTTTGAGATCTCTGTTGTAATGTTTTCTTTAAAATATAGTTTAACCCCTTAGTGACCGAGTGCTATGTTGCATTTGACGTGCCTTGAAGACCAGAATTCCATTATTTTTGTCAAATGTTTACTGAACTGTGAATTTCTTTCTTTGTGTTCAGTCCACCCACACAAATTATATATCATTTTTTAAAGGACGGATAGGGCTTTCATTTGATACTATTATTTTCATCATATGATATCATTTACTATTAAATAAAAAATAAAATATGATGAAAATATGCCATAAAAAACACTTTTTCCAACTTTGACCTGATTTTTTTTTTTACACAATTACAAATGGTAAAAAAGACCCTGTCTATATATTTCTACTATTTGTCCTGAGTTTAGTAATATCAATGTTTCCTTGTTTGTCTTTGTTTTATTTCACGTAATAGGGCAATAAACAATATTAGTGTTTTTTTGTTTTCTAACCATTTTCTTCTACAGTGATTTTTTTAACCCGAACCCTAAATTTACCCCAACTTTAAATTTAATCTAACCCTAAATTGACCCCCACCCCTTAATCTAACCCTTGTGATCATCCGAACCCCCGTTTAACCGTTTTTTATGTCTATAACAAACTCATACATAACACATGCATAAGTTGTGGGAATTTTATTTTAGCTGCTTGCCCAGAGAACAAATATTGAAGTCCCTTGTCTAGGTACAAATGCAAGTGACTAGTCAATTGTCGAATGTAATGCTACAAGGTGCTAGTTAGACCAGTGGTGTATCTTGATTTTGTGCTGCCCTAGGCAGACAAAATCCGGGCACCCCCCTACCCAAGCTGCACACCCACGTTACACACCTAAGACATGCCCCATCACCTCCATTTCATGACCGCACATCACACATAACATTCAGACTCACATCAAGCTCATACTCCCATCACACACACACTCCTACTCCCATCACACTCAGTCACACACACTGACTCCCATCACGCACACTGTCTCCCATCACACACACTCTGACTCCCATCACACTCAGTCACACACACTGTCTCCAATCACACACACTCTGACTCCCATCACACTCAGTCACACACACTGTCTCCCATCACACACACTCTGACTCCCATCACACTCAGTCACACACACACTGTCTCCCATCACAGACACTCTGACTCCCATCACACTCAGTCACACACACACTGTCTCCCATCACACACAGTCTGACTCCCATCACACTCAGTCACACACACACACTCTGACTCCCATCACACTCAGTCACACACACACACTCTGACTCCCATCACACTCAGTCACACACACACACACACACACACACACACACACACACACACACACACACAGTCTCCCATCAGCACTTACCTTTCCCTGGCAGGCAGGCAGCATGGTCCCTCCATGCTGCCTGTTCGGCTTCCCGGCGATTGTGCCGACAGGTCCGTGTCGGCACACTGCACGGGGAGCCGAACAGGCAGCATGGAGGTTTCTCTGTGCTGCCTGTTCGGCTCCCCGTGCAGCCTGGCAGGCAGAGCGAAGGCTGAGGGGGGATCTTCCGATCCCCTCTCACCTCCGTCTCTGCCTGCAAGCGCGGTCTATTTTTTTTTAAAGGGCCGCGTTTTTTTTTTTGTAATTTATTTATTTTTTTACATTTTTGGGGGGCCGCCCTAGGCATCCGCCTAGGCCGCCCTAGGCATCCGCCTAGGATGCCTCGCGGTAAATACAGCACTGAGTTAGACACTTTCCTAGGGAACAAGCATGGGCGTAGGAAGCGGGGGGGATGGGGGGGACGGATCCCCCCCAGGAAATAATGTGGGGGGGACAGGTAGGGTGAAATCCCACCCAGAACGCGAGGCAAAGGGGGCCCCCAGCCCCTGCTTGCATCGTTCACAGCACATTGCGCTTGTGAACGCTTTTTTCCGGCAAGCCGCATCCGATGGATGCGACGGCTGGAAAAAACAAAACAAAAAAAAAACCTGACGCCGGATGTGACGTCGCGTCACATCCGGTGACTGTTTCCCTCCTCCGTGCAAGAGGGAAGACTGCACGGAGGAGACATCCGGCGGGGGACACGGAGTAGTGAAGTGTAAGTACTAGGGAATGGGGTTGGGGGGACTGGCACAGTATTACAGGCATCTGACTGGCATAATATTACTGGGCTCTGACTGGCATAATATTACTGGGCTCTGACTGGCACTATATTACTGGGCTCTGGCTGGCACTATATTACTGGGCTCTGACTGGCATAATATTACAGGCATCTGGCTGGCACTATATTACAGGCATCTGGCTGGCACTATATTACTGTGCTCTGACTGGCATAATATTACAGGCATCTGGCTGGCACTATATTACTGGGCTCTGACTGGCATAATATTACAGGCATCTGGCTGGCACTATATTACTGGGCATCTGGCTGGCACAATATTACAGGCATCTGGCTGGCACTATATTACTGTGCTCTGACTGGCATAATATTACAGGCATCTGGCTGGCACTATATTACTGGGCTCTGACTGGCATAATATTACAGGCATCTGGATGGCACAATGTTACAGGCATCTGGCTGGCATAATATTACTGGGCTCTGACTGGCATAATATTACAGGCATCTGGCTGGCTCTATATTACTGGGCTCTGACTGGCATAATATTACAGGCATCTGGCTGGCACAATATTACAGGCATCTGGCTGGCATAATATTACTGGGCTCTGACTGGCATAATATTACAGGCATCTGGCTGGCTCTATATTACTGGGCTCTGACTGGCATAATATTACAGGCATCTGGCTGGCACAATATTACAGGCATCTGGATGGCACTATATTACTGGGCTCTGACTGGCATAATATTACAGGCATCTGGCTGGCACTATATTACTGGGCTCTGACTGGCATAATATTACAGGCATCTGGCTGGCACAATATTACAGGCATCTGGCTGGCACTATATTACTGGGCATCTGGCTGGCATAATATTACAGGCATCTGGCTGGCACAATATTACTGGGCTCTGACTGGCATAATATTACAGGCATCTGGCTGGCACTATATTACTGGGCATCTGGCTGGCATAATATTACAGGCATCTGGCTGGCACAATATTACTGGGCTCTGACTGGCACAATATTACAGGCATCTGGCTGGCACTATATTACTGGGCATCTGGCTGGCATAATATTACAGGCATCTGGCTGGCACAATATTACTGGGCTCTGACTGGCACAATATTACAGGCATCTGGCTGGCACTATATTACTGGGCATCTGGCTGGCATAATATTACAGGCATCTGGCTGGCACAATATTACTGGGCTCTGACTGGCACAATATTACAGGCATCTGGCTGGCACTATATTACTGTGCATCTGGCTGGCATAATATTACAGGCATCTGGCTGGCACTATATTACTGTGCTCTGACTGGCATAATATTACAGGCATCTGGCTGGCACTATATTACTGGGCTCTGACTGGCATAATATTACAGGCATCTGGCTGGCACTATATTACTGGGCTCTGACTGGCATAATATTACAGGCATCTGGCTGGCACTATATTACTGGGCTCTGGCTGGCACTATATTACTGGGCATCTGGCTGGCACAATATTACTGCCCAAATGAATGTGGGCAACAAAAAACCTGGCAAATGAATGTGGGCAAAAAAAATAAAAAACCCTGGTAAATGAATGTGGGCAAAAAAAAAACCCTGGCAAATGAATGTGGGCAAAAAAAAAAAAAAAAACCCTGGCAAATGAATGTGGGCAAAAAAAACCCCTGGCAAATGAATGTGGGCAAAAAAAACCCCTGACAAATGAATTTGGGCAAAAAAAAACACTGGCAAATGAATGTGGGCAAAATAAAACTGACAAATGAATGGGCAAAATAATGTAATTAATAAGTAATGATGGTCTGTGCCTTTGTAAGAGGCACAGACAAACCTGGAACGGAAATGCCCACCTTCCCTGCAATGAGATATAGTGTGTGTGACTGACTGTGTGAGTTTGTGTGTCTGTGACTGACTGTATGAGTTTGTGTGTCTGTGACAGACTGTATGAGTTTGTGTGTATATGTGACTGATTATGAGTGTGTGTGTGTCTGTGACAGACTGTATGTATGAGTGTATGTGAAAGACCATGTATGAGTGTGTGTGTCTATGTGACTGACTCTGAGTGTATGTGTCTATGTTACAGACTGTATCTATGAGTGTGTGTCTGACAGACTGCATGTTTGTATGAGTGTGTGTCTGCGACAGACTGTATGTATGTATGTATGTATGTATGAGTGTGTCTGTGAACGACTGTATGTATGAGTGTGTGTGTGTGTCTGACAGACTGTATGTATGTGTGAGTGTGTGCCTGGCAGACTGTATGTATGTATGTATGTATGTATGAGTGTGTGTCTATGTGACAGTATGTATATGTGTGACAGGCTGTATGTATGAGTATATGTGTCTATGTGACTGACTGTATATGACTGCATGTGATTGTGTGTATGTGCTGTTGTCTGGCTCCTAGATTTTTTTCCTGGCTCCTAAAACTTAGTTAAGGTTGTCAAGCCCTGGTATAAATGTTACTAGTTATATACATATATTTGGGGTCCACCTTAAGCTTTTGGAAATGCTGGAAATATTTAATATTTTACAGTTTATTTTCTGGTCAGAAATGTAATGTTTGTTTGCTGAGAGGGTAGTGGATGCATGGAATAGTCTTCCAGTAGAAGTGGTAGAGGTTAATACAGTGAAGGAGTTTAAGCATGCATGGGATAGGTATAAGGCTATCCTAGATATAAGATAAGGCCAGGGACCAATGAAAGTAATACTATACTGAGAGGGTAGTGGATGCATGGAATAGCCTTCCAGTAGAAGTGGTAGAGGTTAATACAGTGAAGGAGTTTAAGCATGCATGGGATAGGTATAAGGCTATCCTAGATATAAGATAAGGTCAGGGACTAATGAAAGTATTACTTTACTGAGAGGGTAGTGGATACATGGAATGGCATTCCAGCAGAAGTGGTAGGTTCATACTGATGTATGTTTTATGGTGTACACACAGCTCGCTGACTATATTTCATGTAACAGTGATAAAATGCACCTGCCTGATGCAGATGTTGTGCTGTGAATGTATCTGTTGTATACCAAGGATCCTGGTAATGTTGGTGGGAACTTGGTGATATAATATACACTGTGACAAGCTTTATTTTTACTGCTGCTATACCCGGCGAGCAAAAATGCTGTCCCCCCCAGATTTTTGGGGGTTCCTACACCCATGGGAACAAGGGCTCAAAGTTACCTGTCTAAGGTGCAAGCATAATTAAAAATAGAACCCCATACATACAACATGATATATTACGTTGGGCAGTGAAGGGGTAACCTAGCATTGAAAGGGTTAGCTGGAGTAGCCTAGCATTGTGAGGGTTAACCGAGAGAGCTAGTTTTGCTTTTGTACCTGTTTAGTTTTTAGCTTCAGTTTAATTAGAAGACACATACTCATATCATTATCTCATGTTTTCATTTGCTTATCTGAATGTTCTAACTTTGGAGATGATACTAGGAGAACTTGGAGGAGAGAAGTTGGCAAGGGCCTGGAATCTCAGGTTCTTGCCATCTCCAATTAATCCTACTGATTAGGGAAAGGAGAAGTTACCAGAAGATACCGGAATGTTCTTATCTCTGTTTTACCCCGTGATTGGAAGCACGTGGAAGCACACTGGAAGTCTCTTTTAATTATCAGTACATTCCATTCTTCTTCTGGTACTTTAAACTCATTTCAAGATGGTTGTGTAACTGTTATTTAGCATATATACCATTAAAACACCCCTATACGCCTCTATATTCATATGTGCACATACATTATAACCAATGAGATTGAAGCAGCCACCTCCTTAATTTGGGGTATATATATGAGTGTTAAACCAATAAAGACTCAGAGTTAAAGGATAAAGAACTTGTATCTGTTTTCTTTGGCTCTCCACACGTGTTGTTGAGGACAAATCCTACCACGAGAAGTTAACCATTAAAGATACATTGCTGTGTAAGCAGAGACGTTGCTGAGAAGACCCCTCAGCTAGACTCGGTCCCTTTCAGGCAGTGCAGAACCTGACTTTAATGCTCCCTCTTACAAATTAATGAACACTTATCTATAATGATTCACAGTTTGTACTCCCTTAACCCCTTCGCGACCGATGACGGTCCTGGACCGTCATCGGTAAAAACACACTTAGTGACCGATGACAGTCCAGGACCGTCATGCATGGCTGAGTTTCTCGATACCGAGACACTTCAGCCATGTCGGTTGAGGACCCCCCGGAAACATCCGGGCACTGTGACAGGTGCCTGCTTTGACAGCTATAGTCTCTCCCTGCTCCACGGTGATCGTGGGGCAGGGAGAGACTAAATATAGTGTGTCAAGTCTCCCCCTGGTTCCCCCCCAGTAACAACCAGCCCCCCCAAATGATTTTTTTAATTAAAAAAAAAACGTTTTTTTTATTTTATTTTTTATCCTATTGTGCTAATCCTAACTCTTGGGTTAGGGTTAGAGTTCATCAAAACCCTAATCCTAGAGTTAGAATTAGGGTTTGTACTAACCCTAACCATAGGGTTAAGGTTAGAGTTAAATAAAAATAAAAAAATTTTAAAAAATTTAAAATTAAATAAATAAAAAAATTAAAAATAATAATAATAAATTGTATAAAAATAAAAAGTTATTCCGTAGAGGACCAGTGACATGTTATGTCTGTCTGTGGTCCGCTAGGGATATTTTATTTAAAAAAAAAAGACTGCTAGTGGGGCCAGTCCTTTCATTGGCCCCCAGCAGTTGGTAGGGGCCCGCAGCAGCTGGATATTTGATCCATGCAGCCGCAGGATAGCAAGGATAGCAAAAATCAGTGCTTCCTACTATAGACTACATTTCCTATTCTGCTACGGTAGCTTTTGGCTGGCTGAGCATGATAGGAAATGTAGTCACAAGTATAACATAATAAATACACGTTTTAAAGCTGCAATAACCATATCCTAAATTTTGCCCTGTACCTGCCACATAAACCTAGCACACCTATACATGTGGGGTACCGCTATACTCAGGGGAAGTTGCTGAACATATATTGGGGGTTTTTTGGCAATAAAATAGAAGAGCCCCTTTAAATTCATACCTAAGTTTCAAAGTGTGTGGAAATAAAACACACACAAAATTACTACGCCAAAACTTGTCAAAGATTGGTGGTAAAATGAGTGAAAAGTGTCAAATTACCCCAAGTTGAATGCCCTGGGATGTCTACTTTATAAAAATGTGTATATGTGGGGGGTTATTCAGCGATTCATATCAGATATCGGTGTTACAGTGTCACTAACGCTAATTTTAAAAAAAAAATGGTTTTGAAACAGCTAAATGCTACTTGTATTTATTAACCTAAAACATGCAAAAAAAGCAAAAAAACATATAAACATTGGGTATTTCTGAACTCAGGACCTATAGTCGAATCTATTTAGCACGTTTTTTCATTAGCTTTTGAAGCTTAGTAAAAGAATTTACAAAGAAAAGTCAGGAAAAGTGTTTATTTTTTTTAATTTTAATCATATTTTACTATTTTTTACACAATACAATAAATGATATGAACAAAATAATGTCATGAAAAGAAAGTCCTTCTTGTCCTGAAAAAAACAATATATAATATGTGTGGGTACAGCAACTGACAAAGAAGAAAATTAAAGCTAAACACAAACACCTCAGAAGTGTTGAAACAGCCTCGGTCACTAACGCACAACATTCCAAAAACAGTCTGGTCAGGAAGGGATTAAAAGGGTACACAAGGTTTAATTAAAAACATTCAAAAGATACTTCTTAATAATTAGAGAACACTGCCAATATTTCCAGCTTACAAATAACTATTTAGTGAATAAGCCCCTTGAAGCTGTAGATAACTTGGGAGGCCTACTAAAAATGCACAGGATAAAATGTTATCATGGAAAATTATTAATAATCATAAAAATATGAATTATCAAAAAATATTAATCATAAATCCTAAATCATAGAAAAATATCAATAATCATAAAAATATGAATTGTCAAAAAATATTAATCATAAAATATAAATTATAAAAAATATTAATAATCATAAAAATATGGGAGGGCGGAGTGATGACGTAGGGACGCACGAGGAGCCGGGAAATAACAGAGTCCGGAAAGGCACTTGACGCTGAGAGGATTAAAAGATCGGACGCCCGCAGACTCCGCAGACTCCAAAACGGTGAAGCAGGGGACGTGAAAGCCGTATAGCGGGACACGTGAGTTATGCAGAGAGGGGGGAAAATATAAACCCCTGTGCTGATTTTGAGAAAAACGAGACTGTATCTAGCCCTAAATAGGAGGAAGGAAGAGGAGAAAAGGGAACAACAAAGAGCGAGGGGGAACCAGGAGGTGCTGAGTAAAGGGGGGAGAGAGGCATATATAAGGCAAGCAGACTAAGTCCCGGGACTGCTACTCCCCAAACCCCCTTCGATATGGCAACTAGGAAGGCTCAAGACCAAGGGGCTAAAAGAGACAGGAAGGAGAAGAAGGTTGAGAAAAATGAAAAAAGGGCATCAAACTTTTTTTCCCCGATGGCAGATAAGTCAATCGTAGCAAAAAAAAATCCGATTGGCTTAGTAGAGGGAGATATAGAGACGTGTGTACACCCAAATAAAGACATGGAGGACATTAGAGACCATTCAGATTCCTCTTGGTCCGATCCTATAGGGGTTACACAAGAGTATTTAAAATTAGCACTGGACGCCCAGTTGTTCTCCATTAAGGAAGAATTTAATAAAATTGCTATTGATCTGAAAGGGGACATAAATAAATTAACGGACAGAATGCAAAGAACAAAGGATCAATTGGGGTCTGTATCTATGCAGATGAGAACTTATAACGATCAAGCCCAGCAGCAAGATAGGAGAATTTACAATATTGAATCAAAATTAGGAGAACTGTAGGACAGGTCTAGGAGGTGTAATATTAGAATAAGGGGCATCCCAGATCATGTCACTCAACCAAAATTGGAGGAATTTTTGGAAGAGTTTTTTTCATATTTGGGATTACAGCCAAATAGGGAGACAAACTTCCTGGAGCGCTGCCATAGAGTGTTTAATCCATCTAACACACAGACTCCGAGAGATGTGATGGTCTGTTGCCATGCGTTCAAATTTAAGGAACAGATTGTAAGGGCCACCTTTGAAAAGGACATGAAGGGGACGATCTATGAACATATTAAAATATACCCTGACCTGTCCTTTCAAACAAGAAGTTTAAGGAAAACATTTGGGCCCTAATACTGAGGAAAGTTAACATCAAGTATTCCTGGAGATACCCCAAAGGCGTAGTATTATACTACGAAGGCCAAAGGGGATCTTTTGAAACAGCGGAGGAGCTTAAGAACTGGCTTAATGAAAAGAACATTGGTTCCATCTAATCCCGAAGGCGAATTCCATATTAGATAGTTATCCCATACTGGGTTTCTATGTTCCCCCACACCCCCCCCCCCTTTTTTTTTTTTGTGTGTAGTATTAAGGGGAACGAAGGTGTACGTGCGTAATGAAATCTGATGTGTTTTGTTTTTTGCTGTCCCTCCCCGTTGGGGGTTTAAAAGGGAAGAGAAAAGAAAGGGGATTTTTTTTTTTTGTCAATTAGTAAATTGCAATTACTGAAGGGGTTGGTTATATGAGTCAAAATGAGTTTACTATGATACAAGATGTGTGCGGGGGATTTCATTTAAGTAAGGTGGTTGGTGTAACAACTGAAGGGGTGTTATTGTATACAAATTAATAAGTTTACATATCTGATTTATAATTATAGGTTTTCTCAAGGGGTTTATAGATAACTGGAGCAATATGGTTATGCAATAATTGAAGGGGTTGGAAGTTCTATTAAGTAACTGGATATTTGATCCATAAGAATAGAGGGTCGATTATATATGTTTTCTGAAGGGGTTGGAAAATGCAAATAAAGCACTCGAGTACGTTAAGAGGAAATAGTATTACCAGGGTAATAAAGCGAACAAATGGATGACCAGCAGATTAAAAGGGGCAAGAAGTAAAAAAGTCATCAGTAGAATTAAAGATGGACAGGATTGGGCCATGATTCCAGATAAGATAGGGGATGTTTTTAAAACTTTTTATAAACATTTATATAATTTACCATCGAATAACCCACCCGGGTATGCCAAGGAATATCTGGCAGGATTGGAGATCCCTAGAGTAAACGGAGAACAATTGGTAGACCTGAATAAACCATTTACTGAAACTGAATTACAGAGTGCGATTGACGGGCTAAAGATAGGTAAGGCCCCGGGCCCAGACGGGTTTAGTAGTAAATTTTATAAATTAATGATAGGGAATATTAAGAGGGATCTAATGGGGGTCTATAATACCCTGGGGATTGAAAATAACATACCAGCAGAAATGCTCCAGGTTCACATTATACCAATATTGAAACAGGGTAAGGATCCCACATTGGTGGGCAACTATCGGCCAATTTCCTTATTAAATGTCGATACAAAGCTTTACGCATCTATGATTGCGGGTAGAATGAAAGGGATAATAGCCACATTGATACATCCAGATCAGACGGGATTTGTCCCAGGAAGATCGGCCGCAAATAATATTAGAAGACTCCTTGACATACTGGAGGCAGTGTGTGGAAGCGGCGAGCCCCAGCTGACCCTGTCATTGGACGCCGAGAAGGCGTTTGACAGGGTCGGCTGGGGCTTCCTAAAAGACTCCTTGATGGCATTTGGTTTCAGGGAGGCTATATTGAATAGAATTATGGCCCTATACACAATCCCAGAGGCCAAGTGTAATGGTCAATGGGTTTACTTCGGGTTGGTTCTCCTTGTCAAATGGGGTGAGACAGGGCTGCCCCCTCTCCCCAGTCTTGTATTTGTTGACCATAGAGCCCCTAGCATCTGTGATTAGGCAGGATCCCGGAATAGGAGGGTTTGAAACCTCAAAAGATACCATGAAAATTAGCTTATTCGCAGACGATGTTATCCTAACCCTTTGCCGACCGAAAGAATCAATGAGGGAACTGATGCAGGTGATATCTACCTTTTCGGAACTCTCTGGGTATAAACTCAACCTGGAGAAATCAGTGGCGTTGCCTAGTAATATCACTGAAAGAGATAGGGCAGTACTGTCAAAAGATTATGGCTTCAAGTGGGCTAACCAATGTATGGATTACCTGGGGGTTAAGATCTCTGTGGACCATGGGAAAACAGTGGAGAACAATTTCTTACCACTATTAAAAACTACAAACAAACAATTATTAGAATGGAAACCAAGGGGTTTATCATGGTGGGGTAGGATCAACATTGTAAAGGCGTATATCCTCCCAAGGTGGTCCTACCTATTTAGGATGATACCCCTAGGGTTACCTAAACAATGGTTGAGTATGATCCAAAGGGCTAATAACTAGATTCATATGGAAGGGAAAGAGGCCACGTGTGGCATCGGGCCCACTCTCAAGGTCAGCATCCCAGGGAGGATTGGGTATGCCGAATATTGAAACATACTATGAGGCTAGTACAATCACACATGCAATCACAACACAGAACATAAAATCTAAAAGTGAAGGTTGGTATACAATAGAGAAAGATAATGCGGGGACCCAGGATCTAGGGACACTGTTTTGGAGGACTAAGTCAATGAGGAGGGGGGAACGGAATCTACAATGCGGGAATGCGATCCTGAGTCATCTGATCTCCAGCTGGGAGAGGTTAAAAGGGAAAATGGGACAAAAAAATAAAATACTAAAAACCTGCCCCATAGAGTATCTCAAGGGGAACATAGCGGACCTTAACTTAACCAACTGGATTAAACACGGATTGGTAAAAATAGATAATCTATACCTACAGGGGAAGTTGAAAGCCTTCCCAAAATTAAGGGAGGAGGTGGGGTTACCAGGGATTGAAATTTTCAATTACCTCAGAATTAAAGAATATTTGACAACATATGTTCCCCAGGCAGTGTCAAAGGGAGGGGGGAAACTGGACCTTATACTGGGAATGGATGATACAAAGCATATGATATCTAGATGTAGGACCCTCCTAGAAGAGATAGGACCGGCAATAAAATATGAAGCAAAAAATAAGTGGCAGAAGGATCTATCAGTAACAATCTCCGATGAGAAATGGACCGTCTCACAGATAATGATGTACAAAACAATACATTGTTTAAATCTGGTAGAGACACATTTTAAAGTTCTTAATCGCTGGTATCTGGTCCCAGCTCGATTGGCAAAAATGTTCCCTAGTAGAACAGATTTATGTTGGAGATGTGGGGTACAGCGGGGAGATTACACTCATGTCTGGTGGAACTGCCCACCAATTTATCTCTTCTGGGGAATGGTTTGCCAAAAAATTTATAAATTAGGCATAGGGACCTTTGAGCTCAAACCAGAAATAATGTTGCTACACCTAGACGGTCATAAATGGCCTAAACCAGGCAGGATAACAACTCTACATGTGTTAGCGGCCTCCAAGATAAGTATTGCCAGGAAATGGGGTTCATCATTAGTCCCAACATGGGAGGAGGTTAGGGGGCAAAGCCTTTTCCAACTAAGGATGGAACAAGGAATCCAATACCAAAGGATGGTAGCTCCAAATAAAGCTATTAAATATGAAGATCTAATCAGAGCTATAAGTCTAATATAGGGGGATCTCTGTGCATTTTATATTGGAGTAGTAGCAGTAGTGGTTGGGCAGTTTAGCCAAGATAGAGGAGGGCTTGCCAGGCCGCAGGGAGAAGCAGGGAGGTGCAACTTTGATGTTTGTCTTTTTTTTTTTTCTGTCCGTTTTTGTGATGTTGGTGTTGTGTTTGTCTAGGTTCCTCCCTTGGTTTATGTCTTAAATTAAGGAGAGAATAATGAATAATCAAGGTACTCCTGTATAAAATAGAATAGGATGGGGAGGGAATGACCTTATGAATAAGGTTAAGAGGAATATTGTTGATGATGGAAACTACCCAAAATGGAAAGAGATTGTTGGAAATAATGCACTGTAAATGTATATTTTGGTAGTTTGGTATTTTTGGTATTTATGAGGAAATATAATGAATAAGGAATAAAGACTATATATATATAAAGAATAAAGTGAGACATAAGGATGATCAAAACAAAATGAAGCCATGGGACTCACAATCCCACTATCAATAAAGAACTGAATGTCTCTTAAAAAAAAAAAAAAAATAACAATAATCATAAAAATATGAATTATGGAAAAAGATTAATCATAACCAAATATAATACAATATAAATTTTTCATAAATATGTAATTTAGAAAATATGTCAATTTGGTTATTGATTGTTAATATTCATAACTTCAGCAAAATTCTGTCGACTACGTTGTGGTTGTGTGGGTTGTGGTTCGGGGTTTTATATGAAATAATTGCAAGGTTTCAAAACAACCTCTGTGTTAAAGTTAATCCAGAAGTGAGTGTGAAAAGCACTGTAAACACATCCAAAATGGAGTTGTTGTTAGGAGTTCCAAGATGGCGTCAGGCCATGTGGCTTTGAGAGTTCCAAGATGGTGTCAGAACATGTGCTTACTCCAAAATGGAGTATGAAAGTACATGTGCTGAATCCAAAATGGAGTCTGCAATAAATGCCAACAAAGGACTCAGGCTTTGGAGGTTTGGAGGCTGTCTAATATGTAGACAGTTCTCAAGATTGCAGCAGGAGATTGCATTTTTAAAGTCCGAGATTTGTAATTTATCTGTAAAACAAACTCGGGCTTAGACTGTTGTGAAGTCACTGCCACATAGGCCATTGCCACAGAGGCTTCCTAGGAATGGCAGTTGGGTTACTGTTGGATCTGGTAGGCTTAGAGTTGTGGATAAAAGGCATGTCCCGCAGTCTGTGGCTGTCCAGAATTCATTTTCAGCACTTTCAGAGTGCAGTGGTGTTGTGGAGGCAGGCTCAGACATGGAATTTGAGGAACCACCCTCCTTTATGGCTGAGGTGTGCAAGGAGAAGGTGAGGCCTGGTAGGAAGCAGTTGTTGTTGGGCGATTCTATCATAACAGGTGCGGAGTTGGACAGTATTGGCTTAGTGAGATGTCTTCCTGGAGCTACTGCTCACAGAGACAGTAGGCGTATTTCTAATATTGTTAAGCAAGCAAATCAGGAAGGAGAATTGGATGTACTGGTTCATCTAGGGACAAATGATTTGGCTTGCAATGAGGTTTCAGAGGTGAAGGAAGCTTTTCGTGTTCTTGCCAATGATATACGGCAGGTTGTGTCCACACTGTCATTTTCTGAAGTTATGCCTGTGCATAACATTCAGAATGATAGACGGATGCGTATTAGGGACTTCAACTTGTAGCTTGGGGAATAGTGTCGGGAGCAAGGATTTGGCTTTGTTTCTCATGGAAGTTCACTATGGGATAGAAAGGAACTGTACAAAAAAGATGGTTTGCATCTTTCTCAAAAGGGAACGAATGTTCTCAGTGAGCAGTTCAGAGGTTTTGCTAGGAGGTTTTTAAACCAAAAGAGGGGGGGGGGGGGGGGGGAATGGCGATAAAACATCAATCCAATTGCCCCTTAAAACAGGGACAGAAGGTACCTGTAGTCAGTGTGCTGAAAAATGATAAGCTTAGGGTCATGTCTACAAATGCTCGCAGTTTAGGGAATAAGATCCATGAACTTGTGGCAATATTGGCAACTGAGAATGTAGATTTAGTGGCTGTTACTGAAATATGGTATAATGAAAAACATGACTGGGACATATCAATACCAGGGTACTCTTTATATAGAAAAGACAGAGAAGGTAAAAAAAAGGGGGAGGGGTGACCCTGTATGTGAGGGATAGCTTAAAATGTAACGTAATACAACTTAGTGAGGGGAACATAGAGTCAGTTTGGGTTACATTAGAATTTGGTAATCATATGGTAACTCGGGTAGGTGTGATTTATAGGCCACCTGGACAAATAGAGGAGTTGGATAATCTACTAGTTGAGGAAATAGCTAAAATGACAATGAAGGGGGAAGTAATCATCATGGGTGACTTTAATCTTCCTGATGTGAACTGGAAATACAAAATAGCTACTTGCGCCAGGAGTACGCATATCCTAAACTCCCTACTGGGATTATCTCTAAAACAAGTAGTGGAGGAGCCAACTCGAAAGCAGGCCATACTAGATTTAGTGTTCACAAATGGAGATTTGTTATCAGATATTACTATAGGTGAAAGTTTAGGATCTAGTGATCACCAGACAGTGTGGTTTAATTTAAGAACAGTGCCGCAGTCACACCACACAAAAACAAAAGTTTTAGATTTTAGAAAAACAGACTTTTCTAAAATTAGATTAGGTGTAAAGGAGTCATTATCAGACTGGAGCAATTTTAATGGAGTCCAGGAGAAATGGGATTATCTAAAAGTTGCACTACTGAAGGCAACAGAAAATTGCATAAGGCTTGTCAGTAAGAGCAAAAAATTGAAGAAACCACTGTGGTACTCTGCAGAGGTGGCCAGAATAGTAAAAAATAAAAAGCTAGCATTTAGTAATTCTAAAAAGGAAAATAGAAAGATCTATAAGAGTAGGCAGAAAGAGGCAAAGCAAGCTATAAGAGCTTCCAAAGCACACACAGAAGATACTATAGCCCAGTCAGTGAAAAACATAGAAACATAGAATGTGTCGGCAGATAAGAACCATTCGGTCCATCAAGTCTGCCCAATTTTTTTTTTTTTTAAAAAGGGGGATAAAAACATTTTTTAGATACATAAATGAGAAAAGGAAAGTAAAACAAGGATTAGTTAGATTAAAAACAAAAGAAGGATGCTATGTAGAAGAGGATAAAGGCTTAGCAGACTGCCTTAATGAATATTTTTGTTCAGTTTTTACAAATGAAAATGAGGGTAAGGGACCTCATTTAGGGAAAAAGACTAATGAGTCTTTTGATGCATGTAAGCTTACAGAGGAAGAGGTTTTACTTCAGCTGTCTAAAGTTAAGACAAATAAGTCAATGGGACCTGATGGGATACATACAAAGTTATTAAAAGAACTTAGTGGTGTACTAGCAAAACCGTTAACAGATTTATTTAACCAATCATTGTTAACGGGAGTAGTTCCAGAAGATTGGAAATTAGCTAATGTTGTGCTCATTCACAAGAAAGGTAGTAGGGAGGAGGCGGGCAACTATAGACCAGTAAGTCTTACTTCAGTAGTGGGGAAAATAATGGAAACCTTGTTAAAGAATAGGATTGTTGAACATCTAAAGTCGCTTGGATTTCAAGATCAGAGACAGCATGGGTTTACTTCAGGGAGATCATGCCAAACTAATTTTATTGATTTTTTTGATTGGGTGACTAAAATAATAGATCAGGGTGGTGCAGTAGACATTGCTTACCTAGATTTCAGTAAGGCTTTTGACACTGTCGCACATAGAAGGCTTATCAATAAACTGAAATCTTTGAGTTTGGATTTCAATATTGTTGAATGGATTAGACAATGGCTGAGTGACAGGCAACAGAGGGTTGTAGTCAATGGGGTATATTCGATGCAAGGTCTTGTTACTAGTGGGGTACCTCTGTACTTGGACACATTCTCTTTAATATTTTTATTAGCGATATTGCATAAGGTCTTGTTTGCATAGTATGTCTTTTTGCTGATGATACAAAGATTTGCAGCAGGGTTGATATTCATGGAGGGTTAAGCCAAATGGCAAATGATTTAGCTAAACTAGAAAAATGGTCAGAGCAGTGGCAACTGACATTTAATGTGGACAAGTGCAAGATTATGCACCTTGGGCGTAAAAACCCAAAAGCAGAATATAGACTATTTGGTACAGTCCTAACCTCAACATCTGAGGAAAGGGATTTAGGAGTAATAATTTCAGAGGACTTGAAGGTAGGTAGGCAATGCAAAAGAGCAGCAGGAAATGCTAGCAGAATGCTTGGTTGCATAGGGAGAGTGTCACGACAGCACTGTCACACTGCCAATCACTCCCTCCTCACCAACCTCCTTACCTGCTCAGAACTCCCCGGAGATCTGTCTCACTGCAATCTGGTCTCCATTAACAGGTCTTTCATGAGTAATCCTAGGTTTACTGTTCTGCACATGTGCAGTTCTACGTTTGGCTTCCTGCCCTTACTCATCCTTAAAGGGCCAGGTTTAAACATTACTTTTCCTGTGATTCTCATCGGTTGATTGTTTGGTAGGAGGGCTATTTAAACCTCATTTGTGCACTTGCTCCTTGCCTGAAATAGTGCTCCAAGCCTTTTCTAGCGTTCACAGACTACCTTTGACTCCTGTTGATGATTTTGCCTGTTTTTGACTCTTCCTGTTTGCCGCCTGTCTTGACTCTTCGCCTGCCTCCTGACTCCGGTCGTTTGCTGCCAGCCTTGATCCCTGCTTGTTGATCATTCTCTTGCCTAGCCCTCCTGTACCTTCGTTTTTGGTATTTTCTCCCGTGTCAATTTTATTCTGGTTACGTTTCATTATCCTAGTAAGTGTCAGAGTGCCAAAGTCCTGGAGGAAAGAAACCTGAGGCTCAACCGTAGGGTGGAATTCCTTCAGGCAGAAGAATTCTGTTCACTTGCCTGGGTTTGTTACGTATACCATACCTACTTCTGCACAGTGGTTCCAGCTCCGCATCAACCTTACAGTTATTTCAGGCCAAACTATGGAACCCGCAGATTTAAACCGTATCGCATCTCGACAGGACCGACACGACCAGATTCTGACCACCCATGCATCCCACCTGCAGAACCTGGAGCAGAAGGTAGACACTGTCACAAATCTATTACGCTCCTTAACCGCCTCCAGATCCCCAGCTCCCTCTACACCTGCGTCTGAAGCTACACCCTCTACCTCGGGAGTTCAGACCGTAGCCAAACCTCCCAATATGCCAGTTCCCGATAAGTACTCTGGAACACCGAAAGAATGCAGAGGTTTTCTCAATCAGTGCCTTTTGCATTTCTGTACTCAGCCTCTTACTTTTGCCACTCACGAGTTGCGTTTATTATCAATTTACTGAGAGGCGAAGCCTTGGTCGTGAGCCTCTCCCTTACTCGAAAGAAGTTCTCCTCTCCTCGAAGACGCAGATGCATTCATATCAGCATTTCATGCAGTGTATGACGCTCCTGGCAGATGTGAATCCGCAGAGTCCAATCTCATGGAGTTATGTCAAGGAAGGAAAACGGTAGCTCAGTATGCTATTGAATTTAGAACTCTCGCTTACGAAACAGACTGGAACGCCAGTGCCCTCAGGGCAGCATTCCGTAGAGGACACAACGACTCCCTGAAAGATGCTCTGACCTATAGAGACTTATCTAACGACCAGGAAGGCCTAATTGCTCTTTGCTTAAGATTAGATGCCAGAAATCAAGAAAGGCGTTTGGAACGTGACAGAGAACGAGATCGTAGACCTAGAATGAATAAACCACAAAACACTTATTTCCCACCTGCGGCTATCCAAGAAGCCCCTGCCAATGCTGCCGAACCTATGGAGATAGGCCCAATTCTACACCCATCGGAAGAAGAGAAACAGCGTAGAAGGACAATGGGTCTCTGTTTGTACTGCGGTCAGAAAGGTCACATAGCTCGCTATTGCCCCTAGAAGCAGAACCAGGGAAACTTCCGGGCTTAGTGGAGAGTAGAGGCACTCCACTGAGCATTTCTACCCTTACGCCTCCTCCAGACCAAAGATTACTCGTACCCATCACGCTCCAGTGGACCGGTCACCAAGTGACCACACAGGCCTTCATTGATTCCGGAGCAGCCGGCAACTTCATAGACAGTTCCTGGGCCAAACGTCAAGGTATCCCTTTTACGTTCAAGACTCAGAAGAACCCTATAACCACCTTAGATGGTACCCCGCTAGGTACTGGCGTAATATCTGAAGAAACGCTACCATTGGGAGTCAAAATTGGGGTATGTCACATTGAAGAATTGGTATTTGATGCCCTGTCTAGTCCTTATTTACCCGTCATCCTAGGTTTTCCTTGGCTCCAACGACATAACCCTAGTATCGATTGGATCCAAGGGGAGATCACAGCTTGGAGCGAAGATTGTAAATCCTCATGCTGTTCTCATCCTTTAAAGATAAACGTATTGCTTGAACTAACCCCAGAAGTTCCTCACACTCTAGTACCCAAGCAATATTTCGAATACCTTGATGTCTTTTCTAAAGAAAAAGCCTAGATCCTTCCTCCTCATAGGAGCTTCGATTGTCCAATAGACCTATTACCTGGAACGACTCCCCTTTCAGGCCGTACCTATCCTCTTTCTGAACCTGAGAACAAGGCTTTGGCTCAATACATCGAGGAAAGTCTTCAAAAAGGGTTTATAAGACCATCATCTTCTCCTGCTGGGGCAGGATTTTTCTTTGTTGCCAAAAAAGAAGGATCTCTCAGACCTTGCATTGATTATAGGGGATTAAACAGGATCACTATCAAGAATAAGTATCCTCTTCCGCTTATATCTGAATTATATAATCAATTGAAAGAGGCTACCATCTTCACCAAATTGGACCTCAGAGGGGCCTATAATCTGATACACATTCGTGAAGGTGACGAATGGAAAACCGCCTTTAATACTAGATACGGACATTATGAATACCTTGTCATGCGATTCGGTTTATGTAATGCACCAGCTGTTTTTCAGAATTTTGTTAATGATGTGTTCCGTGATATGCTCCTCTCTCACGTCATGATATATCTAGATGATATTATGATATATTCCAAAACGTTGCAGGAACACCGTACTCATGTCAGACAGGTTCTTCAACGTCTCAGAGACCATAAACTTTTCGCGAAGGCAGAGAAATGTGAATTTGAATGCAACAGAGTAAAATTTTTGGGGTATGTGATTTCCAATGGAGCTCTAGAGATGGATCCGGGTAAGGTGACTGCCATTAGCAATTGGGTGATGCCGTCGGACCTGAAAGGAATACAATGTTTCTTGGGTTTCGCTAATTATTACAGAAGATTTATAAGAAATTTCTCTAAAGTGGTAGCACCCATCTCAGCACTTACCAAAAAGGGTGCTAATCCTAAGACATGGCCCAACAATGCCATCAAGGCATTCCAAGATCTAAAAAACGCTTTTACCTCAGCTCCTATACTCAAACGTCCAGACCCTTCCCTCCCGTTCATTTTGGAGGTCGATGCTTCAGAGTCAGGTGCAGGAGCCATATTGTCTCAAAGAGATCAAGTCACTAACCGTATCCATCCATGTTCGTTCTTTTCTAAAATGTTTACCTCTGCTGAACGCAATTATGATGTAGGCAACAGAGAACTCTTGGCCATAAAGATGGCATTAGAGGAGTGGAGACACCTTTTGGAGGGTACTCTTACACCCATAACTATCTTCACCGATCACAAGAATCTCTTGTACATTGAAAAGGCTAAACGTCTTAATCCCCGTCAAGCTCGTTGGTCCTTGTTTTTCACATGACTCAATTTCATAATCTCCTACCGCCCTGGATCAAAGAACAAAAAAAAATGGCTTGTGATCGTTGTGCATTCAGTAAGGTCCCTAGGAAGAATCCCTTTGGTCTTCTGTGCCCCTTACCTGTTCCTACACATCCCTGGACCCACATTGCCATGGACTTCGTAACTGACCTTCCACCCTCTCGCAATAAGACTGCCATACTGGTAGTTGTGGATCTGTTTTCCAAGCAAGCCCATTTCATTGCATTAAAAAAATTACCTACGGCCAAGGAATTAGCCCACTTCTTCATCAAAGAAATCATCAGAATCCATGGGGTTCCTCAATCCATCATATCCGATCGTGGTACCCAGTTAGTATCCCATTTTTGGAGAACACTTTGAAAGCACTTGGGGATTTCTTTGCATTTTTCTTCTGCTCATCACCCCCAGACCAATGGCCAAACTGAGCGAACTAATCAGGTCCTTTAACAGTATCTTCGGCTCTTTGTCTCTGAGGACCAATCCGATTGGACTACATACTTACCTCTTGCTGAACTGTCCTATAATAGTTCTCACCACGATTCCCTTAAGATGTCTCCATTCTGTGCCATGTGGGGTTATGAACCTTCCCTATGGCCTTCAGTGACTCTCCCTTCAGACATTCCTGCTGCTGATACACAAGCTCTAGATCTGAAGTACCATTGGGCCAGTATAACCACCCAGCTTACAGTGGCCAAACAAAAGCAAAAACGATGGGCTGATGCTAAACGATCCACCTTCCCGGTACTCAATCCTGGCGATAAAGTCTACTCTACCTCTACGGCCCTTGGTCCCAAGTACATTGGATCCTACAAGGTTCTCCACAGAATCAATGAAGTTTCATACTCCTTGCACCTGCCCTCCTCCATGCGTATCCATAACGTTTTTCATGTCTCCTTGTTGAAACCAGTTGTCTCTAATAGATACTCCTCTGTCTCACGGACGCCTAACCCGGTTTTAGTTCAGGACCATGAGGAGTATTTAGTGCAATCTATTCTTGACTCCAGAATCCTTTGTGGTCGTCTGCAGTATTTCATTCACTTGCAAGGATACGGTCCTGAAGAACGGTCCTGGGTCGACTCCTCTGATGTTCATGCCCCTGCCAGGGTACGCTCCTTCCATCTTCGATTTCCTACCAAACCTGGGCCTGGGCGCTCGTACGGCGCCCGTCGAGTGGGGGGTAATGTCACGACAGCACTTTCACACTGCCAATCACTCCCTCCTCACCAACCTCCTTACCTGCTCAGAACTCCCCGGAGATCTTTCTCACTGCAATCTGGTCTCCATTAACAGGTCTATCATGAGTAATCCTAGGTTACTGTTCTGCACATGTGCAGTTCTACGTTTGGCTTCCTACCCTTACTCATCCTTAAAGGGCCAGGTTTAAAAATTACTTTTCCTGTGATTCTCATTGGTTGATTGTTTGGTAGGAGGGCTATTTAAACCTCATTTGTGCACTTGCTCCTTGCCTGAAATAGTGCTCCAAGCCTTTTCTAGCGTTCACAGACTACCTTTGACTCCTGTTGCTGATTTTGCCTGTTTTTGACTCTGCCTGTTTGCCGCCTGTCTTGACTCTTCGCCTGCCTCCTGACTCCGATCGTTTGCTGCCAGCCTTCATCCCTGCTTGTTGACCATTCTCTTGCCTAGCCCTCCTGTACCTTCGTTTTTGGTATTTGCTCCCGTGTCAGTTTTATTCTGGTTACGTTTCATTATCCTAGTAAGTGTCAGAGTGCCAAAGTCCTGGAGGAAAGAAACCTGAGGCTCAACCGTAGGGTGGAATTCCTTCAGGCAGAAGAATTCTGTTCACTTGCCTGGGTTTGTTACGTATACCATACCTACTTCTACACAGTGGTTCCAGCTCCGCATCAACCTTACAGAGAGGTATTAGCAGTAGGAAGAGGGAAGTGCTCATGCCATTGTACAGAGCACTGGTGAGACCTCACTTGGAGTATTGTACGCAGTACTGGAGACCGTATCTCCAGAAGGATATTGATACAGAGAAGGGCTACTAAACTGGTTCATGGGTTGAAGGATAAAACTTACCAGGAAAGGTTAAAGCATCTTAACATGTATAGCTTGGAGGAAAGACGTAACAGGGGGGATATGATAGAAACATTTAAATACATAAAGGGAATCAACACAATAAAGGAAGAGAGTATATTTAAAAAAAGAAAAACTACTACAACTAGAGGACATAGTCTTAAATTAGAGCGTCAACGATTTAAAAGTAATATCAGGAAGTATTACTTTACTGAGAGGGTAGTGGATGTATGGAATAGCCTTCCAGCAGAAGTGGTAGAGGTAAACACAGTCAAGGATTTTAAGCATGCGTGGGATAGACACAAGGCTATCCTAGCTATAAGACCGGGAACGGGGGACTAATAAAAGTACTCAAAAAAAAAAAATTGGGCAGACTAGATAGACCGAATGGTTCTTATCTGCCAACACATGTTTCTATGTTTCAGGCAGTGTACATACAGTAAAGCCCACACTAACAACCCAGGTAAAAGACACAAGCAGCGTTATCAAAAACACAAAAAAGACCCACAAACACACTAATTATTTAGTGCAACTGTCTAAGAGCTCTGAGCACATATGGCATTTGAGCAGCAAATTACAGAAACACAAGGTATTTTGGAGAAATTATATCTTAGCTAACCAATGTACAAATTGACAATACACACCCAAATACTAGCAGAGATAATAATGTTTAATCAAAAGAAATCTTTATTTAATAGCAAAGAAAATAAATAGACAGCGCTAAACAGATATCAAGGCAATGTCGATGTCGAGGCAATAGCCAACACCAAAATTTCTATTCTGGAGCACCCATGATCGCCCCACGGAACGATCGTAGGAGCCATATTGACGGAGCATGCTGCTCCGTCACTATGGCTAAGCCCTCTGCCGGTCTGAGCTTCGGAAGTGAAAGTAACTTCACTTCCGTCGCTCTGAATATGCTACTTGACTGCCCCTAGTGGTAGTTAAGTAGCATAGCAATGGAAAAAATGTAAAATAAATATTTGGTTTCGGGTTGAAGTCAAAAGGTCAATATAGAAAAAAAAACAAAAAACACTATTTTTGGTTTTTGCCCCATAACTCGCAAAAAAACCCGAAAAATATGGAAAACATGCATATTTTTGAACTCGGGACAACATTTAGAAACTATTTAGACGCAGGCTTTTTTAATGATTTTATTTGTGTCAATTATATTTTAGGTCAAAGTTAGAAAAAGTGTTTGTTTTTTTAATTTTTCATCATATTTTATGATTTTTTTAATAGTAAATTATAAGATATGATGAACATAATGGTATCTAATAAAAGACCTTCTTATGACGATAAAAAGAACATATAATTTGTGTGGGTGCTGTATGTGAGAAAGAATAAAATTGCAGCTAAACACAAACACCCTAGAAATGTCAAAACAGCCATTGTCACCAAGGGAAAGTCAAGGTGAAAATGTCTTGTCACTAAGGGGTTAAAATACACATACACAGATGAAGTATAAAAATATATAAATGTTTAATATACAGATATAATAAGCAATACATAACGCATAAATATAATTAATAGATCACTAAAATAAATACACAGACAAATTATATAAACAAAAATAAAAATCAATAATGAATTTTTTTTGCGGAAATGCAAAAAAAAAATAAAAACGCTTGAAAAAGCAAGTTTAGTAAACCCCACAGGTGATGTCTATTGGCAGTGAATTAGACACAGTTATCGATATATTTATTTATTTAGAAAGTGTTTTACCAGGAAGGATACATTGAGATTTCTCTCGTTTTCACGTATGTCCTGGGGACCCAGTCCAGAAAGGAGTTACACAGAGTTACACATTTAACAGTAGATAAAAAATAAATACATACATACATATATTAAACAAGTTGGAAGGAGAACATACATGGTAAATCATTGTTGATAAAAAAAAAAAGGAACATGTACAGTATACAAAGGAGTTTATAAACTAATAACAGGTACAATCTGTTTTGAGGATTTGGGAGACACTTATTTTCAGGGATTTTAGACTAGAGGATGATTTTGGCAGAAACAGGAAGGCTATTCCACATATGAGCTCTGAAAGAGAACGCACTTCGATAGTGAAGGGGTAGTGCAGGATCTGAGATTGTAGGATGTGCAGAGAGTAAGAGTGAGCATGCCGCACAGGTGGGGGGGGGGAGCTTTCCAGAGAAGTGGTTATGCACTAAGCAAGCTAGGTGGAGAGTGCACCTGGAGGCAAGCATCAGCCAGTTTAACTCTTTTAACATTTTACAGTGATGTGTGTTATAATTGCACTGTAGTGCAAAACAACACAATGTATTGTACATAGTGTCAAGTTTACCGAGATGGGTCTGCGGGGCAGAATCATACACAACATCTCCATAATCTAGGATTGGTATTAACATTTGCTGCACAATACGTTTCCTTACTGTGGAATCTAGGTTAGATTTGTTTCTATATAGAAAGCCTAGGATATAGCTTTGACACGAGCTTATCAATATGGAAACCAAAAGATAAGTTTGGGTCTAGCCACATGCCAATATACTAATATGAATTTACCTGGGTCAGGTTATAACTGGATTTGGTCTTGATGTTTTTTGAGGATTGTTTAATTTAAGTAGTTTAGCATTTGTCCCAAACAACACGGACACAGTTTTTTCAGCGTTGAGGAATAATTTGTTGTTATCCAATTTTCAACTTTAGGAAACTGACCCTGTAGCACGGATTCCAATTGAGTTCTATCAGACAAGTATGAACGAAAGCAGCAGTGACCTCTCATTTATACCAGAACAAATTAGCTTGTTTAGCAGAAGATTATGATCAACCGTATCAAAGGCCTTTGATCAAAGTCTTGGAAAACTGCACCTGTGAGTTCACCACTCTCCATACTACTCTGAATGTCATTGCTCACCTTTAAGAGGACAGTTATCGTTTAGTGATTTGACCTAAACCCAGATTGAAGCGAGGTTAGATAGTTGGACCGTTGATAATACTCGCACAATTGATCATGGGCATATTTTTCCAGGATTTTAGAAAGTATGTGTAGCAGTGAAATAGGCCTGTAGTTTGACTATATGTTTACATCACCATTTTTGTGAATGGGGATAACTCTAGGTTTTTTTCCAGGCTTTGGGGACATAACCGGAGGACAGGGATGCATTGATTAAGCAGGAAATGGGTCGCGCAGTAACAGGCGCACTCAGCCTCAATAGCATTGACGGAAGTAGGTCAGGCCCAGGGGTGTTATCAGTGGTGACTTGTCTGCCATAGAAAAAGTGCCATGATCTTCATTGTGGTGTTTTGCTATAAGAGCTGTGGTGCATCCTACAAAGTAGTTATTGAATTCATTTGCTATTGCCACTGGAGATTTTAGAACTTCATTATTTGTTTTAATTGTGGTTGGTTCTGAGTGGCACGGAGGGTCATACATGTTTTTTATGACGCTCCAAAATTTGGTCAGGTTTCCTAGATTTCTATTCAGCCATTTAGAGAAATAAGTTGTCTTGGAAAGTTTGATTTGAGTGTTGCATCTATTGTGGACATGCTGATAAGCGTTGTGATCTTGGTCAGAACCAGTTTGCTTACATTTTGACCATAAAGTATCCCTGAAACGGAATAAGTCCAGGAGGTCAGCTGAGACCCAGGGAATATGGGCACCCCTTACTCTCACTCTACACATGTTTATGGCATGTTTATCACAGACCTGCATTAACTCAGATTGAAAATATTCAATTGCAGAGTCCAGATCGGGTATCAAGCTTAGCTTGCTCCACAAACAGTTGCTCAAGTCACTGAGAAAAGACTGGAGATTAAACTTCATAAAACATCTTGCAAAAATTACTCTAGGGGCCGATTTGATGGGTCTTACTTTCCGTACACAGTACACTAAGCAATGATCAATGAACACATTGGGTATAATGCCAGACTGCTGGATTCTTTGGGGACAAGATGAAAGGATTCAATCCAGCAGCGTATGGTTAGAGCTGTTGGGAATCATCCGAGTAGGAAAAGAAATAAGCTGGGTTAGGTTCCTAGATTTGAACAGTGAGCACGTTTTAACAATTTTGTGGTCTAACCAGTCTACATTGAGATCTCCAAGAACGAGCAGCTCAATTTTCTTATTTTGGGCACTAATATCTCCCAGTAGTCTCTTGATGTCAGTAAGAGACTGAGCAGGGGAATATTGCCATGAGCACAACAAACAACGTTGCGTGCGTCGTAACCCTAGCAGTGCATCGGGACCCATATAGCCGGCATAGTGGGATCCCGATGCGAGCAGGGGAAAGACCCCCACTCATAATAAAAAGGAAAACGTCTGAGGCAGAGAAAACATTTGCAGCAGTGAAACATTATCACCAATTTTTACAAAGCATTCACAACACAGATAGGTATATTAAATTAAGTCCTCACATCGTGTATATGGCAGATGATGTCGCGCATTACATCTGCAGCAGTAAAAAATATATTTTATACAGTAAAAGGAAAGCCCACTTAAACTTAAAAAGTCACATTATATCTATACTAGCAACATGGACTCCTATCAGATATCTTGGACTGACAATGTCCATACATAGTCAATCTTCCATAGATGTTATAATATTATATTGATGTTCTGACAGCCTTTTTTTAAAGCATCTACTTGTTCTCCCCATGTATTGAAGGCCACATGGGCATTCTAATACATACACAACAAATTTTGAATTGCATGATGTAACAATGCACCCTTGTGCAGACTCATCCAGACTGTATCCGGGCTTTTCTCTATACTTCTTGCTTTGTTTACTTATTAGTTATGCTTATTCCTGCCTTGCCTTGTATGCCCTGCCTTGCCTTGTATGCCCTGCCTTCCCTTGTATGCCCTGCCTTGCCTTGTATGCCCTGCCCTGCCTTGTATGCCCTGCCCTGCCTTGTATGCCCTGCCCTGCCTTGTATTCCTCTCTGTCTGTCCTTATGTTCCATTCCAGATTTTCTCTCTATCCCTCTGCTTTGTCAGTTTTCTATTTAAACCACACCAGTTGCTTTTCAGTCCTTTTCAGCAGTCCACAGGTATTTTCTCTGTTTAAGTTCAATGCCATTTATGTGTCTAAGATTCTATTTATGCTTTTCTAATATTATGTTTTAGTTAGGGACTTGCCTAATGTGGAGTACCTTGACGTGGTTGGCAAGCTAACATCTAAATTGGCCAATTTGTTTGAACCAAACCCCCACCTTTGCCACCTTTAGTGTTAGGCTAGTTCCTGTATTTATGTTTGTTCCTTCGTATGTGCCTTTTGTGTTCCTTAACCCCATGCCTTGTATCGCTTATCCTTAGTTTGGTTTCTGCTTTCTTGCTTATGTTTACCCTCTGTCCTGTAGCCCTGCACTCTGTATTTTAGTTCTGCTATTCCTCCGTTCCTTTTCTGTTTTAGCTCTGCTTAGCTATCACTTAGTTAATTTCCTCTTTAGCCCTGGGACCTGGATACAGCAGTTGCTTCACAGGGCCTGGTTGTGGCTGCAAAGACTTGGGGTCCCAAACCTCCAGGCGATTGCAGTTACCAAGCACCAGGTCCTGTGTCTCCACCCTGCACCATAGCTCCTGATCTCGGGCGCTCAGGGTCCCTTTACCATCCCGGACCCTGTGCGTTACACATGAAATGTTTCTTAATTGGATAGTCCACTTTTGAGAAACCATCCACAAAAACCTTTGATCTCCTTGGGCACACGGAACAATGGCCACAAGGACCCCATCTGTACCATCCCCTAATACCACTCAAAAAATTACCATTTTTTGAATACCGGAATTAGCTTTGCTTTTGAATTTCTCTGTCATATCAGTGGGGGCTAGAAAGTTTTTTAGACTATTGTTTTTTGAAAAAATAATCCTGCCTTTTTCTAGTAATGTCGAGGCTAGTACGGGGTCGCCTTTTAGGACATTCCAGTATCGGTTGATGATCCCATCAATATCTTTGGTTTTATTTGAAAAATTTGTTATAAGGCTCGTATCATATTTTATATTTTTCTCACTATCACTGTGATTTTTTCCCCCCTCACTATTCTTACTTTTTTCACTGGATAGGGGAATTCCATTTAAAGTAGAGATTCTATATTTTTTTGTTTTAATTTTCTTTCTTTTGTTGTTAAGAAATAAGCTTCTCTCCTTTTGTCTGATTTCTTTCAATGTTTTGTTATATATATTATATAACAAAGAAGTCTTTTCTTGATTTCTCCTGCTTGATCATAAAAATCTTTCATCCTGGAACAGTTCTTTTTCATTCTACATAACTTGCCCTTTGGTATATTGTTTAACCATTTTGCTGGTAGCTGGTAGATTTTAAATAGGTATTTTTATCTACTGACTTAAAAAAAGTTTTAATTGTAAAGCATTTATTTTCATCATCAACCGATATTGTAAGGTCCAAAAAAATCGACTTTGGTAAGACTATACTCATAGGAAAATACCAAACCATAAGTATTGGCATTTAATCCCTCAAAATATTTATGGAGTGATTCAAGAGAGCCACTCCACAGCAGAAAAAAAATCATCAATATACCGTCTATACAGAAGAAGGTTGGCATGGCGATGGGGCCCAAAATTGGACTCCTCCTCCCAGGTATCCAAAAATAAGTTGGCGTAACTGGGGGCGAAACATGTCCCCATCGCCATGCCACATGTTTGTAAGTAAAATTCTCCATCAAACAAGAAATAATTGGATTCCAAGAGAAAAGTCATACATTGTTTTAAAAATTCTCTATGTCTTAAACTCAAATACTCCTTTGAATGTAACATTCTCATCAGTGGCGTCACAAGGGGGGGGGGCGGGGGGTGTCAGGCAGCACCGGGTGACACCTACAGCGGGGGTGACACCCATGCTGCCGGCACCCCCTGCATTAAAAAAAAAAAATCAAAAACGTACCTCCTTGCTGCTGTCTCCCGGTGCAGGTCCGTAGCTGTGAGGGAAGCGTTGAGTGCTCCCCTCCAGCCGCGCGGATCAATAAAGTTTGTTCAAACTTTTTTTTTTAAACAAACTTTATTGATCTGCACGGCTGGTGGGGAGCGCACAACGCTTCCCTCACAGCTGCAGCCCTGCACCGGGAGACAGCAGCAAGGACGTAAGTACTGGCTGGGGAAGGGGGAGGACAAGATAAGTTTTCTCTTCGCGGCAACAGCTTCCTCCGCCTAGCTCCCTCACTCCTCCCCTCCACATCGGGCAGCGGCTCCCCCACCTTCATGCCACATGTCGACGTCATCCCACCTGAGCTTTTTACTCTTTATATAATTGCTTCATTATGACAAGCACTTCCTGTCAAAAATGATGTTTACATATGCTTATATACAAATTGCTTTGGCACCTGGGAGATCTTTCTTGAATCTGTTACAAACAACAACTACAGACTACGATTACAAACAGACATTAACTTCGAGCAACACTTCTTTCTAGAGCTTTTTCTATATCAGCTAGATTTCTTTCCAAGTAGATCAGATAACGATCCTATATCTCTTTCCATAGAGAGTTGGTGAGTTATTTGGTCTAAATAATGACTCTCTTGAAAGGGACTACTTGATCGCCAGTTTCTCGCTATAATAATTTTAACGGCTACTAAGCAGTGTATATCCAGAGTTCTATTTTCCTTTGAACTATATTGCATATCAAGATGTAATAGAGCAGATCTAGGTTCAATATTTAGTTCAGATGTAGTTATTTTTTTAAACATGGTACCTGCATATTTCCATATAGGTAGGACCATCTGGCAATTTCTCCAAATGTGTAAACAACAACCATCCGTTTGGCCACATTTAATTAGGTCGTACATGGGGGTACATTTCATTCAATTTTTTTGGAGTTAGATACCACCTATTCATTATCTTATAATAATTTTAGGGTTCTCAACTAAGTTTAGACAATTAGTCTCCTTGTTAATCTGTGCCAACGAGTTTTCCCAGTCATTTATTCTTATTGTAGTTACCAATTCCTTTTCCCATGATCCTAGTGCTGGTATGGTAATCGATGGAACCGCGTATCTAAGTAGGTCACCTGATCTAGCTATCACTTTTATTACTCTTTTGTAAGAGAAGATTGTTTATATATATATGTATAGGACTCCTCTATATAATCTCTCTCTCAAGAAATTCTTCATGTGTAAATATGTAAAAATCTCTCTATTAGGTAACTTAAAATGTATTGCTAACTGGGGAAATGGCAATATGTCTTGTCCCGTGTGTACGTCTTTTATTTGTGTATCCTCAATGTCTGACCACTGTTTTAAAGAGAAAGCTTTAATATTTTGTTCTAATGAGCTAATTTTACAGGATTTTTAAATTTTAAAAAATAGTCTTTTGATGCAATGACACTCCTGTAAGGTTTCAGAAAGAATCTTTGAGTTTGTATAAGAGATTTTCATGTGAGTCAAGGAGCTATTGATTCATAAAAAAAATTCTAGGTCTCTCTTTCTTGATGCTTCTGCTTCCAGGGTATACCATGGTTCTTTATGGGATGACTTATCTTGTAGTCTACAGACAACGTGTAATGATACTGATGTTAGCAGGTTTGGAGTCCAGCAGCCAGATCAGCAAGGTCTTCTGCCAGAAGTAGCCACTCGTTACCCAGGTGGTTGAGCCCCTGAGCTTTGAGTGACAATCTGGTCTTTTAGCAGAGCTGTGAGGCTGGAACAAAGAGTATAAACGTAGTCAGGCAAGCCAAGGTCAGTGGGTAGGAGAAGGCAGAGTAGTGAGACGGTCCAAAATCGGTAACAGGTAAATAACAATCAATAGAAAGTTTGATATACTGCAGGCAGGAACCACAATAATCTGGCAAAGGTAGATTCACAGGAAGAGGCTTTTATAGGCTGAGAGTGAGCACATGACTTGACACAGGTGAGGAGAGTTGATGATAATAACAAGGCTTGGTATATTCATTGTAACTAGAACATAGGCTAAAATGTAAAAGACAGGCTAGCGAACCGGTAAAGAAGAGAGCTAGGAACATGGAAGTCAGTGTTCAAGTCCAGGCACGGTCAGTTCCTGACACAACATTACATATTTGCCTGATAAATCTGAACTATGTTGGGGAACACCATGCCTCCATTTTTAGTCTTCTTTGCTAGTATTTTTTGACTGATTCTTGTTTTTTTCCCTGCCACACATATGCATTGAATCCCTCCTGTATCATATCTAGCCATTGTTTGAGAGATAAGAGGGACCATTCTAAATAAATAGCACCATTTAAGAATTATATAATAATTCAGGGTATTTATCCTTCCCCACCAAGAGATTTCCAAACTAGACCATTCTTTCAATCTTCTATTTGTCTCTTTCATCAGTTTCATAAAATTTTATTCCATTAGACCATCTACATTGTTTGTGATAGCTATTCCCAGGTAGTTAAACTCTTTTTTGGTCCATGTAAACTTGAATTGTTGCCGTAATTCTTTAATCACATTCTCCTGCATAAATTTATATTGTGCCATTGTTTAATTTTTATTAAGTTTATAATTGGAAATGGCTCCATAGTTCTCAATTTCCTCCATCAAACAGGGGAGTGAAGTCTGCAGGTCTGTGAGCGTTATTAAAATGTCATCTGCGTATAAAGATAATTTAAAATCTCTTGTGCCCGTTTGGAGACCCGTAATGTTCTTATTATTCCTAATTCTTATTGCTAAGGGCTCGGGTTTTAATACACAAAAGAGAGGTGAAAGGGGACATCCCTGTCTAGTTCCATTTTTAAGACTATACCATTCTGAGCACATGTTAGGTCCTACTGTTCTAGCCGAAGCACTAGAATAGAAAGCCATAATTGCCCTCAACAGCCATCCATCTATTCCATATGCAATCAGCGTCTTTCTCAAAAACACCCAGCTGACCCTGTCAAACGCTTTTTCTGCATCTAATGACAGGGTCAGCAGGGGGGCTCCTCGTCTTTCAGCCTGATCCAGAATGTCTATCATTCTCCTCATATTGTCATTTTATCGGCTACAAAGCCTACTTGGTCTGGATGAACTAACTTTGGGATGATTTTTTTTAATCTGTGAGAAATAATCTATGCAAATAATTTACCATATTTCATGTGGATCAGTGGTCTACAGTTCAAACGCGTCTACTATGTTTCATCTCAAGTCCCGAGTTAGGAGTTCTAGGCATTTATCCCATTTTTCCACCTTTTTTAGGTCTTTTGTTTGATAAAGTGAAATTCCTCTCTCCATCTTAAATTGATATTCCAGTTGTTTCTTAATCTCCACCCAACTCGGGACTTGTGGTGATTTCCATAGTCTACCTATTGACACTTTTATTGCGGTTAAAAAATGTAAAGTAAAAGCCTTCTCCCATTCCTTAGTACCTGGTAGATTTAGGTGCAAGAGAAGTATCTCCGGCTTATTTAACAACGGAATTTTTGTCATATATAGAAGCTTCCCCAACATTTCCTGCCACATCAATTTAAGGGGTTGACATGCCCACCATGTATGTAGCATGTCCCCTCTATCCTTATTGCATCTCCAGCATGTATCCGGTGCCCCCCGCCCCATCACCGCCAGGCGGGATGGCACCAGATACATCCTGTTTAGAATTTTATAATGTGATTGCACCAAATTTAGACACCTCACTGATTTATATGTCAAGAAAAGGGATTTTATCAAATCTTCCTTTGGTATAATAATACCTATATCACGTTCCCACTTAGAGAAAGCCGAGAAGTCACAATCTGCATTATCCAGATCTAGCATATCTTTTATTCTTTTTAATAGATTTTTCTGGTTGTTATCTTTTAGGATTTTCCTAAAAAGATTCACTTTATCTGATTTCGTCTTGTGCAGATGTTTTGACAAATAACCCTTCATCCTTAGGTAATTAAAAGTTTCACCTTTCAATTCTGGAAATCTATCCTGCAGTTCCTGGAAGGGAATAATTCCCGTATTCCCCCAAATTTCTCCCAGGGATTTCACACCACATTCATGCCAGGCTTTCAGATTTATATAATCTATATTACTTTCCAGCAATGTCAGTGGGAGCTCGTGAATTACATAGTTGTCAAACCCAAGTCTTTTCCTGTGTCTTCTCCACACGTGTAAAATATTGTCTAAAACTATCCCTCTACCTTTGGTTTGATCTTTTTCTTTACTCTTTTCCCCAGTGTACCAGAAAAGTTTGACCAGCTCTGATTCTCCGCCCAAAACTGCTTCGATATTATACCAAGCCTCGTTACTAGATATGTTTAACTGGGAGGTAACTGCATGGGCTAAAAGGCTTGAGTCATGGTATTGTATTATGTCTGGCATTCCCAGTCCTCCCTGTGAGATCTTTCTTTTTAAACAGTTTAATTTTAGTCTTGGTTTTTTGTTTTGCCACACAAAGTTCCTAAGAGCCCGTTGTATCATAGTGAGCCAACTGACTGGGGTTTCTATTGGGAGCATCCTGAAAAGGTAGAGCCATTTTGGTAGAATATAGGTCTTGACCACATTTATTCGTCCCCACCAGGAAAAACATAGGTTCTTCCAGTCGCTTAGTTGTTTGGTAGTAGACTTTAGCAAAGGGAGGAAGTTTTCCTCCATTATTTTCATTGGATCTGCCCAGATACTTATGCCCAGGTATTTCAAATTATCCGCCCAGACAAATCTGAATTTAGTTTTTAATTTAATCTCTAATTCTACCGATATGTTATTTGGCAGGGCAATGGTTTTATCATGATTTAATTTGTACCCAGATACCATTGAGTATATATCTATTTCATTCACTAAGCCTACCAAGGATTTATCAGGGTTCTCCATAGTCACTATAGTGTCATCCGCATAGAGGTTAATTTTTAACTCCTCACTTCCTATCTTTAGTCCTGATATCTCTCGGTTCTGTCTTATGGCTGCTGCCATTGGTTCCATCGTGATAAGGTATAAAAGTGGGGATAGAGGACAGCCTTGTCTGGTTCCGTTATGTAGGTTAAACCACTCAGTGGAAAAACCGCCTCCCAGTACTCTTGCGGATGGGGACGTATATAATGCCAGAATAGAGTTTAACATTCTTCCCTCAAAGCCAAAGGTCTCTAGTGAAGTTCTCATAAAACCCCACCTGACCCTGTCGAAAGCCTTTTCGGCATCCAACGACAGGGTCAGGAGGGGGATATCCTTTGCTCTAGAGTAGTCCAGTGTGTCAATCAATCGTCTAACGTTATCCGCAGAGGATCTTCCCGGTATGAAACCTGTCTGGTCCCGATGGATTATTGATGGTAATAATTTTTTTATCCTTTCTGCTAATACTGCTGAATACAGTTTAATATCTGTATTCAGAAGGGAGATGGGTCGGTAGCTGGTTACCAGCTCCAAATCCTTTCCCTCTTTTGGTATAGTAATGATGTTTGCTCTCAATAATTCTTCTGGTATAGGGTCGTTATTGGATAATGAATTGAACATCTCAGTTAGGTTCACCAATAGATCTTTTTTGAACACTTTAAAGAACAGGTTATTAAATCCATCGGGACCAGGGGTCTTGTTAAGCTTCAATTTATCTATACAGTAATTTACCTCCTCGGATACAAATGGACCATTGAGAGATTTTAATTGGTCTAAGTTTAGCTTGGGCAGCGTTAAATTCCTAAAGTAAGAGTCAATTAGTTCCTGGTTTGGTGTGTCAGGAAGATTGTATAGGGCCTGATAAAAGGTCTGGAAAGCCTCAGCTATCCTTTCTGGTATCATTACTACTCCTTCTTTTGTTTTTATTGAAGAGATCTGTTTTTTGGCCTCCTGTTTTTTAAGCCTCTTCGTCATCGATTTAGTCACTTTATTTCCGTTGTAATACCATGTTGTCTTAAATCTTTCTAGGGTTTTATTTGCTTTTTCTATTAACTGCTCCTTGATCTTATCTTCTATTACTTTTATTTGGTTCGATATAGATAGAGATGGGTCAGCTTTGTTTTGATTGATAAGGCCTTCTAATGTTATATAGAGGTTAGCTAGTTTCGGGAGGGATCTTCTTCTTTCCTGGATTTCTAATTTGATCAGATGTCCTCTCATAACTGCCTTAAAGGCGCACCATGTCATTGGGGGGCTTACTTCATTATGACCGTTTTCGTGGAAAAAATTAGCAATTGCTTGTTTTAAATATTGTATATTTTGCTTCTTTCGAATTAAAGCACTATCAAGTTTCCATTCAGGTCTAACTCTTACTTTTTCTGTTTCCAAAGCCAACCATACAGCACTATGATCCGACCAGGGAATGTTTTTTATAGCAATTTTCTTGACATTTTGAGTTACAACTCTATCTCCAAAGAACATATCTAACCTGGAATATGTCAGGTGCGTTCTCGAATAACAGGAAAAGTCCACCTCCCCTGGATGGAAGATCCTCCATAGATCCAGGAGAGGAAAGAGTTTAACAGTCTCTCTAAGCTTTTTTGCGTTATTTATGAGATTTTTGTCTTGGCCTCCGCCCCTACCTGACCTACGATCTAGATGTTCGTCCATAACACAATTAAAATCTCCCATTACCAGTACTATTCCTTGTTTTACTCTGTCTATTTTAACAAACAATTTTTGGATATATGAAGCAGGGGAGTGATTTGGGGCATATACATTTACTAATGTGTAAACTTTGTCTCTAATTTTGCATATTATGAGGATATATCTAGCGTCTGGATCACGTTCTAAATATATAATTACCGGATCAATACTTTTGGAGAACAGAAATGCAACCCCTCTCTTTTTCTTATCAGGGAGAGAAGCACTTAATATCATTGGATAGTCCCTAGATTTTATTCTCAATTCATCTCCCTGCTTCCAATGAGTTTCTTGTATCGCACATATATGAACCTTCTCTTTTTTCAGAAAGTCAAGTACAACTATTCTCTTCTGAGGCGTGTTAATCCCACGCGCGTTAACTGTAAGCACTTTTAAACCACTCATATGAAGGCAGCTTTCTGGCACTCATTCCCCGACCTCCCTCGATCTCCATGGACAACTACATACATGACACAACAAGACACCAACAAATATACAATCCCGCATTGGTCCTTCTCAGGATCTAACTGCACAAACCCCTTCCCGCCCACCCGTGAAACTGAGCGTTCTTTTAAAGGAACGTCCAGGTCCACAATTAAATCCATAACTATTAATGGATAGAGTGTTGGTCTCTGGATTCACACACCCTTCCATCAGGCTAAGAGAAGAAAAAAGGAAGGGAAGAGAAGAGAAGGGGAAAAAGAAAGGGAAAGGGAAAGGAGAGGAGAGGAGGAGAGCAAGCACGAGCAAAAAGAGGGCAAGGGGACGAAGGGGCAAAAACCTATTTTTATCTTTAGTGAATCTATGAATCTAGAAACTTCTATCTAGTGCTCCTTGTTTTATGTGAAAATGTTCCCATCTGTGTGTATAACTATTTTACTTCAATTCACTTTATTTGTTTAGCACACCTATCTAATGTTTACCTATAATTATTAAGTGGAGTTAAATTCTTTTGTGTTAATTCCTTTTCCTATACATGTGATTCTATGCTTTAGAGGTAATCTTTATTCTATTTATTTTAAGTATAATTAGTTAGCCTAAACCCTCTCGCATCTCTCCCATTATTAAAATGTCTTTGTTTCCCTTTCTTTCTCCCTCCCTCTCCTTTATATTTGTGTATCTCCGTGTTTAAATAAATGTTGTGAGCTTAATCTTCTATAAAAACTATTACTTCTTTATAAAGTGCATTTTCCGTAGTGGTAAACTATTGGGTTAGATCATTCTTTGTCTTTCGATATAATCCTAGTTCGTTTCCCCTCTCTCTTAATTATCAATTTACAATACCTCCTCCCCTCCAACCCCCCCAAAATTTATTAATGTCAATTAGTGGATTTTAAAGTATTCCACCTCCCCCCCCCCCTCCACCTCCCCCCCCTCCTCCTCCCCCCGTATTATTTATTTATTCATCGTTCACTCCCCAGTCAAATCATGATTTTTTTATCCATTGGGCTAAGCTCTGCGGTGAGGAAAATATCTCTCTTTTACCCTCATATAGGGTCATTACTTTAGTAGGGAAACCCCATGAGTATTTTATCCCCCTGCTTCTAAGTATCTGGGTTTCTTGCGCAAAAGCCTTCCGTGCTTTCCTAGTAAAGATTGATAGGTCGGGGAAGACTTTTATATTTCCATATGTTGTCCCCTCTAAAGATTTGCCCATCATAGCAGTCATTAGTGATCGTTTAAATTTAAAAGTCTGAAAGCATATAACTATGTCTCTAGGTATGTGTTCCGGTATCTTCTCCGGTCTACGAACTCTGTGGCATCTTTCCATCATGTTGTTATCCTTTGTTATGTGAAGGTCTAAAAACTGGAAGAAGTCTTCCATGAATTTCTCGAGATCTTTGTTTGTTATTTCCTCTGGTATTCCTCGCACTCTGACGTTGTTCCTCCTGCTTCTGTCTTCTTGGTCTGCCAATTTTGACTCTAGATTATCCATTCTCTTCTGTATTTCCTCAATGTTCTCTGTCTGATCCTTGATCTGATTCTCCATCTTTTTTATCTGAGTTTCCAGCTGTTCAAACTTTTTCCCCATGTTGGTAATTTCTTGTTTTATCTCGAGAATTGGAGAGTATTTCTTTCTTTATTTCCTCTGCTTGTTGTAAAAAGCATTTTTTAATAAACTCAGCCGAGATGCTTGGTAGAGATGCGGGCTGATCCCCCTGGCCCTCTGTATCTGATATCCGATCTCCCATATCGGAAAGTGACGTTTCTTCGTTAGCTGATATTTTTGCTTCTCCTCTGTTTGTTTGTGGGGAGAAAAAACCTGACAGCCTTTTTTCTGGCTTTTTATCCATTTTCTTTTTAGTAATTTGTTTAGGCTCAGCCGGTTTTTTTGATGCCATTCTATATTCGGTATTTGTCTCTGAGCAAATTTAGGAGAACTTTCCTTTCACGGACTCCTGGGGGATTGGGAAAGTCAGCAAATTAAGCAGCTTCTTTCGGGACCTACTTTCAATGCTGCAAAGTTTGTCAGCTTATTTCTTATTTTGGAACTTTTAATAGTTCCGTATATCCAATAAGATGTTAGAGAACCCCTTGTATATTAGTATTCCCAGAGTGGGTAGTTGATACTCTGAGGTTTCCAAATTCCTTTCCCGGATTTAATAGCTCAAATTTAGCAGCCTATTTCGATCCCTGCTATGATCTATTTGCAGAGTTTAAGGCTACAGCAGGATGTGGGGAAAAAATTTGGTTCAGATTCGGATCCTTTCTCACGGGTAGTTCAAGGCCCAGCAGCCTGTGTCAAAACCCCTGTTTACGGGGTATGAGTCACCAGTTCTTAGTTTATCAGATCTTACAGCTCATACTTCAGCAGCTGTGATATATTTGCAAGATTTTAAAACTTCAGCAAGGTGTGGGGGAAAAGTGTCACTAGTTTCCAGTTTATCAAATCTTACCACCCATACTTCAGCAGTTGTGATCCGTTTACAAATTTAAAGCTGCAACTCAGTGCAGTAGAAAAAAACTTGTTACCAATTTTTAAATTATCAGATCTTACAGCCCATACCTCAACAGCTGTGATCTATTTGCCAGATTTAAAGCTACAAGGTGTAAGGGAAAACATTTATCATCAGTTCTTAGTTTATCACTTCTTACAGCCCATGCTTCAGCAGCTATAATTTACAAAGTTTAAAGCTACAGCACAATGAAAGGAGAAAATTAGGTTCCGACTCGGGTCAAAGCCCAGCAACCTGTGTTAAACCCCTAATTACCGTGTATAAGTCCCCAGTTCTTGTTTATTATGTTCTTCCAGACCTTACTTCGACCGCTGTGGTCTATTTATAAAATTTAAGGCACCAGCAAAAATGTAAGGATAGATCAGGCTCTGCTTCACAGCTTTTATCGCTGTGTTTCAAAGTTTTAACAGCCAGTTTTGAATCCCTAATTAGAAGGTATAAGCCGCTAATTAATGGCTTGTCAAATCTTACGGCCTATACTTCAGCTGCTATAATATATTCACAGAGATTAGAGCCATAGCAAGACATATGGAACCACAGGTTCAAGTTCAAATCTTTTCTCACAATATTTCACAGTTTAATCCACTAATATAAGTTGCCACATCTTGTTTCCCAGGTCTTACTGTAAGAATTCAGCTGCTGTGATCTAATTACAGCCTTTTGATCCACTGCGGGATGCAAGAAAAGGACAGCTTAATAACTTGACGAATGATTAACCAGTCCACAGCTATATGCTTCTTTGAAACAGTCCCAAATATTGTCTAAACAACTATTATATTCCTCATATACGTTTGTTCCATCCTTATATTGTCTTAGCTCCCATATTTTACAAGGTTGGTGTATCACAGGAATTCAACAGTATTTTATTGCTACCTCGTGTTTTAGCAGTATATATAATTTAAATAAGACTTTTTGAGGACTAAATATTACCAGACTTTAGATTGTTACAATTCACAATTGGAAAAACATGTGTTGGATTGTTCTACACAAAATTTAAATGAGACTTAGCTTATCTGAGGATCTGCCCGTTTTCCCTCAGCTGGTTCTCAGTCAGGTAGTTCTAGTTTGTTTCCTCCTCTGACAATCTAGTTGCACATGTAGATTGTAGTCGTTCTGTACATGTTTAACATTGCTTTATGCACATAGCCAGGCTTCCCCTGCCTCTCCTTTACCGCCGGTTGACGTGGGTTTCAATGATTTCCTATCGCCAGAGAGCCAGTCATTCTCTCTGCCTGGTTCTCGGGTGCTTCCTCCAGAGGCTCAACAAACCCCGCGAAACACGTCCCCTACGTCATCGCTCCTATCTATGCAAATAATTTAATATCTGTATTAATTAATGATATTTGTCGATAACTTCTTACGTTTGTTGGGTCTTTATAAGGTTTCAATAACGGTAAAACGTTTGCTTGTAGAAGTTCTGCTGGGGGTCTAGGGATTATCGCGATTTTATTAAAAGCCCTGAGAAGACATGGTGAGATAGTCTTGCTATATAGTTTAAAAAAGCATTAGAAAAGCCATCTGGGCCCAGTGATTTATGGCTTTCTAATCTATGTATAGCCTCCTCTATTTCAACTATGGTAAATTGTTTATTTAGATCCTCTCTATATTGATAGGGAATTTTTGGGAGAACCATAGTTGCTAGATAATCATCAATCTGTTTAGTGTCTCCCCGGGTGAAAGGATTATTTTGGATCTGTGAGGGTTAAAAGCCGACAGTGTGTCAAAAAAGCTGATGTCTGCAGCAGCTTCTGGAAGGCCAGATCACGCCAGTAGCGTAATTGTTATGAGAATGGTCTTATCTTACTATTCCAAGGCTAGAACAGAGGTTTCTGGAACATCAACATATTGTCTCTGAAAGTTCTGTAATTCTCCATAAGAACGACTTTTGTAACACTATTTTACATATTACGTTTTAAGTGCATTTTCTTGTAAAACACGACTTTCTGCATATCCAAGTTATACAGTCCATGATAGTATTGCTTGAATTGATTTGCCAAATCCTCAGGGGAAAAAAATATATTATGATTCTCCACAATCTTATTAATTCTACTAGTTGCTTGTTTATTTTTAAGTTTTTTTAATAGGATCTTGTCCTTTGATTTCTCTATAATAATTATTAAGTCATAATTTGTGAATAGATCTTGCTACTTTTTCTTCAAATTTTTTATTTATCTTTATCTGAATATCTGATAGTTTAATCATATTGCCTTGGCTTGGGTCAGCTTTATTTAAATCTGTGAGTTTGTAGTATTCTATATAGAGTTCATTAAGTTCCATACCACTATCTGGTTTCAATTATTTTTCTGCCCTCATTATATATCCTCTCATGGTTGCCTTATAGGCTCACCATATTGTGACTACATCCACATCTGGAGTCATGTTTTCCTTAAAAAATAATTCTGTCATTTTGTCGAAATATTCTCTTATCTAGGGGTTAGTGAGTAAATAATCTTTTAATATCCATGTAGATCTCTAGCATTAAATCAAGGTCAAACCTACTGCGCTTTCAGCGCACAAAGCGGGTGAGTCTAGTGTCTTGGCCTGCATCTATCATACTCTATTCTTTATAATGGGGAACATCAGAAAAAGAAAAAAAAATTAGTAACTTTCTCCTTTCCCTTTCTATCTCCTTTTCCCCCTCCTCCCACTTCCCTAAATTTTGTTCCCTAAACTGTGATCCCTTTCTTCTCCCCCTCCCTCAACTCTATCTTCCCCTTAGTAAAAATTGACTGTCTATTTAGTGTTCCTTCTCTATGTGGTCTATATGGTGTTCTATCAGTGATCTATATATTTTACTCGTTGTGTTTGTGACTATACTTCACCTATGTACTTTTTATGTGTAGTTTTATGTGTAATTGTGGTAATGATCTATAAGTGTTAATTAGTGTATAATTAATTATTATTAACTTGTGCCAATCTTACTATAAATTCTTATCTTGTATCTGAGATTGTGTTGTGTTATAATACTCCTCTTTATGTGGAGGCGGAAGGGGGAAGAGAAAAAAAAATGAACGGCCTAAATCTAGCAACTAATAAACAGAGCTCGTCATGATGCAGCGGGATGCAACGTAGCGTACGTTCACGCTTCGAGAGGCGGGTGAGTCGATGCCGGGTCTCCGAAAGTAGCTCTGGACACTCCCTAAGGATCCGATCTATGGAAATCCACATATAAACTACAGATACCTTTATAGCCGGTTACACTTTCTGCCTCTCCAACCGAGGAGACGCTGAATAAGCCACACGGAACGGTTTGTAGGAAAAGGAAAGAAAAAAGAAAAAACGGAGGTGAATTCTACTACAGCCTGTGGAGCGGAAAAGAAAAGGACATAAGAACTAGAGTTTACGACACAATGGCAGTGCGGTAAACCCAAGTGGTTCTTTTTTTCTCCTCCCCCCCCCCCTTCTTCCGTCCTGAGAGACTAGCACCTACAAACCGGGGGGAGGAAAGCGTAAGCACTCAAACTAAACAACCGATACCCGGGGAAAAACTAAGCTCATTGAGTATAAAGAGGAGCAAAAGAGTTGCCCTTGTTTTCTTTGTATTCCTTTCTCCCACACCTTTTGATGAGAAAGCCTAATATACCTAATCAAAAGATTGCAGCAGGAGCAATACATAAGATAAAACCCTCCATTTATGACAACAGCTAACCTCTCGATCAAAGCCATAAAAAGGGCTAAAAATGACTTCTAAGAAAACCACTGACATGAAGATACAAAATAAAAGAGAAAAGAAAGATACAAAAGAAATAAGGGAAAACAGGAGATGAGATTATCTTTTCCCCCCCCACAAAATACAAAAGACATGCTAGATAAAACAGATACTGAAGACATGCCCTCCAGATGGGAAAAAGAGTCTAGCCCATTGAATGAAATAGTAACGCCAGATATTTTAAACACAAGTCTGAGGAGCATAGTCGATGAAATTAAGCTAGAGATGTCAAAAAATGCTGCGGACATAAAAAGTGAAATTAAAAATCTATCAGGTAGAATACAAAGATCTGAAGAAAAAGCAGATAATATGGCTGACCAAATTAAACTCCTTCAAGATGCAAATGGAGCTCTCGGGAAAAAGGTGTATTCATTGGAAAATAAAATTGAAAATATGGAAGCCCGCTCAAGAAGAAAACATTTAAGGTTTCAAAATATTCTAGAACGCTCACTACTAGAAAGCCTAGGAGAAACCCTGATGGAATATTTCAAATACCTGGGCCTCTAACCTAATGTTCATGACGGGATGATCGATAGATGTCATAGACTACCTAAACCTAAAAATATCCCAGAAGAAACACCCAGAGATGTGATAGCATGCTTCAATTCATAAAACAAAAAAGGAGCAGCACAGCAAGTCTTCTTATACATATAGCAGACAGCCAGGAGACTGATGCAAAAACAAGTTAAAAAGTCCCAGAGATGGGCATAAGTCAGTGGTGTACAGTGGGTCACGCAACGCGTTTTCGCCTTTCCTTAGGCTTCCTCCTGCTATATGTATAAGAAGACTTGCTGTGCTGCTCCTTCTACATTGTATATGTAAGCTACTTTGTTTCTTTAAAGCTTTTTGTATTTTACCTCTACTTTCTGCCACTATTCCTCCATATGGCTACTGAGTGAGAAGGAAGAGGATAATAGAAGATTCCAGCTAAATCAGATAAGCCCTGTCTCTTATTTATTTTGTGAGTGCAATTCACCACTTTTTATTGCAGCACCCCATATTACCTACTGGGCTACACTTTGTTTTTTGTCTCTTCTTGTTGTTGCATGTTCTGAGACATTTGGCATAATTTTTATGCTCCATCAATGAAGTGAATTGTTGTTTCAGGCAATTACATACCGTTTTTGCTCGAATATAAGACGAGGTTTTTTTCAGAGAAAATGCTCTGAAAAATCCCCCTCGTCTTACATTCGAGGTCTTCTTATAATCTGACCTCAAATTGAGGTCAGATTATAAAACATGGATCCAGGTCCCCAGCAGAGCTGCAGGGGACCTGGATCCCCCTCTCTAACAGCAGGGGATGTCTGCGCAATGAGCGCAGACTCCCCTGCTTCCGCCCGGCACGACCGCCGGGGCTTCTATGAAGAAGCCGGTTACTTCCGGCTACGTCACAGAAGTCCCGGCGAGCGTGCCGGGCGGCAGCAGGGGAGGTCTGCGCTCATCGCGCAGACATCCTCTGCTGCCCCACTAGCCACCAGGGAAAAGCGGGCAGCTGGGGGATGTCTGCACTATACGTGCAGACATCCTCCATGCTGCCCAACACCTCCGTCTATTATGACGAGCTGTCCACCAGGGAAAGGGGGGAGATAGAGAGAGAGAGGGGGGGGGGAGATAGAGAGAGAGTGGGGGAAAGAGAGAGAGAGAGTGGGGGAAAGAGAGAGAGAGAGTGGGGGAAAGAGAGAGAGAGAGTGGGGGAAAGAGAGAGAGAGAGGGGGGAAAGAGAGAGAGAGAGGGGGGGGAGAGAGAGAGAGAGAGGGGAAAAGAGAGAGAGGGGGGGGAAGAGAGAGAGAGAGGGGGGAAAGAGAGAGAGAGAGGGGGGGGGGAGAGAGAGAGAGAGAGGGGAAAAGAGAGAGAGGGGGGGGAAGAGAGAGAGAGGGGGGGGAAAGAGAGAGAGAGAGAGGAGATAGAGAGAGAGAGAGGGGGGAGAGAGAGAGAGAGAGAGAGAGAGAGGGGGGAGAGAGAGAGAGAGAGAGAGAGAGGGGGGAGATAGAGAGAGAGACTACGCTGGGGGGGGAGAGAGGCCGCAAGGAAATAAAAACAAGAAATGCATTTGTATAATATCAATTTTTTATTACATATTAAAAAGCAATTTACATATATACAAGTTAAACTTTTTTTTCCTATAGGGTAGTCTTATATTCAGGCTTTTAGTTTTTTTCCTAAAGGAATATACAAAGTTTGGGGGGTCGTCTTATAATCAGGGTCGTCTTATAATCGAGCAAATACGGTAATAATGAGTTAAAAAAATGTTAGCTAGGAATAGGAACATAAGGTCTCCCTCCTCTTGTTTTACCTTGTGTTCTCTCTCGGTCTAAAAATGTAAATGTATGCGTATATGGTGTCGACTCTATGAGTTTAAGAATTTTATTCTTAGTTGCTAGGTTTATTCAAATAGGTTTTGTACATAGAGAATTTGGAAGCTGTATGTTTTAAAGATGTGTTTTATGGATAATGTATGTCTAGTCAGGATCAGTGGCGTAGCGTGGGTTGTCAGCACCCGGGGCAAGGCAAGTAATTTGCGCCCCCTAACCCGTGGATTTTAGCACTCGAGTCTCTTCTACTAGATTAGTTAAAGAAACCCTTACCCCCCAAGCACATGTATTGTTTGTTATGAAAATACTTATGTAATTAAAGTAAAATGCATCTAAATACAAGTTTATTTTCCAACACTTTATTGAGTGCGAACATGCATTACACACATTCTCCACATTTTCAGCAGGTCTATGAATACAACTATACATATGTAGTAACCTAGCATGGGCCATGCTATTATATGTCGTCTCACTCACCATCGTAAACGACAAACAATATCAAGAACAAAAACTAAACATCAAAATGGAACCATACCCTGGAGATGATCCAAGACTGGGCTAGATGGAGCCAACTTCCTCAATCCTGTACCTCTAATGTTACCCCCCCCCCCCCCCCCCCCCCCACACACACACATATGCCATAATTGTTGTGCCATTCAGATGCCAGTAATATTGTAACTTTCGGATGCCAGTAATATTGTGCCAGTCAGAGCCCAGTAATATTGTGCCAGTCAGAGCCTAGTAATATTGTGCCAGTCAGATTCCTGCAATATTGTGCCAGTCAGATGCCTGCAATATTGTGCCAGTCAGAGCCCAGTAATAATGTGCCAGTCAGATACCAGTAATATTGTGCCAGTCAGATACCAATAATATTGTGCCAGTCAGATACCAGGAATATTGTGCCTGTCAGAGCCCAGGAATATTGTGCCTGTCAGAGCCCAGGAATATGGTGCCTGTCAGATGCCTGTAATATTATGCCAGTCAGATGCCTGTAATAGTGTGCAGTCAGAGGCCAGGAATATTGTGCCAGTCAGATGCCTGTAATATTGTGCCAGTCAGATGCCTGTAATATTATGCCAGTCAGATGCCTGTAATATTATGCCAGTCAGATGCCTGTAATAGTGTGCAGTCAGAGGCCAGGAATATTGTGCCAGTCAGAGGCCTGTAATATTGTGCCAGTCAGATGCCTGTAATATTATGCCAGTCAGATGCCTGTAATATTGTGCCAGTCAGAGCCCAGTAATATAGTGCCAGCCAGATGCCTGTAATATTATGCCAGCCAGATGCCCAGTATTATTGTGCCAGCCAGATGCCCAGTAATATAGTGCCAGTCAGATGCCCAGTATTATTGTGCCAGTCAGATGCCCAGTATTATTGTGCCAGCCAGATGCCCAGTAATATAGTGCCAGTCAGATGCCCAGTATTATTGTGCCAGTCAGATGCCCAGTATTATTGTGCCAGCCAGATGCCCAGTAATATAGTGCCAGTCAGATGCCCAGTAATATAGTGCCAATCAGATGCCAAGTAATATAGTGCCAATCAGATACCCAGTAATATAGTGCCAATCAGATGCCCAGTAATATAGTGCCAATCAGATGCCAAGTAATATAGTGCCAATCAGATGCCCAGTAATATAGTGCCATTCAGATACCCAGTAATATAGTGCCAATCAGATACCCAGTAATATTGTGCCAATCAGATACCCAGTAATATAGTGCCAGTCAGATACCAGGAATATTGTGCCAGCCAGCCCCCCCCCCCCCCGTACTTACATGAAGCGGCTCCGTGTCCCCCGCCGGATGTCTCCTCCGTGCAGTCTTCCCTCTTGCACGGAGGAGGGAAACAGACACCGGATGTGACGTGACGTCACATCCGGCGTCAGTTTTTTTTTTTTTTTTTTCCGGCCGTCGCATCCATCGGATGCGGCTTGCCGGAAAAAAGCGTTCACAAGCGCAATGCGCTGTGAACGCGGCAGCAGGGGCTGGGGGCCCACGGGACAGCTGCCTTGGGGCCCCCCAGGAGTAAATGGGCCCAGGGCAGCTGCCCCGTTTGCCCCGCGTTAAAGACGGCCCTGGCGGCCACGCGGCCGCATAGGGCTAGTGCGCCCCCCCAGATATTGCGCCCGGTGCGGCCGGCCCCCCCTGCACCCCCCACGCTACGCCACTGGTCAGGATGTGTGTTTTTTGTCATATTCAAACAAAATAATATAAATAAAGCATTAAAAAAAAGATTACTGTCTGTATAGTATACAGGCTTTTTTCATGTGTGATTTGATGCAGGCATTCTGCATAAATCAAATTTTTAATACCTGACTCAAGCCCTCCCCAGTAATTACTCTGCATGTTTACTGCAGGTGCGGCAGCACTGATTATATAGACACTGAGGATATAACGTTTTGCTTCATTTAGTCATTAACATTTGGAAGATGCATTTTGGGCACTTGACAGTCCCTTTATGCAAAGACCTTGTTATTAAATTTCAAGTTTTGGATGAAAGGTTTTGATATATGTTAATGTTTTTAAAACAAGTTGTTTAGTTTTGTTAAATTAATAAACAACCTCAATCTTTCTCTAATCTAGTGTGTTATTTTACGTTTATTTATTATCACCTACAGTGCACTTGATGCCTAGCACCAGATGGACACAGAATTTAAATACATAACTGATTAGACTGTACCCTACTTTCGTTTGTACTGTGAATTAGTTAAAGGGACTTTATTACCTAAAAATAGTTTTTAATGTGAATATAGAGAATAATATTGCATATAAAGAAAAACAATGTGATACAATCCCTTCAAAGGGATTCCATCACCTAATCACCTTTATAATGTAAATGGAAAGAATTCAAAATGAGAAAAAAAAAATATCAATGGAAAATGTGTAATTTGCTTATCATGCCAATTAATGAAACACCTTAAAACATATTTTATCTTTGCGTATGCACCCATTATTATTTCTAAGACAATGTATAGTTCACATTAGGTAATATTCTAGTATACATTCACAATATAAACAATTTTTAGTTGACGGAGTTGAGGTCCATTTAAAGTTAACGTTCCACGCTGAGGCAGAAAATGGACGCGTGTGTCGTAAAAGATTTACAATAAGATTGAGACATAAATACTTATTATCTGTATATTGTTTATATAAACCATTCAAAGTCAATGTTGGCTTTACAGGATTATTTCAAAGTTAACCTGTTTCACTACAAATGATCACGAAACCTTTTTACATAGCGGGATTTATAGGAACTGAAATGCCATGTTTCTCTTCTGGCTTGTGTTTCCATCAGGACATATTCCACTGAAACACCTTTCTCTTCCTATGCACACTTCCATTAAACCACTGTTAAGCCTAAGCGATCAAACAAAAAGCAGGACAATTCAGGTAAGAAAGGTTGATGTAGACCAGCCCATAATTAAAATGGACACCCACCTCATATATGACAGAAAGCGGTACGCAAGCAGAAATAAATAAAAAGAGTAGATGACAGAGCGTAAGGCTGTATTGTAAGACTAAGATAATGTATGTTTTCTATCATATTCCTTGCACTTCTTTTTCTGTTTTTTTTTTTTTTTTTTAAAACTAGTTGCTTACCATATAAGCACCCGTTTTGACTTCCGTCAGAAAGATACAGGGAAATGATACGACATTAATTACTTGTTGTGCTGATGACCTGGTATCATACTGGTCCCTTCGCACGACATTCGTCACTAGAAACACGATTTCTATAATTTTCCATAACTGTTAAAATAAGCATACGATGCATGCTACGAATTTATTTTTAAGAGGAAATGTATCATTATTCTCCCCAATAGACAAAGTACCAGGTGAGGTTACAGAAGTTTATTAATACATTTAAAGAGACGATTTTCTTCCGGTAAATGTTTTGATGGCAACGACTGTAGACTGTGTCACTATGATTTCAGATGCTGAGGGGCCAAGGGTGCCACATATATGTATAATATAAATTCTGAATCCGAATAAACTGACATAGAACACATACATATTCTGAATGGAATATACAGTATTATGACATACATGAAGGCTCCCAAAACACTCTTAATGTGTCTGGTGCTGTATTATAGTGTAGTTTTTACAATTTACTGTAAAGAGATCTTGTTATAGAAAGTAGAGGGACAATATTCGAATGGCTTTTCCTGGCAGAGTATATGGGCTAAAAAGATCCCAAACCAAGTAATTTTCAGTAAAGGTATTATTAGTTTAATTTATAAAGCATCATCATATTCTAGCACACTAGTTTCTTACATTATATTGGACCAGGAAAAACGTTATTGTCTCTTTAAAGCTGACCATTTTAATTCAAGGAATCCATACTTGTGTTCAGTTTGTTTTTTAGGTGTTGCAATATTTGTACTGAAAACTTACTTTTTGAAAGATTTCTCCTGGTTATCCTCACATAGAGATGGGATGCCCAGTGTGCATATGTGCTATGTTTTTGACTTTGTTGCTTTTTTACAGCAGTGATTGACAGTTACTTGATGTTGATGATAACTTCACTGTGATACTATACAACTGCAGGGAGCATCCCAGTGCATCTCTATAATTGGCTCCCAGGAGATGCTGTGGATATCTATTGTTTGCTTAGTACAGCACAGGTAATGGTGGGAGGCATGGACCATATCACTCAATGTGTACCATCTGATTGTAGCCCAAAACTTTGTGGATTCTGTGTGGGATCAATTCAAAAGTTAGATAACCAACAAATGCTTCACAGCAAGAAAACCTTAAATGTATCTATGCCACAACAATTGACAGCTTGATTGTGTGTTTCACTTCAACCTAGAGCACAATGTTCAGGATTGGAGTGACCAGGACAGGTGCACACACTGGAGTGAGACATAATAGCATGTACTTTAGGAGGCATCTGCATACACTTTTTTACATAACGTATGTGTGTATATATATATATATATATATATATATATATATATATATATATATATATATATATATATATATATGTAACATGCATACCTCTATCTATCTGTAGTAAAGACTACATCTGTAGTAGAGACAGAACAGCTGGAAGGGGGAGAGAGATACAGAACAGGGGGGGCGAGAGAAAGATCAGAGGGAGGGGGGAGAGACAGAACAGCTGGAAGGGGGAGAGAGAGATAAAGAACAGGGGGGGGGGGAGAGAGAAAGAACGGGGAGGGATGGAGAGAGATACAGAACAGGGGGGAAGGGGGAGAGAGAGAGATACAGAACAGGGGGGGAGGGAGGGAGGGAGAGAGAGACAGAACAGGGGGAAGGGGGTGAGAGAGAGACAGACAGAACAGAGGGGGAGAGAGAGACAGAACAGGGGGGAGAGAGACAGATGGGGAGGGAGAGACAGAACGGGGGGAATGGGGAGAGAGAGAGAGACAGAACAGGGGGGGAGGGAGGGAGGGAGAGAGAGACAGAACAGGGGGGGAGGGAGGGAGGGAGAGAGAGACAGAACAGGGGGAAGGGGGTGAGAGAGAGACAGACAGAACAGAGGGGGAGAGAGAGACAGAACAGGGGGGGGAGAGAGACAGATGGGGAGGGAGAGACAGAACGGGGGGAATGGGGAGAGAGAGAGAGACAGAACGGGGGGAGACAGAACGGGGGGGGGGGAGAGAGAGACAGAACAGAGGAAGGGGAGGATAGAGACAGAACAGAGGGAGAGAGAGAACAGGTATGGGGGAGTTAGAGAGAGACAGACAGGGCAATGAAGAGGAAAGGGACAAACATGGGAAGGGAGAGAGATACATACATGAGGGGGGGTACCATGGGGAAATCCCGCACAGGGCGCCGGAACACTTAAGGCCGGCCCTGTCGGGCAGAACACCTGTTCTGACAGATTTCTCGAGCAAATTCTCCTGCGCAATCGCAGGAGAATTTACTCATTGCGCATGCGCACAAAGTCACAGCTGATCACTCAGCTGTAACTTTGTAAAGACTGCGCATGCGCGAGCGACGCTACACACCTCACGCCCCCTTCACACCACGCTAAGGTGGTAAGTAACACTGGGGGGGGGGGGGGGAGTATATAAGGGGGCAACATAGGGGCATGAATCAATAATACAGCAGGAGGATCACAACTCCCATCAAGATGAGGAAGCCCTCAAGGCTCCCCCCCCTCACCAGGGTGCTTGCCCCTATGTTGCCCCCTTATGTTCCCCCCCCCCCCGTCCTGTTCTAGCGCCCGTTAATTTAACGGGCTTAATGTCTAGTACTATAATAATCTTCAAGTGTCTCTGCGTCCAGTCCCTGTGTCCGTGGGTTGCTAGGGCAACAGACTGGACGCAGAGACACTGCCCCACGGACAGCCGTTGCTGCAAGTGTGCACGCAGGATAGCAGGTGGCACGGCAAGTAGGATAGCAGGGGGCACGGCAAGTAGGATAGCAGGGGGCACGGCAAGTAGGATAGCAGGGGGCACGGCAAGTGTGCACGCAGGATAGCAGGGGGCACGGCAAGTGTGCACGCAGGATAGCAGGGTAGGATAGCAGGGGGCACGGCAAGTGTGCACGCAGGATAGCAGGGGGCACGGCAAGTAGGATAGCAGGGGGCACGGCAAGTGTGCACGCAGGATAGCAGGGGGCATGGCAAGTAGGATAGCAGGGGGCACGGCAAGTGTGCACGCAGGATAGCAGGGGGCACGGCAAGTAGGATAGCAGGGGGCACGGCAAGTGTGCACGCAGGATAGCAGGGGGCATGGCAAGTAGGATAGCAGGGGGCACGGCAAGTGTGCACGCAGGATAGCAGGTGGCATGGCAAGTAGGATAGCAGGGGGCACGGCAAGTGTGCACGCAGGATAGCAGGTGGCACGGCAAGTAGGATAGCAGGGGGCACGGCAAGTAGGATAGCAGGGGGCACGGCAAGTGTGCACGCAGGGGGCATGGCAAGTAGCATAGCAGAGGGCACGGCAAGTAGGATAGCAGGGGGCACGGCAAGTGTGCACGCAGGATACCAGGGGGCACGGCAAGTAGGATAGCAGGGGGCACGGCAAGTGTGCACGCAGGATAGCAGGGGGCATGGCAAGTGTGCACGCATGATAGCAGGGGGCACGGCAAATAGGATAGCAGGGGGCACGGCAAGTGTGCACTCAGGATAGCAGGGGGCACGGCAAGAAGAATAGCAGGGGGCACGGCAAGTGTGCACGCAGGATAGCAGGGGGAACTGCAAGTAGGATAGCAGGGGGCACGGCAAGTAGGATAGCAGGGGGCACGGCAAGTAGGATAGCAGGGGGCACGGCAAGTAGGATAGCAGGGGGCACGGCAAGTGTGCACGCAGGATAGCAGGGGGCACCGCAAGTGTGCACGCAGGATAGCAGGGGGCATGGCAAGTAGGATAGCAGGGGGCACGGCAAGTAGGATAGCAGGGGGCACGGCAAGTGTGCACGCAGGATAGCAGGGGGCACGGCAAGTAGGATAGCAGGGGGCACGGCAAGTAGGATAGCAGGGGGCACGGCAAGTGTGCACGCAGGATAGCAGGGGGCAGGCAAGTAGGATAGCAGGGGGCACGGCAAGTGTGCACGCAGGATAGCAGGGGGCACGGCAAGTGTGCACGCAGGATAGCAGGGGGCACGGCAAGTAGGGGGGAGAGAGATACAGAACAGGGGGGTAGAGAGAAAGAACAGAGGGAGGGAGAGAGACAGAACAGGGGGAAGGGGGAGAGAGAGAGACAGACAGAACAGGGGGAAGGGGGAGAGAGAGACAGACAGGGGGAGGGAGGGAGAGAGAGACAGAACAGCTGGAGGGGGAGAGACAGAACAGCTGGAAGGGGGGGAGAGAGATACAGAACGGGGTAGAGAGAAAGAACAGAGGGAGGGAGAAAGAGACAGAACAGGGGGAAGGGGGAGAGAGAGAGACAGACAGTACGGGGGGAGAGAGAGAGACAGAACAGGGGGAAGGGGGAGAGAGAGACAGAACAGGGGGAAGGGGGAGAGAGAGACAGAACAGGGGGAAGGGGGAGAGAGAGACAGACGGGGAGGGAGGGAGAGAAAGACAGAACAGGGGGAATGTGGAGAGAGAGAGACAGAACAGGACTAGAGAGACAGAACAGGGGGGAGAGACAGAACAGGGGGGGAGAGAGAGACAGAACAGGGGGGAGAGAGACAGAACAGGGGGGGAGAGAGAGACAGGGGGGAGAGAGAGAGAGACAGACAGTACAGGGGGGGAGAGAGAGACAGAACAGTAAGAAGGGGGAGAGAGAGACAGACAGGGGGAGGGAGGGAGAGAAAGACAGAACAGGGGGAGGGGGAGAGACAAAACAGTTGGAGGGGGAGAGACAAAACAGTTGGAAGGGGGAGAGAGAGAGATACAGAACGGGGTAGAGAGAAAGAACAGAGGGAGGGAGAAAGAGACAGAACAGGGGGAAGGGGGGGAGAGAGAGACAGACGGGGAGGGAGGGAGAGAGAGAGACAGAACAGGGCTAGAGAGACAGAACAGGGGGGGAGAGACAGAACAGGAGGGAGAGAGAACGGGAGGAGAGAGGGACAGGGGGAAGGGGTAGAGAGAGAGACAGACAGTACAGGGGGGGAGAGAGAGACAGAACAGGGGGAAGGGGGAGAGAGAGACAGACGGGGAGGGAGGGAAAGAAAGACAGAACAGGGGGAATGGGGAGAGAGAGAGACAGAACGGGGGGGGGGGGGAGACAGAACAGGGGGGGGGAGAGAGACAGAACAGAGGAAGGGCAGGAGAGAGACAGAACAGAGGAAGGGGAGGAGAGAGACCGAATAGAGGGAGAGAGAGAACAGGTATGGGGGAGTTAGAGAGAGACAGACAGGGCAATGAAGAGGAAAGGGACAAACATGGGAAGGCAGAGAGATACATACATGGGGGGGCGCCATGGGGGAATCCCGCACAGGGCGCCGGACCACTTAAGGCCGGCCCTGCTGACAGATTTCTCGAGCTAATTCTCCTGCGCAATCGCAGGAGAATTTACTCATTGCGCATTTGCACAAAGTTACAGCTGATCACTCAGCTGTAACTTTGTAAAGACTGCGCATGCGCGAGCGGAGCGACACTACCCGCCTCCTTCACACCACGCTAAGGTGGTAAGTAAGGGGGACATAAGGGGGCTAGAACATATGTGGACGGGGGGGGGAGGGGGACATAAGGGGGCAACATAGGGGCAAGCACCCTGGCGAGGGGGAGCCTTGAGGGCTGCCTCATCTCGATGGGAGTTGTGAACCCCCTGCTGCATCAGTAGTACAGCAGGAGGATCACAACTCCCATAAAGATGAGGCAGCCCTCAAGGCTCCCCCCCTCACAAGGGTGCTTGCCCCTATGTTGCCCCCTTATGTCCCCCTCCCCCGTTCCCCCCCCGTCCACATATGTTCTAGCGCCCGTTAATTTAACGGGCTTAATGTGTAGTATACTATAATCATGTGAGTCTATGAGTGGTCTAGCCAGACTCTCTCTTTCTCACACACCGTCTCTCTCTCTCTTTCTCACACACACCGTCTCTCTCTTTCTCACACATACTGTCTCTCTTCTGCAAACACCCTTACACACACACACACACACACACCTAGACACACACTGACACACACACTTAGACACATTGAGACACCCACACACAGTCACACATACACGCAGAAACTAACACACATTTCTTCTATTTTTTTCAACAACAACAACAAAAAAACCTTATAGTATTGGTCCCCCTCCCTGCTAAGTTACCTTTGTTTGCAGGGAGGAGGACGTTTTTGTTGGTGTCTGCAGCTGCAGACACCGTTTCTTCTGCCGGATGTTACATCCGGCTCACAGCCAGTCTCACAGCGCGACGGTGGCGGAGCTTGCACCCGTCGGGCTGTCAGTATGACCAGGAGGTGCGGTCACCGCAGGTACTCGCTTGTGGGCCACACCTTGCAGCTCTCCTCCTCACCCCCGCACCAGCATAAACCTCCGATTCTGGGACCATGTCCCAGATGGAGGAAAGCTCAGTGGGTAGATTTTTTTTTTTTTTAACAGTGATAGCCGTGGAGTCTTGGGGCTAAAGTATACTTTAGCACCAGGGTCTCCATTCGGGGCTTTGCACTTGGGATTCGGGGCTATAGCCCCAGTAGCCCACCCATAGTGACGCCACTGGCTGTCAGGATGCCAAAAGGAGGAAGACAAGGAAAGGATCATATGACCTATGCTGAAATGCAAAGAGAATGCGAAATGGTCCAAGACATATTGGCAAAAAGGACTGTACTACTTGGCAATTTATTGAACACAGTTGTTTTGGCCACCAGAACCTAGCCAAAACAATGGTGTTCAATTATTAAACCAACAGATTTGTGACAAGCTGATCTTTTAGTGAACTTTTATGTGAAAGATTTGTTTATGCATAATTATCTTATGTAAATATATATTCTTATGTGAATACATTTTATGTTTGTATGTGAAATAGCTTTTGTTCCACAATTAATTGTTAATATTGTTTTATAGTGCTCCTTCCCACCTTCCCACTTAAGAATAGGTGGAATAACTAAGTGGTCAATTAGGAATTTACTCCAAATATCTCTATTTTGTGGAATTTGTCTTGTGTGTTACTTTCACACATCACAATATTGCTCTAATTGCTCATGTCAGTTTCAAACTTGGACTTTTGACATAAACCATTCTTCGCTAATGTCCCATTTTGTAGCCAGAAAATTAAATTTACCCCATCTATCTTAGAAAATGGGAATTTGGTTATTACTTATTATATGTTGTAATTATTGCAATAGACTTGTTGACTATGCCTATTGTGTTGAAATCACTAAACTCCTAAATATCTCAATTAATACCAGATATGGCATCAATTGGTATCGGTTAACACTTGAACTGAAAAGCAAACCACCATGTGGAGATAACAAAACTCACATGTGGCATCTATCACACTGTTGGACTCTTCTTTTTAATTTGTGTGTTAATGATCTCCCAGAGGGCATAGAGAGCCATATCTCAGTGTTTTTGCTGATAACACAAGTAGGGTAAAACAGTCTGAACTAGCTGTAACTTCTAGAAGTTGGACAAATTGGGTAATTGGGTAGATAAATGGCAAATAAGATTTAATGTAGACAAGTGTAAAATTATGCATTTTGGGTACAATAATAAAAAAGAACATATAGTTTGAATGGTGTTTGCTTGGGGAAATATTTTAATTAAAAAGATTTGGGAGTATTTGTAGACAATAGACTTAGCAGTAGTGCATAGTGCCAGATGGCAGCTGCAAAGGCTAATACGATATTGGGATGTATTTAAAGGGATATTGAGTCATGGGAGGAAGATATTATTCTGCCTCTTTATAGGTCCATGGTAAGACCCCACCTTGGACCTAGGCAGTTCAATTTTGTGCGCCTTTTTAAAAATAAAATTGTGGAACTAGAGAAAGTACAGAGGAGGGATATAAAACAAATTAGGGGGATGGAAAGTTTTAGCTATGATGAAAGGCTTGAAATTTAAATGTGTGCATGCTAGAGAGACGGCAGCTTAGAGGGCCATTGCGAATGTTATATAAATATGTACAGGGCCCATACAAAAGGCTTTCTAAGACCTGTTCATTAACAGAACAGTACAAAGGACAAGAGGTCACCAGCTAAGACTTGAAGAAAGGTAATTTAGTCTACAACAGTGGAAGGATTTTTTTTTTACACTAAAGACATTAAAGGTATGGAATTCACTGCCTGAGGTGGTTCTAGCAAATATGTTAGATGGTTTCAAAAGCGGCCTGGATACTTTTTTTTTAATGAGCCAGAGCATAGTGGGCTATGCATGTTTGTATAGGCATTCACATTTATTTAGTGCTTGTTGACCCAAGGAGAAATCTGATTGTTTTTTTTTGCTTAATATATTTTTATTGGATTTTCAACAATAGAAAGTAGACATTTCAAAGGTAACCACAGGGAGGGGGGAAGGACATTCTGTGAAGAGATGTATATTTGTCGAGTATACAGTAGAGATAATAAGCGTATGTCACGAAACAGATTTGGATATCCACTATGATAGGGGTTCTTGGAGGGCCCTGGGGGCCAGAATACTCCCTGTGGACTATGGACCCTGTCTGTTGATAAATCAGTTTGGCGATACACACTTTGATGGCACCAGTGGAACCCTGTTTTCAACTGGACTTCAAACACAAGCAGTCAGGATGTCAGCCAAGATGTGTACCCTTGGGTACAAACCTTTGTCTCATTCACCGTGTTTCTCCCAGGTTAAGATTGTATCTCACCTTACCCATTGTCTTTATGTAAGTCATTCACAATAGGCACTTATGTGCAACTAAAGACACCAACCAGAGTTATTGAGGACGGAAACAACAACTTGGTTGGTGAGTTGGTGGACAAAGGCGGTAGTATCCAAAAACGAGGTACAGGAGGGCAAGGGAGGAATCCGGGTCAGGCAATCCAAGGTCGTGGGCTGGCAGCTGAGGGTTGAAGTCAGGAACAGGCAAGGGTCAGGACAGGCGGTTCAAAAATCGTAGTCAAGAATGGAAGCAAAAGTTAAGCAACAGGAATAAAAAAACTCAGCAAGGCACAAACAGTAGTAAGTAACACTTTACTAACTGACAGCTCCAAATACCAGAAGCAATGATACTCGGGTAAGGCATTATTTAAATAGGCTAGGAGGTGACTAGGAGGTGTTTTCTGGAGGTGAAGACTTGCGCCCGCCATATTAAAATATTGTGTCCCCCATCTTGGAGCTGTTACCGCAATGTTTTGAAGTTGCGTCCGCCATCTTGGATTTTCCACATGGCGAAATCATTGCAGAGGAGCAGCTGGATGTTGCTGAATGACTGGGACATTGTGGGACACAGTGGTAAGTGTGACAGTGATCCTCAATTAACAAGTTACTTTAAATGAGTTTACTCTGTATGTATCTAAATGTGACACCTTTGTATCCTGAAAGGTGTTAGGCAGGATTTCCCTTTTGTATGTCCTTATGTTAAACTTATTAAATCCTGTTTGTCTAATCTGTTTTTATCAAGATGTTCAACTGTATATATTCTCTGTTTCTCTGTATCAATAAACAGTTCTTCTGATTTTACTCAACATGACCGGTCTCGTCCGCTATGTTGGGGAAGTGCTAGCTATTTACCAGACCGAAGAAGTAATTTTGTGGAACTGATTCCGGTAGGAGCCACCTGTAGCAGAGCTGCAATATTAAATCCCAATATCTCCGCTGGTAAAATAAGATAATCCAAGTAAAGCGCTGGAAAGTAAGGCAATATCCCAAATCCCCCAGTAACCGGACGAAACACAGTTCTGGGAGTCAACTGATTAGTTTATTCACAGCTCCAGCATTTATGCAATTCCCCATGCAAGGGGTTTCCTTAATCCCCTTCCAGGGGCTATACAATAGTGGACTACATGGGGAACTGAAAACATAGGACATTTCTCCCACCATGCACTGCTGTACGGGAGGGGCACTCCCACTAGACTATCCTGTTAAGTGGATTATCCCTCCGTACAGCCGAACCGGGTTTTAACATAAAAATATATAACTTTGACATTATTCGTGGGATTACAATAAATGACCGTTTGGTAGATAGCCGGGGTCTGAGCGTACACTTCGTGAAACTACCATATGCATGCTAGCGGGTTTTGGCTGTGAGCCTATGCATGCTCTCTATTCTAAAACACACGAATACGTTTTTACACCAGGTTAACACAGCTATTTCAGACAACCTTTAAATGTTCTGCAATATGACCTAAAGTGGCTAGGTTTGCCACAATGCTCCCCCAGAACCAAGCCGGCATACACAGTCTGATCCCAACGGATCGGCTTGGGGATGTCCGGAGGAGTACTCACAGATCACTTCTCAAGGTCAGTCTGTCTAGATAACCCGTCGGAGTTACCGTTTTGCTTTCCTGGGCGGTAATGAATAGTAAAGTCAAAAGGCTGCAGCGCCAAACTCCAGCGCAGTAGCCTGGCATTGTCCCCTGCCACACGGTTCAGCCACACCAACGGGTTGTGATCTGTGAGTAGGGAAAAAGGTTGTCCATATAAATAAGGCTGCAACTTTTTGAGGGCCCACACCACGGCCAGGCATTCTTTCTCAATGGCGGCGTAGCTCATTTCACGGGGTAATCACTTTCGGCTTAAGTAAGCTACGGGATGTTCCCTGCCATCTGCTCCAACTTGGCTCAGCACTGCTCCCAATCCAAACATTGAAGCGTCTATGTGGACAAGGAATCGTTTAGTTGGATCAGGAGCAGCAAGTACAGGTGCATTGGTTAAAGCAGTCTTGAGTTGTTGGAACGCCTGATCACACTCTGGGGCCCAGATGACCTGTCGAGGAAGGTTTTTGCGGGTCAAGTCAGTCAGTGGTTTGGCCAGAGCACTATAATTGGGTACAAATTTTCGGTAGTACCCTGCAGTACCCAGGAAGGGTAGCACTTGGGTTTTTGTCCGTGGGTAGGCCACTTAGCTACTGCTTCAATTTTTGCTGGTTCGGGCTTTTTCTGTCCACTCCCTACCCGGTGCCCCAGGTACTGCACCTCCGCCATCCCTATGTGACACTTGCTGGGCTTTAGCGTCAACCCTGCCCCTCCGATACGGTCAATGACTGCTCCAATATGTCGCAGGTGGTCTGACCAGGTCTGGCTATAGATGGCGATATCATCCAGGTATGCACATGCATACTTCTGGAACCCATCCAGTAGCCGATCCACCATCCGTTGAAAGGTAGCCGGAGCGTTTTTCATCCCGAATGGCATGACGCGAAACTGATACAAGCCAAACGGGGTGACAAACGCCGACTTGGGGATGGCATCCTCGACTAGTGGAATTTGCCAGTACCCTTTGCATAAATCTATTGTAGTAAGGTACTGGCCTCGTGCCATTTTGTCTAGCAGCTCGTCTATCCGGGGCATCGGGTAGGCATCAGACACTGTTTTGTCATTTAGCCTCCGGTTGTCTACACAAAAGCGTGTTGTGCCGTCCTTCTTGGGTACCAGCAATACCGGAGATGCCCAGGCTATCGGAATGTTCAATAACCCCTAGCTGCAACATTTCCTCAATTTCCTTCCTCATATGTTCCCTGACCGCTTCTGGGATACGGTATGGGGTCTGTCGCATAGGTAGCTGTCCGGGGGTCTCAACTCGGTGAGTAGCTAGCGGGGTGTATCCTGGTAAATTGGAAAAAGTGGCTCCCTTAGCACGATTAACTCCTGTACCTGGGCACGCTCCTGAGGACTTAGCCGCTCCCCCAGCTGAACACCTGTGGAGGCCTCTGCCTGATATTCCTGTCAGGGAGCGGAAGATTCTCCTGATCCTCAGAGGTTGAAGCACATATCGCCGCCACGTCCTCTATCCTCTCGTGGTAGGGTTTGAGCATATTCACATGGAGCATGCGTCTCTTCCCTGTCCCTGAGCAGGGGCCAATCACATAGGTGGTGTCACATTTCTGTTCCACCACCTGATAGGGGCCTTGCCAGCTGGCCTGCAGCTTGTCCTTGCGAACAGGTTTTAAAATCAAAACTTTCTGTCCCACGTGAAAGCTGCGGTCTCTGGCTCCCCTATCATACCATCGGCGCTGGCGTTGTTGGGCCGCCTGGAGGTTGGTCCGTACGGTCTGGGTTAGTGCCTCCAAGCGGTCCCTGAACTCCAGCACATATGGTACAATGGGTGTCCCATCTGTACTACTTTCCCCCTCCCAGTGCTCCCTAATTAAATCTAAAGGTCCTCGCACCCTTCTCCCAAACACTAGTTCAAAGGGAGAAAAGCCTGTGGACTCTTGGGGTACCTCTCTGTAGGCGAATAGCAGATGGGGTAGGAATCGCTCCCAGTCCTTATGGGCCTCTCCAAAGGTACGGAGCATCTGCTTTAATGTCCCATTAAACCTTTCACATAACCCATTAGACTGCGGGTGGTACGCAGAGTTCACGATAGGCTTAATGCCACATATTCTCCATAGTTGGTGGGTCACCTCATCCGTTAACTGTGTACCCCTATCCGATATGATCTCCTGGGGGAACCCCACTCGGGAGAATACTTTCATTAAGGCCTCGGCCACTGTCTCGGCGTGGATATTAGAGAGGGCTACTGCTTCGGGGTACCGGGTGGCATAATCGACTATGGTCAAGATATATCTCTTGCCGGAGGGACTGGGTTTTGGTAAGAGCCCTACTATATCTACGGCCACTCTACTAAATGGTTCTTCAATGATGGGCAGTGGGCATAATTTGGCCTTGTGGCGGTCACCCCTCTTGCCTACTCGCTGACAGATGTCACATGTCTGGCAGTACTGCTGCACATCCTTGGATATACCCGGCCAGAAAAAGGCGTGGGTCAAGCGGTATCTGGTGCGAGTCATCCCCAGATGCCCAGACAAGGGGATGTCGTGAGCGATCCGAAGAAGTTCCTGTCTATATTTCTAGGGGACCACTAGCTGTCTAGTAGTCACATTCACAGATCCCCCCACTACCCTTTCAGAAATGCGGTACAGTAACCCCATTTCCCAGGTATACCGTTCTCCCTCTAATCCGGCCTGGTCGGAGATCACCCTATCTCTGTATACTTTTAACGTGGGGTCTATCTTAACCTCAGCCTCAAATTCAGTCGGAGTATCCCAGGCAACACGGGTCGTAGGAGGGTCACTGTCTCTTACCCGAGCCTCAGAGTGCGTTGCTGGAGCCGTGGTGTGAGCCTGTTGTCTTGTGGTTACTGGGTGGGCCTCTTGGAGTGGAGCTTGAGGAATAAAGGCGGAAGTCATTCGACCCAGGTCGTTCCCCAATACGACATCCGCTGGTAGTTTCTGCATCAGGCCCACCTCTACCATGCCCTCCCCAACACCCCAATTCAAATGTACTTTGGCGGTGGGTAATCTGTATACCACTCTTCCTGCTACTCGCACTGCTACAGATCCGTCAGTGTGTGCGGAGCCTGGAACCAAATGAGGGGCTACCAGAATCCCGGAGCCCTTGGACCTCTTTCCCTTCCCGAGTTACTAGCTGGCGATGGTGTTGCCTGTTGTCTGTGACTTGTACCGACATCACATCGTGTAGTATCCCCAGGGGCTCTTCGGTCTGATTAAGAAGTATCTCCTGGATTGCTGGCTCCGCTTGGTAGTGGTGGGCGGCTGCTCTTGGTGCTGGGTTCTGCCGTACCTGGCTCCATGCTTGGCGGCTCCGGTTCTGGGTACACTCTCTCGCCATGTGGCCCCATTGTTTGCACGTATGGCACTGGATATTTGCTCTGCCATTATATCTGGATAGTGGAGTGTGCCCCCCTGGGGTTGGCCGGAATGGGGTCGCTGTAGGTGCAGTAGGGCTAGCTGTGTGAGGTCGAGCGGTGGGTCCAGGGTACCATCGGTTGAGGTTACCGTGATGCCTCCTGGCGTCATAGTGCTGGTCGGCTAGTCGTGCAGCTTCTGTTAGGATGAAGGGTTTTCTATCTCTCACCCATTCCTGTGCCTCTGGGGACAGGCTATTGAAAAACTGTTCTAACAGCAGCAATTGCCGTAACTCCTTCATGGTGGTTGCTTGACTGGCTTGTATCCACCCCTGGGAGGCTTGGTCCAGTTTGTGGGCCCACTCTGCGTGGGAATCTTTCTCTGGTTTGCGCAACCCTCGAAACTTGCGCCGGTATGCCTCTGGGGTAATGGCGTATCTTTCCAGTATAGCCTGTTTCACCCCAGCATAATCTTTGCTGTCCTCCCTAGGTACAGCCCTATAGGCTTCTGCTGCCCGACCTGTCAGTTTGCCCACCAGTAAAGGTACCCACACTGCCTGCTCCAAATCATGCAAGTCACATAGCCTCTCAAAGTCTTGTAGATACCCATCAATCTCGTCTTTCTCTTCACAGAACATTTTAAACGCATGGTATGGGATCTTAGGCTTTACCTGGCTGACGACTGAAGCAGTAATAGACTCTGCTCAGGGAGGAGCATCCTGCAGTCCGTGTGCCATCACATACTCCTGCATATCCGCCATCAGTACTGTCAGTATTTCCAGGGGTACTGGCTGGGGTAAAAATTCCATCCTGGTCCTCATTTCCTTTTGGAAGGGGGTTTCCACCATGGCTGGTGGGGGTGTAACGCTGTGAGCTCTGTCTCCCTCCATCAATTCAGCAATCAGCACAGCTTTTGGCTTATTGCTGGCTATCTTACCCCTGGCTTCCAGTAGTTCCTTTAACGTCTGCCGTTTCAATGCAGTGTATTGCCATTCACTTTCCTGTTCTGTAGTTTCAATTACCCGAACACCGCTTTTCGGCTGTAAGGTTGGATCCCTCCGCTGCCACCAATTGTAGCTGAGTTGCAATATTAAATCCCAATATCTCCGCTGGTAAAATAAGGTAATCCAAGTAAAGCGCTGGAAAGTAAGGCAATATCCCAAATCCCCCAGTAACCGGACGAAACACAGTTCTGGGAGTCAACTGATTAGTTTATTCACAGCTCCAGCATTTATGCAATTCCCCATGCAAGGGGTTTCCTTAATCCCCTTCCAGGGGCTATACAATAGTGGACTACATGGGGAACTGAAAACATAGGACATTTCTCCCACCATGCACTGCTGTACGGGAGGGGCACTCCCACTAGACTATCCTGTTAAGTGGATTATCCCTCCGTACAGCCGAACCGGGTTTTAACATAAAAATATATAACTTTGACATTATTCGTGGGATTACAATAAATGACCGTTCGGTAGATAGCCGGGGTCTGAGCGCGTGAAACTACCATATGCATGCTAGCAGCTTTCGGCTGTGAGCCTATGCATGCTCTCTATTCTAAAACACACAAATACATTTTTACACCAGGTTAACACAGCTATTTCAGACAACCTTTAAATGTTCTGCAATATGACCTAAAGTGGCTAGGTTTGCCACACCACCCATCTAGTAGCCCTCCTGTGACAGCATACATGATCAATTTGTGCAGTAAATATACTATTTTGAAGTGGATATATACTTAGATCATCTAAGTGTCAGAAGTCAGGGGAGGGGTCTGTGGGGGGGAAGAAGGCGGGAAGTGGAGGGGGAGATGGGGAATCATGGGGGGAGGGATGTAAGGGCAGGGGTGGGTGTGGGGTAGTATACAGAAGGGCAGAGTAGAGCCGGCCTGCGCTATGTGGAATCCTCTTGGGGTAGAGCGGAACATTCGTCACTGTCTATAAATTGCTTCCAGTAGAACCATTGTTTATGATAGGATGCACTTTTCCCCTGAGAGGAAAGAAGTAGATCCTCTGCTATGTAGATCTTCTCAACCGAGGCAATCCACTGCTTGATGGTTGGAGGGCTTGTTTGCTTCCATAGACAGGGTAGTAGTGTTTTAGCAGTGTTTAGGAGGTGTATTGTGAGAGATTTCTGGTATTTTTGGATCGGTATCGGGGTGTGATGTAAGAGCAATGTCTGAGGCATAAGTGGTAGGGATTTGTCCGCTACTTTGGTAATGATTGAGTGTATTTTGCTCCAGAATGGTTTGATAGCGGGGCATTCCCACCAGATGTGTAGCAACATTCCTTTCTGTCTCTTACATCTCCAGCACACATCAGTACTGGAGGTATACAGTGTGTGTAGGGTAGAAGGTGTTCTGTACCAGTGGGTGAGAATTTTGTATGCATTCTCCTGGACTTTGGAAGATGTGGAGCATTTGTGTGGTAAGGTGGCTATCTTAGCACATAGGTTCTCGAGCTGTGTAAGGGTGGGGGTGAATGAGTGGGTTTTCGTGAGCGATCTGTGGTAATGTGTAAGCTGTGCATACAGTAGTTTTTTCTGTTGGGTATGATAGGGGGGGGGGGGGGGTAGTGAGCTCCATAAGGGTTTTGAAGGAGCCATTGTCCGATAGTACATGTCTAGAGTTGAGCAAACCCGAACCGCAAAGTCCCCGCCTGCCACTCATGGATGGGGACCGCGGGGGGACACTTGGTCCCCCCTCATTATTATATTAGGGTCCTCACCCGTCGCCAATGTGTGGGGACAATAGGTCCCCCCTAACAGTTGTATGTTCGGGTTCGAACACGAACCCGCCGAACCCGAACATCCAGGTGTCCGCTCAACTCTATACCCATCCTCGGGTAGGGTATTTTTTCTGTAAAGAGGGAGTCGAAAGGTCTATCGTATCTCCCTGGTTGGAATTCATCATTCACAAAGAGGGATATAAGTGGTGACAGCTTGTTGAGGAGACCCTTTTGGGTCTTGAGTTTCTTCCAAGTTTGGAGGGTAGGAAAGATGGTGGGGTGAGTTATGTAGTTCATCAATTGATGTATGTTTGAGACCCATGCTACAGTCGGTACTGGGACCTCTAGGGATCTTTGTTCAGTTGAGACCAAGAGTTTATGGACCGGTCTGGTCCATTCCACTATTCTCGTTGGTAGTGAGGCCTGGTAGTTTTTCTCTAGTTCTGGGAGTCCTAGCCCCCCTTGAGATTTGAGTTGGATAAGGTAATTATATCCCAGTCTGGGGTGAGATGACTTTCATATGAATTTGGTAATAGCTTGTTTCAGTTTTTGGAAGAATGTCTTGGGGACTGAAATTGGTACTGTCTGTAAGAGATATAAGATGCGTGGGAGGATGTTAATTTTGATCGTAGATACTAGATGTTTCTTGTTCCAGGAGTTCATGTCTCGGTTGATAGTGTCTAGTAATGGGAGGTAGTTCAGTTCATAGAGGGAGCATAGGGTCGTTTTACTTTGGTACCCAGATAGGTTATGGAGGAGTGCACCCATCGGAAAGGAAACACCACCTAAAGGGAGGAAACACCACCTAAAGGGAGGTGTGGGATGGGATGGAGATGTTGAGCACTATCGATTTGGTTGTGTTGATTTTGAAATTAGAGAGTGCACCATATTTGTTGAGCTCCATGTTGAATTGACATATGGGGCTGTGTAAGGGTGAGTAAAAGATCGTTGGCATACGCCGCAATAGTGTGGTGGTGAGGGCCTATGTGGAGGCCATGTAAAGAGATGTTGGCTCGGAACGCAGAGAGTAAGAGTTCTAAATTGAGGATGAACAACAGAGGTGAGAGGGGGCATCCTTGTCTGGTGCCATTTGACAGAGTGAGCGGCTTGGACAAGGTGCAGATACGTGCCGAAGGTGCATGATACAGGGCGTCAATCCAACTTAGCATGGCGTCACACAGTCTGATATGTCGTTGTTGATTGTTGTTCTCAAGAACTGCCAGCTCACCCTATCAAACACCTTTTCGGCATCCATGGACAAAAACATTAAGGGTATGTCATTGGTTTGGGAGTGTTGTATGAGGTCAAGCACTTTGATCGTGTTGTCCTTGCCCTCACGACCAGGGACAAATCCGACCTGATCCTGATGTATTAATTTGGGTATGTATGGGGTGATGCGGGAGCTGAGGATTTTGGCTAGTAATTTGACATCAATGTTAAGAAGATATATGGGGCAATAGTTTCGACAAGAGTCAAGGTCTTTCCCTGTTTTATGAATAATCGTTATGTGCGCTTCTTGTGTTTGTGTGGTTAGAGTGCCCCCTGAGGCTACACATTATTGCCTATTCCTATACCCAGAAAAAAAATTAGAATCTATTTACCAGGATGAGATGGGAGTCGAGGGCGTGATGACGTGAGACGCTTTGTGGGCGGAGCGTCTCGGAGCACTGGAGGGTTGGACATGAGCGGCGTCTCTGCTGAGGAGCGAGGTTCATCGGCGGCTTAGGAACGCTGAGCTGAGGGCGCCTTTCCTCTCACCTCACTTTCACGGATGATACTGGATGAAGCGCTCAACGTCCTGCTACTGATGTCCAGTGGATTGCACGCGAGCGACTTCCAGATAAGTTGTGTCAAGAAATTACATAACATGTTAATTGCCCCCCGTGTTAAAAACGTGTAATACTTCTGCATTTTCAACTTAAATCTCTAACCCAACTTACCTAGAGAGGATCAATGGGAAGCAAGTAGGTGCTTGCTGTGGAGTCATCTGGCAGAGGGGGGTCTGGCAACAATTAGAAAGGTTAACACTATATACCTGTTCTGTTTGGCTGACTGTCCTAAAGTGTGGATACTGCTCTAAAATGTTTCCGTTTGCCTGCTTGGTTTGAGAAAGTGCTTGGTATGGTCATCCTAGAGGATCTTATGGAAGTGGAAAATATCTGTGAAGTACACTATATTTCCCTATAAGCCTCTCATCTCGCTTGGCTGAGGGTCATAGGTATGGCCTTTCACTCTATCGTGTATTGAAATCACATGAGCCTCTGAAGTAAATGGTTCTTCTACACACGGGGTTAGACTGAGTATTGTATATACTCTTATTCATGTCCCGCCACCATAGGGCTACATAATAACTACTCGTTAGTCATGCTGTGCTCTTCATGCTGAAGGGTACAGGTGGGAGGCAATATATCAATATCTTTCTATCTCTTTAGTTCTATGTGTTTCGGTACTGCCCCATCTGGACCCCAAGTCAGTGGATACATTTCCCCATTATACTATAAATACTTGTTTGCCGGCTGAGGGTCATGGGCGTGACATTGCCTTAGTCCGTACTGAACTCACATTGACCCTTTGAGGTCGAATAGGCTCCCTTTTGGTGACGGCAAAGCTCTGGATATATTCTTCCCTTACGGTGGGGGGGTGCATGAGTTATCTATATTACCCAAATTACTGGCTGATTGAAGCAGGTGAGGATACAACCATAGCTAATGACTGACTGTTGGTCTCATTAATGTGAATGGGTTCATCTCTACGGGAGACCCCAAGTCAATCGAAATATACTGTGAATCTCACCACTTTTTCAAACTATACAGCCGTTGGGCTACTTAGTTTGTGAGCACTATCCTATCTTGTGCTGAATCTACACCGGTTCTTCTATACATACGGTCACTCGAATACCGGAACTGAATATCACCCCAATACCATCTTCATTCCCTGACTCATTGGCTGTCTATACAGATTCAGGTCCCTTTAAAGGATCTGTCCCATTGCTCTTGGGGACAATAATCTAATTTTGGTACTCTTATTGTAACGTATAGTACTTTTGAACACACACTTATTTTGCATAAATATACGTGATTAGGTCCCCGGGTGATCTGGAGGTCTATACGGGTACTAACTTCATCTACACTAATAAGGGTGTGAAATAAAGAAAGACCCTGACTAGTCCTAAGGTGGTGTACTTGGAGCCCTACTCCAACCTTCTGGGTTAACATATCATACCCTACCCACGGCTATTTCCCGGAGGTCCTAAGAGCTTTATAGAACTCCCTGCTTTTTCACCCTCGGCCCTCATTATGGCATCTAAACGTGGACAGGAGGGTAAAGTGGCCTCCAAGAAGGAGAGAGAAAAAGATAAAGACAAAAAAAAAAGGATTTCAGGTACTGGTCAAGAAAAGATTACAGCCCTGTTTTCTCCCCAGACAAGCAAACCACACGATACAATAGATGGCTCAAGGGATCCTGACATAACAACTATGGAGAAAACTGATTCTGTGACTTCCTCCCCGAGTGGTAGCACTTCTCCCCCTATAGGTATGACATTAACTCAAGATTATTTGCAGATCTGCTTAGACAACCAGCTAGTACTCTTTAAAAAAGAGCTGGAGAAACACTTCCGGGAAACAAACGAAAATGTTCTCAGTCTTGGGGAAAGGATCTCCCAATGTGAACAGAAAATAGAAAGTCTTGACTTTACAAATAAATCTCTCAACGACCAGATACAGGAGCTAAAAGAGTCACTGGACAAATTAGAGACTAAAGTTAATGACGCGGAGGACAGGGCTAGACGCAAGAACCTTAGAATCCGCTGTATACCGGAAGAGATTACACAGGTCAAATTGGGAACGTATCTAAATGATCTTTTTTCCACTTTGGGAGTTCTGGAAGCTTCACAAGAATCGAGTATAGAGAGGGCCCACCGTACATATAAACCTAACAACCTTCTGGAAGAGGTTCCACGGGATGTAGTTATAAGATTTTCTTCCTTCCACTTAAAACAAAAAGTCGTTGTAGCAGGAAAATTTTTTGAATACACGGACTTGTATTCAATTTTTTCCAGATCTATCACTCGCCACCAGAACCAAGAGAAGAGCCTTCGGGTTCTTTACCAAGGCCCTTCGTAAAGCCAACATCAGATATAATTGGGGTTTTCCACCAAAGTTATATATCAGATTCGCAGATTCCATACATACCGTAAATAACGTGGGAGAGGCGAGGGAATGGCTCCGTAAGCATAACACGGAACCCAACTAGAGAAATATCAACTTAGAGCACTCGTTCACTCACCAGGAAAATGGTGTAGTGGTTGGAGGGAGTGGAAAAAGGAAATTTTTGTTTATTTCTCTCTTTTTTTTTGTTTTGTTAATAATTTGTCACTGCTAAATAACTATTAATATCATGAGACACTAGAAACACAAACAGTGGTTAAGAGTTAAAAATATTTCAATAAGTTATTTTTTTTTTTTTCACGGTTGATAATCAATCACATCAATCACAGAAACACGACAGGGGTTAAGATATAAAATACACTGACGGATACATTTTTAATATCAGTCCACACTAGGGCAAAGTATGTAATAAACACCAGGGGATAAAGGAATTTATAGGCACTTTATAAATATTTTTTTTTTTTTTTTAGGAATCACAAGTATGACACAGGAAGAGCACCGCCCCCTTGATTAATAAAGGGTGACAGACTCAGTTTTCAACACGAGACACAGCCATACACAATTATATAGTAGAGGGTGGGATCATTTTTTACCTAAGAAAAATGTTGCTGTGGGGGATTTATGGTCAGATCCTATACCCATCTCTTAATTAGTCATGGTTAAACAACTATTAATAGTCATGAGACACGAGAAACACAACTATTGGTTAAGAGGTAGAATTATTCCGATGTTATTCTTTATTATTCTTTATGGCTAATACGGTTATGACAACACCAACAGCGGCTAAGACACAAAATATATTTGATTGATAAGCCTTTAATAATAATCCAAATTAGGGTATAAATACTAGGGGATATAGGAATTTATAGGTACAATATAAATTTGTTTTATAGGATATCACAAGTAAGGTATAGGAAGTGGACCACCCCCTTTGAACAATAAAGGGGTGACGGATTTATTTATAACACGAGTCACGCTTACACAGCTATATAGTAGATTATTTTTTTTATTTTTTTTTTTGCCTCTTCCCCTTCCTTTTTCTACAAAAACTAGCAGTATTTTGTCCAACCCCCCTGGTTTCCGAACAAATCAACCAGGGGAGGTAAGATGCATGTTAGATGCATCAAGGAGGAGGTAGGAGGAGATGGGGACAGTATAGGTTCCCTATCACCAGAGGGAGTGGGGTATGTGTTGAATGTTGTGGGATGTATGTCTAGTGTGTGTTGTGTTGCTCAGAAATTGATACTAACTATGAAGAATCAAAATGGGGGTCCTGAGATTTTTAACCTTAAATGTACAGGGCCTAAACATTCCGCAGCGTAGACTTACCCTGACCGAAATGTTATATTCAGAGAGGATTGATGTAGCCTGTATACAGGAGACACATCTCAAAGAAATGGACTCTACCAGATTGAGATCAGAGAGGTTCCCTCACATTGCATATTCAGCATTGAAGGAAAAAAAGCAAAATGGGGTAGCAATCCTGATTGCTCAGGACATTAAATATGAGCTAATTTATAAACAGAAGGATACAGAGGGCAGATTTGTGTTTTTGATTTGCAAATTGAATGATAGACTCTTTTCCATATTAAATATATATGCCCCTAATAAAAGGCCAATGCATTTTTTGAATAAGTGCAGGGCTCATGGATAGTGTTAGGAGACTTTAATCTGGTGGCAGATCCAGAGGTAGATAGGAAGGGATTTCTGCCTAGAGCCGTTACCCCTCAGATAGAGGTCTAGCTAGGAACTTTCATTCCATGCTGGGGAAATTTAAGCTATATGATACGTGGAGAGTGTCTAATACCTTGGAGAAAAATTTTACATTTTACTCTAATAGACATAAGTCCTTCTCAAGGATTGATATGATATTGACAGATCAGAATACAATTAGGCAGTGTAAAGATGTGCAAATTAAAACAACTGCGTGGTCGGATCACGATGCGGTGGTGTTGGCTGTTATAGACAATACCTCCAGAATAAGGAGTCCTTGGAGGTTGAACGACTTCCTATTAAACACCCCAAAAAATACTGAAGGAGTACAATCTATGACTCAGGAGTATTTCTCCTTTAACGCAAATGGCGAGACCAGAAACTCTATGGTATGGTGCGCTTTCAAGAGTGTGGCACGCGGGCATTTTATTAAATTGGCCTCTCAACTTAAAAATGAAAATGGCATGTCTCTGTCTGATATGAACATTAGATTGGCAGAAGTAACCACTCTGAATAAAATTACAATAGAGGAAGAGCGCACGAAAGAGATTAAAAAATTAAAAACTGAGATTAGGGAACAATTATATATTCGAGCCTCCAGAACTATGCTGTACGCTAAGCAGAAATGGTTTCGATTGGGGAATAGGGCTGACAAATTAATGACCAATCAGCTTAAAACGAATAACTTAAGAACTAGGATCTTTAAAATTATAGATGGTCAAAATATATGCCTATCACCCCAAATTATTGGCAAAGCCTTTGAAAATTTGTATCAGAAGCTGTATAATTTAGCACTACCTAAAGACTTAGAGGCAATGAAAGCCTTTATAGCCCAAACAAACCTTCCGAAGATTACCTTGCAGCAAACAAAAGACTTGGAGGCCCCTATCTCCATTAAGGAAATTAAACAATCCATCAATAAACTTAAAACTAAAAAAGCACCAGGCCCTGACGGTTTTACTGCCCAGTTTTATAAAAAAAATAGTTGATATCATTGCACCGCATCTAGCTAATACCTTTAATGAGATCAAGGATACACGTGAATTTCCCAAAGAGATGCTTCAGGCTAGTATAACGCCAATCCCAAAACAGGGCAAAGATTGTAACTATGTGAGTAATTATAGGCCAATTTCGCTAATTAACCTGGACACTAAGATTTATTCATCTATTATAGCGGACAGACTCAAGTCGGTGGTTGCATCTATTATACATCTGGACCAATCAGGTTTTGTGAGGGGCCGTCAGGGAATGAGTAATACTAGGAGGACCATAGATCTGACAGATTACGTAAATAAACACAATATACCAGCTGTTATTTTGGCTTTAGACGCCGAAAAGGCCTTTGACCGGGTTGACTGGACCTTCCTTGAGGAGGTCTTGAAGGCCTACGGTTTCGGGGGGGATCTAGTCAACTTGATCATGGCCCTATATACCTGCCCCTCGGCAAGGGTGATGAGACCTGGCCTGTGCTCGGAGTGGTTTGACGTGACGAATGGGACCCGACAGGGGTGTCCCCTGGCCCCCATTCTTTACGTTCTTTCTCTCGAGCCCATGGCAATTAGAATTCGGAGAGCCATGAGTATAAAAGGAATTCAGGTTGGAGGAGGAGTCTCTAAATTGAGTCTGTTCGCTGATGATGTCTTATTGACTTTAACTGATCCAGTTGAGTCGGTTGTCGAGGTTTTGGCGGAACTGGACCTATATGGACATTTCTCAAATTACAAATTGAACTTGCAGAAAACACAAGCCCTTAGCCTTAATGTTTCCCCCAATACCCATATGGATCTGATTGATAAGTTTCCCTTTGAGTGGGCACCATCCTCAATAAAATATCTGGGAGTATTAATACCCAGGAATACCTCCAGTATTGTGGAGATAAATTATGCCCCCCTATTTTCTGATCTTCAGCTGAAAATAGGGCACTGGAAAAGCTTAAATTTATCCTGGATAGGGAGACTGAATGTTATTAAAGCTTATATAATTCCCAAATGGTTATACCTACTGCGAATGGTCCCGTTCCCCTTATCTGCCACCCAATGCGACCAGTTTCAAAGGTTAGTGAGTAAATACATCTGGGGAGACAAAAAATCAAGGATAGCCAGACAGTGGCTGCACAAACCCGGACATAAAGGGGGACTTGGTTTGCCTAACCTAGCCAGATACGTTGAGGCTAGTATGCTGCTTCACGTTCAGAGACTACATATTCCTGAATCTCAGGATGAAGATTGGTGTAGGATAGAGCAGGAGATGGTGGGGACCACGCCCTGGATAGTATTCTATGGCTCAGTAGACCCAAGACTTTAAAACTAACAGCAACCTCAGGGAATAGTATTCTTAAGGGTATAAGGGATAAATGGCTAACCTTTAAGAGGAAAGCAGGTCTGTCAAATAAAATTGTTGGCTCTGTAGTTGTAAACGTAGTAGAAAAGCTTATTCCAGACCTTACCCTTAATTTAACCTTTAAAGAACATAATCTGACTTTGTCCCAACTAATGCAGGGTAATAAGATAAAACCCTTAAAACCGGTCATGGAAGAATTTAGACTACATTGGAAAGATGCCTACGGGACTCTGAAACTCTTGCATTTTACTAGACACCACATATTTCTCCCTAAAGACCAGAACCTCAGGAGTCTCTTAGAAAATATATTTAAAGACAGCCCAAAATCTTGTAAGTTAAAAAATTGGTACTCTATGCTGGACGAGATTAAACCCAGCTTAATACCAAAAGCCTGGGGGAGATGGTGCAGCGAGTTAAACATCTCGAGAGACAGGGAACTCTGGGAGAAAGTCTGGATCCAGACGAGAAAATCTACCCATTGTGTCAATCTGCAGGAACTGTACTTTAAGGTGCTTTTTAGATTGTACCTGGTCCCGATATCCGGGAGCAGGATGGATCCTACTCAGAGTTCCTTATGTTGGAGATGTCATCACTTTGAGGGGGACTATACCCACATTTGGTGGGACTGTCAGGGAGTCAGGGAAGTCTGGAGTCAGGTATTCCAGGCTCTCTCTGATCTTTTTAAGCGTTGTCTCCCAATGAGTATAGAGATAGCCCTTTAAACCTTAATGATCTCAAGGACGAAGAACGTAAACTGGCAGTACAGCTTTTACTTTCAGTGAAATTATGTATTGCACGTAATTGGAAACAGGCTTTAAACATATCTTGGGTTAACGTGAAAAATATAATGAACCATTTCGGGGATATGGAGAGGGGTTACTACAGAGTTAACAACAAAATGACACAATATTACAAAATCTGGCAGTCCTGGCTGGAAAGGTTCCCCTGAGTATCCTCTGCCCTTTGATAGGATTCAACTCTGATCAGCGACTCCCGGGAATACATATAAAGTATAATATTGGTCTGAGCAACACACACACATTTGTCTTGTTTGTCTTGTAAGTCATGTTTGTCCGTTTTCGTTTTTTTTCTTTTTTTTTTTTTCTTCTCAACTTGGCAAGAAGTAGGACGGAGCTTGACATAGCTCTTAACCCACAATCCCCACAACTAGTTGGTCCCTAACAATGCCCCAACAATCTGACTCTTTTGATTTATTAGTCCCCTTACCCTTCACTCCTTTTATTTGGTGCACCTAATATTATGATCCCTGTAGAGGTAGGGCGGGGGGTAGAAGGAGGAATAGTGGGGGCGGCTACTGGAAGGGAATTTGCAGTAGGGGGGAAGCAGGGGGAGGTGAAATGACACAATGATGACACTCTATCCACTTAATAACCGTCATAGTGTTTTTGGATGAGGCTGAGTGAGTGGGAAAAAAAAAGAGTGCCCACTGAGGCCAGTGCGTTGTATAGGTTGCGTTAAATAGTTGCGGGATCAGTTGGTCTCCAAAGGTTTTATAGTAAGCTATTATTAGTCCATCTAGGCCAAGGCTTTTCCCCTGTGGGGTGTTCTTGACTGCCAGTGCCACTTCCTCCGGGGTAACCGGGTCTTCTAATATGTGTGCGCTAGTGTCATCTAACTTGGCCTGCATGTGTTTGTCCAGATTTTCTATTGTAATGTGGAGTCAGGGTGGAGGTTGTAAAGGTCCTGATAATAGCGCTGGAAGAATTCCACTATCTGTTTAGTGTGGTAGTGTACTTGGCCAGTTCTGTCTTTTATCTTGGGTATGTACGAGGCCGTGTGTTTGTTTCGTAAGGCTCAGACCAGGTGATTGCCTGGTTTGTCGCCCTGAGCATAGAATGTGCCATGGAGTGTTGAGGTCGTGGCCTGCTGCATGCTAAATAATTATTAATGAAATAATTAATAAATATGTATTTAGACAAACAAGACTAACAGTACAACAATACATTTCTTTGATTCGAGAATACAGATAAATTATGTAAAGATGAATACCAAAAGACGTTGTGATATGTATATATATAATATACTTTATTTATACCTCTGGCGGTAAAAAAACAATATATCTAAAAGGATGTCACAAACAAAATTATAAACATACAACTGTTATATTCTATATAGCATTGTATTAATGTACTTAACTTCAGAGGTTCAGCAAAGTGTCCAAAATGGCTCTTGATGCCAGGTCGAGAAGGATGATTTTGAAAGAGGTTCTGCAGCAGTTTCTTTCTACTTTTAGTTACAATACTTGGCATTAAACCTTAATTTCTTAACCCTAGCTTCTTGGCACTTAAACTAAGTATGATGAATCACAAGTTTCAACATTGGATTATGGCACATTTCAAACCAATTGTTTTACATCCAAGATACAAACGTTAGTTCAAATATATGAATTATTTCAGGACATGTCTCTGTTCCAAATCAAGAACATAGCGAATGCAATCAGAAAAAAAGCTTTGCCTTTCCTTTCAAGACCGTCCCATTCATAGTGAATAACTGTAAAACAGAATTAACTGAAAATATAGACAGGTAACCAATAATGTTCCATACAAAAAAAAAACTGAACTGTGGATGGTCACGACATAACATTTGTAAAGTTAATCATGTCGACTTTGAGCCACTCTCTCCCCCGTTGTTCTTTCAGTCCCCTCCAGACTAATTCCCTCCAAGCAACACCCTCGTCGCCCTCTGTACACCCGTCATTTATTCGTGTATATCCAGAATGGGGTTGATTCCCTGCAATAGTTTTTGCTAATACCATGTGGTATATTTAAAAGTATTACGTATCTTAACTTGAATTGTATAATCCAATTGTGTAAAATATGTTATTTTTTTGTATGTATTTCCTTATTTAATGTCACACTAAACCATTCCATGTGAAACACATGATGTAATTTTGATTTAAACAAGGCAATCTGTGGTGGGTCAGGTACTATCCAAAAATGCAAGATTGTTTTCCTAGCTGCAGCAGTTATCAGGAATAATAGTCTAGTGTTACTTGTTTGGTGCCCTGTCTGTATGTCAAACATTGTTGTTAAAGGTGTTAGTGAAATTTTAACCCGGAGAGTTGCATCCATTTATGTAATTACCTGATTCCAAAACTCTTGAATCACCGTACAAGCCCAAAAGGAATCTGCGAAAATGTGAATTTAATGTCTGTTCATCCTGTTTACTGAGGAGAATGGGTAATACCTGTAAGGCATAGGACAATCTGGGACAACTCACCATTTTAAGCAATGCTGCCCTTCCCAGCAGCGAGTTGTTTAAATTATGCCAAGTTTTTATTCCTGGATAACTTTATGCATAGGTGTTTTGATATTGTGTGTGTAGAGTGTATTCAATTTTTTAGGTATACCATATTTGCTCGAATATAAGACAAGGTTTTTTTCAGAGCAAATGCTCTGAAAAAGATCCCTTGTCTTATATTCAAGGTCGTTTTATAATCTGACCTCAAATCGAGGTCAGATTACAAGACATGGATCCAGGTCCCCCGCAGAGCTGCAGGGGACCTGGATCCCCCTCTCTAACAGCCGGAGGATGTCTGCGCGATGCGCGCAGACATCCTCCCCTGCCGCCCAGCACGACCGCTGGGGCTTCCATGATGAAAATCAGAAAAGTCCCGGCGGAAGTTCCAGCAGCAGCGGAGGATGTCTGCGCGTATCGTGCAGACATCCTCCGGCTGCCTCCACTAGGCACCAGGGATATCTGGGCAGCCGGGGGATGTCAGCACGATTGTGCTGACATCCTCCATGCTGCCCAACACTTTCGTCTATTATGACGGACGTATCATGCAGACATCCTCCCTGGTGGCTAGTGTGGGCAGCTGGGGGATGTCTGCACGATATGTGCAGACATCCCCCGGCTGCCCATATCTCGCTGGTGGCTATTGGGGGCAGCCAATTGTGCTGACATCCTCCATGCTGCCCAACACTTTCGTCTATTATGACGGACGTATCGTGCAGACATCCTCCCTGGTGGCTAGTGTGGGCAGCTGGGGGATGTCTGCACATATCGTGCAGACATCCCCCGGCTGCCCACACTAGCCACCAGGGAGGCTACATTGGGGGGAGGGAGGGGGGAGAAAGACAAAATTGGGGGATTGTGGGGGGAAGACAGAACATATTTGGAGGAGGGTGGGGTGGAAGACAGACAACATTGGGGGTAGGGTGGGGGGGAAGACAGACAACATTGGGGGAGGGTGGAGGGGAAGACAGACAACATTGGGGGGAGGGTGGGTGGGACGACAGACAACATTGCGGGGAGGGTGGGGGGGAAGACAGACAACATTGGGGGGAGGGTGGGGGGGAGTCAGACAACATTGGGGGGAGGCTGGGGGAGAGAGACAGACAACATTGGGGGAGGCTGGGGGAGAGAGACAGACACCGTTGGGGGGAGAATTGGCACATAAAAGATAAATAAAAACAAAAAACAAGAAATGCCTTTTTTTATACGTTTTTATTAAATATGAAAAAGCAATTTACATGTGAATATAAACAAGTTAAACTTTTTACCTATAGGGTAGTCTTATATTCAGGCTTTTAGTTTTTTTCCTAAAGGAATATCCATAGTTTGGGGAGTCGTCATTTTGGCAGCCCAATGTACTGGAATCTGGGGTAATACTCTCAGTTTCCTCCCCGCAGCTAGATTCATTGCAGTTGATTTAGAAAAGTTAATTTGAAAGTCTGAGATTTCCTTAAATTGTTTAAATATTGTTAGTATTGGGGCCAGTGCTTCTTTTTGGTTTGATATATATATAATGTAAGATCATCCGCAAAGGCAGTGACCTTGATCACTTATGTGCCCTACCTTATACCAGTAAATTCCGGTATAGTTTGTAAGATACATAATAGGGGATCTAACACAATGTTAAATAATAAAGGGGATAGAGGGCATCCCTGACGGACTCCTCTGTACATAGTTACTGGTGGTAAATCATAGTTGTTGGTAGTGATACATGTTGTTGGAAGATCAAATAAGTTTCTTTACTTTTTAACTAGAAATAGTTTCAGAGCACTCTTTCCATGCTGCTTCCTGCTCATTCGACATGTGTTGTCTCTCCTTCCCCCATTCAAGCTATTGTCCAGTCTCTCCTCCCCCCCTCCAGGATTTACCGGGTGGAACAAAGGGTCATCACTCACTCCCTAGTGACACCTGTTCTTTGGAGTAATGCACTTCGTACAATGCTAAATAGATCAGGTATCAAATGGATGCCACAGTCAAATGAGTGGTTAATCTAAAGGGAGGTACTTTGTATCATTAATATGCACTTTTGAAGTTCTTCTGTGACGTGAATCACTAATAAATAAATTTGCAAGCCAAATCCAATACATGGAGTTTTTGCATGGTGTGTAGAATCCTGTTGTTACACAGGGTACAGAAAAAAGCAGACTGGCGCAGAATTGTGAGTACCTTCAATACAAATACAATAATAGTGTAATACTGTATAACACACAATACGTGAATAGTGGTATTAAATACACTCACAAACGTCCGTGAATGAAGATAATTTCAGATAAGACGTGGATTCCAGATAAAAATATGTAACATTTATTCTGTAAACATAAAAACAAGAAAAATACTGTGCAGTATCAAAGAAACAAAAACACGCTCTTGGCCCCAGCTACCAGTACACTCACAAACTGCAGATGGAAAACAGTCACATCAAGGAATGATCAGTTCCTTGGAGTTATGCAGCGTTGAACGGGCAGCAAATGTAGAGCAGAGTCCAGGGTTCAGACGAAGGTATAGTGTGAGATTCTCTACGCGTTTCGCCGGAACTCAGTGTCACGGCTTCCTCAGGAGAAAGAAGCGAATGAGGAAGCCGTGACACTGAGTTCCGGTGGAACACATAGCGAATCTCACACTATACCTTCGTCTGAACCCTGGACTCTGCTCTGTATTTGCTGCCCGTTCACCGCTGCATAACTCCACGGAACTGATCATTCCTTGATGTGACTGTTTTCCATCTGCAGTTTGTGAGTGTACTGGTAGCTGGGGCCAAGAGCGTGTTTTTGTTTCTCTGATCCTGCACAAAGTCTCTTTCTTGTTTTTATGTTTACAAAATAAATGTTACATATTTTTATCTGGAATCCACGTCTTATCTGAAATGATCTTCACTCACGGACGTTTGTGAGTGTATTTAATACCACTATTCACGTATTGTGTGCTATACAGTATTACACTATTATTGTATTTGTATTGAAGGTACCCACAATTCAGCGCCAGTCTGCTTTTTTCTGTATTGTGTTTGTTGAGCACTTCGGAGAGTGCTACAGAAGGCTGCGTTTTGTGTGGTCCTGCAAGTATTATTTATAATCCAATTTTGCACTTTGTTTATTGCACTATCACTTTATATTTTGCTCTGTTACACAGGGTAGCAAGGTCACCCCATAACTTAGTCTGTTCGAGAAATGCAGATGTTGAAAGAGTCCGTTTATGTGTGATTTCTAGTCATTTAATGTTTGCTAATACGTCCGTCATCGTTTGTTTATATCTTTTTCTTAAGTTGTGAGACTAGACTGATAAAATGTTTCCTCATCACCACTTTATGGGCTTCCCATATGTGTTGTGGGGGTTTTCTGGGGTTGAATTGTCCACAAAATAATTTTGTAAGGCCTTTTAGGATCGTCGCATTGAGCCTCCATTGTGTCATTTTTTTGGGAGTTGTGGGGAAGTTAATAAGGGCTTGTGTCGGTGCGTGGTTACGCCAGGTGATACTGTCTATTTGGGCCTGTACTAAATGGTCAAGATGTCTGTATGAGATGAATATGTAATCTAATCATGTGTATTTGTTGAGACGGTGGAAAGCGAAGGTGGATGCCCCAGTTGAGGAGTCCAGGAGAGGGTCTAGTGGGATGTTGAGGTCACCCCCAAAAGTGACCAGTCCTTCTGCGAAGTTGCTAAGTGCTTGTAATATGGAACATATAAAAAGAAGTTGTTTAGCATTCGGGGTATAAACATTAGCGATGGTGATCGTTTCAGAACACAGCCCTTCTGTCATTCCAGGTTGAAGTGATTGAGATGGGAAGTGACAAATCGCCATGCCCTTGTTTTTTTTAAAATGGGGAGTGAGTATAAAACATTTTGGTAAAGGTGGAATCTCGGAAGGTTGGCGTTTTGCCCCTACGGTAATGGGTTTCCTGTACGAGGGCTATGTCAATGCGTTTTGCTTTCAGCTCTCTAAGCAATCTGTTGCGTTTGCCCGGGGAGTTTAATCCCTTTGCATTAATGGATAAGATATAGAGATCGAGCATGTTATGCATGGTAGGTTTCAGATGTGGGTCTCTTGTCCAGAATGGCTGTGTTGCGCTCAAGCCTGCAAGACAGTACAATAACAGAGACATACGACTAATGAAATAATGCAATGAATATGCACTGTATAAGAACCAACAGAGGAAATGATTCCTTCCGGCTTAAGAGCTTGCATAAATAACATTATAAATGATAACTTGTAATGGCCTCAGGTGAGTAAACAGGTCAGGGCCTGTTAGTCTTGGGCGACCACATAAATCTGATTGAGACCTTCAAACACAGCAGTTCGGTTTATAGAAACATCATTGGTAATACGAATTCGACTTATAGTAAAACGAAACTCCATTGATAAATCGGATAAAGACAGCGCTCGGTTTTTAGTAAAACTAAATATAATACGAACACAACCCTAAGTGTATACACAAAGGCTCCCATTCGGTTATAGATAATACGAATGTTAGGATTTAATGAATTGAATTTGTAAGTTGTATTTCATTGAGAAAAAACGGATACTTTACACATGCGCACATCAATTTACAATGAAACGCATATTGAAACGCACAGACAGGTGCAATGAAGACAATGGACATTTAAATTCAGGTGGAACTGTTTATTTCAATTAAGTTTGGCTGGACGGGATTGGACAATGGAATGGGAGGGGGATATATATAGATGAACTACCTGTTTGTTCATTACACTCCACTCTGCTCCTGAGGAAGTCTGTATAGATGAAACGCGTAGAGCGGGGAGTGAGAGTGTTATTACCGTTTTTACTATATATTTTACTTATTACTAAGAAGGTTGCCCACAGCTGTCATCTCGAGGATTTGAGAGCACCCACAAAGCTCTGCATCATATAGAGTTCGACATTCCATCTGGAGGGGGTAACCTTTCTCTTTTATGTGATTTTGCACTTGAGCTGGTCCTCAGTGCCATTTACATTGTGAGTTTAATTTCAATAAATTGTACACTTTTTATACTTTACGCAACAGTATCACACTATTGCATATCCTTTTTATTTGTTCCTATATTCCATATGTCCACCCACGTCTCTGAGGAGGCATCCAGCTAGAAGATTGGAGATTATTCTCGACTTTTCGACTTCTGTATTTATTCGATTGGGCGACCACTAGCCCTCCCTCTCCCCATCCGGCATGAGTCCCCAGATGGTAAAAAAAATAAAATAAATGAAGATGAGAGGGGTTATTACGTGAGGTCACAGGTGTGTCCTTTTTTGGGTTTTCTCCGTGTATTTGTCCTGTGTTATGTTCTCTGCCTCCCATCAATCTCCATAAATTTGGTTGTAGAGTAGGGGGTCACATAGCGGGTTGTAAAGGTTGTAGGGGAAGTCCGGCGGGCAGTTAATCTTCTAAAGCCATGCAGCGATGAGAGCACAGATCATAGCTGCGGTGATGTAGGGGAGGTAGGTCCCGTGGGAGCATTCTCGCCGGAGCTGTTCATCTGATCTGGTGGCCAGCAGTCCGTATTTGGGGTTAGGCCACCGTGGAGAGTAAGGTGGGCGTAGGCGGTAAAGTTAATACCCTCTGTGTAGGCCTTGAACAGGCTCAAGGGCAATGTGCAGAAGTCTCCGTGGCATGTCTCAGTTGATCCCGGAGTAGGCCATATCTGTGTCCGGCAGTCAATTTTGTAGTGGGATGGTGGTCAACATGGATAGTCAAATAGGCGATGGGCATTGGGGGGCGGGGCTCACCTTGTTAGCAGTAAGTTGTGGCCATCTTAGACCACATGATCTGCTGGACCTGCAAAGTCTAGGGCAGGGGCACTGTTAGGCAGTCAGCGTCTCTGTTTTCTCTGTGGTCACGTGGGTCGGGATCCAAATGGGAGCAGTAGCAGGGGGTTTCCAGCTTCATATGCCACCCAGTCTGGAAGATCTGGTGCAGTGATGTCTAGGGCTCCGCAAATCTCATGGCAGGTAAGGGTGTAAGTTTTGGAGTCCTTGCGGGGAATGATTGCCAGTGGGAAACCCCAACGGAAGGTTATGTTGTTTTGCCGCAGTAGGTCTGTCAGCGGTCTAAGCATCTTCCGCAGCTGCAGTGTGGCCCAACCAACATCTGGCAGAATTTGAATGGGGTGGCCTTCATACATCAGGGGTTGATGCGAGCATGCAGCTTGTAAGATGTCTTCTTTATCAGTGTAGCGGTGGATTCTGGTGATAATGTCCCTGGGGACTGGGTTATGCAGGTCTTTTGGGCGAAGTGCCCTGTGGTCCCTATCCTACTGCAACTCCTGCCCCTCTTTGCGTAGGATTGAGCCAAGTATATTCTTGGTTAATGTGATCTCGTCCTCGGGCCTTTGGTTAAGTTATTCCTGCGTCCTCGATTATGCAACTTCAAGATATGAGTGGACATACGCGCAGTGAAAGTTTTCTGTTCTCGGACTTGTCTGCTCAAGGAGTCAACAGTGTTTTGAATGGTTGCCTGGTCTTGCTCGAGGGATTGGATTTTTTGGCCCTGTTGTTTGACGTCAGCTTTGATTTCTGAGAGTTCATCTCGGATGGCTAGTCGGGTGTGATCTACGACTGTAGCAAGTTCCTTTTTAATTTGCATTGAAAAAGTCGAGTAGTCCGTTTTCGTTGCAAGGTCTCAGCAGGAATTGCAGGGCTCATCGTGGGCCTGTGTGTTCGGGTCCACCTCACTGTCTGAGGAGTCTCGACATGGAAAGCTTCCCGCGTTTGAGTGCAGGCGCCATTTTGCGGTCCACTTCTATCATGCAGTGAGGGATTAAAAATGCCTCCATGGAGGTTGGAACTCCAGTTTTTTGGGGGTCCCCTGTGGTTGCGTGGGTCTTCTCTGGGGTTTCCCCATGTATTCTGCGTAAAGGGAAATGTTCGTGGTATCGTTCTCAAGGCTCTGCCGGCTGGAGCTCACTCTCTGCACGTCCGGTCAACATGAGCTTCTGGACACACCCTGAAATCTCATTACTTGGTGTCAAGAAGGATTTTTTCCCCCCATTGAAAGCAGAATTCAAAATTGCTGAAATAAGGTGCTTTTTGCCTTCTTTTGGCTCAACTGCGTAAAACAAGGAATACGAAAAGGGTTGAACTTGATTGCCGTGAGTAGTGTTGAGCGAATCCGAACCGCACTGTTCGGGTTTGTACCAAACTTTACGTTTTTTGGACCCCGGACCCGAACACGGATATTTCACTGTATGTCCGTGTTGGAGTTTGGGGTTCGGCAATTTAATGGCGCATTTTGAAAGGCTGCAGGTTAGCCAATCAACAAGCGTTTGACTTGTTTGCCCTTAAAAGCCATTACAGCCATGCCTACTAATGGCATGGCTGTGATTGGCCAGTGCAGCATGTGACCCAGCCTCTATATATAAGCTGGAGTCACGTACACACACATCACATGAGCTCTTCTTAGTGTAGGGAGAGGATGCTGCAGCTGTGAGGGACAGATTAAAAAACATTCTGGTGTTGAATCTGCAAACTACAGCGATTATTCAAACTACAGCGATTATTTAAATTACAGTGATTATTTTAGTGGGTGTTATACTACATATTTGTACCCTGACCTGAGCCCAGTGCCACAGAGAGTGCAGTGCACTTGCAACTGCATGTATGCCAGGCACATGACTTTAATCCTGTTCTGTTAGCTCAGTGGGCAACATCTAGGCATTTTTAAATACTGCAATTTGTTGGTGTTAAATATTACATTTGCGTCCTGCACTTCATATCTGAGAGTCAAATAGAACCGTCAAATACTGTGCTTATAGCGCACTTTGAAAAATTCTAATAGTTTTGGGTGGTAAATAGTACATTTGCGTCTTGCGGTGCACTTCATATCTGAGAGTCAAATAGAACAGTCCAATACTGTGCTTACAGCGCACTTTGAAAAATTGTAATTGTTTTGGGTGCTAAATAGTACATTTGCGTCTTGTGGTGCACTTCATATCTGAGAGTCAAATAGAACAGTCCAATACTGTGCTTACAGTGCACTTTGAAAAATTCTAATTGTTTTGGGTGCTGAATAATACATTTACGTCTTGCGGTGCATTTCTTGCAGTCCAATAAACAAAAAAACGACAGCAGGCTCTTTTAAAACTCATATGTTTGGGGGAAAAACCCCACAGCGCTGTTGACCCTCCTGGCAGCCATGCTTTAGATTTATGTTCTTCCAAAGCTAAAATCAAAGATTCCATCTAGTGCTATTTTATGGCTCAGCTGTATTTGTAATATGTATGTATTTTATGTTATTTTAAGTTATTTCCCTATCCACATTTGCTTGCAGGGCACTTGTTCTACTCTTACCAACATTTTACTTCCTTTTGCAGCCCTCTAGCACTTTCCATGACTTTTATAGAGGAATTTTAGTGGCCAAAAGTTCGTGTCCCCATTTACTTAAATGGGGTTCGTGTTCGGGGTCAAGTTCGAGCACAGACCCGGACATTTTTTCGAAGTTCGGCCGAACATGCCGAACCCGAACATCCAGGTGTCCGCTCAACTCTAGCTGTGAGCGTTTTTTCAACCTGATCTACTATGTAAAAATACATTCTAAGTGTCCTTTTTCTTTGGGCAACCGCCTGTCTCCAAGCCAGGTGCCAAGGATAAAGGAGTAAGTTGGCTCAACACTACCGGTATGTGCAAATGCTGTAATTTTTTTTTTTTTTGTTTAAAATATATTTATTTGTTTTTAAACATGTGATATAAAAACAGATGTTACAAAGGAATGCATTTGCAGTGTTTAGCTCGTTGAGACTTTGTTGAGACTTTGGCTAGCGTAAATGACTCAAGGCAAAGTGTAATTCATCATACAGGAAGGAGGTTAAGATGAGTCAGGTTTACATTCTTACAGGCAAAATAAATTGTTTAATACATCATAAAAACATTAAAGATGCAACATATAGAACCATAATAACTACAGTAACAGGTGCAATCCAGAGTTTCAGCGTAGAAGAAGAAAAAACAAAAGAGAAATGATATTTTCCAACAATACTTGGTCAGCTTGTCTTCATTTTGGTACCAGTGGAGGGGGTGACGCATGTTTCAAGTTAAAAATTGAATCACCATTAAGCAGGGACTATTGGGAACAAGATATGTGTTTTGTGTTTTCATTTTGATTGGTATAATTGTACTTATTGTTCATTGTAATTAAGTGTTCTTGCATAGCAAGACCACTTAATGTTATCTCACATATATATTATTAAGTGTTCTTGCATAGCAAGACCACTTAATGTTATCTCACATATATATTATTATTATTATAGCAAAATTTGCCACCCTAACTCCTCCCACAGTTTTTACACTACATAGACAAAAATTTACCAAAACGTGCAGATTGTTCCCGATCGGATTGCTATTACTTTGTGGAACGTTTCGCCGAATGGTTCACGGAATATTGTCGTTTTTGTGGCGCAATTTGTCCCATAGGAATGAATGGCAAAGCTAGAGTGGGAGCTGCCAAAAGCTGAAAAATCAGGACATGATTTCTAAACTGCCACCACTCCCTCATTTTCAAGCCCACCTACACAAATCTTATCTCAAAACGTTCAGCTATCCCTGGTGCCACTAAACATGTAAACGGCTAAGCCGTAGTCCTGATAGTTTTCACAATATGACCATTTGTTTGCAACCAACGCCGTCCATTGACATTCATTGAAACTTCACTCTGCAAAGCTCAAATTTGAAGTGAAATTTCTAAACTGCGGCTGTGCCTTCATTTTTAATACTTCAGAGACATACTATGCATCAAAATGTAGGTCTGGGTCTTGTGATTCTCACAATATAAAGCTCTTCGCTGTAGGATTGATAGTTTTTAAAATACGACCGTTTGAATATGGCAACCGCCAAAATACTCTGACCTGTGTCAAGCTGCAGCAGCAAGTGATGTCATAGACAGGGCCTTTTGAACACCTGCTAATGTTTTTATAAATGTATGGTTTAACCCCTTAACGACAGATGACGTGCCAGGCACGTCACGGCAAATCGAGGACTTGCCGACAGGTGACGTGCCTGGCACGTCATGCACTAAACTGAGTAAAGAAAGCGACCAGCGGTCGCTTTCTTTACTCTAACGGTGTTGCTACAATGCCTCTAGGTAGAGGCATTGTGCAACACCCCCCAAAAGTGCAGGGGCGCGCTACGATCACTCCACGGAGTGATCGTAGCAGCCATTTAAAAATGGCTGCGCCCACTGCACACATGTGCTTAGAAAGCGAACGATCGTTCGCTTTCTAAGCATCTGCGGTGTTTCTAAAGTGCCTCGCTAGCGAGGCACTTAGTAACACCTTGATGCTCCCCAGAGCCGATGGTGGTCGCTCTCCTGAGCGACCCCATCGGCTCAGTAGAAGGGAACGCTGCCTATACAGGCAGCGCTTCCCTTCTAATGGCAAGAGCATCGGAAGTGAAAGTATTTCACTTCCGATGCTCTAGGGGGAGCCAATCGATGCCGGCACAACAGATCTATGTGATCTGTGTGCAGGCATGTATGATAAGTGCTCTGATGAGCACTTATCATACTGTCAAAGGCAATATTAGCAAATATTGCCTTTGACAAGTATTGATCTGCCTCCCTCACCTTACTAGTTATAGTAAGGGAGAGAGACAGATCAGATAAAGTAAAAAAATAAAATAAAATAATAAAACAAATATTTAATAAAATTTTAAACACCAAGGGCTTTTATAAAAGCCATTTAACCCCTTCCCTGCCATTGATCGCTGTGTACGCAGTGATCATACACAGCAGCACATTTTTTGCTGTCTGTGCATTTTTTAGGGGTTAATTTTTTTTACTGTAATTCATTACAGTATAAAAAAAAGCTCTTTTAAGAGAGATTAACCCCTTTCTTGCTGTAGATCACTGCCTAAGCAGAGATCTGACGCAAATGCAGCAATCTTGCTGCAGAAGCATTTTTAATTTTTTTAAAACTTTTTTATTACACCCGTCACGTGTTAATTATACCCGCTAGGGGACTACGTTTAACGTAATTTTTTTTTTTAAATAAGAGCTATTAACCCCTTCCTTGCCGTATATCACTTCCTAAGCAGCACATATGGTCACTGCCTAAGCAGTGCATATGGTCACTGCCTAAGCAGCGCATATGGAGCAATCTAGTCGCAGAAGGATTTTTTTTTTGCTATCAGCATTTTTTTTGTCAGACTCGCTAGGGGTTAATTATACCCACTAGGGGATTACGTGTATTCCTTTTGAAGCTGTCTGAACACGTGTATAGCGATCAGTAACAGCCGATCAGTGGCAAAGGTGGTTTGGTGATTTCTCAGATGAGCATCACCATTCGTCTGGTTCGATCAATATTGGTAAATATTGTTCTGACCCATATGGATCTGCCTCCCTCTCCTCACTTGAGTTTTAGTGAGGGAAAGAGACAGATCTGTATAACATAATTTTTTAATTGTAATAAATTAAATAAAATGTTAAAAAAATTGTGAGTCCCAAGGGCTTTTATAAAAGCCATACCCTTTGTATAGTGTAGTGTATTAACCCCTTCCCTGCCACTGATCACTGCACAGCAGAAATTTTTTTCTTGTCTGTGCATTTTTAGGGGTTAATTTTTTTGTACAGTACTACAAAGGCTCTTATAAGAGCTATTAACCCCTTCCTTGCTCTACATGTTCAAATTCCAAGTTTGAAAATCAAAAAGCGCACCTCTCAAATGTAGCCTTTCAACACCCAACAAAGCTGACAAAGCTATGCATGGGTGGTATCCCTGTGCTCGGGAGATGTTGCTGAACATATATTGTGGTATTGTTTGTCAGTGACACATACCGAAATATGTGAATTTGTGTCTAAAGTACAATGTATGTGGGAAAAAATACACAATAAAATGACTACCACAAACTTTGACAAAGGCTGGTGGTAGAATTGGTGCATGGAAAGTGTTAAAATAACACCATTTAAAATAGCCTAGGGTGTCTACTTTTACAAAATATATACTTTTTGGGGTAAAATACACTGTCCTACTTTAAAAAAAAGTCCCAAATGAAAGATGGGCTCAGGCTGGCTACACGTCAATATTCCAAGTTGAAAATGCGCACCTTCACAATGTGGCCCTTTTAGCCCCCAAACAACCCAACAAACCTATGCATGGGTGGTATCCCTGTACTCAAGAGATGTTGCTGAACACTTATTGGGGTGTTATTTGGCAGTGACACATACCAAAATCTGTAAATTCATGTCTGAAGTACAAGGTTTGTGAAAAAAAAACACAAAAAAATGACTACCACAAACTTTGACAAAGGCTGGTGGTAGAATTAGTGCATGGAAAGTGTAAAAATACCACCATTTGAGATAGCCTAGGGTGTCTACTTTAAAAAAATATATGGGTTGATGTGGTAAAATACACTGGCTGGTTTCAAATATGTCCCAAATGGGACATGGGTGCAGGCTGTCTGCATGTCAAAATTTCAAATTGGAAAACCAAAAACTTCACCTCCCAAATTTGGCCTTTTACCCCCCAAACAATCCAACAAACCTATGCATGGGGGGTATCCCTGTACTCAAGAGATGTTTCTGAACACTTATTGGGGTGTTATTTGGCAGTGACACATACCAAAATCTGTAAATTTATGTCTGAAGTACAAGGTTTGTGAAAAAAAAACACAAAAAAATTACTACCACAAACTTTGACAAAGGCTGGTGGTAGAAATAGTGCATGGAAAGTGTTAAAATACCACCATTTGAGATAGCCTAGGGTGTCTACTTTTAAAAAATATATGGGTTGATGGGGTAAAATACACTGGCTGGTTTCAAATATGTCCCAAATGGGACATGGGTGCAGGCTGTCTGCATGTAAAAATTTCAAGTTGGAAAACAAAAAACTGCACCTCACAAATTTGGCATTTTAGCCCCCAAACAACCCAACAAACCTATGCATGGGTGGTATCCCTGTACTCAGGAGAAATAGTAGAATCTATTTAGCATGTTTTTTCGTTCGCTATTGTCGATGAGGAGAAGTTGTTTCAAATAAAAACAAAGAAATTTGTGTATTTTTTTTTTTTTTACCATATTTTATTATTTTTTTTTAATAATATGATAAGATATGATCAAAAATATGGCATCCATAGAAAGCCCTTTTTGTCCCGATAAAAACAATATATAATATGTGTGGGTACAGCAAATGACGAAGAAGAAAATTACTGCTAAACACAAACAGCACAGAAATGTTAAAATAGCCATTGTCCAGAAAGGACAAAAATGTTTCAAAGGCTCTGTCCTTAAGGGGTTAATGTAACTGTGCAACAACGTTGCAATTAAATGTGCTATGTAAATGATAACAGTTACTCCGCCCACTCCAGTTGTAGACTACAGGTGGAGGCAAGAACACTTCACACAATTTCCCCAGAAATTGTAACTTTTCTAGTTATTATTATTATTATAGCAAAATTTGCCACCCTAACTCCTCCCACAGTTTTTACACTACATAGACAAAAATTTACCAAAACGTGCAGATTGTTCCCGATCGGATTGCTATTACTTTGTGGAACGTTTCGCCGAATGGTTCACGGAATATCGTCGTTTTTGTGGCGCAATTTGTCCCATAGGAATGAATGGCAAAGCTAGAGTGGGAGCTGCCAAAAGCTGAAAAATCAGGACATGCCTACAAGCCCACCTACACAAATCTTATATCAAAACGTTCAGCTATCCCTGGTGCCACTAAACATGTAAACGGCTAAGCCGTAGTCCTGATAGTTTTCACAATATGACCATTTGTTTGCAACCAACGCCGTCCATTGACATTCATTGAAACTTCACTCTGCAAAGCTCAAATTTGAAGTGAAATTTCTAAACTGCGGCTGTGCCTTCATTTTTAATACTTCAGAGACATACTATGCATCAAAATGTAAGTCTGGGTCTTGTGATTCTCACAATATAAAGCTCTTCGCTGTAGGATTGATAGTTTTTAAAATACGACCGTTTGAATATGGCAACCGCCAAAATACTCTGACCTGTGTCAAGCTGCAGCAGCAAGTGATGTCATAGACAGGGCCTTTTGAACACCTGCTAATGTTTTTATAAATGTATGGTTTAATGTAACTGTGCAACAACGTTGCAATTAAATGTGCTATGTAAATGATAACAGTTACTCCGCCCACTCCAGTTGTAGACTACAGGTGGAGGCAAGAACACTTCACACAATTTCCCCAGAAATTGTAACTTTTCTAGTTGGTATTGCTCTTGTTATTATCGATATGTTATTTTTAATTATATTTTTCTTCAGTATGGATAATGTGCTCTATTAAACCACAGATAATTCATCTCTGGTCATTGAATATTGTAGCCTGCAATAGAAAAGCATTAGTTAAAAGCCATTTTATAACTGAATAAGTTTATTTTGTGTAAAATGAATACCATTAAAATCCTCAATATTTTCAGAAAAAAAAAAAGATATGTGTTTTGTGAACCATTTATCTACATCTGCTTTGATTGAGCGTAAAAGGGTACACAATTTTAAAGAATATAGGGAAACAAGGTCTCTTGGGATGTGGACACCCAGATATTTAATATCTGTAGTGGCCCATCTAAAGGGGAAATTCTTCTCTAAAAGGGGCTCTGTATCATGAGGTAGTGAGAGGTTAAGTATCTAAGATTTAGATAGTTGGACAAAGGTTTCCATCTCTCGCATGATGTTGGGCAGGGACAACTCAGGACAAGTGACAATCTATAATATATTGTCTGCGAATACAGATATCTTGTGGTGATGAGGTCCTATTTTCAGTCCGGTAATGTCGGGGTTAGTGCAAATAGCATGCAGGAATCGCTCCATTACCAGGACGAACAGCAGGGGTGAGAGAGGACATCTTATTCCGTTTGACAGGGTGACTGGGCCTGACAAGGTACCATTAACTTGAACACGCGCTGGTACAAAGGGATAGAATTAGATTGGGCATGGTGAATTAGGTTTCTAACTTCGATGGCATTGTCCCCAGGCTCCCTTCCTGGATGAGAGTTGGTAAATCGTCTTTAAGGGCAATTAGCAAGGATTTTTAGCAAAGTGTTTAAAGTCAGTGGTAAGTAATGAAATAAGGCTAATTGGGGATTACAGTAATGTAGGCTTCCTGGGGCTAGGGGTAAATGCCCCTCTAGAGCCAGGGAGTTGAATGCCTTTACAAATTGAGGGGTTATATGGGGGCAAAGGATTTATAGTAGGAGAGAAAAAGGCTGCCAGGGCTCTTTCCAGTAGGTGAGGTTTTATTGCCTGTTATTCTACAGTGAGAGGCACATCAAGGGTGATAGCACAGTCCAGGAGAATTCTGTTATGTAGATGTGTCTATATTTAATTTGATTATTTGCTGCTGAGCCCTTGCCTGTCCTGACCTAGCCTGTTTGCAGTCCGTCCTAACCCGTTTGCCTGCCTTGCGACTTTGTCTAGTGATTTTCCTCCATTGCTAGTTGAGATCCATGTTTGGTCATGCCTGCTGACTATTCTATTTTTTAAAATTCTTCCTGTATATTCCTGCTTTAGTGTGCGGTCAAAATCAGTGTGTCAAAGTCCTGGGTGCTGAGGCTCAACCATAGGGTATAATACCATTCAGGTGAAAAACACAGTTCTGCTTCTTATCCTGTTGCAGCAGCTACCAGCCCAGTCTCATTTATCAGTCCAGTGCCCTGAAAAGAAGGCTGCCAGTCCTGTCTCAGCTGCTAGACTTGTGTCAGCTCCCAGTCCTATCTGAAGTTCCATCTGGTCCACAGCATTGTGGAGTGCAGACAGACCCCACACCATGCCCTGCAATGAGGTTTATTCATGGTCTGTTATCCCAGGTTGTGTCTCTCATTACGCCTTGATATTCCCCTGGGAATATGGGTCTCTCGGACCCACTTCCAGAGGTGGAGGTCAGGCTGCAGGAGCACCGAGAGGGCGCAGGAAGATAGGCTCAGGCCCTCCAGGACGGAGGAGGCAAATCTGTGTGGCTGACAGACGGAGACACAATGGGCAGACTGAAGATCCTCTGAGGAGAATGTGTGTTCAGACTAGTCCACTACATAGGAATGGAGGGGGCGGAGCCACATCCTTAAACACACCCAGAGGCATAAAAGTCAACTCTGTTTTTTCTATTTCCACAAAGAGGACATTAAAAACAACATTTTTATTAGTGTCTCAAGGTAAAAGGTGGAAACCCACCAATATTAAATAAATAATTACAATCAGAATAATGAAACAAAAAAGAAAAGATATATATATATATATATATTGAATAATTTACATAAATACAAGGATGAAAATAATATAAAGCAAAACAATAGAATAGTCAGATATATTAAAGATCATATATCATGACCAAAATAATAATAGACAAAAAGCACACATGAAAAGTGTCCTGTAGTAGACACCTGTCTAGGAAAGACAAACAGCTTTAAACAGTGTTTTTTTATATATAAAAATAATAATGCATCCCAAAGTCCCCCATCCCTAGAAGACTGTAAGAAAGATAAGGGGGAACGGAAGGTAGTGTGTATCCCTAGTGTCCAATCAAATAATTCCTGTCTAATGACCAGTAACAGAGTGACTAGAGAGGGGGGGGGGGGAGGGAGCTGCGATACGAGCTATATGCCAGCGACAGGTAAGCAGGTAAAGTCTACATGTGAGGGCTAAAATATAAAAAAATAATAGAAAAGAACGCCGAACGCGCCTTTCGCCGTGGCGGCTTCGTCAGGGTCATAGATGTCTATGTCCATCTATGCCCCTGACGAAGCTGCCACGGTGAAAGGCGCATTGGGCGTTCTTTTCTATTATTATTTTTTTGTATTCTAGCTGTTGTTTTTAATGTCCTCTTTGTGGAAATATTTTTAATTTGGGTTACCCCCGGCCATTACCCGTTATGTAGCTTCTCTTTGTTTAACTATAAAAGTCAACTCTGCCTGATACAGAGACTACTTTTACCCCACTATCTGGTACCCCTGAACTCAGCTCATCCTCAACTTGAAGAACTCTTGCTCTTGCCCCTGCCTTGGTATCCTGTACCTATTCAGTGGCCAAGTTCAGTGGTGTTTGTAAGGGTTATCTTCCTGCAACTTTACTCTGTAACCAAAATCCTTATAATGTGTGTGTGTGTGTGAGTAAAAGTGTGTGTGAGCATGTGTGTGTGTATGATGTGTACGGTGTTGGCACTTTTGAGGTCTGCAAATCAGTTAGGGCACTCGGGCTCAAAAATGTTCGCCATCACTGACCTAAACAGTGCTTATATTGGGAATGTACACAATAAAAAATTATGCCTTGGTTTCTAAAGAGACGTTATTCATTATGGCTGTAGTTTTTTTCAAAATTCAACTTATACCCCGAGACCTCAGAAAATTGGTCCAAACTCAGACCAATTATTCCAAAATTCTTTGGATCCTCTGTTGGGACAATCACATCATCGGTGTCACAACAATTGGTGTAGTGCTTACCTGCATCTACTATCCGGTAGAGATGGTATGACCTTTGTGATCTGAAAAGCTTACAACTTGAGTGTTTCCTTTGAAACTGGAACTGATGTTACAAGGTGTTAAATGTTACACTCAGTTAGTTGCCAGCAAGTCTATCTAGCATAGGTCTGTATCCCTTCATAGATAGTAGGTTCTTTTGATATGCTAAGTGACCCTTACCTGTTAGAAGTCTTGTTCTGCAAAAGTCATCTCCAAAACATGCATGAATAAGAACTCACAGATTATTAATCATGCCTCATTTTGTGAATATTTAGACAGGGAATAGTACACCCTAAAAAATGAGTACAAATATAACCGGTGCAACTTGAGCCATTTGGAAGCTATTGTGAAGTCTGTGGTATAGAGTCATGGGTAGCAAGTGTGACATATCTATGGACTTCATAAATTGCAACAAATTAATAGAGGCAAGAATTATGTATGTGACATGCACTGGAGGGAAATTACAAGATTCCATATTTTGACTGGGGTAGTTCCAACACACAAAGGATAGGACACTTCTAGGTACACCTTCCCAACTCTGGGCCGACTTGGAAACCCGAGTTGACCTGACAAGCTATAAATCTAATGATGGAACAATGTCCAGTGTGCTTACTAGGGACCAAGATCTAATTTTGCGTTAGTTGCCATCATTTTCCTGGCCGCAGTCCCTCGGAAAGAAAATACTGGTACTCCTCCATCTAAGTGAGTAGTTAGGTTTTCTGTTAATTTCTCTTTTTTATTTTTATCTGTTTTGGTGTAAATAATTTGTCATCTGTTTTATTTTATGTATGCACTGTGACTTTTGTTTTGTTCATAATAAATATTCCTTTATTAAGTTCTGCCTTTACTTGGTAAAGATACTCACGTTACCTGATTAGACCAATTTATTGGTAATTTAAATTACATAGATATTGTGATTTAGCATATTTTGTGGGTTTAGACTAATTTGTTTGGGAGACCAAGGCACCCCATTTATAAATTTTCTTGGTGGTGGCAGTGTTAGGACTTTAGTTATATCAGTATAATTAAGTGTGGGTGGTGTTAAATGGGAGTTTTTATCATTATTTCTAGTCTAGGGCAGACAGACAGTAAATTGTAACCCTTGCACCACCATAACCCAGTCACATGCACTCTTGGAGTAGGGTGCATTTGTGACAAATTGGTGGCATTACGGTGGGATATTTAAAAAGATTTCCATCTTTTTTTTTGCTAGATTTGCTAGGTAATCCAGACACTGAAAAATTGTGTCTTCATTTCCAAAGTGCATAATTAGCATATTTACACCAAACAGCCCCCCCCCCCCCCTTCTTTGTTTTCTTTTGCTATCATTTGTTTGGGCAGTTTGCTAAATGGAGTACCAGGCACAGTCCAAGGCAATGCTAGACCAGCTTTGCTATGAGAGATTGATTTCCTGCTCGGGAAAAACCAAAGAGGAGCTAGTACAAGCATTGGTGGATTATAACTTTTAACAAGCAACACCAAGTGATGCCTCAAACACTTCTGAGGGAGGCATTGTCACAAAGGAGATACCTGCAGCTATTGTTATGGATGTACCCAGATCAGGAGATCCCTTGGACTCTTATTTACAAACTGTCCATCCTTAAATATCAGGAGGCTGCAGAGCGCCAGGCTGAGAAGGAGAGAGAGAGGCTGCGGAGCGCCAGGCTGCAAGAGAACATGAATTGGGTGCAGAAGAGTCTCTCAAAGCAACAATGATAGGTGAGGCAGTTGACCTCTCTAATTCTGCCAATTTAATTCATGTTCTCTTGCAGCCTGGCGCTCTTTGGGTAACCACGGGCAGAGAATTTCCCAGTTTTGCACAAAGATGGGGATCTGAATGTTTTCCTGCACATTTTTGAAAAGGTTTGCAGGCAGTATCAGTTACCAAAGGACCAGTGGGCAAAGTACCTCACCCCTGGTCTCAAAGGTCCTGCGCTGGAAGCATTTGCAGTGTTGCCGGCAGAATCTGATCAGGATTATGATGCAATTAAGGCTGCACTGCATAAATGGTACAACGTCACGCCTGAGGTGTATCGAAAGAAATTCCAGACTTTACAGAAATGTTCCACCGAGAGTTACTGTGAGGTTCAAGGATAATGAGTGTAGCGCTGGGTGGCGGGTAGGGAGATGGAGTGACCCAAAAGGTAAATCCAATTATTACGTTTGTTTGACAAGACCTGTCTTTCACAAAACCATGTTAACTTTAATGATTATATTCTGATTCAATATGTATTTTTGAGTGTATACCTTTTATCAATCCTTCAAATAATTTCCCTACTACGTATTTCAAGCTCACTGGCCTATAATTACCCAACTGAGATCCCTTTTAAATATTGGAATGACATCCGCCTTTCACCAGTCTGTTGGCACTTAGGGTTGCCACCTGGCCGGTAATTCAGAGGTAGGAGCAAGTGCCAGTAAAACTGAAACACCGGTCATTTTAAGACCGATATTTGTTTTGCAGGGAGAGGTGAGCAGCAAGCAGGGCACGACAAATACCGGGCACCAGGTCGCCATGGCACCAGGAAATTAGACCTGGTGCCCGGTATTAATCCACATGGTCCCCTTGCTGCATCTGTTTTCGTTGCTCCGGCACAAGGGGGAAGTCTGGATGAGGAGCACAGACAGAAAGCTCTGCCCGCTCTAGGAGTACACAAATAAGGCAGGCACCACCAACCTTTGCCAAAATTTGCAGCAAAAAAAAAATGTGATTTGTCACATAGATTACAATTTAGGTAAACATTACCTGAAAATGTGGAGGGCTATTTCCAAATAACACCTCAATGTGTGTTCAGCAACATCTCCTGAGTACAGGGATACCACCCATGTATTGGTTGGTTAGGTTATTTGGGGGTTAAAAGGCCACATTTGAGAGGTGCGCTTTTTGGTTTCCCAACTTGGAATTTTGACATGCAGAAAACTGCGCCCATGTCCTCTCTGGGACATTTTGAGGCCAGACAGTGTATTTTACCCCACAAAACCAAATATTTTTGAAAACTAGGTTTGTTGGTTTGTTTTGGGGCTAAAAGGAAACGTTTGGGATGTGTGCATTTCCAAGTTGGAATTTTGACATGTAGCCAGCCTGGGCCCACATTCCATTTCGAACATTTTTGAAGCCGGACAATGTATTTTACCCCATCAAACCATATATTTTTGGAAAAAAGACATCCTAAGGTATTTCAAATGGTGGTATTTTAATACTGTATATTAGTAAACTGAAGCCCTTGACGAAGCGCAAGCACGCAGGCGCGAAACGCGTTGGCATTCGACTCACTGGGTATCCCACCCGGGTCTAGGACACTTCAGCGCGGCGACTTCATCGCTGACAGTTCAGCACAGCAGTTAGAACGCTGAACTGCCAGCAATGAAGAATAACGCGGACGCGGCTATGTAAGAGCTGACAGTTCAGCGCTGAACTGTCAGCCCTTACAAACGTACCAGTGAAATAACCCCCCCCAATAAATGATTCCCCCCCAAAGTGCCCCCCCAAACCCTAATACTAAAATTAACCTCAAAACCCAATACTAAAATTAACCCCCTAAACCCTAATACTAACCCCCTAAACCCTAATACTAACCCCCGAACCCTAATACTAACCCCCTAAACCCTAATACTAACCCCCTAAACCCTAATACTAACCCCCGAACCCTAATACTAACCCCTTAAACCCTAATACTAACCCCCTAAACCCTAATACTAAAATTAACCCCCTAAACCCCAATACTAAAATTAACCCCGAACCCTAAAGACTAATTCTAACCCCCTAAACCCTAATTATAACCTCCCTAAACCCCAATATTAAAATTCTATTCTATCTTCTAACTTTAACACATTAAAATTCACCTTTAGCAATGAAATGTCCCGCGATGAAATATCCCGCGACGAGCTGTCATGTGGTGAAGTGACAGCGGTGAAGCGGATGCAGCCGCAATGAAGTGTCCCATCCCCATCCCACCCTGCATGCTCAAGCAAATAGCTGTAACGTTTATAACATTAAAAACATTTTGATACAGCACTTCTCTGCAGCCTTGCTTTATCATTTTTTCTCCAAGAGGACAACCCTCAACCCCCCTTCCTTTCCTCAAACTACTGATTACTTGCGGTGAGAGTACCGAGAGGTGGAGGAATATTGTGCAAATCCGGCCATTTCTAAATTTTTAACCCCCAAATAACATAACCAATCTATGCATGGGTGGTATCCCTGTACTCCAGAGATGTTGCTGAACACATATTGAGGTGTTGTTTGGCATTGACACAAAACAGGATCAGTAAATTCATGGCCGAAGTACAATATATCTGGAAACAAAACATTAAAAAATTCCTAACCAAAAATTTTACAAAGGCTGGTGGTAGAGTTAGTACATGTAAAGTGTTAAAATACCACCATTTGAAATACCTTAGGATTTCTAGTTTTCAAAAATATATTGTTTTGTGGGGTAAAATACACTGTGGCCTCAAAAATTTCCCAAATGGGACATGGGCGCAGGTTTTCTGCAAGTCAAAATTCCAAGTTGGAAAACCAAAAGGGCACCTCTCAAATGTGGCCTTTTAACCCCCAAATAACTTAACCAATCTATGCATGGTATCCCTGTACTCAGGAGATGATGCTGAACAAATATTGAGGTGTTGTTTGGCAGTGACACATAACTGGATCTGTCAATTCATGCCTGAAGTACAATGTATGTGAAAAAAGATTACTACCCAAAACTTTGACATAGGCTGGTGGTAGAATTAGTGCATGGAAAGTATTAAAATACTACCATTTGAAACACCCTAGGGTGTGTAGTTTTCAAAAATATATGGTTTTGTGGGGTAAAATATACTTTCTGGCTTCAAAAATGTCCCAATTTCTGGATGTCAAAATTCCAAGTTGGAAAACCAAAAAGCGCACCTTTCAAAGTGGCCTTTTAATCCCCAAACAAGCGGACAAACCTATGCATGGGTGGTATCCCTGTACTCAGCCTTTGTCAAAGTTTGTGGTAGTACATTTTTGGAGTTTTTTTTCCACATACTTAGTACTTAAGGCATGAATTCACAGATTCTGGTATATGTCACTGCCAAACAGCACCCCAATATGTGTTTAGCAATATCTCCTGAGTACAGTGATACCATCCGTGTATAGGTTTGTTGGGTTGTTTTTGGGGTAATAAGCAACATTTGTGAGGTGCGCATCTCAGTGTTCCAAATGGAATTTTGACATGTAGTCAAACTGCATCCATGTCCTATATGGGATATATCTTTGAAGCCAGCCAATGTAATTTACCTGCAAAATCCATATATTTTTTTTAAAGTAGACACCCATGACTCCTTGTGGCAAGGGTTCAGCAGCCACAGCTACATCACTAGAGGATGGATCAGAAAGCTGACCTGGGTCAAAATCGAACCCTGAGTCAGCATCCTCAGAATCAGTGACTAAGCAGTGATCTACAGCAAAGAAGGGGTTAATAGCTCTTAGAAGAGCCTATCTAATACATTACAGTACAAAGAAATTAATCCATAAAAAAGTGCAGACAGCAAAACATAGTGTTACTGTGCTAGGTTACTTAATTTACAGTGATCAATGGCAGGGAAGGAGTTAATACACAGAATGGCTTTCATAAAATCTGACAATTTTATTACACTAATACTGATCTGTCTCTTTTCCTCACAAAAATGTAAGTGAGGAGAGGGAGGCAGATCCAAATTGGTCAGATCAATATTCACAAATATTGATCTGACCAGGCAGAGGGGAAGCTCATCTGAGCATCCCCACTGCCTGACCGTCTGCCTGGCAGTCACTGATTGCCTCTGTGATGAGGAAATCGTGTGACTGCTTGAAGAGCACAGGAAGCAGCTACTTCCTGCCTCCTGTGCTCTTGCACTTAGAAGGGCAGTGCCATCTTGGTCACACAGTGACTTGGGCAAGTCAGCAAAACTTAAAGAGACTTAGGATGCGATTATTTCGCTTCCTATGCTCTTTTTTTATTGCCCGTGCCTGTGCCTTTAAAACCGGCATTTCAATCGTTCTACGGAGCAATGGAAATGCCGACGGGCATTTTTTTCAGTATTGCACGATGCTTCCACATGGAAGCATCGTAGCAATACCATTTGAGCACTGAAAGCGAAAACAAACGCTTTCAGTGCTCGTTTTGGTGTAGGAGGGACTAGGTCCATCCTGTGTCATTAACACCTCGATACACAAGACAGACCTAGCACGTCCTGTGTCGGCAAGGGGTTGACTACAAACACACACGCATTCACACTTACCACACACACACACACACAGTGTCACACTTACCACACACACACACACTTACCCCCCCACACACACACACCACACATACACTTACCCCCCATACACACACCACACATACACTTACCCCTCCACACATACACTTACCCCCCACACACACACCACACATACACTTACCCCTCCACACATACACTTACCCCCCACACACACACCACACATACACTTACTCCCCCAACACACACTACACATACACTTACCCCCAACACACATTTATACACACACATACACATTTATACACACTCACATACATACAGTTACCCCACACACACATACACATTTATACACACACCCCACACTCACATAATTACACTTACCCCACACACACTCACTTACATACACTTACCCCACTCACATACATACTTACCCAACTCACTCACATACATACACTTACTCTACACACACTCACATACATACACTTACCCCACTCACATACATACACTTACACAACTCACACTCACATACATACACTTACTCTACACACACACTTACCACACACTCACATACATACTTACCCCCCCACACACATGCACATTTATACACACACACACTCACATACATACACTTACCCTACTCACTGACATACACTTACCCCCCACACACACATACACATTTATACACACCCACACTCACATACATACCGTATTTGCTTGAATATAAGACAAGGTTTTTTTCAGAGCAAATGTCTTATATTCGAGGTTGTCTTATAATCTGACCTCAAATCGAGGTCAGATTATAAGACATGGATCCAGGTCCCCTGCAGAGCTGCAGGGGACCTGGATCCCCCTCGCTAACAGCCTGTGGATGTCTGCGCAATACGCGAAGACATCCTCTGCTGCCGCCCAGCACGACCGCTGGGACTTCTATGATGAAGCCGGGTCCTTTCGGCTTCATCATAAAAGTCCCGGCGGAAGTGCCGTGCAGCAGTGGAGGATGTCTGCGCATATCGTGAATATTTAATTTTAACCCTATAGGCTAATTTAACTATGTAACATATATAATATAAAATATATAATATAAGGTTTTAATTAATTAAATATTTATTTTTATTTTTTCACATTGCTATGCTGTTTAACTACCACTAGGGGCAGTCAAGTAGCATATTCAGAGCGACGGAAGTGAAGTTACTTTCACTTACGAAGCTCAGACCTGCAGAGGGCATAGCCATATTGATCGTGGGTGCCCCAGATCAGAAATTTCAGTGCTGGCTATTGTCTCGACATAGAGGCAATAGACCAGCACTGTTAACCCCTTAGTGACAAGACATTTTCACCTTGACTTTTCCTTGGTGACAAAGGCTGTTTTGACATTTCTAGGGCGTTTGTGTTTAGCTGTAATTTTTTTCTTTCTCACATACAGTACCCACACAAATTATATGTTGTTTTTATCGTCATAAGAAGGGCTTTCATTAGATACCATTATGTTCATCATATCTTATAATTTACTACAAAAAAAATCATAAAATATGATGAAAAATTTAAAAAAACCCACTTTTTCTAACTTTGACCTAAAATATAATTTACACAAATAAAATCATTAAAAAAGACCCCATCTAAATAGTTTCTAAATGTTGTCCCAAGTTCAAAAATATGCATGTTTCCATATTTTTCGGTATTTTTTTACGAGTTATGGGGCAAAAACCAAAAATAGTGTTTTTTGTTTTTTTCCTATATTGATCTTTTGACCCCAACCCGAACCCAAAATTTAACCCTAACACTAAATTTAACCCCAACTCTAATCCTTATTATATCCCTTAATATTTTTTAACTTTAATTTAATTTTAACCCTATCCCTTATGCTAAAAAATATTTAATTTTAACCCTATAGGCTAATATAGCTAAATAACCTGTTTTTATTTAATTAAATATGTATTTTAATTATTTTCCATTGCAATGCTACTAAACTACCACTAGGGGTAGTCAAGTAGCATATTCAGAGCAACGGAAGTGAAGTTACTTTCTTTTCCGAAGCTCAGACGGCAGAGGACTTAGCCATATTGACGGAGCAGCATGCTCCGTCAATATGGCTTCCCACGATCGCTCCGTGGGGCGATCGTGGGGGTCCCAAAATAGAAATATCGGTGCTGGCTATTGCCTCGATGTCGAGGCAATAGACCAGCACTGTTAAAGCGGTTTTCGCGATCGTTGATCGCGAAAACCGCTTCATTCACTGCAGGACGTGCCAGGCACTTTGTCATTAAGGGAGATTCTCCCAGGACGTGCTTGGCACGTCCTTTGTCGGCAAGGGGTTATAGCGTTTTTTTCGTGAAAACCACTTAATTCACCGCAGGACGTGCCCATTGTCAGGAACGGAGTTCCCGGCAGGACGTCCCTGACATGTCCATTGTAGCGAAGGGGTTAAAGAAGTGAATGTAAATGCAGTGGTAATATCATAAAAATAATATAATAAAAGTGGGTAAAAATCAGTAGAGACGATCTCACCCTATTTGTGTTAAACAGTACACACATGAAAAAATGTATATTAAGATCCCTTTTTTTCCCCTTTATTATCAAAAGTAGAAAAGATATATATATATATATATATATATATATATATATATATATATATATATATATAGTGCTCTACATACTGACAAGTTTTAGTATTATCCAGAATTTAAAAACTTCAAGTATATCTATGGTTTCATAATTAAATTCTGCTTTTCACGACATACAGTGGATTCTGGATTCTTTTTATAAAATCATCCCAGTACCGGGCTTTGGTTTTTATTTCTGTCAAATTGGTAGTTTAATTGTGATTTAATCATCTCCCACTTTATTGGATCAGGGGATTTCCACTTCTTCGCTATCATTAATTTAGTCGCTGTCAATACGTGTATCAAGAATGGCATATTCTGTCTTTATGTGTCTGGGAAATTCATGTGTAATAATGCATGTTCTGGGGTTAGTTCCCATTCCTTTCCTCAGGTTTTTGCAACTATCTGTGATAGGTTGTCCCAAAGTAATTTAATACTGGGGCAATCCCACCAAATGTGCAGCATATCTCCTCTATGTCTCCCGCATCTCCAACACAACCATGATGATCCTGGGTACATTTTGGCTATCCTGTTAGGTGTCAAGTATCATCTGTTTATCACCTTGTGTTGGTTTCTCATTTAAATTCAAACAGTGAATATTTACGTATGTTAAATGTAATGCCTTATTCCAGTCAGTAATATCTATCTTGATCTTTAGATATTTCTCCCATTTTTTTAAGGCAGGTGGTTGGTTGTTAACTGTACTGAGTCTTATCCTGAGTCTTAATATCCTAAAAAGGATATTAAGGAACTAGAAAAAGTGCAAAGGAGAGCTCCAAAATTAATAAGGGGATTGGAGGATCTTAGTTATGAAGAGAGACTTAAAAAATTGCATTTATATACGTTAGAAAAAAGGCATCTCAGAGGGGATATGATAACATTATATAAATTTGTGCAGGGCCAATATAAAGAGCTCTCCAGTGACCTGTTCATTAACAGAAAGGTACAAAGAACAAGAGGTCACCCCCTCAGACTGGAATAGCAAAGATTTCATAGACAGCAAAGGAAGGGATTCTTTACGGTTAGGACAATAAAGTTATGGAACTCCCTGCCAAGAGAGGTAGTGCTATCAACCACAATAGATGCATTTAAAAATGGTCTGGATGTTTTTTTTAGGAAAGCAGAACATACAGGGCTATTAATAATAGAATATGCATTAATAAAAGAGCTTATTGATCCAAAGAGAAATCTGATTGCCTCTTGGAGTCAAGAAGGAATTTTTTCCCCCAGGAGGCAAAATTCGAAATAGCTTCCTTAGGGGTTTTTGCCTTCTTTTGGATCAAAAGCTGTAATGATAGTTAGAAGGGTTGAACTTGATGGACTTGTGTCTTTTTTCAACCTAAATTACTATGTTACTATGTTACTATGTTTTTAAGTCTAATGTTATTGAGATTAGATGTTTATAATCCTTTTTTCCCAATAAATGGGTGATTTATTTTTTATGTTGCTGGGATGGTTAAATGCCAGGTCTTGTATCAGAAAACTCTTGACTCTCAGGTATCTGAAACATTTGTTATTTTGCTAAGCCATATTGTTCTTGTAGATTCAAAAATGTCTTTATCTGCAAGTCTTGGATCAGGTTTCCGATCCTACCTATTCCCTTACTTTTCCATGCTTCCAATGCAATATTTTCTATATTATTTTCAATCAATGTTATTGGGAGACAAGGAATAACTTTTTCTCCCATTCCTATTTTACTTTTAAATTCATACCAGTTTTTTAGAATATGGGATAACGCTCTATTGGGAGGTATATCCTTCAATCTGTATACGTTTTTTTTGTTAACCAGAAGAGGGAGAGTAGGTCCTTGACTCTTACACTTTTTTGAAGCTCAATATCGTACTAATCCTCCTGTCTGGCATCTGATTTTTGGGATATTATTGCCTGTGAGATCAAGGCTACAGAAGCATAATCATTTATAACCGGTACTCCTAAACCTCCTTCTTTTTTTTTTTTCTTAGATAATCATTTCAGACTTAATCTAGGTTTTTTGGCAGCCCATATGAATCTATTAAACGTTGATTGAATCAGTGCAAGCCAGCTAGACGGTACTCTATAGGGAATCATTCTGAAAAGGTAAATATATTTGGGTAGGATATATGATTTTATTGTCGTAATCCTCCTCCACCATGATTCACTTAAGCCTTTCCATTTTTTAAATGAAAGATTTGTTTCTTTTATCAGAGGAAGGAGGTTGATCTCCATCCAAGAGGAGGGGTCTGTATTAATTCTGATACCTAAATATGTAAAATGCTCCCTGGCCCAACCAAATCCATCTGGCCCAACCAAATCCATACTTCTCTATCTCTTCTTTTTCCTGAGGTCTTAAATTCGAGCCTAAAACCAGAGTTTTACTGAGATTTAGTTTGTAGTTAGAGAGGCTGCTATATTTTTCTATGATAGACAAAAGTGCCTTAAGCGATTCCTTTGGCTTTTCAATAGTGATTAAGATTTCATCTGCGTACAACCTCATTGTTTGATTCCCCCCCTCTTCCACATCCCACCACCTCCTGGCAAGATCTTATGTCTCTTGGCAGTGGCTCCAATGTGAGGACATAGAGAAGGGGGGAAAGAGGACAACCCTGACAGGTGCCATTAGATAAGTCTAACCATTCTGATTTCACTCCTGAGTCCACAACTCTTCCCCTTTGGTTTGAGTATAGGGCCATTATTGCCCTATACTGGTGTATCCTTCCTGTCAATCCGAAGGCATTCAACGTCCTGCTCATATACCCCGAGCTGACCCTGTCGAACGCCTTCTCTGCATCCAATGACAGGGTCAGCTGGGGGGTTCCCTTGTTGTTCACCTCCTCCATTATGTCCGCCACACCCCTTATATGATTAACCGATGATCTATTAGGGACGAACCCGACCTGATTATGGTGAAGAAGGGCTGGAAGCACCCCTTTAATCTTTCAGCCAGAATGGCTGCATAGATCTTTGCATCTAGATTTAATAATGATATAGGTCGATAATTCGTTATCTCCTCTGGGGCTTTCCCCGGTTTTAGGATTGGTAGGATACTGCCTTTTAAGATCTCATCTGGTATAGTTCCTCTCTCTCTTAATTCATTAAATAAGTTAGTTAATCTTGGAGTTAAGGAATCTGAAAGATTTTCTAAAAAATCGCCCGTCATACCTGTCTGGCCCTGGGGCTTTTTTGGTCTCTAATTTTTTTTATTCTTTTCCGCACCTCTTTTTCATTAATAGGGGCATTCAGATTGTGCAATGTATCTTGCAATGGTTTGGGAAAGATCTTAGCCTCAAAGTATTCATCCAAGTTTTTCTCTGGTCTATTCTCCGAGAGGTTATAGAGATTTCTGTAAAAATCATTGAATGCCTGACCAATTCCTGCTGGAGATAGAATTGTTTTCCCTTTATATATTATTTGAGTTATATTTTTTCTATTCTTTTCTGTTTTAACTGATTGGTTAACATCTGGTCTGCCTTGTTTCCCCTATAATACCATTTTGCTCTGAGGGCTATTAGGTTTCTATTTATTTTATTTAATGAGTGCGCTATTTATTTTTTCTTTCTCCGCAAACTTGTCTGTGAGGGTGTTTGTTTATTAATTTTATTGTACTGAAATAACTTAATATAGAGGTCCGACATTCTCATCTCTTGCTTTTTCTTGTCTCTAGCGCCTAATTTTATGTTATGGCCCCGTATTACTGCCTTATAGGCACACCATAGTGTAGATTGGGTAACCTCCCCATTATTGTTCTCTCTAAAATACTGATCTGTTGTAGACTTAATATACTCAATATCCTCTATCATTTATAGATTTTCTTTTAGTCTACAGTCCGCCCGAAACTTCACAAAGGTCTCCTTTATGTCGGTCGTTATCATATTGTGATCTGACCACGTAATTTAGTGATTTTTCAACTTGCGACACAAAGGAGATATCCCCCACCACTAAGTCTATGCGCGAGTAAGCACAGTGTGTTTTGGAAAACCAAGTGCAATCTTTTTCATATATTGTATATTGGTGTTCATCTAACTAAGTTTGAAGTCTGGGTGCCTGCGAGAAGACATTTCTATTATTTTACCAGTAAGTGATAGTTTGTCCTTAAAGGACTCTGGGACACAGTTAAAGTTTCCCATACACACAACAGAAGCCTGTTTAACCCTCTGGATTTTCGTAGCAAGTAAGGAATCTCACTGGAGAACTATTTGGCGCATAAACATTTATCAGAGTCATTAGGTTGCCATTTATCTCTAACACCATAATAATGAATCTGCCTTCTGAGTCAGTTTCAACAAGTTTAATCTTTAAATCAATAGTTCTTGAAAAAAGTATGTCCACTCCTCTTTTTTATTTTTTTGCTTCTCCATGAAGGCTGTTATACATAGAGGATATTTTTGTGATTTAAATTGAACTGAATCTATAGTTCTCCAGTGGGTCTCCTGTACGAAGTAAATGTCAATGTGCTCCTTCCTTAAATGATGCAACAATATTGATCTTTTGTACGGTGATGTGAGGGCTGTTGGGAACTTGATAGAGACCTCGATACAGACACCATCTATATATGTGAAATAATAAAGATCAACACACTGTAGGTACGAACCTGGTTTGTGCAGAAATGATACTCCAGCAGTAGTACGATGTCATACAGAAACACACAAGAGTTTGTAATCCAGAAGGAAGACAATAAGCATGTAGACACCAGCGATAAGCAATAACTGTAATCCAGCAGGAAGGTGGTAAACGTGAAGCCACAAGTAATAGCTGTAATCCAGCAGGGAGATGATTAATGTGTAAGTACAAACAGCAACTGTAATCCAGCAGGAAGATGGTTAATGTGTAAGTACAAACAGCAACTGTAATCCAGCAGGTAGATGGTTAATGTGTAAGTGCAAACAGCAACTGTAATCCAGCAGGTAGATGGTTAATGTGTAAGTGCAAGCAGCAACAGTAATCCAGCAGGTATAAAGGATGGTCAAGGTACAAGCCAGGGTCAGTGGGGCACAGGCAGACAGAGTGGTCAAAGGAAAGTCCAGGATCAGAGGGCACAGGCAGGCAGAGTGGTCAGAGGACAGTCCAGGGTCAATAATACCAAATACGGGGAGGAAACAAATAATACGCTAGACAAGGAACACGAGAATCACCAAGCAAGGAGTGCAAGGTGATTCTCCCTTTTGAATGTTCCCGCGTTTGATGTGGATGCGACGGGCCTGACGTCATCGGGGACGCGCCTCCGTTCTCATTGGCAGCAGTGTGCGCGCTACGGGAGCGGGAGGACAGGTAAGCAGAACAGGGTATTTGGGGGATCTACTCCGTGGTAGATTCTTACAGGTGAATTTAATCCTTGTGCATTTATGGTCCCCAATCTTATCATTTACTTAACGTTTCTTGTTGCTTCCCCCTTCGAGACCCAAGCCGACCAAGTCCTCCTGTTCAGTAAAGTCCACATACATACAACATTTAACATAAATATACAACCTCCCCCCCATTGTTGGGGTTGCCAGTAAGTCCCCCTTACCATTGCGGAATTTGATTGCCATCTCTCCATAAGATGGCTCCTGGAGCTGGAGTGAAAGCACTATTTCTTATTGTGAATTTTCCTCCACCATCCCTTCCCTCCTCCACGTGTCCCATGTTTAATACTCTTACTTTATACATGAAATCAGTACTCCAGTAGTGGGGAGAGAACATACCCAATTTCATACAAATAAATATGGTTACTTCGCTAAGTGAATCAGCCACATCCCCTTTCCCCCATTTTCCCATTCCCCTCTCCTCCCCTCCTCCTTAGGCTATCCAAGGCTGTTACTTCTCTATCTCCCCACACCTCCCTGATAGAAACCGTCACACCTAGTATTAGTAAATCCCAGCTCTAAGGGTCATAGTAAACAAGAAGAGAGGAGATAAAAAAAAAAACATATATTTTCCCAACATTACCAATGTTTGAAATCTCAGCTTCTTGCGTTCTTCTTTGTGGGACACTACTTCGATTCAGACCATATATTAGGTAATTGTCCATTCAGTGGAAGTGTATGTTCCACTGTGTCCCTGTTTTCCCCTTCTTCCTCCTTCCTCTCCTATCCCTAATCTCTATCTCCCTCCCCCGTGGGCCTCCTTCATTCTTAGTGTATATCCTGATTATATTTGGTCCAGAATTATTTCTTACTTTTTAACCAAAAGGGCTCTTACCCATAATCCTACCCATAAAAATAATTCAACATAACAGGATTTAACCCCAGGTATAGTGATCAGGACCATCTGGTCTGGTCCCTTTAAAACTCTCATGTTAATATTGAACCTCTTATCTTTCCTCAGGGGGTCTGGATAGTGTAAACAATCTGCTTGTTGGGTTGCCTGTCACATGACCTTTCAATACTTTACCCCAAAATAAGGGAGCAAAAAAGTAACAAGGGAAATGGGGATCAGGAAAAAAACCTATAGGAAGTTAAGGCAACAGTGTCAATCAGTCAATACTGTAATTGTCTTTCCTTATCCATTCTTCTAGGCTCTCAGCAGTATCAAAAGGTAGAGAGCGGGAGTCATAAAAGATTATGATTGTGCCTGGTTGCGACCATCTGTATTTGATTTCATTTTTCCTTAGTATGGCGGCTGATTGTGCATATGCTCTTCTCTTTGCTCGTGGATGAAAAGATAAGTCCATTAGAATTGTAATGTCCTAATATGGCTCTGGTGGTGTTACTATTCTTCGTGCATTTATTATTTTCTGTTTTATCATGTATGTAGTGCAGCAGATGAGAACATCTCTCGGTAGTTCCTTTGCGAGGTTTGCTGGTCTTGAGGTTCTGTGGCATCTCTCCCACATTTGATTCTGCATGTTGTTTTTCAACCCCATTTTCTGGAAGTAATACAAATCTTATCTTCATTATTCTTTATACTTTTTGCCATACTCAGTAGTTCTTCTTTTATTTTGTTGGTATTGGCTTGCATTATGTGTTTATTTTTTTCAAGTTGATTGTCTAATGCCGCCGTTAAATGTTCCTGGATTAAATTGGGTATATCTGGTTCATAGTGTCTGTCATGGGTCATCTCTTGATCCTGAGAATTCAGTGGCTCCCTTGTATTATCTTGATCTGATCGTTCCTGCTCTGTTTGAGCTGCATGGGGTGAAAAAAAGGACAGGCATTTTTCTGTCCTCATATCTTTTTTTCTTTTTTGTTAGGTTGCTTATTTTCAGCAGTTCTCTTAGACGCCATTCTTTCTTCTTGAATTCTCTTCCTTTAGGGTTCCCTTTCCAACCCTTTCTTCTACGTGTTCCTCTGGCTAAATCAACTTATAGGTCTTTTATTCGTAAGGGTTCTAATGTGTTTTAGAATTCTCATGCATTTAATTCCTTCCCCTTATTTACCAGATTTACACAGGATCATATTCTTGGGGCTTAAATTCAAAGCATTCACATTAAGTTTCTTCCACTTATTTAGCCGGTATACACGTACTTATTTCCTGAATTTGAAGAAGTAATGGATTTATTTGATAAAACTGTAAAAGAATATATAATGTGTATAATTTGTCTCCACTTTTCTCCCCTTTTTTTGTTCCCAATGCGTATTTAATTACGCTGTTAATGTGGATATTTTGAGTCCTCAGATATGTCCTTAGTCCAAAATAGCTTCAGACACCCTTTAAGACAAATATTCCGTCTCCACAGCTGATACCAGAATCAACAGATATTTATTTCACGTCTTCTTCCCTTTTTATCCTCTCCTCTCCTCACCCTCCATGCTCGTTATATGCTTATTACTTTTTGCTGTGGTGTCAGTATATATGTATATACTCCAGGAGTATATATCCTTTTTACAGCTTTTTTTTGGAAAGGGCCCGGTCCTTTGTTCAGGGAGCAATATGTTTCTGCAGAGAGAGGTAGTCTCAAAAACCTTTTTTGGGCCTTTAGTGGTCTGTTGTTGAGCAATGGATTATCAGAGTCCCTTTATCAAATTAGAATATGTTAGGCCGAATATCCAAATATCCTTCCCTTCTCAATACATCATTAGAGTTGGGGGGAGAAAAATGGGGATAGCAGGTAGAAAAAAAAAAGATTTTATTCTCTGTTAGCCTTTCTCTCAATAGCTATCGTGTTAGTATTTCTCTGTCCCCTTATCTCCCCACTCTCACAGTTTTCAATAGTACCAGTGCACAGGTGTACTGTGGAGATAAAAAACAAACAAAACGAAAGCTGGACTTATATGTAGGTTTCCGCCAGAAGCCGTGTCCATGTCCGTTTCCACTGAGTGAGAGGAGCAGGTTGCCGAGTGCCAAGTCTCAGTGGATGTTGCTGTTCCAAAGGGGCAAAGTAGCGTTGCTCGCATCAAGGGGAGAAAAGGAGAAGGTAGGGGTTCAATCCGCGTGTGTCAGCAGTATTAGCTGCCTTCAGTTTCCCTTTGCTTCCCATCCTCCAGCTCCAGGAACGCCGCTAGCATGAGACGTGCTCACGTCCTTGCTCCCCCGAGGGAGAAAATGTGTTTTAGGTATATTAAGATATACTTAGTACTACATACTTACCCCACACACACTTACCAAACTGTTTTTTTTTTTTTAAACAGGGCTGTGGGCGCCTTGATCCCCGAGGCTGTGGGCTCCCTGTTATCTTCATACTGCAGGTGCGCTTTTTCCCTCCCTCTTTCCCTTGTGCATGACCTCACGCTCAGGGTAGAGAAGGGGTTTTGCGCACGACAACAGCACCGCTCTGTATAGGGTACTTTGTTCCTCGATACAGCTTCCCGTGCGGTGAGCAGTTCGAGCTGCAGCTACCGGAGCAGAGCTGAGGTGGGCCGCACCTCAATGACCGGCGGGCCACACGTTGGACGCCCATGCTATAATCTGTGTAAAATAACACAAACCCACAAAAAGTGAGATTTATACAAAACACAAAAGGGTAAATAATATCAAAAAGACAATATAATAATGATTAAAGAAATGAAAGTAAATGCAGTGGTAATATCATAAAAATAATATAATTAAAGTGCATTAAAATCAGTAGCGATGATCTCACCCTATTTTTGTTAAACAAGACACACGTGAAAAATAGGTATATTAAGATCTCACATATATATCTGGAGGTAACCTGAAATAATAAAAAATACTAATATGGTGCAGTATGTATATGATACAGACAAGATAAAAATGGCAGACCATATAAGTGAATTAATGCACTCACAAAATAAGCTCCTATAAACTTAGGAACCAAGATGACACACACTGGGAGGGCATACTCTCAGAACTTGCGATAAAATCCAAATGGCATTAAAAAAGCACACTGAAAATCCTCGGATAGATGTTATGGACAAGGTTCTTTATTCCATGAATACTCCACACAGCCTTACTTCAATATGTGCAATAACGCTATTGCACTAAAGTCAGAGACCTCCGAAACAGCCAGCTCCATGTCGCTGAACCTGTATCAGTTCGGGAGCCCATACGTCTCTCTAAGGATCTCCAGTGTGCTTTTTCAAATTCCATTTGGATTTTTTTCGCAAGTTTGGCAAGTATCCCCTTCCAGTTGCTCCTTTACCATCTCGTAATTGGTGTAGTCCTCATCAGCCACAGCTCCATAAGCTTCTGTGGCACGTTTTGTAAGTTTGTTGGCCAAGATTGTGACCCAGTCTGGGTCGGCCACCTTTTGCAACACACAATCTCTCAAAATCTGGTGGTAGCTTTCAGTGTCACTATCCGCCTCAGAAAAGATTTAAACTCGGTGTACAGAAGCTTCTTCCTTGCTGTTGTAGTGGATGTTGTAGAACCCACAGGCCCTCCAGCAGCAGCTCCAAGACGGGCATCTCCATGGCTGTAGCATCTGCCATGACCCGATTCACTGTATCTGCTGATGGGTTGGCTCCATACAAGGACAGTCTCCACTGAAGGTCTTGTTGAAAAACAGCTGGTGATCTGGGACAGCGAAGGTCTGGCCTTGTCGTCCTCCAAGAGCTCAGCTATGGAGACTTTGGATTTACTTGCTGTACTTTTCCCTCGAGCTTCCTTCTCTTTAGATTTGTGTACCAGCTTTCAATGGACCTGTCACCCCGTATGTGGTCTAGAGACAGATCCCGGTGGTGGTTTAGACTGTCCCTTACTTTAGGAAGCAATCCCACCGCTGCCCCCAATGTGACAGAAACCCCTGGTACCCTGGCTGGGTACCTGCGTCAGGCTCTGCCAGTGATTTTTATCCCAGGATCTCCATATCTCTCCAGCCATCCAGACCACTAGCTGAAGCACTTAGTGTAGGATGAAGAATAATAACAACTTTATTTGAACAGAAACAGAGTCTTATAAACAGGCATAATCAAGTTAACATAACCAAACCACCATATTAACATTCAACACAACAGGAACTAATATAGACAGAAAAATAAATTAAGATGTGTTAGTATCACAGTAGTAAAAACACCTCAAAAGGAGACAGTAGGGAAAACAGATACAGAGGACAGAAATAGATATATAAAAATACAATAACAAAATGGTCTAAAAAATGAAATAACCAAAATGATGAAATATACAATCTATAGATTGCTCGGACTTAAAATAAATATGTCCTTAGATGACTTGACACTCCTCATATCGATGCAGAATGTATAAAACATGGAAAGTTTCGCAATCAAATCTTCTTCTAAATATAAGAGAATATAAGAGACAACCACATAGAGTGTACTGGTAAAAAAAAAGCGCTAGTCACACACACTTTAATTATAAAACTTACAAAAAAGAAGGGTAAAAACGGCACATCAAGTATATAATCGCAAAAAGACATCTCTGATCCAATGTACGCTCATCGCATGCAAACGCTGACTGTGCTCCTATTTTTCCCCGCCGGCTGGAGAGCGTTGGGCAACTGGTTGGTACGTGAGATGGATACTGTGAGATTCACCGATAGAAGTCCCGCCCTACGCAGTTCGTGAAGAAACTCCACATCATCAGGACCATGGTCATCAAAATCTACTTAGAAGAATTGGTTAACAGTGTGTTATAAATACTTATATAAAACATTTAAAACACCGGAAAATATAAAATAACATCAATAGTAAAAATATTCTCAATGTAAGTAAATTTAAATTCTATTAAAATTATTAATATATAGAAGAAAGGTGAAACAACAGAAAAATAGATTGGTAAAGTGTAAGAAAAAATAACTCACATTCTATAGTGCTTTTAACATATTTAATATAGTTGGATAACAGTAAAAACAGTACAATTGGAATAAAGAAAAATAAATAAAGCAATAAAAAGGAAATATTTCATGATTGGTGAGAGAACTTATAAAGCCTCAAGTTACCATTCACATTGTCAGATTATTATAGAAATGTATCCAAAATTATATATATAAATGTATATAAAATATATGTAAGAATACCGTATTTGCTCGATTATAAGACAAGTTTTTTTTCAGAAATAAATGTCTAAAAAAACTACCTTGTCTTATAATCGAGGTCGTCTTTTAATCAGACCTCAGATCAGCCCCTCCGATACCTCACTAAATCCTCTGCCAGCCACCGCCACTGGAGCCCCATCAGACCTCCTGTCAAAGCCCCATCAGACCTTTCCGCTGGAAGCAGATGCAGCATTAACTTCTTACAAAAAGAAGCTGAGTCACGTGAGCGCTACGTGACCTGCACTAGGGGCTGAAACTTTATCTGTAGTGAGCCCGAAAGACAAGCTCACTACAGATAAAGTTTCAGCCCCCAGCGTTGTTCATGCAGCGCTCACGTGACTCCGCTTATTTTAGTAAGAGGTTAATGCTGCATGATACAGCATGATGTTCCATACCCCTGCCTACCCATTTGTGCTCCTCTTCATCAGTTGTGAAGAGGAGCTGGTTCAAAAATGGGGGGCACATCTTAGTGAACTACATTTCCCATGATTCCCATGGGTGCCTTAAGGGTGACTGAAAATCATGGGCCATGTTGTTTCTAAAGATGTGCTACTCATCTCTGAGCCACTGATGGCAGGTCTGTACTTTAAAGTAAAAAAACAACAAACACTTTACACATGTACACACATTACTAGCCCCACACTAGTGTTCATACATGAGTGTGTGTCTTATTGTAAGTGTGCTTATAAGTGCATAGGGTAGTCTTATATTCGGTCCTTTTTTTTTTTCAATAAGATCCAAAATGTGGGAGTCGTCTTATAATCGAGCAAATACAGTAAGTTAGTCTTCAATAAATGCCTATAACTCAAAATCTATATTTAAACGTGAGGTTTCAGAGTGCACAAAATCACTTAGTTTCATGTCTGTCAATATTTTTTTTTTATTCAATATTTTTTTTTATTTAGCTTAAAAAAATAAAACTTACAACATTAAAAACATATATTGACATAAATACACACATTTGACATAAAGTGCAGTTTTCAGGATCTTCATCGTTGTCCATCTTCTTTCAATGCTCTAATATCCTATGTGGTTAAGTTTACTGTGTTATATTATAATATAGACATACAATTACAAAACAAATATTTAAGCCGGTCGCCATGGAAGTGTCTCACCGTTTATTCCCAGATTTACAAATTCTCTATTTCCTTTATCCATTATCCATGTTTAATACATTTTTTTGCAGTTTTCTTATTTATCCATTTAAGGCCATGTTCCATTTTTAATTGGTACACCATTTGATTGATTTATACTGTTTAATGTTTTTTAAGGGTTTCACAAGGGTACAATAATCAAGAATATGAGTACAAACATCAGATATGCTCACAGTAGGAATGCATAGATATCAATCGGGTATATGAGTACAAATATCAAATATTCATGCTGTATAAAAATGTAGATTGTATAATAAACATGTATAGACCTGTATAAGTACAAACATCAAATATGGTTACAGTAGTAAAATGCATATGTTCCTTAACTTTAATATGGAGGTTCATATACGGAAGCAACTATATAAGACTGTCTGTAATGTGGCCTTACAATCTTGGTAAAAAAATACCACCTCCTGGCGAAGCAAGGGACCATTTGATTTTTTAACTCTACCCCTGATATTTGTTTTGGGAGTTTTCAATTTCTAGCAATTAATATTTTTATGGCTGTGGCTAAGTGAATTCATTAGGATTTTACAATCCCTTTCCATTCCTTCCGGAAATAGATGTAGTAAAATTGTCTCAGGCTGGATTTTAACATTGTTTTGTTTTAGTAATTTACCTATTTTACTTATCAATTGTCAAAGCTTATTCAGTCTCTCACACTCCCACCATATGTGTATAAAATTACCCCTTTCTTTGTTGCATCGCCAACATGTGTCACTTGTCGATGAATACATTTTTTTTTAATCTCACTGAAACTACATACTTTTGATTCATCACTTTAAATTAATTTAAATTCTATTATTGATATATTATGGATGGTTTTAGTTGTCAATTGTATTGCCTTCAGCCAATCTATAGTATGGATTGGAATTTTCAACATCTCAGCCCATTTTGTCATTATTGGGATTGTTTCTTCCTCTTCACTTATTTTTATTATTTTTTGAGTCTTTGATAATATCTTCTCCACTGTATCTCCCCAGAAGATCAACAACATTTTTTGTGTTGTGTCATTATTTTATTATCTTTGGGTTTGGTCTCCATCAAAAAGCTTTTAATTTGTAAATAATTAAATATTTCAGCTCTGGATAACTTAAATTGAGATATAATCTGGTCAAAGGGTTTGATCTTTCCATTATCCAATATATTCTTTATATTTTGTATTCCTGATTTATTATATTCAATAATTTTTAAACTAATAGTATTCAATATTTTATTACCAAACCCTAACTTTTTCTTTATTCTTTTCCAGGCTGCAAACTTATCCTCCACCACCACCGATCCCTCGGCGCCCCACTGCTTTCCCCCCGCTGTTCCACAGCACCATGCGTGTAAGTTTATTTGAGGGTTTCTCGTCATATCTCTCTCTAACTTATACCATGATTGAATCTGCATGGATCTATTTTGAATATGGTATATGTGAGTCATCACTGTTGCCTATCTTTTTCATGAGTTGTTTTACTCCCATGCGCATTTTTTTTTTATCCGTGCTTATGTATTTATTAATTGCATTCTGTAGCATGCGCAACCATATTTCAGGTATCCTGAATGGACAGTGTCAAAATATATATGTACACTTAGGGATAACATACGCTTTTATGGTGTTTATCGTACCTAGCCAGCATAATTCAACATTGCGCCATTTTTTTCAGTAAAAAGTGTGTTTCTTTAAGTAATGTCATAAAGTGTCTTTCCATCATATTCTCTATTTTTGCTGTTATTTTTAAACCCAGGTTGAAATAAATATATTATTTTATGGATACGGATATAAATCGATATCCGTCTTCACCAATGAACTAACTTACTGGTGGAATACAATTATTTATTTACTAGTTAATTGTAAATAAAGGTAAAAGTTCACACTCCTTGTTTTATGCAATGTATCAACTATATGCGCGCTTAGCCCACCATATCAATTGCGGCTTCCATGGTATACTAGAAATTAATATACTCGCCCCAACCAACGACTAATTGTAACAGCACACACAAACCTGAATAACAATACAAACTACAGAAATACAAAATACAATTATCACAAACACATTTCCCAAAGTCTTGTAGATGTTTTGCCCATATATAGTTTGATTGAAATCACATAACCAATTTCCACCAAAATATATCCTCTGTTATGTAACCCTTTGAATATGATTATGTAGTATGGGAAAATACTAGGGTATGTAGTGATACTGGCATACCAAAAGTTAAATGGTTTTCAGTACTAGGACAACACACAAGCACTCTAGGTGTTGGTACATTCACTCACTGTGCTGTGCTGCAGAGTGTATCACACAGATGTTAACTCCACACACATGCAGTGCATTCACACACATCTAATACTTCCACACACCAACCCACACCACAAGTATGACAAATACACATGCTACCTATCCATGCTGCTTTTGTACACAATACTAGTCCACAAGGTTAAACAGTAAGTAGCATTGCATTCATACTCCACAAATAACATGAATCACACTACACCCATACGAGAGAATGCTGCATTCTCACACAACCCTACATTTTATGGCTGCTCATGTCACTTTATGTGTAAGGTATTATGCCAAGGACCTGTGAGTGGATGGGAAAGAAGATAAAACAAAACAACAAATAAAACGTGCACACAAGTACGAGATAAAACCTACAGAAACAAAACACATAGTAAACTGACAATAAACAGTTGCAACATTGGAAACCTATTAAAGCAATGGACACATTTCCCAAATGCAGATTCATAGCTTGCATCGCTACTGGGGCCTGGAAAATAGCTGACCTTTATTTACTGGGACCCCACTTTAACTGATCAGTGAATCTTCTTTCTTGATCTTGATGTGAGCAATAAGTCTATAAAAACAAACAAAACATTCTTGTGTCCCCGAAAATTAACCCCTTAGTGACATGACTTTTTTGGCTTGTCCGACGCTTGGTGACATGGGCTGTTTTAACATTTCTGAGGTGTTTGTGTTTTGCTGTAATTTATTTCTGTCTCATTTAGTGTAACCGCACAAACTATATATCTTTTTTAACGTTATAAGAAGGGCTTTCTTTTTTTTTTTTATGTCCACACTCCCAACCACGGAAACAAAAACCACGACTGATTATAAAAGTACTTTTTGTAAGAAATAAACATTGACCGATTTCTTTCATTGTATTTTGGCAGTGGTGTACTAAGCCAAGTGCCAGAGAGCGTGCTGCACCCAATTGTGGATGAACTCGTTTACAAGCTTTCAGGATCCACCAATCCGGTCATTGGGATTGCTGCCACCAGGTCTTTGCTCAAGATGTTGGAATCCAACCCTAATATCCAGAAGTCTATGGGTGTTCGATATAAGGGTAAGTTAGGAAAACACTGCACATTATGTTATAAATGCTGATAAAGAAATCAGTCTCTGGTGTAGGTAAGCCATGCAGGGAGGGGGAAGTGTTGGGTCCAGTACGAGTTGAGGGTGCAGCAATATGGAAACATTATTTTGGGGACTACAACTTGTTTGATACTAAGTTAGACACTATCCTATGGCGCTTTCTTTTGATACCATTATTTTGATAATAGCATATAATTTGATGTAAAAAAAATAATAAAATATGGCAAAAATTTTGAAAAAAATCTTTTTTTATGACTTTTATTTGAAAAATCGTATACTCATGTACAAGAGACAGCAAAAAAACACTGCTAAATAGTTTCTAATATATGTCCTGAGTTCAGAAATAGCCCATGTTTTATGTTTTTGTGCTTTTTTATTCATGTTACAGGGCCAGAACTATAAGTAGTGCAAAGCTATTTTAAAATCCTTTTTTTCAAAATTAGCGATAGTGACATTGTAACACTGATTTCTGTACTAAATCCATGAATGACCCCCAACATGTACATATTTTTGAAAACTAGACCACTCAGGGCATTTAACTTGGGGTATTTTGACACATTTCATGTAGCCATTTTACTACCAATCTTTGCCAAAGTTTGCAGCAAAAAATCTTTTTTTTAAATTTTTCACATAGATTGCAATTTAGGTAAACATTACCTTAAAATGTGAAGGGGTATTTCCAAATAACACCTCAATATGTGTTCAGCAACATCTCCTGAGTACAGGGATACCACCCATGCATAGGTTTGTTGGTTTGTTTTGGGGCTATAAGGCCACATTTAGGGGGTGCGCATTTTGGTTTTCCAACTTGGAATTCTGACATGCAGAAAACTTGTGCCCATGTCCCATTTGGGACATTTTTGAAGCCAGAAAGTGTATTCTACCCCACAAAATCATATATTTTTGAAAACTAGACACCCTAGGGTATTTCAAATGGTAGTATTTTAACACTTTCCATGCACTAATTCTACCACCAGCCTATGTCAATGTTATGGATAGTAATTTTTTTTTCACATTCATTGTACATCAGGCATGAATTCACAGATCCTATTATGTGTCAGTGCCAAACAACACCTTAATATGTGTTCAGCAACATCTCCTGAGCACAGGGATACCACCCATGTGTAGGTTAGTTATATTATTTGGGGGTTAAAAGGCCACATTTGAGAGGTGCGCTTTTTGGTTTTTCAACTTGGAATTCTGACATGCAGAAAACCTGCGCCCATGTTCCATTTGGGACATTTGTGAGCCAGAATGTGTATTTTACCCCACAAAACCATACATTTTAGCAAACTAGACACCCTAGGGTATTTCAAATGATAGTATTTTAACACTTTCCATGCACTAATTCTACCACCAGCCTTTGTCAAATTTTAGGTTAGTAGTTTTTTAATGTTTTGTTTCCACATACATTGTACTTCGAGCATGAATTCACAGATCCTGTTATGTGTCAGTGCAAAAAAACACCCCAATATGTGTTCAGCAACATCTCCTGAGTACAGGGATACCACCCATGCATAGGTTTGTTGGGTTGTTTGGGGGCTAAAAGGCCACGTTTAGGGGGGGGGGGGTGCATTTCCAACTTGGAATTTTGACATGTAGTCAGCCTGCGCCCATGTTCCATTTGGGACACTTTTGAAGCCTGTCAAAGTATTTTACCCCATAAAACCATATATTTTGGAAAACTAGACATCCTAGGGTATTTTTAAATTGTGGTATTTTAACACTTTCCAAGTGCTAATTCTACCACCAACCTATGTCAAAGGGTTGGGATGTCATTTTTTCCCCACACACATTGTAGTTCAGGCAGGAATTTTCAGATTCTGGTATTTGCCACTGCCAACCAACACCTCAATATGTGTTCAGCAACATCTCCTGAGTACAGGGATACCCCCCATGCATAGGTTTGTTGGTTTGTTTTGGGGCTAAAAGGCCACATTTAGGGGGTGCGCAATTCCAACCTGGAATTTTGACATGTAGTCAGCCTGCGCCCATGTTCCATTTGAAACATTTTTGAAGCCGTCCAATGAATTGTACCCCATCATACCATATATTTTTGGAAAATAGACATCCTAAGGTATTTCAAATGGTGGTATTTTAATAATGTATAGGTATTAATTCTACCACCAGCCTTTGTAAAAGTTTGTGGTAGTACTTTTTTGGGAGTTTTTTTTCCACATGCATTGTACTTCAGGCATGAATTCACAGATTCTGGTATATGTCACAGCCAAACAACAACCCAATATGTGTTCAGCAACATCTCCCGAGTACAGGGATAGCACCCATGCATAGGTTTGTTTGTTGGCTAGAAGGCAACATTTGTGAGATGAGCATCCCAAAATTCCAACTTGGAATTTTGATATGTAGTCAACCTGCGTCCGTGTCCTTTATGGGATATATCTTTGAAGCCAGCCAATGTAAATTTACCCCCACCAAACCATATATTTTTTTAACCATAGACCCCCATCACTCCTTGTGGCAAGGGCTCAGCAGCCACCGATACATCACTAGATGATGTATCAGAAAGCTGACTAGGGTCAAAATCGAACCCTGAGTCCGCGGCCTCAGAATCAGTGCGTAAGCTGTGATCTCGAGCAAAGAAGGGGTTAATAGCTCTTAGAAGAGCCTATCTAGTACTGTAATACATTACAGTACAAAGAAATTAATCCATAAAACAGTGCAGACAGCAAAACATACTGTTGCTGTGCAAGATTACTGCTTACACAGTGATGAATGGCAGGGAAGGGGTTAATACACAGTGAATGACTTTCATAAAACCTGCCAATTTTATAAAATGTTATTTTATATCACTAATACTGATCTGTCTCTTTCCGTCACAAAAATGTAAGTGAGGAGAGGGAGGCAGATCAATATTTGTGAATATTGATCCGACCAATTTTGATCTGACCAGGGCGAATGGTGAGCTTAATTGAGAAATCACCAAACCACCTTTGCCACTAATTCGCTGTTACTGATCGCTATGCGCTCAGGCAGCTTAAAAAAAAAACTCAAATATTTTTACTTTACATGTAATCCCCTAGCGGGTATGTGGTAAAAAAAAAAAAAAAAATTAATATGCAGACAGATAAAAATTGCTTTGGCGTCAATATCATTGCGTAAGCAGTGATCGACGGCAAAGAAGGGGTTAATAACTCTTAGAAGAGCCTTTGTAGTACTGTAATAAATTACAGTACAAAAAAAATGAACCTCTAAAAAATGCACAAACAGCAAAAATAAATGCGCTGATGTGCACGATCACTGCTTACGCAAGATCAGTGGCAGGGAAGGGGTTAAACGCAGGGAATTTCTTTAATACTTTTTTTTATTGTTTTATTATTCGTGTGTTGTGTATTTATTGTTTTTTTTATTTTAACTTTTACTTACTTTTATAACTTTGATCTGTCTCTCTCCCTCACTAAAAAAAATGTGAGGAGAGGGAGGCAGATCATAACTGGTAAGATCAATATAGGGTTAATATTGATTTGACCAGTCAGTGGGGATGCTCATCAGAGCATCCCCACTGCTTGTCTGTGTGCCTGGCAGTCACTGATTGCCTCTTTGAAGAGGCAATCGTGTGACAGCCAGAGAGCACAGGAAGCAGGTAATTCCTGCCTCCTGTGCTCTTGTCCTTAGAAGGGCAGCGCCATCTTGGTCACACAGTGACCAAGATCGTGCATTTTTTTTTTGTGTTACTGATTGCCTCGACTTTCGAGGCAATCAGAAACACTTTCTGAGCATAGGAAGCGAAAAATTTGCTTCCAATGCTCGTTTTTTAATGCCCGTCGTTTTAAAGGCACTGTGCCTTTAAAACCGGCATTTCTATCGCTCTCCGGAGCGATCGAAATGCCGACGGGCATTTTTTTAGTATTGTACGATGCTTCCATACGGAAGCATCGTTACAATACCGCTTGAGCACTGAAAGCGGAAAAACTCCACTTTCAGTGCTCGTTTTGACACAGGACGGACTAGGTCCGTCCTGTGTCACTAACGCCTCGGCACACAGGACGGACCTGAGAGGAAGGGGGTCCAGGGAACATAGATGGCCCTTAAGATAGGGACCTTAAACGCTAAGGGGTTAGACTCTCCTCAGAAAAGAGGATATTTATATGACACCATGAAAAACAACCATTTACATATTATGATGCTACAGGAGACCCACTGGACACTCTCACCAAACAAATTATGGAAATATACCAAATATCCACTAATATTTTCAGCTAACAATTCGGAACAAAAAAAAGGGGGAGTAGCTATCATTTTTGCAGACTATATAAAGCTCGAATTAATACACACCATTACATACCCAAATGGAAGATTTATTATATTAATTGTTAATCTTAATGATCAACCATATACGTTGGCCAATATATATGCACCAAACCAATCTCCTTTAAAATTCCTGAAAACAACATTGGCCAAAATAGAAAAAAAAATAATTGGACAATTAATATTAGGCGGAGATTTTAATTCCTCAATAAATCCTAAATTAGATAGGAACAGGAAGCCAAATAAGAAAGAACCAATAAAATCAACCTTCCAAAACATTTTACACCAACATGCACTATACGACACATGGCGGGTTTTCCATCCCTAAAATCGAGAATATACCTTTTTCTCACAGGTCCACCAAACTTATACAAGGATAGACTTTCTGCTGACAGACTCTTCCGGTCTGGACATAACTATAAGAACACAAATAGGACCCATCACTTGGTCTGACCATGCCCCAGTATACTTAGAGATTAAAATAAACCCAGAGTATAAAACTAAACCAAACTGGCGGCTGAACGAAATCCTGTTGAACACTACATCAAATATAGAATATCTAATCAAGGAAGCAGGATCGTTTATTGAATTAAACGACAAGGATGGAATTTTCCAATCCACCCTATGGTGTACCTTTAAATGTTATATGAGAGGTCTTTTGATGAAGTTGGGTTCAGACCGGAAGAGAATGACAGGTAGGGACCTGTCGGAACTGTACATTATTCTCGCCAAATTAGAGTCTACAAATCAACAATCTCCGAATTCGAGTACTGCAGCTGAGTTATCTAATATTAGAACAGAAAAAAACTATTAGTGAACATTAATAAGTCCTTGACTTTTCTAAAGCAAAAATGGTACTACGATAGCAATAGAACGGGGAAGATTTTAACTAAAAAATTACAATACAACACTGCTAAACACCTAATAAAGAAGATCAATGTAGGCGATAAAACCTACCTATCTTCCCAATCAATAGCTAATGCATTTGCTGAGTATTACACCTCGCTATATAATCTGCCCGGAAACTAATTAACAAAACCACAAATGATTTTTTAAATAAAATCAATATTCGAAAATATCACAACAAAATTTGGAAAAGCTAAATAAACCTTTTACAATACTCGAAATAACAGAAGCTATAACAAATCTAAAACCATCTAAGGCCCCTGGCCCCGATGGATTTTCAGCACCCTTTTATCGGAAACTGACCCATATCGTAGCTCCTCTTTTACTGAGACTGTTTTTAGACATTTCGGCTACTCACTCAATTCCGAAAGAACTATTACATGCCTCAATTATCCCTATTTTGAAACCTGGGAAGGACCCCGTTCATATAGCTACCGGCCAATATCTCTGATGAATGTGGATCTACTCAAAGATATTGGCCGAGAGACTCAAGTTCATCCTACCTACTAATATTCATACAGACCAGTCAGGATTTCTTCATAATAGGATAATCAATAAAATAAAGCTACAGAATATTCCAGCTGCCCTATTAGCTATTGATGCCGAGAAGGCCTTTGATAGGGTCAGCTGGAATTATCTTGATTCAGAGGCCTTTGAAGTTACTGGTTATTTTAAGGATAGCACCATGATATTATATTCACATCCCACGGCCAGAGTAACAGGTCCTCTTTTACAGTCAGAACAATTTATCATTAACAACGGACCAGGCAGGGGTGTCCTTTGGCCCCTCTCTTGTATATACTCTCCATAGAACCTCTGGCCATAATAATAATAGATAATCCAGAGATACACGGAATTAATATCAATAATTCAGATTATAAAATAATTCTATATGCTGATGATGTCCTATTGTCCCTGTCAAATCCAGGCCTTTCAATACCTGCGGTCTTGAAGACAATAGCAATCTATTCAAAATGTTCAAACTATAAAATAAATCTTAATAAATCTCAAATATTATTAACTAATATCTTTAGATAACAGGTGGAGTCTCTTAAATTACACCATCACTTCGACTAGAATAAAAATTGGATAACATATCTTGGAATCCAAGTAGGATTCAACCTCAATGACTCAATTAAACAGACATACAGTGAATTATTAAAAATTCTTAAGGATAAATTATTTAGGTGGAGAGGACTCAAGGTTTCCTGGTTAGGTAGAATCAATACTGTTAATGCATACATAATACCTAAATTACTCTATACACTAAGAACTATTCCAAGAAGAATCCACTCTGATATACCGTATTTGCTCGATTATAAGACGACCCCCCCAAATTTGTACATTCCTTTAGGAAAAAAACTAAAAGCCTGATTATAAGACTACCCTATAGGAAAAAAGTTTAACTTGTATATATGTAAATTGCTTTTTAATATTTAATAAAAAGTTTATATTATACAAATGCATTTCTTGTTTTTATTTGCTTTTATGTGCCAATGCGGCCTCTCTCCCGCTCCCCCAGCTGTCTCTTTCCCCCCCAGCGTTGACTCTCTCTCCCCCCAAAACTTCTCTCTTGTCTCTATCTATCCCCCCTCCCCTTATCTCTCTGTCCCCCTCCCTCCCCTTGTCTGTGTCTCCCCCCTTGTCTGTCTGTGTCCTCCCCCTCCCCCTCCCTTTGTCTCTCTCTGTCCCCCTCCCTCCCCTTGTCTGTGTCTCCCCCCCCTTGTCTGTCTGTGTCCTCCCCCCATCCCCCTCCCTTTGTCTCTCTCTATCCCCCCCTCCCCTTGTCTGTCTGTCCTCCGTCCCCCCCCCCCTCCCCCTCCCCCTTACCTCGATCCCTGGTGGCTAGTGGGGGCAGCCGGGGGATGTCTGCACGATACGTGCAGACATCCTCCATGCTGCCCGACACGGCAGTCTATTATGACGGACAGCTGGTCCGTCATAATAGACTGCCGTGTCGGGCAGCATGGAGGATATCTGCACTTATCGTGCAGACATCCCCCAGCTGCCCGATTTACCCTGGTGGCTAGTGGGGCAGCAGAGGAAGTCTGCGCGATGAGCGCAGACCTCCCCTTCTGCCGCCCAGCACGCTCGCCAGGACTTCTGTGACGAAAGCGGAAGTTCCCGGCTTCTTCACAGAAGCCCTGGCGGTCGTGCCGGGCGGAAGCAAGGGAGTCTGCGCTCATCGCACAGACATCCCTTGCTGCTAGAGAGGGGGATCCAGGTCCCCTGCAGCTCTGCTGGGACCTGGATCCATGTCTTATAATCTGACCTCAATTTGAGGTCAGATTATAAGAAGACCTCGAATGTAAGACGAGGACGATTTTTCCGAGCATTTGCTCTGAAAAAAACCTCGTCTTATATTCGAGCAAATACGGTATTAAATCAATTTCAGGTAGTTATCTCAAATTATATTTGGCAGAATAAAAAACCTAGAATTTCAAATCAGGTACTGAGGCACGATTTTAGATCGGGTGGCGGAGCTTTTCCCAATATTATAAGACGACCCCCCCAAATTTGTACATTCCTTTAGGAAAAAAACTAAAAGCCTGATTATAAGACTACCCTATAGGAAAAAAGTTTAACTTGTATATATGTAAATTGCTTTTTAATATTTAATAAAAAGTTTATATTATACAAATGCATTTCTTGTTTTTATTTGCTTTTATGTGCCAATGCGGCCTCTCTCCCGCTCCCCCAGCTGTCTCTTTCCCCCCCAGCGTTGACTCTCTCTCCCCCCAAAACTTCTCTCTTGTCTCTATCTATCCCCCCTCCCCTTATCTCTCTGTCCCCCTCCCTCCCCTTGTCTGTGTCTCCCCCCTTGTCTGTCTGTGTCCTCCCCCTCCCCCTCCCTTTGTCTCTCTCTGTCCCCCTCCCTCCCCTTGTCTGTGTCTCCCCCCCCCTTGTCTGTCTGTGTCCTCCCCCCATCCCCCTCCCTTTGTCTCTCTCTATCCCCCCCTCCCCTTGTCTGTCTGTCCTCCGTCCCCCCCCCCTCCCCCTCCCCCTTACCTCGATCCCTGGTGGCTAGTGGGGGCAGCCGGGGGATGTCTGCACGATACGTGCAGACATCCTCCATGCTGCCCGACACGGCAGTCTATTATGACGGACAGCTGGTCCGTCATAATAGACTGCCGTGTCGGGCAGCATGGAGGATATCTGCACGTATCGTGCAGACATCCCCCAGCTGCCCGATTTACCCTGGTGGCTAGTGGGGCAGCAGAGGAAGTCTGCGCGATGAGCGCAGACCTCCCCTTCTGCCGCCCAGCACGCTCGCCGGGACTTCTGTGACGAAAGCGGAAGTTCCCGGCTTCTTCACAGAAGCCCTGGCGGTCGTGCCGGGCGGAAGCAAGGGAGTCTGCGCTCATCGCACAGACATCCCTTGCTGCTAGAGAGGGGGATCCAGGTCCCCTGCAGCTCTGCTGGGGACCTGGATCCATGTCTTATAATCTGACCTCAATTTGAGGTCAGATTATAAGAAGACCTCGAATGTAAGACGAGGACGATTTTTCCGAGCATTTGCTCTGAAAAAAACCTCGTCTTATATTCGAGCAAATACGGTATTAAATCAATTTCAGGTAGTTATCTCAAATTATATTTGGCAGAATAAAAAACCTAGAATTTCAAATCAGATACTGAGGCACGATTTTAGATCGGGTGGCGGAGCTTTTCCCAATATTGGAAAGCTTCATGAGACTTGTATGATCTTGCACGCAATGGAGTGGGCCACCACTATCCCTCTGTGCTCCTCTTGGGGTTATTTCATCTTCGATCCCCGATATTGATATATCAGGATGGACACAAAGGGATATCTTGACACTGGATGATCTATATGAGGGAGAAGAATTAGCCTCATTCACCTACCTCCAACAAAAATTTGACTTACCTTCATGGTATTTATATCCATTTTTGAGAATTAAACATTTTCTTTCAACAAAAATAATGCTGCCTCTAGATCATAATATAATTGACTATATATTAAACTTAACAAAAAATAAACAAATTACAAGGATAAATAGATTACTTAAACATCAAAATCATAGTACTAAACCAATGTCGTTAGTGAAATGGGAAGAAGATATTGAGAAAATAATCTCAATGGAAGATTGGAACCTGGCATTTAATTTGGTCCAGACAACGATTCACAGTGTATCCCTGGTGGAGACTCATTTTAAGATTATATATCGCTGGTACATGGTGCCAGTTTGATTACACAAAATAGCGTCAGTAAATTCAAATATGTGTTGGCGGTGCATGGAGCGGCTTGGTACCATGTACCATGTGTGACCCTGTAGATTAAACTTTACACAGTCTGGCCCGACTTTACCATACACATCCTGATGGCAACTAAGATATGTCTCACTAGAAACTGGAGAAACCCTATAACACCAAGTTGGCCAAAAATTATAGCTCAAATAGAATATCAAAAATCTATGGAAAGGTTTTTACATCCGTTCGGGACAACAAGACTTACACACAAAAATCTGGTTACCATGGACAAACTTGGAAGATAGACATAAAAATTGACTCTTTCTTTATATATTGGTACACTTAAGTCAAATACCCCTTAGCTAAGCAGATAAATAGACAGATTGGCCTCCCCTTTCCTCCCCTCCCCCCCTAGCCCCCCTAATTTTTAATTCCCCCCATTAAGTCCCACACCAAGAAGAGTGAGGTTTTGAATGATGTTTTGTATGTGTATGATTGAATTTGTGATATTGTGAAGTTGGGAGCTCCGAATTTATAAGGAATAATGATAGTTTTCATATAATAGTAGCATAATATTAGCATAAATTAAATTTTGACTTTCAGTTAATACATGTTACTAACATCTTCTTTTTAAATTCTGTTGATACTAAGTTTATAATTCTGGAGGGAGAGTGGCTCTCATATCCATTAAAGTCTAGGAAGAAACTAATATCCGGAATGTAACCTGTGTAGACCTTTTGACAGATTTTTATAACTATCATTGCGATATATATAATACTTACTAGGGTGACACTTTCTATAGGCATCCCAACTGTACAATATCTAATGTCTATATGTTTTGTATATCTATGTATTAAAAAAAAAAAAAAAAAAAAAAACATTGGGCCGCATGGACCCTACACATTAGACCAGGCTGCATTCTGGCCTACTTATAAGATATCTGTCTAGGTACTATGGTACCTGAAAAATCCCAAATGTAAAATCAAACTTCCCAAATTTGTTTCTCAGGGACAATTTGCATGAAAATCTTTGATCACTTGATCACAGTTTCTAGTTACAGCAGGAAGGGACAGTCTTGGAAACAAGGTTTGCCTCTAGATATGCCAACTTATTCATGGGCAAATGGGATGTTGAATTTATATGGGATAATTGCCCACTGGGGGCAGACCTTGTGCTCTGGAGATGCTACATTGATGACTGTATCTTCATATGGAAGGAGGAACAGGATAGCCTTGATCATTTTATTTCATACCAGAATAATAACTCAAACCATCATTCATTTAAACATAAATCCTCGAAATCCAACACTGAATTCTTGGATTTAGAGATCTACGTACAAGATCAAGTGTTACCTATTAAAACTTTCAAGAAAGATGTAGTGTGTTTTTCTCATTTACGCAGTGTCTGTCTCTCTCCTTTCTGTAGTGTGTCTCTCTGATTTCTGTAGCGTGTCTCTCATTTCTGTTGGCTCTCTCTCATTTCTCTAATGTCTCGATCATTTCTATAGGATCTCTCTCATTTCTGTATCGTCTCTATCTCTCTCTCAATTGTGTAATGTCTAATTTCTGTAGCGTCTCTCTCATTTCTGTAGCGGCTCTCTCTCATTTCTGTAGTGGCTCTCTTATTTCTGTAGCATCTCTCTCATTTCTGTAGCTTCTCTCATTTCTGTAGCGTCTCTCATTTATGTAGCGTCTCTCAATTGTGTAGCGTCTCCCTCTCATTTGCGTCTCTGGATCTCTCATTTCTGTAGCATCTCCTCTCTCATTTCTGTAGCTTCTCTCATTTCTGTAGCGTCTCTCATTTATGTAGCGTCTCTCATTTATGTAGCATCTGTCTCTCATTTCTGTAGAGTCTCTCTCATTTCTGTAGCGGCTCTGTCTCATTTCTGTAGCGTCTCTTTCATTTCTGTAGCATCTCGCTCATTTCTGTTGCATCTCTCTCTCATTTCTGTTGCGTCTCTCTCTCATTTCTGTAGCGTCTCGCTCATTTCTGTTGCGTCTCTCTCATTTCTGTTGCGTCTCTCTCATTTCTGTAGAGTCTCTCTCTCATTTCTGTAGCCTCTCTTTCTCATTTCTGTAGCCTCTCTCTCTCATTTTTGTAGCGTCTCTCTCATTTCTGTAGCGTCTCTCTCATTTCTGTAGCGTCTCTCTCATTTCTGTAGCGTCTCTCTCATTTCTGTAGTCTCTTTCATTTCCGCAGCGTGTCTCTCATTTCCGTAGCATCTCTCTCATTTCCGTAGCATCTCTCTCATTTCTGTAGTGTCTCTCTAATTTCTGTAGTGTCACTCTCTCTCATTTCTGTAGCGCCTCTCACATTTCTGTAGCGTCTCTTTCATTTCTGTAGAGTATCTTTCATTTCTGCAGCGTCTCTTTCATTTCTGTAACGTCTCTCTCATTTCTGTAGCGTCTCTCTCTCTCTCATTTCTGTAGCGTCTCTCTCTCTCATTTCTGTAGCGTCTCTCTCTCTCATTTCTGTAGCGTCTCATTTCTGTAGCTTCTCTCTCTCTCATTTCTGTAGCGTGTCTCTCATTTCTGTAGCGTGTCTCTCATTTCTGTAGCGTGTCTCTCATTTCTGTAGCGTGTCTCTCATTTCTGTAGCGTGTCTCTCTCATTTCTGTAGCGTCTCGCTCTCATTTCTCTAATGTCTCGATCATTTCTATAGGATCTCTCTCGTTTCTGTTGCCTCTCTCATTTCTCTAATGTCTCGATCATTTCTATGGGATCTCTCTCATTTGCATCTCCTCTCTCATTTCTGTAGCATCTGTCTCTCATTTATGTAGCCTCTCTCTCTCAGTTCTGTAGCCCCTCTCTCTCATTTCTGTAGTGACTCTCATTTCTGTAGTGTGATTTTCTCATTTCCATACCGTCTCTCTCATTTCTGTATTGTCTCACTCGCTAATTTCTGTAGGGTCTATCTCTCATTTCTGTAGTGACTCTCTCTCATTTACGTAGCGTCTCTTTCTCTCATTTCTGTAGCGTCTTACTCACTAATTTCTGTAGTGTCTCTCTCTCATTTCCATAGCGTCTCTCATTTCTGTAACATCTCTCTCATTTCTGTAGCATCTATCTCATTTCTGTAGCGTGTTTCTCATTTCTTAGGCTCTCTCTCATTTCTTAGCGTGTGTCTCATTTATGTAGCATCTCTCTAATTTCAGTAGCGTCTTTCTCATTTCTGTAGCGTCTATTTCATTTCTGTAGTGTCTCTTTCATTTCTGTATCGTCTCTCTCATTTCTATAGCGTTTCTTTCATTTCTGCAGCGTCTCTTTCATTTCTGTAGCGTCTCTCTCATTTTTGTAGTGTCTCTCTTTTCTGTAGCGTCTCTCTCTCTCATTTCTTTAGCCTCTCTCTCTCATTTCTGTACCGTCTCTCTCATTTCTTAGCGTCTCTCTCATTTCTGTAGCGTCTCCTTCTGTCTCATTTCTGTAGCGTCTCGATCATTTCTATAGGATCTCTCTCATTTCTGTTGCCTCTCTCTCATTTCTCTAATGTCTCGATCATTTCTATAGGATCTCTCTCATTTCTGTTGCGTCTCTCTCATTTCTCTATCGTCTCTATCTCTCTCTCAATTATGTAATGTCTAATTTCTGTAGCATCTCTCTCTCTCATTTCTGTAATGTGTCTCTCATTTCTGTAGCGTCTCTCTCTCATTTCTATAGCATCTCTCTCATTTCTGTTGCTTCTCTCTCATTTCTGTAGCCTCTCTCTCTCAATTCTTTAGCGTCTCTCTCTCATTTGCGTCTCTGGCTCTCTCATTTCTGTAGCATCTCCTTCTCTTTCATTTCTGTAGCATCTCTTTCATTTCTGTAGCGTCTCTCTCATTTCTGTAGCCTCTCTCTCTCTCATTTCTGTAGCGTCTCTCTCTCAATTCTGTAGCGTCTCTCTCTCATTTCTGTAGCATCACTCTCTCATTTCTGTATCGTCACTCTTTAATTTCTGTAGCATCTCCCATTTCTGTAGCTTCTCTCACTCTCTCATTTCTGTAGCATCTCCATCTCTCTCTCATTTCTGAAGCATCTCCTTCTCTCTTTCATTTCTGTAACATCTCCTATCTCATTTCGGTAACATCTCCTATCTCATTTCGGTAGCATCTCCTTCATTTCTGTAGCGTCTCTTTCATTTTTGTAGCGTCTCTTTAATTTCTGTAGCATCTCTCTCTGATTTCTGTAACATCTCTATCTCATTTCTTGGCGTGTCTCTCATTTCTGAAGCGTCTCTCTTTAATTTCTGTAGCATCTCCCATTTCTGTAGCTTCTCTCACTCTCTCATTTCTGTAGCATCTCCTTCTCTCTCTCATTTCTGTAGCGTCACTCTCTCATTTCTGTTGCATCTCTCTCTCTCATTTCTTTAGCGTCTATTTCATTTCTGTAGCGTCTCTTTCATTTTTGTAGCGCCTCTTTCATTTCTGTAGCATCTCTCTCATTTCTGTAACGTCTCTCTCTCATTTCTGTAGCATCTATCTCATTTCTTGGCGTGTCTCTCATTTCTGTAGCGTGTTTCTAATTTCTTAGCCTCTCTCTCATTTCTGTAGCGTCTCCTTCTGTCTCATCCCTGTAGCTTCTCTATTTCATTTCTGTAGCGTCTCTATTTCATTTCTGTAGCATCTCTCGCTCTCTCATTTATGTAGCATCTCCTTCTCTCATTTCTTAGCGTGTCTCTCATTTCCGTAGCATCTCTCTAATTTCAGTAGCATCTTTCTCATTTCTGTAGCTTCTCTCTCTCATTTGTTTAACGCCTCTATCTTTTCTGTAGCGTCTCTCTCTCATTTCTATAGCGTCTCTTTCATTTCTGCAGCGTCTCTTTAATTTCTGTAGTGTCTCTCATTTCTGTAGTGTCTCTCTTTTCTCTCATTTCTGTAGCGTCTCCTTCTGTCTCATCCCTGTAGCTTCTCTATTTAATTTCTGTAGCGTCTCTATTTAATTTCTGTAGCATCTCTCGCTCTCTCATTTATGTAGCATCTCCTTCTCTCTCTCATTTCTGTAGCATCTTCTTCTCTCTTTCATTTCTGTAGCATCTCCTTCTCTCTCTTATTTCTGTAGCATCCCCTATCTCATTTCCGTAGCATCTCCTTTTCTCTGTAATTTTGTTGCGTCTCTCTCTCATTTCTGTAGGATCACTCTCTCATTTCTGTAGGATCACTCTCTCATTTCTGTAGCTTCTCTCTCTCTCATTTGTGTAGCGCCTCTCTCATTTCTGTAGTATCTCTCTCTCATTTCTGTAGCGTCCCTCTCTCATTTCTGTAGCGTCTCCTTCTGTCTCATTACTGTAGCGTCTCTTTCATTTCTGTAGCGTGGCTCTCATTTCTGTTGCTTCTCTCTCTCATTTCTGTAGCCTCTCTCTCTCAATTCTTTAGCGTCTCTCTCTCATTTGCGTCTCTGGCTCTCTCATTTCTGTAGCATCTCCTTCTCTATAATTTCTGTAGCATCTCTCTCATTTCTGTAGCGTCTCTCTCATTTCTGTAGCGTCACTCTCTCTCATTTCTGTAGCGTCACTCTCTCTCATTTCTGTAGCGTCACTCTCTCTCATTTCTGTAGCGTCTCTCTCTCAATTCTGTAGCGTCTCTCTCTCATTTCTGTAGCGTCACTCTCTCATTTCTGTATCGTCACTATTTAATTTCTGTAGCATCTCCTATTTCTGTAGCTTCTCTCACTCTCTCATTTCTGTAGCATCTCCTACTCTCTCATTTCTGAAGCATCTCCTTCTCTCTTTCATTTCTGTAACATCTCCTATCTCATTTCGGTAGCATCTCCTTCATTTCTGTAGCGTCTATTTCATTTCTGTAGCGTCTCTTTCATTTTTGTAGCGTCTCTTTCATTTCTGTAACGTCTCTCTCTCATTTCTGTAGCATCTATCTTTAATTTCTATAGCATCTCCCATTTCTGTAGCTTCTCCCACTCTCTCATTTCTGTAGCATCTCCTTCTCTCTCTCATTTCTGTAGCGTCACTCTCTCATTTCTGTAGCATCTCTCTCACTCATTTCTGTAGCGTCTATTTCATTTCTGTAGCGTCTCTTTCATTTTTGTAGCGTCTCTTTCATTTTTGTAGCGTCTCTTTCATTTCTGTAGCATCTCTCTCTCATTTCTGTAACTTCTCTCTCTCATTTCTGTAACGTCTATCACATTTCTTAGCCTCTCTCTCATTTCTGTAGCGTCTCCTTCTGTCTCATATCTGTAGCGTCTCTCTCACCCCTGTAGCTTCTCTATTTTATTTCTGTAGCGTCTCTATTTAATTTCTGTAGCATCTCCCATTTCTGTAGCTTCTCTCACTCTCTCATTTATGTAGCATCTCCTTCTCTCTCTCATTTCTGTAGCATCTTCTCTCTTTCATTTCTGTAGCATCTTCTCTCTTTCATTTCTGTAGCATCCCCTTCTCTCTCTTATTTCTGTAGCAACCCCTATCTCATTTCCGTAGCATCTCCTTTTCTCTGTAATTTTGTTGCGTCTCTCTCTCATTTCTGTAGGATCACTCTCTCATTTCTGTAGGATCACTCTCTCATTTCTGTAGGATCACTCTCTCATTTCTGTAGGATCACTCTCTCATTTCTGTAGCTTCTCTCTCTCTCATTTGTGTAGCGCCTCTCTAATTTCTGTAGTATCTCTCTCTCATTTCTGTAGCGTCTCTCTCATTTCTGTAGTGTCTCTTTCATTTCTGTAGCGTCTCTCTCTCATTTCTGTAGCCTCTCTCTTTCTCATTTCTGTAGCGTCTCTTTCATTTTTGTAGCGTCTCTTTCATTTCTGTAGCGTCTCTTTCATTTCTGTAGCGTCTCTTTCATTTTTGTAGCGTCTTTCATTTCTGTAACGTCTCTCTCTCATTTCTGTAGCATCTATCTCATTTCTTGGCGTGTCTCTCATTTCTGTAGCGTGTTTCTAATTTCTTAGCCTCTCTCTCATTTCTGTAGCGTCTCCTTCTGTCTCATATCTGTAGCGTCTCTCTCATCCCTGTAGCTTCTCTATTTCATTTCTGTAGCGTCTCTATTTAATTTCTGTATCATCTCTCGCTCTCTCATTTATGTAGCATCTCCTTCTCTCATTTCTTAGCGTGTCTCTCATTTCCGTAGCATCTCTCTAATTTCAGTAGCGTCTTTCTCATTTCAGTAGCTTCTCTCTCTCATTTGTGTAACGCCTCTATCTTTTCTGTAGTGTCTCTCTCTCCTTTCTATAGCGTCTCTTTCATTTCTCCAGCGTCTCTTTCATTTCTGCAGCGTCTCTTTAATTTCTGTAGCGTCTCTCTCATTTATGTAGTGTCTCTCTTTTCTGTAGCGTCTCTCTCTCTCATTTCTGTAGCCTCTCTCTCTCATTTCTGTACCGTCTCTCTCATTTCTTAGCGTCTCTCTCATTTCTGTAGCGTGTCTCTCATTTCCGTAGCATCTCTCTAATTTCAGTAGCGTCTTTCTCATTTCAGTAGCTTCTCTCTCTCATTTGTGTAACGCCTCTATCTTTTCTGTAGTGTCTCTCTCTCCTTTCTATAGCGTCTCTTTCATTTCTGTAGCGTCTCTTTCATTTCTGTAGCGTCTCTCTCATTTCTGTAGCGTCTCTCTCATTTATGTAGTGTCTCTCTTTTCTGTAGCGTCTCTCTCTCTCTCATTTCTGTACCGTCTCTCTCATTTCTTAGCGTCTCTCTCATTTCTGTAGCGTCTCCTTCTGTCTCATTTCTGTAGCGTCTCTCTCATTTGTGTAGCGTCTCTCTCTCATTTCTCTAATGTCTCGATCATTTCTATAGGATCTCTCTCATTTCTGTTGCGTCTCTCTCATTTCTCTATCTTCTCTATTTCTCTCTCAATTATGTAATGTCTAATTTCTGTAGCATCTCTCTCTCTCATTTCTGTAATGTGTCTCTCATTTCTGTAGCGGCTCTCTCTCATTTCTATAGCATCTCTCTCATTTCTGTTGCTTCTCTCTCATTTCTGTAGCCTCTCTCTCTCAATTCTTTAGCGTCTCTCTCTCATTTGCGTCTCTCTCTCATTTCTGTAGCGTCTCTCTCATTTCTGTAGCATCTCTCTCATTTCTGTAGCGTCTCTCTCATTTCTGTAGCCTCTCTCTTTCTCATTTCTGTAGCGTCTCTTTCATTTTTGTAGCGTCTCTTTCATTTCTGTAGCGTCTCTTTCATTTTTGTAGCGTCTCTTTCATTTCTGTAGCATCTCTCTCTCATTTCTGTAACGTCTCTCTCTCATTTCTGTAGCATCTATCTCATTTCTTGGCGTGTCTCTCATTTCTGTAGCGTGTTTCTAATTTCTTAGCCTCTCTCTCATTTCTGTAGCGTCTCCTTCTGTCTCATATCTGTAGCGTCTCTCTCATCCCTGTAGCTTCTCTATTTCATTTCTGTAGCGTCTCTATTTAATTTCTGTATCATCTCTCGCTCTCTCATTTATGTAGCATCTCCTTCTCTCATTTCTTAGCGTGTCTCTCATTTCCGTAGCATCTCTCTAATTTCAGTAGCGTCTTTCTCATTTCAGTAGCTTCTCTCTCTCATTTGTGCAACGCCTCTATCTTTTCTGTAGTGTCTCTCTCTCCTTTCTATAGCGTCTCTTTCATTTCTGTAGCGTCTCTCTCATTTCTGTAGCGTCTCTCTCATTTCTGTAGCGTCTCTCTCATTTATGTAGTGTCTCTCTTTTCTGTAGCGTCTCTCTCTCTCATTTCTGTAGCCTCTCTCACTCATTTCTGTACCGTCTCTCTCATTTCTTAGCGTCTCTCTCATTTCTGTAGCGTCTCCTTCTGTCTCATTTCTGTAGCGTCTCTCTCATTTGTGTAGCGTCTCTCTCTCATTTCTCTAATGTCTCGATCATTTCTATAGGATCTCTCTCATTTCTGTTGCGTCTCTCTCATTTCTCTATCGTCTCTATTTCTCTCTCAATTATGTAATGTCTAATTTCTGTAGCATCTCTCTCTCTCATTTCTGTAATGTGTCTCTCATTTCTGTAGCGGCTCTCTCTCATTTCTATAGCATCTCTCTCATTTCTGTTGCTTCTCTCTCATTTCTGTAGCCTCTCTCTCTCAATTCTTTAGCGTCTCTCTCTCATTTGCGTCTCTCTCTCATTTCTGTAGCATCTCCTTCTCTATCATTTCTGTAGCATCTCTCTCATTTCTGTAGCGTCTCTCTCATTTCTGTAGCCTCTCTCTCTCTCATTTCTGTAGCGTCTCTCTCAATTCTGTAGCGTCTCTCTCTCTCTCTCATTTCTGTAGCATCACTCTCTCATTTCTGTATCGTCACTCTTTAATTTCTGTAGCATCTCCCATTTCTGTAGCTTCTCTCACTCTCTCATTTCTGTAGCATCTCCATCTCTCTCTCATTTCTGTAGCATCTCCTTCTCTCTCTCATTTCTGAAGCATCTCCTTCTCTCTTTCATTTCTGTAACATCTCCTATCTCATTTCGGTAGCATCTCCTTCATTTCTGTAGCATCTATTTCATTTCTGTAGCGTCTCTTTCATTTCTGTAGCGTCTCTTTCATTTCTGTAGCGTCTCTTTCATTTTTGTAGCGTCTCTTTAATTTCTGTAGCATCTCTCTCTCATTTCTGTAACGTCTCTCTCATTTCTGTAGCATCTATCTCATTTCTTGGCGTGTCTCTCATTTCTGTAGCGAGTTTCTAATTTCTTAGCCCTCTCTCATTTCTGTAGCGTCTCCTTCTGTCTCATATCTGTAGCGTCTCTCTCATCCCTGTAGCTTCTCTATTTCATTTCTGTAGCGTCTCTATTTCATTTCTGTAGCATCTCTCGCTCTCTCATTTATGTAGCATCTCCTTCTCTCTCTCATCTCTGTAGCATCTTCTCTCTTTCATTTCTGTAGCATCCCCTATCTCATTTCCGTAGCATCTCCTTTTCTCTGTAATTTTGTTGCGTCTCTCTCTCATTTCTGTAGGATCACTCTCTCATTTCTGTAGGATCACTCTCTAATTTCTGTAGCTTCTCTCTCATTTGTGTAGCGCCTCTCTCATTTCTGTAGTATCTCTCTCTCATTTCTGTAGCGTCCCTCTCTCATTTCTGTAGCGTCTCCTTCTGTCTCATTTATGTAGTGTCTCCTTCTGTCTCATTACTGTAGCGTCTCTCTCATTTCTCTAGCGTGTCTCATTTCTGTTGCTTCTCTCTCTCATTTCTGTAGCCTCTCTCTCTCTCAATTCTTTAGCGTCTCTCTCTCATTTGCGTCTCTGGCTCTCTCATTTCTGTAGCATCTCCTTCTCTATCATTTCTGTAGCATCTCTCTCATTTCTGTAGCGTCTCTCTCATTTCTGTAGCGTCTCTCTCATTTCTGTAGCGTCTCTCTCAATTCTGTAGCGTCTCTCTCTCTCTCTCATTTCTGTAGCGTCACTCTCTCATTTCTGTAGCGACACTCTTTAATTTCTGTAGCATCTCCCGTTTCTGTAGCTTCTCTCACTCTCTCATTTCTGTAGCATCTCCTACTCTTTCTCATTTCTGAAGCATCTCCTTCTCTCTTTCATTTCTGTAACATCTCCTATCTCATTTCGGTAGCATCTCCTTCATTTCTGTAGCGTCTATTTCATTTCTGTAACGTCTCTTTCATTTTTGTAGTGTCTCTCTCTCATTTCTGTAACGTCTATCTCATTTCTTGGCGTGTCTCTCATTTCTGTAGCGTGTTTCTAATTTCTTAACCTCTATCTCATTTCTGTAGCATCTCCTTCTGTCTCATATCTGTAGCGTCTCTCTCATCCCTGTAGCTTCTCAATTTTATTCCTGTAGCGTCTCTATTTAATTTCTGTAGCATCTCCCATTTCTGCAGCTTCTCTCGCTCTCTCATTTATGTAGCATCTCCTTCTCTCTCTCATTCCTGTAGCATCTTCTCTCTTTCATTTCTGTAGCATCCCCTTCTCTCTCTTATTTCTGTAGCATCCCCTATCTCATTTCCGTAGCATCTCCTTTTCTCTGTAATTTTTTTGCGTCTCTCTCTCATTTCTGTAGGATTACTCTCTCATTTCTGTAGGATCACTCTCTCATTTCTGTAGCTTCTCTTTCTCATTTGTGTAGCGCCTCTCTCATTTCTGTAGTATCTCTCTCTCATTTCTGTAGCGTCTCCTTCTGTCTCATTTCTGTAGTGTCTCTCTCATTTCTGTAGCGTCTCTCTCATTTCTGTAGTGTCTCTTTCATTTCTGTAGCGTCTCTCTCTCATTTCTGTAGCGTCTCTCTCTCATTTCTGTAGCGTCTCTCTCTCATTTCTGTAGCGTCTCTCTCTCATTTCTGTAGCATCTCTCTCTCATTTCTCTAGCCTCTCTCTTTCTCATTTCTGTAGCGTCTCTCTCATTCTCATTTCTGTAGCCTCTCTCTCTTATTTCTGTAGCATCTCTCGCTCTCATTTCCGTAGCGTCTCTCTCATTTCCGTAGCATCTCTCTCATATCTGTAGCGTTTCTCTCTTTTCTGTAGCATAACTCCCTCTCATTTCTGTAGCGTCGCTTTCATTCCTGTAGTATCTCTTTCATTTCTGCAGCGTCTCTTTCATTTCTGCAGCGTCTCTTTATTTTCTGTAGGGTCTCTCTCATGTCTCTAGCGTCTCTCATGTCTGTAGCGTCTCTCTCTTTCATTTCTGTAGCGTCTCTCTCTCATTTCTGTACCATCTCTCTCTATAATTTCTGTAGCGTTTTATTTCTGTAGCTTCTCTCTCATTATTGGCGTCTCTCTCATTTCTGTAACTTCTCTCTCTCATTTCTGTAACTTCTCTCTCTCTCATTTCTGTAGCCTCTCTCTCTCATTTCGTAGTGTCTCTCATTTCTTAGCCTCTCTCTCGTATCTGCAGCGTCTCCTTCTGTCTCATTTCTGTAGTGTCTCTCATTTCTGTAGCGTCTCTCTAATTTCTCTAATGTGTTGATCATTTCTATAGGATCTCTCTCATTTCTGTTGCCTCTCTCATTTCTCTAACATCTCGATCATTTGTATAGGATCCTCCTCATTTCTGTTTCGTCTCTCTCATTTCTATATCGTCTCTATCTGTCTCTCAATTATGTAATGTCTAATTTCTGTTGCGTCTCTCTCTCTCTGATTTCTGTAATGTGTCTCTCATTTCTGTAGCGGCTCTCTCTGATTTCTGTAGCCTCTCTCTCATTTCTGTAGTGTCTCTCTCTCATTTCTGTAGCCTCTCTCTCTCTCTCATTTTTGTAGCGTCTCTCTCTCTCTCTCTCATTTCTGTAGCGTCTCTCTCTATCTTTTCTGTAGCGTCTCATTTCTGGTGCTTCTCTCTCATTTCTGTAGTGTGTCTCTCATTTCTGTAGCGTCTCCTTCTGTCTCATTTATGTAGCGTCTCCTTCTGTCTCATTACTGTAGCGTCTCTCTTATTTCTGTAGCGTGTCTCATTTCTGTTGCTTCTCTCTCTCATTTCTGTAGCCTCTCTTTCTCAATTCTTTAGCGTCTCTCTCTCATTTGCGTCTCTGGCTCTCTCATTTCTGTAGCATCTCCTTCTCTTTCATTTCTGTAGCATCTCTTTCATTTCTGTAGCGTCTCTCTCATTTCTGTAGCCTCTCTCTCTCTCATTTCTGTTGCTTCTCTCTCTCATTTCTGTAGCCTCTCTTTCTAAATTCTTTAGCGTCTCTCTCTCATTTGCGTCTCTGGCTCTCTCATTTCTGTAGCATCTCCTTCTGTCTCATTTCTGTTGCATCTCTCTCATTTCTGTAGCGTCTCTCTCATTTCTGTAGCGTCTCTCTCATTTCTGTAGCGTCTCTCTCAATTCTGTAGCGTCTCTCTCTCTCATTTCTGTAGCGTCACTCTCTCATTTCTGTAGCATCTCCTATCTCATTTCGGTAGCATCTCCTTCATTTCTGTAGCGTCTATTTCATTTCTGTAGCGTCTCTTTCATTTTTGTAGCGTCTCTCTCTCATTTCTGTAACGTCTATCTCATTTCTTGACGTGTCTCTCATTTCTGTAGCGTGTTTCTAATTTCTTAGCCTCTATCTCATTTCTGTAGCATCTCCTTCTGTCTCATATCTGTAGCGTCTCTCTCATCCCTGTAGCTTCTCAATTTTATTCCTGTAGCGTCTCTATTTAATTTCTGTAGCATCTCCCATTTCTGCAGCTTCTCTCGCTCTCTCATTTATGTAGCATCTCCTTCTCTCTCTCTCATTCCTGTAGCATCTTCTCTCTTTCATTTCTGTAGCATCCCCTTCTCTCTCTTATTTCTGTAGCATCCCCTATCTCATTTCCGTAGCATCTCCTTTTCTCTGTAATTTTGTTGCGTCTCTCTCTCATTTCTGTAGGATCACTCTCTCATTTCTGTAGGATCACTCTCTCATTTCTGTAGCTTCTCTCTCTCATTTGTGTAGCGCCTCTCTCATTTCTGTAGTATCTCTCTCTCATTTCTGTAGCGTCCCTCTCTAATTTATGTAGCGTCTCCTTCTGTCTCATTTCTGTAGTGTCTCTCTCATTTCTGTAGCGTCTCTCTCATTTCTGTAGTGTCTCTTTCATTTCTGTAGCGTCTCTCTCTCATTTCTGTAGCGTCTCTCTCTCATTTCTGTAGCGTCTCTCTCTCATTTCTGTAGCGTCTCTCTCTCATTTCTGTAGCGTCTCTCTCTCATTTCTGTAGCATCTCTCTCTCATTTCTCTAGCCTCTCTCTTTCTCATTTCTGTAGCGTCTCTCTCATTCTCATTTCTGTAGCCTCTCTCTCTTATTTCCGTAGCATCTCCTATCTCATTTCCGTAGCATCTCCTCTTCTCTGTAATTTCTGTAGTGGCTCGCTCTCATTTCTGTAGCATCTCTCGCTCTCATTTCCGTAGCGTCTCTCTCATTTCCGTAGCATCTCTCTCATATCTGTAGCGTTTCTCTCTTTTCTGTAGCATAACTCTCTCTCATTTCTGTAGCGTCTCTTTCATTCCTGTAGTGTCTCTTTCATTTCTGCAGCGTCTCTTTCATTTCTGCAGCGTCTCTTTATTTTCTGTAGGGTCTCTCTCATGTCTCTAGTGTCTCTCATGTCTGTAGCGTCTCTCTCTTTCATTTCTGTAGCGTCTCTCTCTCATTTCTGTACCATCTCTCTCTATAATTTCTGTAGCGTTTTATTTCTGTAGCTTCTCTCTCATTATTGGCGTCTCTCTCATTTCGGTAACTTCTCTCTCTCATTTCTGTAACTTCTCTCTCTCTCATTTCTGTAGCCTCTCTCTCTCATTTCTGTAGTGTCTCTCATTTCTTAGCCTCTCTCTCGTATCTGCAGCTTCTCCTTCTGTCTCATTTCTGTAGCGTCTCTCATTTCTGTAGCGTCTCTCTAATTTCTCTAATGTGTTGATCATTTCTATAGGATCTCTCTCATTTCTGTTGCCTCTCTCATTTCTCTAACGTCTCGATCATTTGTATAGGATCCTTCTCATTTCGGTTTCGTCTCTATCTGTCTCTCAATTATGTAATGTCTAATTTCTGTTGCGTCTCTCTCTCTCTGATTTCTGTAATGTGTCTCTCATTTCTGTAGCGGCTCTCTCTGATTTCTGTAGCCTCTCTCTCATTTCTTTAGTGTCTCTCTCTCATTTCTGTAGCGTCTCTCTCTCTCTCTCATTTTTGTAGCGTCTCTCTCTCTCTCATTTTTGTAGCGTCTCTCTCTCTCTCATTTCTGTAGCGTCTCTCTCTATCTTTTCTGTAGCGTCTCATTTCTGGTGCTTCTCTCTAATTTCTTTAGTGTGTCTCTCATTTCTGTAGCGTCTCTCTCTCATTACTCTAATGTCTCAATAATTTCTATAGGATCTCTCTCATTTCTGTTGCCTCTCATTTCTCTAATGTCTCGATCATTTCTATAGGATCTTTCTCATTTATGTTGCGTCTCTCTCATTTCTGTATCGTCTCTCTCTCTCTCAATTATGTAATGTTTAATTTCTGTAGCGTCTCTCTCTCTCATTTCTGTAATGTGTCTCTCATTTCTGTAGCGGCTCTCTCTCATTTCTATAGCATCTCTCTCATTTCTGTAGTATCTCTTGCATTTCTGTTGCTTCTCTCTCTCATTTCTGTAGCCTCTCTCAATTCTGTAGCGTCTCTCCCTCATTTACGTCTCTGGCTCTCTCATTTCTGTAGCATCTCCTTTATGATTTCTGTAACGTCTCTCTCTTTTTGTAGCGTCTCTCTCTTTTCTGTAGCGTCTCTCTCATTTCTGTCGCCTCTCTCTCTCATTTCTGTAGCCTCTCTCTCATTTCTGTAGCCTCTCTCTCTCATTTCTGTAGCCTCTCTCTCAGATTTCTATAGCCTCTCTCTCTCATTTCTGTAGCGTCTCTCTCATTTCTGTAGCGTCTCTCATTTCTGTAGCGTCTCTCTCATTTCTGTAGCGTCTCTCATTTCTGTAGCGTCTCTCTCATTTCTGTAGCATCTCTCTCTCATTTCTGTAGCATCTCTCTCTCATTTCTGTGCGTCTTTCATTTCTGTAGCGTCTTTCACTTCTGTAGCATCTCTCTCTCATTTCTTAGCGTGTCTCTCATTTCTGTAGCATCTCCTTCTGTCTCATATTTGTAGCATCTCTCTCATCCCTGTAGCTTCTCTATTTCATTTATGTAGCATCTTCCATTTCTGTAGCTTCTCTCGCTCTCTCATTTATGTAGCATTTCCTCTCATTTCTGTAGCATCTTCTCTCTTTCATTTCTGTAGCATCTCCTTCTCTCTCTTATTTCTGTAGCATCCCCTATCTAATTTCCCCATCTCCCCATCTCCTTTTCTCTGTAATTTTGTTGGGTCTCTCTCATTTCTGTAGGATCACTCTCTCATTTCTGTAGGATCACTCTCATTTCTGTAGGATCACTCTCTCATTTGTGTAGTCTTTCTCTCATTTGTGTAGCGCCTCTCTCATTTCTGTAGTATCTCTCTCTCATTTCTGTACCGTCTCTCATTTCTGTAGCATCTCTCTCTTTCTCATTTCTGTAGCGTCTCTCTCATTCTCATTTCTATAGCCTCTCTCTCTTATTTCCGTAGCATCTCCTATTTCATTTCCGTAGCATCTCTTCTTTTCTGTAATTTCTGTAGCGTCTCGCTCTTATTTCTGTAGCGTCTCTCTCATTTCTGTAGCCTCTCTCTCTTTCTCATTTCTGTAGCCTCTCTCTCTTTCTCATTTCTGTAGCCTCTCTCTCTCTTATTTCTGTAGTGTCTCTTTCATTCCCATAGCTTCTCTTTCATTTCCGTAGCGTCTCTTTCATTTCCGTAGCGTCTCTTTCATCTCCGTAGCGTCTCTTTCATTTCCGTAGCGTCTCTTTCATTTCCGGAGCATCTCTCTCATTTCTGTAGCTTCTCTCTCTCTTATTTCTGTAGCGTCTCTCTCTTATTTCTGTAGCGTCTCTCTCTTTTCTGTAGCGTCTCTCTCTCTCATTTCTGTAATGTGTCTCTCATTTCTGTAGTGGCTCTCTCTCATTTCTGTAGCATCTCTCATTTCTGTAGCATCTCTCTCATTTCTGTTGCTTTTCACTCATTTCTGTAGCCTCTCTCTCTCTCAATTCTGTAGCGTCTCTTTCATTTCTGTAGTGTCTCTTTCATTTCTGTTGCGTCTCTCTCATTTCTATAGCCTCTCTCTCTTTCTCATTTCTGTAGCCTCTCTCTCTTATTTTTGTAGCGTCTCTCTCATTTCTGTAGCATCTCTGTTATTTCTGTAGAGTCTCTGTTATTTCTGTAGCATCTCTTTCATTTCTACAGCGTCTTTAATTTCTTCAGCGTCTCTTTAATTTCTGGAGCATCTCTCTGATTTCTGGAGCATCTCTCTCTCTGATTTCTGGAGCATCTCTCTATAATTTCTGTAGCGTCTCATTTCTGTAGGTTCTCTCTTTCATTTCTGTAGCATCTCTCTCATTTCTGTAGCATCTCTCTCTCATTTCTGTAGTGTGTCTCTCATTTCTTTGCCTCTCTCTCATTTCTGTAGCGTCTCCTTCTGTCTCATTTGTGTAGCGTGTCTCTCATTTCTGTAGCGTTTCTCTCATTTCTGTAGCGTCTCTCTCATTTCTCTAATGTCTTGATCATTTCTATAGGATCTCTTTCATTTCTGTAGCGTCTTTCTCTTTCTCATTTCTGTAGCGTCTCTCTCATTCTCATTTCTGTAGCCTCTCTCTCTTATTTCCGTACCATCTCCTATCTCATTTCCGTAGCATCTCCTCTTCTCTGTAATTTCTGTAGCGTCTCTTTAATTTCTGTAGCATCTCTCTCTCATTTCTTATCGTGTCTCTCATTTCTGTAGCATCTCCTTCTGTCTCATATCTGTAGCGTCTCTCTCATCCCTGTAGCTTCTCTATTTCATTTCTGTAGCATCTCCTCTCATTTCTGTAGCATCTTCTTCTCTCTTTCATTTCTGTAGCATCTCCTTCTCTCTCTTATTTCTGTAGCATCCCCTATCTCATTTCCGTAGCATCTCCTTTTCTCTGTAATTTTGTTGGGTCTCTCTCATTTCTGTAGGATCACTCTCTCATTTCTGTAGGATCACTCTCTCATTTCTGTAGGATCACTCTCTCATTTCTGTAGCCTCTCTCTCATTTCTGTAGCTTCTCTCTCTCTCATTTGTGTAGCACCTCTCTCATTTCTGTAGTATCTCTCTCTCATTTCTGTAGTGTCCCTCTCTCATTTCTGTAGCATCTCTCTCTCATTTCTGTAGCGTCTCTCATTTCTGTAGCCTCTCTCTCTTTCTCATTTCTGTAGCGTCTCTCTCATTTCTGTAGCCTCTCTCTCTTTCTCATTTCTGTAGCCTCTCTCTCTTTCTCATTTCTGTAGCCTCTCTCTCTCTCATTTCCGTAGCGTCTCTTTCATTTCCGTAGCGTCTCTTTCATTTCCGTAGCGTCTCTCTCATTTCTGTAGCTTCTCTCTCTCTTATTTCTGTAGCGTCTCTCTCTTTTCTGTAGCGTCTCTCTCTCATTTCTGTAATGTGTCTCTCATTTCTGTAGCGGCTCTCTCTCATTTCTGTAGCATCTCTCATTTCTGTAGCATCTCTCTCATTTCTGTTGCTTTTAACTAATTTCTGTAGCCTCTCTCTCTCTCAATTCTGTAGCGTCTCTTTCATTTCTGTAGTGTCTCTTTCATCTCTGTAGCGTCTCTCTCATTTGTGTAGCGTCTCTGTTATTTCTGTAGGGTCTCTGTTATTTCTGTAGCGTCTCTTTCATTTCTACAGCGTCTTTAATTTCTTCAGCATCTCTTTAATTTCTTCAGCGTCTCTCTGATTTCTGGAGCGTCTCTCTGATTTCTGGAGCATCTCTCTCTCTGATTTCTGGAGCATCTCTCTATAATTTCTGTAGCGTCTCATTTCTGTAGCGTCTCTCTCTCATTTCTGTAGCATCTCTCTATAATTTCTGTAGCGTCTCATTTCTGTAGCTTCTCTCTCTCTCTCTCTCATTTTTAGCGTCTCTCATTTCTGTAGCCTCTCTCTCATTTCTGTAGAGTCTCTCTCCCTCATTTCTGTAGCATCTCTCTCTATCATTTCTGTAGCATCTCTCTCTATCATTTCTGTAGCATCTCATTTCTGTAGCGTCTCTCTCTTATTTCTGTAGCGTCTCCCTCATTTCTGTAACGTCTCTATTTAATTTCTGTTGCTTCTCTTTCATTTCTGTAGCGTCTCTCTCTCATTTCTGTAGCGTCTCTCTCTCTCATTTCTGTAGCATCTCTCTCTATCATTTCTGTAGCATCTCATTTCTGTAGCTTCTCTCTCTCATTTTTAGCGTCTCTCTCATTTCTGTAACTTCTCTCTCTCTAATTTCTGTAGCCTCTCTCTCTCATTTCTGTAGTGTCTCTCTCATTTCTTAGCCTCTCTCTCATTTGTATGGCGTCTCTATTTTAATTCTGTAGCTTCTCTCTCTCTCTCATTTCTTACCGTTTCTCTCATTTCTGTAGCTTCTCTCTCTAATATCTGTAGCCTCTCTCTCTCTCTCTCTCTCATTTCTGTAGCGTCTCTCATTTCTTAGCCTCTCTCTCATTTCTGTAGCTTCTCTATTTCATTTCTGTAGCTTCTCTCTCTTTCTCATTTCTGTAGCGTCTCTCTCATTTCTGTAGCGTCTCTATTTCATTTCTGTAGCGTCTCTCTCATTTCTGTAGCATTTCTCTCATTTCTTAGCCTCTCTCTCATTTCTGTAGCATCTGTCTCTCTCTCTCTCTCTCATTTCTGAAGTGTCTCTCATTTCTGTAGTTTGTCTCTTCCCCCTTTCCTCTGTAGTTTTTCTCTCTCATTTGAATAAATAAAATAAGATAAAAAATCCACAGCCAAAAGGTTAAAGTACAATCCACGGATAAAAAAGTCAAAGGGAAGGTCACCTAACGCGTTTCGCGTGTTACCACGCTTAGTCATAGGTGTAGTACAAGTGAACACAGATATCCGATATACAAGTGGTCAGCCAATACAACATCAGTACCAATTAGTGCAAGGTGTGCTTTATTGTGTATGATTTAACTGTGAGAGTGCCATAGCAAAGAAAGAAACGTATGTAAGTGATGTGAAAGGAAAGTGAAAAGAAAAATATGAAGAAGCATAATGTGTAACGATGAAAAACAAAATAAAAGGGGGAAAATAATAGCTAAAGGATACAGGAGAAGTGTAATGGTAAATGTATTAGAAAAGAGAAAATGAAGTGAAGAGGTGTGTGAGCAAGTGACAAGGCTGAAAAAAAATGTGAGAGCAATGGATAAAGGTGTGTCAAAACATATACGGATGCAACACAAAAATTAAAGATGTGAATGTGAATGAGAAGTGTGCATGATGTAGTGCAATATGGATGCAAAAAAAATTAATAATACGATGTGTAATGAGTTACACACGAGTATATAGGAACATGTTTAAGTGACTTAATTAAAATAGAATAAGAAATGTAAAATAAAAACATGATTAAGCATATTCAACATATACAAATATTCAAGAAACAAATTGTTGTCTGTGCAAGATCATAGATGTATGAAGTCACTCAAAAGCAGATTTGTGTGCTCCATAGAGAACCCTTGAAAGACAAAACTTAATATAAAATATGATATGTGACCTAGAAAAGAGGGGGAGGAGGGAAATAAGTCAGTGCATAGGTGAATATATTAATAACAGAAGAGGAAAACAGAAAAATATCGTCATAATACTGTGACAATAAGTGACAATGAACTCTAAGTCACATTAATGATAAAAATTTATCAAAAAGTCATACATGTATCCACATAAATGTGCATAGCAATCAATAGCTAAAAAGGGCACTTGATGTTAAAGGACCATGTTTGGAGCAAAGAATACAACGATAATGAATAAAAGAAACGGACCAATTTATGAATAGCAGACCTTAGTATAGTGACAAAAAGAGCTGTATGGTGGGGCGACTGCACAGGGGCTAAGTAAAATAAAATAAGTCAAACGAATACACCTTAATCAATTGTTAGTTGATACTTTCAATACTACAGTAATGCGCCATAAGGAGTGTTTAGGGAAAAGTTGTATGATCAAGAAAGAATGTTAGACCGAGGAGGTTATATCAATAGTAATGAATGAGAAATATATCATAAACATAAATCATAGTTTGGAAAAATATATATTAACCAAATACTACATCTATTAAAAACATGTGACGTCATATCTGGTCTCCAATTTAAAGATCCAGAAAGTTTCTTGTTGGCATAGTTTTCTATGTAAATTCCCACCTCTAGGGCCACCCCTTATTTTCTCTAAGATGGTAACTAGAAAGTGTTTGGTATTGGCATTGTCACAATTAAAAAAATGTTTAGCCACTGACGTTTGTTTTATTTTCAATATCATTTAAGTGTTCTCTAATTCTGCATTTAAATTTTATGCCTGTGCGACCCACATATTGTTTTCTGCACTTGTTGCAGGTTATCACATATACAACATTGGAGGTGTTACAATTGGTATATTCCTTAATTGTAGCAATATTGTCTCCACTTTTTGTTCTGTAGTGTGTTTACAGGTTTTACACATGTTATGGCCACAGGGAAAGGTACCTGTAGTATTAAGCCAGTTATCCCTCATATTTTGTTGATTATCGTGTGTATATAAACTCGGTGAAAGAATAATGCCAAGGGTCTTCGTTCTTTTTGCTGAGAATCTTACTCCCGGCTTTAGAACTTCATTGTATAGTTTGTCAGCTGTCAAGATAGGTAAGTGTTTTTTTTATTATATCGATGATCTGAGTGAATTGTAAGCTGTACAGGTTAACAAAGGATGTCTGCAGGTGTGTATCAAGTTTAAATCTATCTTTCTCATATTTATTATTGTTATATTTAGAAGTATTATCTTTGTCTACCGATTTGTGAGTGAGATTTAGTGTTTCTCTCTCACCCACCATCTTCCCCCTGTAGTGTCTCTCTCCCCCCTTTCCCCCTGTAGTATCTCTCTCTCACCATTCCCCCTGTAGTGTCTCTTTCATCCTCCCCTATATCGTCTCTCTCACCCTCTCCCTGCAGCCGTTCTCTCTCCCCCTCTTCCCCCTGTAGTGTCCCTTTTTCCCCTGCCCCTTCCCATTTTATGGTCTCTCTCCCCCCTTCCCGCTGTAGTGTCTCTCTCTCCCCCTGCCCACTATAGTGTCTCTCTCCCCCTGCCCACTATTGTGTCTCTCTCTTCCCCTGCCCACTATAGTGTCTCTCTCCCCCGTTTACCTCTGAAGTGTCTCTCCCCCTTCTCTCTGTAGTGTCTCGCTCTTTCCCCCTGCCCCCTTGTACTGTATCTCTCGCCCCTTCCTCCTGTAGTGTCTCTCTCACCCTCCTCTATAGCATCTGTCTCTCACCCTCTCCCTGCAGTCTCTCTCTCCCCCCCCCGCCACATGTAATGTCTCTCTCTCCCTCACCCTTTCCACTTTATTGTCTCTCTGCCCCCTCCCCCTGTAGTGTCTCTCTCTCCCTCCCCCTGCCCCCTGTAGTGTCTCTCTCCCCCCTTTAGCCTGTAGTGTCTCTCCACCCTTCCCCCTGTAGTGTCTCTCAGCCCCTCCCCCTGTAGCGACTCTACCTCCTCCACCCCCTGCAGTTTCTCTCTCTCCCACCTTCCCTCTGTAGTGTCTCTCTCACCCTCCCCCTGTAGTGTATCTCTCTCACCCTCCACCTGTTGTGTCTCTCTCTCACCCTCCCCCTGTTGTGTCTTTCTCTCACCCTCCCCCTGCAGCGTCTTTCTCTCACCCGGCCCCTGTAGTGTCTCCCTCTCACCCTTCCCCCTGTAGTGGCTCTCTCCCCCTTCCCCTGTAGTGTCTCTCTCTCTCCCCTTCCCCCTGTAGTTTCTCTCTCTCCCCTTCCCCCTGTAGTGTCTATATTCTCCCTTTCCCCCTGTAGTGTCTATATGCTCCCTATGCCCCTGTAGTGTCTTTCTCCTCCCTTCTCCCTGTAGTGCCTCTCCACCCTTCCCCCTGTAGTGTCTCTCTCCCCCTGTAGCGACTCTACCTCCCCCACCCCCTACAGTGTCTCTCTGTCACCCTCTCCCTGCAGTGTCTCTCTCTCCCCCTCCCCCTGTTGTGTCACTCTCTCACCCTTCCCCGTTGTGTCTCTCTCTCACCCTCCCCCGTTGTGTCTCTCTCTCACCCTCTCCCTGCAGCGTCTTTCTCTCACCCTCCCCCTGCAGCGTCTCTCTCACCCTTCCCCCTGTAGTGTCTTTCTCACACTTCCCCTGTAGTGTCGCTCTCTCTCTCCTTCCCCTGTAGTTTCTCTCTCTCCTTTTCCCCCTGTAGTGTCTATATGCTCCCTTTCCCCCTGTAGTGTCTATATGCTCCCTTTCCCCCTGTAGTGTCTATATGCTCCCTTTCCCCCTGTAGTGTCTTCTCCTCCCTTCTCCCTGTAGTGTCTCTCCACCCTTCCCCCTGCAGTGTCTCTCTCCCCCTCCCCCTGTTGTGTCTCTCTCTCCCCCTCCCCCTGTTGTGTCTCTCTCGCCCCCTCCCCCTGTTGTGTCTCTGTCTCGCCCTCCCCCTGATGTGTCTCTCTCTCGCCCTCCCCCTGCAGAGTCTTTCTCTCACTCTCCCCCTGCAGCTTCTTTCTCTCACCCTCCCCCTGCAGCGTCTCTCTCATCGTTACCCCTGTAGTGTCTCTCTCCCCCTTACCCTGTAGTGTCTCACTCTCCCATTTCCCCTGTAGTTTCTCTCTCTCCCCTTCCCCTCTAGTGTCTATATGCTCCCTTTCCCCCTGTAGTGTCTGTATGCTCCCTTTCCCCCTGTAGTGTCTGTATGCTCCCTTTCTCCCTGTAGTGTCTATATGCTCCCTTTCTCCCTGTAGTGTCTCTCTCTCCCTTTCCCCCTGAAGTGTCTCTCTCTCACCCTGTTGTCTCTGCCTCCGCTACCCAATCCTGCACTTTAACTGCTGCCGCAACATCCGGCAGCAGCAGGCAAACTTCTTACAGCGGCAGCGGCCGGTGAACTTCCTATAGCGGCGGACGCTGAATTGAAAGTGGCGGGAGCCCGTGGCAGTCTGGCCATGTGTGAATCTCTGTTCCAGCTTCTTGTAATACAAAATGAGGCATGAGAACTACTAGCTAAGGATACAGTTAGAGGGATAGTTTCAGGTGCAAAAACCATGCACTGCTTATATGCTCTCTCCTAAGAGGCATATATGTGAAAAAACTAAATATATCCCAAAAAACAGACATGCACACTGATAGTTTGTACATTAAATACCGTATTTTTTGCTCCTTAAGATGCACTTTTTTCCTCCTCAAAAGTAAGGGGAAATGTCTGTGCGTCTTATGACGCACCGACGCATGGCTTAAATAAACGTAAAAAAAAAAAAAAAAGCGATCAGAGTTTCCCACCTTTGTGCAGGAAAGAAGACTGCACGGAGGAGATGACCGGAGAGCAACAAGTAGGTAAGTACTGGTGAAGGTGGGAGGAGGGTAACATAAAACAAGAAAAATCCTGGCATACTGAGTGACAGTATACTGGCATATTGAGTGGCTAAATCCTGGCATATTGAGTGGCTAAATCCTGGCATAATAAGTGGTTAAATCCTGGCATATTGAGTGGTTTTCTTGTTTTTCTCCTCTAAAAACTTGGTGCGTCTTATGGAGCAAAAAATACGGTATATATTTTTTTATTAGTAATATAATGAAGAAGGAGATCCTCTCCAAACGTGTCGCCCCTTGTCCCCAGTCGTCTGCCTGTTCAAACGCTCATTGACTTCTCCAGCATCACCCCTTAGAGCCTCAGCCTATTTTTATGGGCATTTGAGCGCCCCTACAGTTTTACTGCCTGTGATTATTTCTATTTTTTTTTATTATATTTGCTTGTAATTTTTTCTGATCTACTATTTTGCATATATGTTACATTTTTCTGTTTTTGTTCCTGATGCAGGTTACTTCGCAATATATATTTGTAAGAGGTGTTTTTGTTCTGTTATTTTTGGCCTTTTATTTTACATTTCTTTGGATTCTCAATTTATTGTACTTTGACTCTGTTGTGGTAGGGACAACAGTCACAATTTTTTTGCTTTTTGAGTTACCCCTTGAGCCATACATAACCAGGGCCGGCCTTAAGTGTTGAGGCGCCCCCCCCCCCCCCCTCCCCATGCCTGTCTCTTTCCTCTCCCTCCATGTATGTGTCTCTCCCTTCCCATGTTTGTCCCTTTGCCCTTCCGTGTTGTGTCTGTCTCTCTCCAACTCCCCCTCTTTCCCCATATCTGTTCTCTCTCTCCTCCTCCTCTCCATATCTGTTCTCTCTCTCCCCCTCCTCCCCATATCTGTTCTCTCTCTCTCCCTCCTCCCCATATCTGTTCTCTTTCTCTCCCTCCTCCCCATATCTGTTCTCTTTCTACCTCCTCCCCCATATCTGTTCTCTCTCTCCCTCTGTTTTCTTAACTCGCCCTCCTCTGTTCTCTTCTCTCACCCTCCTGATTTTCTCCCTCCCCCTTTCTCTGTTCTCTCTCCTCCCTTCACTGTTTTCTCTCCCCCCACCTCTGTTCTGTCTCTCCCCCCTCCCCTTCCTTTGTTCTGTCTCCCCCCCTCTTTCCTCATTTTGTCTCCCTCCTCCCCTGTTCTGTCTCCCCCTCCCCTGTTCTGTCTCTCCCCCCCTGTTCTGTCTCTCCCCCCTCCCCTGTCCCCCCCCCCTGTTCTGTCTCTCCCCCCCCCTGTTCTGTCTCTCCCCCCCCCTGTTCTCTCTCTCCACCCTCCCCTTGTTCTTTTCTGTCTGTGAGGGGGTGTAGCTCCGCCCCCACCCTGACGGGGAGCCACGGGCAGCTTGAGAATGTGCTGCTCGCGCTCCCCACACACAGTGATTATGCACTGCATTATCACTGAGCAAATTTTTTTTTTTTTTTACTTTTTTTTGGGTGTGCCTAAGGCCGGCCCTGTACATAACTACACTTTTTTATATATATATTTAATTATATACAAACTATCAGTGTACATGTCTGCTTTGTTGGATATATTCTAGCTTTTTGTATTATCTGATCTGTGTCCTCTCTGCATACATCTTTCTTGAAATTCATCCAACTAAGTTTCCCTTATTAAAGGGTCGGAACACATCACTAACCTTTTGAATTTACCCATTGGCATACTATCCCAAGGGTCCTTAGAGAGTTAAGCATAATTCTGGCCAGACCACCATTTATGATCTTTTCAGGCATAGTGCCAACAGACTAGCGAAAGGAGGATGTTATTCCAATATTTAAAAAGGGATCAAAATCTCTGCTGGGTAATTATAGGCCAGTGAGCTTGACATCTGTAGTGGGGACATTATTTGAAGGATTGCTAAAGGTATACACTCAAGAATACATCTTAAGTCAGAATATAATTAGTAAAAGTCAACATGGTTTTGTGAAAGACAGGTCATGTCCAGTAAACTTAATAACATTCTATGAAGAAGTCAGTAAAAATATAGATCCAGGTGTGGCAGTTGATATAATCAATTTGGACTTTGCTAAAGCATTTGATACAGTTCCACACAAAAGGTTACTCTACAAATTGAGAGAAATAAGTTTGGGGGGAAATGTATGTATTTGGATTGAAATTTGGCTAAAAGATAGAATGCAGAGGGTTGTTTTAAATGGAAAATCCTCAAATTGGACCAGGGTATTGAGCAGGGTACCTCAGGGGTCTCTTTTAGGCCTCTTCTTTTTAATTTGTTTATTAATGATCTCCCACGTTGTGCTGAGAGCCATGTCAGTGTTTGCTGATGACACTAAATTAGGTAAGGTAATAAAGACTAATCCTAATGTTTTTTCTTTACAGGAAGATTTGGACAGAGTGGGGGACTGGGCAATTAAGTGGCAAATTAGGTTCAATATAGAGAAATGTAAAGTTATGCATTATGGGAAAAATAATAACAAAGCAACATATACTTTAAATGGTATTTACCTGCTAAAAAAGGATTTAGGAATAATTGTAGATAACATACTTGGCAACAGTGCCCAATGCCAGTTAGCAGCTGCAAGAGCCAATAAGATATTGGCATGTATAAAACGAGGTATAGATTCACGGTAGGAGGATATCATCTTGCCTCTCTACATATCAATGGTAAAACCTCACCTTGAATATGCAGTACAATTCTGGGCACCAGTCCTTAAAAAGGATATTAAGGGGGGGAGGAGACAACTTCCGATGCTGATGGATGCGCTTGAACAGAGCTCCGTCTGAGATATCGACAAATCCTTTATTTTTGATGGCTGAACCAGTCAGTCGGGATGTAAAGAAAACTTACATCCCGACCTACAGACACCATGGGGCGTAAGGTCAAGGAATCTGGTCAGCAGAACCGATCGCATAAGACTGAAATAGGCACCTTATTGACCAGGCCGCATGGACCTACGCAGAACATGCCCGGCGCTTTACAAGCAGCGCATCCAAGCGAATCGGAAGAATCCTCAGAAGATTCAATAGCTCGTCGGCTGGAAACTCTTTCTAAAAGGCTACCTGATCCCATATACAATAAGTCGCCCTCAACAAAGGGTGACATTCATAAACTCTTTTTAGATCTACAGGGGATCTTGAAGGCCAAAATGGCGAGCATGAAATCGGATGTTACCTCGCTCCACATGAAAGTGTCTAACCTGGAGTCTGCCTCAATGCTGACCAAAACTGAACAAGCAGAAACCAAAGACCGGGTCAGTCTCATCACCGAATCGACTCATCGTTTACACACTCAAGTACTACTTCTGGATGTTAAAGCCAGACAATTGAATTTGAAGTAAGAGGGACGCCGGAGGTGGTAGTGCCCGCCGCACTCCTAGCATTTATGTTTGGCTTACTTAAACACCTTCGCCCTGATTTAGAGGTGAGTGAACATGTCATAGTGGAGTGCTATAGAGACAGGAAGGCTAAAAGAGCCCCTCACCAAGCACTCCGTGATGTTCTACACAAACTTCGTAGTACCACAGACAAATTAACATTCCTACAAGTCTCAAGAAACCTATCACTTGTTCAATATGCTGGAAATTCTATGCAACTATTTGAGGACCTTCCGCCTGAAGTGGTTCTATGGAGAAGGTCTATGTCTCCTTTGACCACACATCTGAGATGTCTTGAATTCAAATATAGCTGGAGTTCACCTACCTCTCTGACTGTAACAAAGGATAATAAACAACTTACTGTAACGGAACCAACGGAGGCAGATGCTTTCTTACTAAGTCTTGGCATCACCCCTGTGGAGATGCAGATTGCTGATATGGCTACGCCGGCAAAAGAATCCCAAGTGGAACATTTGGATCCATAAACACTGTTTTTTGTTTGTTTGTTTGTTTTTTAATTCAAGAACTCTTTCAATCATAAGGCACTTTCTGAAACTTGACTCTGCAGGCAACTCAATTTTTGCATTCCAAAGTTTTTGCTCTTGAGCCCCCAAATAGGATGTTGCGGATCCTCTTGGCCACATAATGTGTTTTTTCGGTCTCTCTTTTTTGCGTTAGCCGACAGTCCTACCCTAGAACTGCCTATGGTTTTTCTTAGCTTTATTATTTCACACATCTATCCCTTTTCTTCCCCCTTTACGCTGGGCTTTTTTCTTCCTCTTTTTCTTAGATTTTTTTGTATCGATTTTCTCTTTATCCTAATTTTTTGATCTGATGCTACTCGTTTATTAGTCCGATTAACATTATACTAATTCCCCATTTATCAGTAGTGGGCTGTGCTATATTTAAGTTAGTTGGAAATAAGTTAATACATTGTCAAATGTGTTATTACTCAATCCAAATGGAACTTTTCATTTTACCACCTACTTATATGTGCAATATTTTGCGTATATTATCTCTAATGGTCCGATATAAAGTGATGTTAATTTTCATGTGTAAATTTTTAATAATATGAGACACAAGTAAGCCCATTTTTTTTTTGGTGTGTGACTTACCTGTCCGGGTTTTATAGTTATACCTGATACACCAATTTCTAGCTGTTGAATATTGTTGTAACTCATAAGGTGGTAAACCAAGACTGTATATCCACGACTGGACCTTGTTCATTTTGACATGTAACTTACTATAGTATATTATGTATATTAATCAGAACATTTTTAGTAACTTTGTTACACAGTGTTTGTTATCATTCTATCAACTCTTTTTTTGTGTGTGTGTAATAAGCAATTTATGAATGATCTTTTTACACCTGACAATAAAAAAAATATATTTCAGAAGGATATTAAGGAACTAGAAAAAGTGCAAAGGAGAGCTACAAAATTAATAACGGAATTGGAGGATCTTATAATTGAAGAGAGGTAAAAATTGCTTTTATGTACGTTAGAAAAAAGGCGTCTCAGAAGGGATATGATAACATTATATAAATATGTGCAGGGCCAATATAAAGAGCTCTCCAGTGACCTGTTCATTAACATAAATGTACAAAGAACAAGAGGTCACCCCCTGAGACTGGAAGAGCAAAGATTTCATAGACAGCAAAAGAAGGGATTCTTTACAGAAAGGACAATAGTTATGGAACTCACTGCCAAGAGAGGTAGTGCTATCCACCACAATAGATGCATTTAAGATCATCTGGATGTTGTTGTTTTTTGTTTTTTTTATAGAAAAGCAGAACATACAGGGCTATTAATAATAGCATTAGCATTAATAATAGAGCTTATTGATCCAAGGAGAAATCTGATTACCCTTTGGAGTCAAGAAGGAATTTCCCCCCCCTAGGGAATTCGAAATAGCTTCCTTTTGGATCACAAGCTGGAATGATAGGTAGAAGGGTCTTTTTTTCAACCTAAATTACTATGTTACTAAAAATTACCATGTCACTATCCCTCATATATCTATGGTGACTGGTAATGAAAAGAGAATTGATAGTCTTGGGCTTTTGGTATCGTTTAGTGGAAAACCCATGATTATCACAGTATATTACCATGTCAAGAAAATCAATTTGAATTTTGTTATGTACCAAAGAAAACTATTTTTTTCATACATGAAAAGCTATTAGTTCCTCCAGGGTACTAGTCCAGAACTGAACACATCATCAATAAAGCAATGGTACCCTGCAGTCTGTTGAAAAAAATTGGTTAGTTTCAGATGACATTTTGTTTGAATAAACCTACATAGGTTTAGCCAAGTTTTTGACCCCCCCATCACCATCGCCATATTTGCATATAAGATTAAGATAATCATTTGGACAATAAATCAATATGAGACATAGATGGAAGAGAGGAGACTGCCCACATTTTCTCACAGCAATAATTGCACCCTCATGCAGAATGTTAGTATATAAAGCGTCTAAGTCCATAATAACCAGAAAGGTGATCTGTTCAGAGTTCAAAGTAGAAAAATGTTGTTTAGCATGTAAGCCATCTCTAAGATATGCTTTCTGCTGTTGAGAGAAAGGGGCGATAAATTTATCAATATATAGGCATAGGGGCTCCAAAATCCCACACTGGCCACAATGGGGTGGCTTGAAGGAGGAAGTTTAAGCTTGTGAACTTTCAGGACAGTGACCCCAGAAATTATTGGGGCCTGAGTTCATGATTTTCTCATCAATTATTTGTTCTATTTCTATTTGTTCTCTTTCTAGTAGACTATCCACATTAGCTTTTATGTGGTCTGTGGGGTTACTCTCCACCTGACAGTAATTTTCTGTTTCAGACAATTGACGTTGACATTCGTTTACATAGTCTGTATTTAAAAGTACAAGGGCCCCTTCATTGTCCACTGGCTTAAACATTAATTTCTGGTGTTTTTTTGTTTGTCTCGTGTTTAGTTAGATTATCTTTCATAAAAATCCAATTGTGACTGATATATTTTCTTAACATCCCTGTTTACTGCATTTTCAAAAGAATCTATTGCAGCACTTATTTGTGGCAGTGGTAAAAATTGGGATGGTTTGAAAAAATGTGAACAAATAACTTCCTCACTAGAGATCTCATTTGCATGTAGACACTTGAGTTTTAGCAAGAGACAAAATGAAATATATTTAATAAGGACAATTAAGTTGGCCTGTAGTTGTGGGAGGGGCACTGGATATGAATTCAGCGCTTATCTCTCCCACACAGCGTTGCATCGGCTCCATATCATTTCCCGTTCACTGCAGACCCGGAAGTATCAGATACCTTCTAGTCTCAGCGCGAAACTTGCATCTATCGGTTCCCTGGCAAACCTTGAGTCTCAACGCAAGACTCACATCCACACTTACCGCAACAGCTGAAAATCAAACAAAGCAGCGCAGTAACACTACATGTACTCTGAAGGAGGGGAAGCCCCCCTCCTCCATATGTTTTAGGTTGTAACACTAGGTGAATGCATCCTGCATTCACCTACTTAATAAAAACTCCAGTTTAAAGCTACTCAGGATCTTTCAGACTGTGAGGTTTTAACTGCAATCTCTCCCTGATCTCCAATGTTCTTTGTCAGTGCATAAATAGAACAAAATCTAAACGGTCTTCCCCCCAAAATTGTCTTGTGTCATTACCTTCCACTGTTTGTTTGGATTCTCTCCTCTTTTATTGGTATACGTTTAAAAATGTAAATCATTACAGTAACCTTTCGCTCGCCCCCTCTTTCAAAACCTCTCCCTTCGAGCTTCACAGGCTTCATCACACACTGCCAATCAGGGGAGCTGGCTGGGAGTTATCTGATTCTTGTGTTAACTATCTGTTAAGACGTCATGCTGTAAGCTAAAACCTAAGTTGCTATACCTTACAAAAGAAATACACATCTGGAAAAGGAACACAATTTCCTAATCAGTGTTAGTATCTGATTTCTATCACCCTAATTGGGACTCCCACCACACATAAATGTCTTTGTGATCTATAAGAGGATTCAGAAACACTAACTGCTCTTTACAGAACGCTAGAGCCAAGACCCCTGACACATTTATCTTTGTATATATTTGAGCATTGAATACCTGCATTGTGCCCTTTTTCTTCAATCAACCTTAACTCTACCAATGCAAAATAAATCTTTTCTGATGCAGCTGAATAGGTGCATGAGTCAAATAGACTCTTTCAAGTGATCTTTCGCGGATCTAACACATATTCATACATTTTATTGGAAAACCCTCTGTTGCCAATAAGCTCCACTGTGACAGAAAACTTGGAAAACGTTATCCTGTTGATCTTTAGAAAATAAGTTACATACAATTTAAGTTATTACTGTTGAACGTTAGCATTGCTTTCTGAATAAACTATGGACAGATTTATGGACATGTCACAGGAAAAACAAAAAAAAAGAAGATAAAAAATAAAAGGGAATGAGATCACTGTTCATAGCATTCATATGGAACAATTTAAGACCCAGACTGGCATACAATGTACTCATTCGGCCAAGAGCTAGAGGAGGAATGAGCCTCCTGGACATAGCTATATCATAAAGCCATACATATGACAAGAATAATTTAATGGACCAGACCAGCACGTGAACCTTGGATATCCATTGAACAACGTAGTCTCTCAAGCCCCATTCCCATCGTTGCTTGGTCACCCAAATCACACTGTGTAAGGTTGATGCGGAGCTGGAACCACTGTGCAGAAGTAGGTATGGTATACGTAACAAACCCAGGCAAGTGAACAGAATTCTTCTGCCTGAAGGAATTCCACCCTACGGTTAAGCCTCGGGTTTCTTTCCTCCAGGACTTTGGCACTCTGACACTTACTAGAGTAATGAAACGTAACCAGAATAAAACTGACACGGGAGCAATTACCAAAAACGAAGGTACAGGAGGGCTAGGCAAGAGAATGGTCAACAAGCAGAGATCAGGGCTGGCAGCAAACGATCGGAGTCAGGAGGCAGGCGAAGAGTCAAGACAGGCGGCTAACAGGCAGGGTCAAAAACAGGCAAAATCAGCAACAGGAGTCAAAGGTAGTCTGTGAACGCTAGAAAAGGCTTGGAGCACTATTTCAGGCAAGGAGCAAGTGCACAAATGAGGTTTAAATAGCCCTCCTACCAAACAATCAACCAATGAGAAGCACAGGAAAAGTAATGTTTAAACCTGGCCCTTTAAGGATGAGTAAGGGCAGGAAGCCAAACGCAGAACTGCACATGTGCAGAACAGTAACCTAGGATTACTCATGAAAGACCTGTTAATGGAGACCAGATTGCAGTGAGACAGATCTCCGGGGAGTTCTGAGCAGGTAAGGAGGTTGGTGAGGAGGGAGTAATAGGCATTGTGACAGTGCTGTCGTGACACACTGCTGGTGCACAGCAAAGGACCACCCCACCATACCCACCACACTCTCAGTGTGGAACAGTCTAAGAAAGGACCGAACGGTCACACATTCCCCATCTCCACTATTACCTTTGACACATAACCACGAATTCCCTCCTGGCCTTCAGTACCACCCCATACACTCCCTATTCAATCCTGATATTAAATTCCCTCGACTGGGACATATACCAGTCGGGGAAGAAATACAAAAACTAGAGGATATGAACATACAGACCAAAATTACTCCTAGTGTAGTTTTTACACACAGACAAATAAGTAGACATGTGCAAAACTAAAATCTTCGTTTCGTTTTCGTCCATTCGGATGAAAATGTTATTTATTTCGTCTAAAACGAATTTCGTTCATTAATGCATTCGTTTCAGACGAAATTCGTTCATTATTTTCGTTTCGTTCATTATTATTCGTTCGTTTTATAGAATACAATGTAATACTATTGGCTTTCTATAAACCGAACGAGAGCCCCATTCATAAGAAATTCTTATGAATGGGGCTCTCGTTCGGTTCATAGAAAGGCAATAGTATTACTTGTATTCTATAAGCCGAAAGTCTATAAACCGAACGACTTTCGGTTTATAGACTTTCGGCTTATGAAATACATGTAATCCTATTGCTATTCTATAAACTGAACGACTTTCGGTTTATAGAATAGCAATAGGAATACATGTATTCCATAAGCCGACAGCCTATAAGCCGGCTTGCCGGCTTTTAACTATACGGAGACAAAGTCTCCATTCATAATTTTATGAATGGAGACTCTGTCTCCGTATATAGTTAAATGCTATTGTATTCTATAAACCGACTCTATTTCGGCTTATAGAATGCAATAGTACTACGAATGAACGAATGATTTTCGTTTATTAACCATTCGTTCATTCGGCTTTCGTTAGCTTAGCATTTTTGTTCTTCGTTTTTAGGGCGAATGGACGAAAATGCTATTTTCGGACGAAAATGCATTCGTCCGAAAACGAATGCACATGTCTAGTATATATTGACATGTAAATTGCTTTTTTAATAAAAAATTATGATATAAAAAATTCTTGTTTTTATTTCCCTTTTATGTGACAATGCTGCCTCTCTCTTTCCCTTGCCCCCAGATTTGTCGCTCTCCCCCCCTTAGTGTTGTCTCTCTCTCTCACCCTCCCCTTTGGCTCCCCCCTCGCTCCCCTTGTGTCTGTCTCTTCCCCCCTTCCCTCCCCTTGTTTCTCTCTGCCCCCCCCCCCCCCCTTGTTATTCTGTCCCCCCCCTCACCTGTTTCTATCTCCCTGGTGGCTAGTCAGGGCAGCCGGGGGATGTATTCACTATACATAATAGACGGAAGTGTCGGGCAGCATGGAGGTTGTCTGCACGATTCGTGCAGACATCCCCCAGCTGCCCTATTCTCCCTGGTGGCTAGCGAGGCAGCGGAGGATGCCTGCGCGATGAGCGAGACCTCCCCTGCTGCCGCCCGGAACGACCGCCAGGACTTTTATGAGGAAGCCGGAAGTACCCAGCTTCATCATAGAAGTCCCGGCTGTCATGCCGGGCGGCAGCAGGGGAGATCTGCGCTCATCGCGCAGACATCCCCTGCTGTTAGAGAGGGGGATCCAGGTCCCCTGCAGCTCTGCTGGGGACCTGGATCCCAGTCTTATAGTCTGACCTCAATTTGAGGTCAGATTATAAGACAACCTCGATTATAAAAGGGGTATTAACACTTCCCTTGCTGATTACAGCTTCTTTTTACTGTGATCCGTTTCCTTCCAAGTTTATGGACCTCATTTAGTTTTTTCAAAATAAATTTTATTTTGTACATTTTTACTATAATACTTATATTCTTTTCATGTATTAATGTAATTACAGTTAACTCCTACAAGCCTGTGCTGTGATTATGACCAGAGCAAACGTTAACCCATTCGTGACGTTGGGACGTTCTATGCCGTCCTGATTTTAAGTCCCTTAAAGTCGTTAGGACGGCATAGTACGTCCTGTGTTAAACAGCTCATATCGCGGCTCGGATCATGCTGCAGGCACTTGCAGCGGGATCCCACCTGTCAGATGAGGCCATTTTAAATCAGTCTGACAGGGGAAATTTAGCTGGTGCTCAAAACGAGCACCAGCTACATTTCTCTAAATCGTGCGTGACGTCCGAAGGGCTTGCAATTTTTGGGCAGGGACCCACAGGGTCTATTAAGACCCTGATTGGGTCTCTGCCATAGTGTTCCTGGCTAACGATCACCTTGTGATCAGTGGCCAGGAACAAATCGTGACGTTTTGGTGCTTACGTCATTTGGGACGCAAGCACCATGCGTCACAAAGGGGTTAAAACTCTCCACTTTTTTCAATTTATTTTTTAATACTAAATTCAAATCATTTCATGCTATTGGCAATTCTATAAACCAAAATAGAGTCGGTTTATGGAATACCAATAGCAAAATAGCCATTACATAAACCAACATAATAAACGAATTTCGGTTTATGGAATTGGCAATGGCATTCTATAAACCGACTCTATTTCGGTTTATAGTAATGCCATTGCAAATAGCATTACATTATACATTTCATAAACCGAAAGTCTATAAACCGAACGTCGTTCGGTTTATAGACTTTCGGCTTATAGAACAGCAATAGCATTACATGTATTCTATAATCCGAACGTCGTTCGGTTTATAGACTTTCGGCTTATAGAATACTATTGGCTTTCTATAAACCGAACTAGAGTCAAGTCCCCATTCATAAGAAATTCTTATGAATGAGGAGGGACTCTAGTTAGACTTTCAACGTCTGTGTGTTCCACCTTTCCAGGCCCATAAACTGATATCTTCCACATATAACTTGCTCCTAGAAACCCACTCTCGGCCCTGTCCATACTATACTAGATTATGGGAGAGGGACCTTCGGATATCACTCACGGATGACCAATGGGGGAAAATTTTCATAGCAACCCAAAAATCCATGTCGGCCAAGTGTCTGCCTACAAACTCCTAACACGATGGTACAAAACACCAGCTGACATTCATCGCATCTTCCACACCATGTCACCTTTATGCTGGAGATGCCACTTATCACCAGGAACGTACCAACATATCTGGTGGTCTTGCCACTTGTTAAAGGAGTCTCTAACACAACACGTGCCCTAGATGACCCAGATATTGGACCCACCCCAGAACGCATACTTCTTCACCATACCCCTCATTCCCTAGGCAAATATAAAAGATCACTCACAATTCATTTCCTGAATGCGGCAAAGGCCCTCATCCCCCTCCATTGGAAACAAACCAGGCACCCCACCTTTGCTAAATGGGTGGAATCAGTGGAGAGGATCCATACTCAGGAACACTTGACACAAACATCCAAAGGTAACGAACGGTCTGGCTCATGAGTTGAGATGGTTATTATGGTCTGAATATTTGCAATCAGATGAATGGAAGATCGGTGCCCCACCTAAGAACCTGACTAGACTTCCAGCCTGATACGCACAAAGAAAGTTTACCTATTGCGCCAAAAGACATTAGGTCTGGGAGACCTAACCATGGTTATATATATACTACTATGCAGGAATAACCTACTAATGTGATATTTGTATTTTGTGACAACGGGCACTACTCTAGTGGAAGTTATAATGTTTATTTTACTGTGTTTATTTTACTGTGTTTATTCCTTTTTTATTTTGTTTTCCTTTTGTTTCGCATTTTTTTTTTTTTTTTATATTTAGTTTTGTTTCGCATTTCACAAGTCGAGTATACGCATTGGACATTCTCATCCACAGACTTACTATTAGGATCGCTCCTCGCTATGCAGTCTTTTTGAAATGTTGTACATTGTTATTTCCCAACATGTCTATGATCATACGATGCAATGTGAGAGTGCGAAAACCAGAAACCGTAATAAAAAGATGTTACATAAAAAAAAATAAAAGGGAAAAAGGAAAGGCATCGCAATGCTCTGCAAATAAAGTACCTAAACAGAAAAACGCACCACCACAAGACGAAACCTCTCCAACCAGGAATATGTCTAACTAATTGTTGTCATCAGAGGTGGCTAAACAAATTAGGAGGTCGCCTAACGCGCTAATGGGGGCCTCACGGCTCCCTAACTCACCTAATTGCCTTTGATCTGACATGGGAGCTTAATGCAGCTGTTGGCAGGTTAAGAGCGATTTTCGTTTTTTCAATTCTTGTTGTGCATGATCGTGAGGCTCCGCCCCCACTGTCAGCATCTGGCACACTTAGGAAGAAGCATCGGGCAGCAGAAAAGCCATCACAACGTGGTCTGTAAGAGTAGTGAGTTTGTGCTGGCTGAGGGTGATTGTGTGCTGGCTGAGTGTGTCTGTGGTGTCTGTGCTGGCTGACTGTGTGTGCTGGCTGAGTGTGTTAGTGTGCTGGCTGATTGTGTCTGTGTTGGGTCAGTGTTCGTGTGCTCGCTGATTGTGTTTGTGATTGTTCTGGCTGAGTGTTAGTGTGTGCTGGCTGAGTGCGTCTGTGAGTGTTAGTGTGCTGGCTGTGTGTCTGTGGTCTGTGCTGGCTGAGTGTTAGTGTGTGCTGACTGAGTGTGATTGTGTGCTGGCTGGGTGCGTCTGTGAGTGTTCTGGCTGAGTGTTAGTGTGTGCTGGCTGAGTGTGTCTGTGAGTGTTAGTGTGCTGGCTGTGTGTCTGTGGCCTGTGCTGGCTGAGTGTTAGTGTGTGCTGGCTGAATGTGTCTGAGTCTGTGCTGGCTGAGTGTGATTGTGTGCTGACTGAGTGAGATTGTGTGCTGGCTGAGTGTGTCTGTGAGTGTTTTTGTGCTGGCTGAGTGAGTGTGTGCTGACAGATTGGGTCTGTGAGTGCATGCTGACTGAGTGGGTCTGTGAGTGAGTGTTTCACTTTATCAGCAAATTAATGTGTTTATTTATGTCTCAGATGTCTCCTAAATGTGAACACTAACACTCATGCTGATCAGAAACACACACTATGAGTGCTAATGTGTGTATTTGATCAGCATATGAGTGTGTATGTGTGTGCTTGTGTGTGTACATGATCAGCATATGAATGTGAATATATGTGTTAGTGTTCACTTTTAGGAGACATCAATAAAGATAGTGAGTTAGTCAGCCACATACTTTTTATCTATAACAAGTGTATTTGCAGAATAATTGTGAGAAAGATATAACTCTATGATCTGTGAATTACTTATTGCTGGGTTTTAAGGCTTATCTTAAATATGAAATGTATACAGCTCATTTTTATTAACTATTTCATATATTTTATTTAATTATGAGTGTCTGTGAGGGCCTCATGTTCAAGCTCCGCCTAAGGCCTCACAAAGTCTAGAGCCGCCTCTGGTTGTCATCACATCACAGGATATGACAGCGAATCCAATAATACCATCTTTTGCCCCATCGCGGGCCATTGAGCTGGCCCAGGAGATCACTAAGGCAATGTGGCCACTCTTCGAAGTGAAGATCACTGATCTGAAATAATAGCAATAGTATTCAGTAAAGCCCTCTAATATATAGTATATATAATAGATAAAAGAATAATAGACCTGGACAGCCACTTCATCCTTTCAGTTATTTCAGTGGGTAAGGAAAGATTCTTATTACTTAATGTATATTAACCTAATACCCCAAATGAAATGTTTTATTGTATATTATATGAAATTTTAACTGATTTCTCTAATTCCAGGCTAATACTCGGGGGAGATTTGAATGTCATACAATACTGGGAATTGGACAGACAAGTGATGACGGTAACACAGGTATCTCAGGTAATCTCCTCACACACAACCTTTATTACTTGATCCTTGCTGGACTCTCTATCCTGCAGGTAGAGAGTATACCTTCCTATCAGGTGTCCACAATACCCTCACGAGAATGGACTGCTTTCTTAAATCCCCTCAGCTACTCTCTACAGTATTAGATACCAAAATTCACAGCATACACGTATCAGATCAAGCCTCTGTTGAACTATACCTGTCCTTATTGCCTGATAAAACTTACACCAAATATTGGTGGTTCCCCATACAATTCTTTACAACTGAAAGTTTTAATCGTTTGTAGAAACCACCTTGCATAATTCCATAGACGACAAAATTCTACATACAGACACCATTACTTTCAGGAAATGGCAAAATAAATTCTGAGAGGACAATTGATCTCTTGTATCTAAACAAAATAAGTAATGGACAAAGAAACCTGATATATTGTGAAAAATAATAAGAGTTAGGATGCGCATAAAATTAAAATAACCAACAGGGCGTGGCCGACACTCCATGGAGTAGGACGCATACTTGAGCAGCTCCCGTCCACAGACCGCTTAACACCGGCAAACCACGCTACCTGTCGCTAAAATCATGGGCAAAACGGGTAAAAAGAGCCTTATGACACCAGGGAAGTCTAAAAACCCAAAAGCGGGGACACCTGGCACATTAAACAACTTTATCTTGCCACGCGTGGAGGAGCGAGGTGGGGAGGAGAAAATGGCGCCCGACCCAAATGGCGTGGAAACCACATCGGAGGAAAAGATGAAGGAAATGGGATCTGAAGTAGCGGAGGACATTCGTCTATTTTATTTACTTCACCAACCAAATTAAAAAGGAGTTTACTTCTGTGGTGGATCAGTTCAGAAGTGCAGTCCGGGACTAGCTGGCTGAATTGAAAGACGACTTGAAACAGCAAGGCTCCAGGATATTGGCATTGGAGCAAGCACAGACCTCTGCCTCTGAGTCATTAAGAGGTATGGACGCAAAACTGAGAGAACAACGTCAACTTACCACACAACTGTCGATGCATCTGAACGATGTAGACAAGAGGGGCAGATGAAACAACCTCAGAGTTCGGGGGGTCCCAGAGGTAAATGGCCCGGAGGACACTGCGAAACGGGCGGTGGAAATTTGCAACCCTGGGCACAGGGGATCTGACAGTGGCGGGACTGGACAGGGCCCACAGAGCCCTTCGACCGAAAGACAGATCTAACCCGGTGCCTAGAGACATCATTTGCTGCCTTTACAATTTTCTGATTAAAGAGGACATCCTCAGAAAAGCGAGGACGATGCCTGTGATTACATATGCGGAAACCAATATTCAGATCCTACCAGACATCGCATGGGCCACCTTGCAAATGCGAAAAATGCTGAAACCGATGACGGATATCTTAAGACAAGAGAACATTCTCTACAGCTGGGGATTCCCCCTTGCACTGAACATACGAAAGAATGCCAATTTTTATACGATCAAAACCCCAGAGGATGCGAGAGAGTTTTGTGAGACCTTTACACTCCAACAACCAAGCCTTCCGAAGTGGCAGACCTTCCTACAGGGGGAGACTACCCCGAGGCTGCAAGCACGGCCATGGATGGCGAAGCCACAACGCAGGTGAAGACAGAGGCCCAGACTGATGTACAAAAGACTGAGGGGTGCCAGAGTGGAGAAAGGAGGCCCCCTATGAGCTACCACAGTACCCAAGGCCTGGGAAATGGCTCTAACAGAGTCTGACTGTCTCTAATAGGACTCTGTACATGATGATCGTAGGGGACTATAAATCGGATGTTTGAGGACTAATAGCAGATCGCGATATTCACAAGGATTATGGTGGTCTAGGAAATTGCGAAGGACCCTCAGGTTGAGAAGGCAGAGGGGAACACTTGCTGGGCCACATACAGATAAGATACCATATAAATGTATAAATGTGAATGGTGGATGTTTTAGAGGTCCTCCACGCACCTCAGCGAGGGCCAAAGTGGTTAGCAGATCACATATAGTTGGGTGATGGTGGGTTCATAGGCCCAGTGGGGTGCTGACTAGGCAACCTAGAGAATCCGAGCAAGAGACCTATACTGATCAACCGAAGCAGGACCATGTAAAGGTGTGGGCTGATAATGATGAACTCCTGAGGAAGAGGGGGATCATAAAGCTTGGGATGAGATTGAGAATTAATACCTCTAAAAGTGTAGGTGATGGGGGAACAGGAGAGATCAGAATAGCCCGGACCCAGAGAGATGTCCCATTATTGTATATAGTAGAGGATACAGAGCCTAGGGCAATGTTAAAAAACTGCCCTGATAAATGAATCGAGATACGGGGCCAGGGGGATTTGTTTAGTAGCCGAGAATGGGCCGTAAGGGTAGCACTTGTTTTTTTGGCTGCAGAGGGAATCAGGTAGAGATTGCCTCACCATTCTGAAGGTTTCCAAGTTTGAAGATTTTTGTGTTGGTTTGCACTTTAAAAAGTTAATAATGTACGTATACAGGTCTTGTTTTTGTATAAATAACGTGACTATTATGTAGATGTATAAGGCAGAGAGACGGGAGTGACCTCTAGCTGTATATATATATATAGGCAATATATGTCCAGTGCGGGCTTGCTTTGTGGAAGGAGACCCTTCCTCCCTGCAGGAACATGTTGTTTTTTGCATAGGTAGGTAAGTTCTGAATTAGCGGTTAAAGCTTAGGGGAATACGGAAATATACTGAATATCACCCTGCTGCTGTGTGTTTACTTAACATACTGCGAATAAGCCGTTCTACACGGGTATTTCGACCCAGCTGTTAAAAGCTATTGGAAAAACAAATAAAACGTGCATAAGATGCCCTCCCTAGGTGCTTCGACCTAACCGTCTAAACCATTCGGAAATTAAATATATAAGCTGCATAGTATTTCTCAACCCCCCACTCTGTGAGGACAGTGAGAGGGGAAGATAGAACATATAGACCTTACCTGGGGCCCTCAATCTCCCATAAATATATTACAGGTGACAGGTACAGTCTCAATAGATCAGACACCGAAAAGGGTGATACCCCACAAAGAACATAAACTGAGGAGACAGAGGCTAATCCTAAAAACCCAGTACATTCTCTCATATTGGAAAAGTGTCTAGTTCACCCTATCAGCCCGCATAAATGGTAGGGAGAAGGAATCAAGAACAGAAAGTCACAGCTAAAAAAGAGAAACAGGACGGGAAAGGCGAAAAAAACAAGAAGCGTCTGTCCTTCTTCTCCCCACACACAGCTAGGGGAGAGAGGGAAAAGGCTAATATAAGTGAGATCGACCCCCCACAAAACAATGACATGGAGGAGTTTCAGACAGACACATCCCCTTCCCCAACAACACAAACAGTCACCCAAGAACAATTGATGGCAGCATTTGATTTACAATATGAGAAGATCAAAGAACTAATTAGTATAAGCTCTCAGGAACTAAAATCTGACGTTAAAGCCCTAGGGAGCAGGCTCAAAGCATATGAGAAGACAGAAAACCTCTCATTCCAAATCAAAGCACAAAAGTAGGTAAATAAATCACTGGGGAAAAAAATGGAAATCCTGGAGCTAAAAATAAATGACCTAGAAGACCGGTCTAGGAGGAAGAACGTGAGGTTCAGAGGAATTCTGGAGGCAATCTCTAACGAGGCTTTGCCGGATTATCTGGAAAAATTATTCCAAAGCTTAAAACTGTCCCTAGAAGGGTATCCCCATTATTGGGAACATTGCCATAGACTGTATAAAACATTGAATGTACCGGAAAACGCCCCCCAGGGATGTCCTGATCTGTTGCACTTCATACAGATTAAAAGAAAATTTAATGAAGGCGGCTAGAAATCAGGACCTCCAACAACCCTTCAAGAAGATAAAAATATTTTAGGACATATCTTTCCAGACACGTATGAAAAGAAGACTTTTTGCCCAATGTACAGAGGCCCTTAGAGCAAACAATATTAAATATAAATGGGGCTACCCGGTTAAAGTGATACTGTACTACGAGGCAAAGCAAGAGACTTTCGACGCAGTGGAAACCTTGAAAGAATGGCTGGAAGAAAAAAAAATCACTAAACCTGATTAATTAGAGTAAAGCTGACTTCAGGAATTTTTTTTATTTTTTTTTTAGTCCCCCCTCTTTCTCTCTTCCATGCCCAGATAAGAATGTCCGAAACAGAGGCTGAGATGCCCTATAGTACATAACTCAAAATTTTAAACGAAAATATCCACTTCTAGGAGGGAAAGAAAGGAAAAAGATTTAGGGATGGTAGATCAGGGTAGATTAGGTAAGGTTATATATAGGTATATTACACATTGACTCAAAGTTAAAAGAGGGATCTCCCAATGGATATTAACCCCTTAACGACAGATGACGTGCCAGGCACGTCACGGCAAATCGAGGACTTGCCGACAGGTGACGTGCCTGGCACGTCATGCACTAAACTGAGTAAAGAAAGCGACCAGCGGTCGCTTTCTTTACTCTAACGGTGTTGCTACAATGCCTCTAGGTAGAGGCATTGTGCAACACCCCCCAAATGTGCAGGGGCGCGCTACGATCACTCCACGGAGTGATCGTAGCAGCCATTTAAAAATGGCTGCGCCCACTGCACACATGTGCTTAGAAAGCGAACGATCGTTCGCTTTCTAAGCATCTCCGGTGTTGTTAAAGTGCCTCGCCAGCGAGGCACTTAACAACACCTTCAGGCTGCCCAGAGCCGATGGTGGTCGCTCTCCTGAGCGACCCCATCGGCTCAGTAGAAGGGAACGCTGCCTGTACAGGCAGCGTTTCCCTTCTAATGGCAAGAACATCGGAAGTGAAAGTATTTCACTTCCGATCCTCTAGGGGGAGCCAATCGATGCCGGCACAACAGATCTATGTGATCTGTGTGCAGGCATGTATGGTAAGTGCTCTGATGAGCACTTACCATACAGTCAAAGGCAATATTAGCAAATATTGACTTTGACAAGTATTGATCTGCCTCCCTCACCTTACTAGTTATAGTAAGGGAGAGAAACAGATCAGATAAAGTAAAAAAATAAAATAAAATAATAAAAAAAATATTTAATAAAATTTTAAACACCAAGGGCTTTTATAAAAGCCATTTAACCCCTTCCCTGCCATTGATCGCTGTGTATGCAGTGATCATACACAGCAGCACATTTTTTGCTGTCTGTGCATTTTTTAGGGGTTCATTTTTTTTTTACTGTAATTCATTACAGTATAAAAAAAAGCTCTTTTAAGAGAGATTAACCCCTTTCTTGCTGTAGATCACTGCCTAAGCAGCGATCTGACGCAAATGCAGCAATCTTGCTGCAGAAGCATTTTTACATTTTTTTTTACTTTTTTATTACACCCGTCACGTGTTAATTATACCGTTAATAAATTATATATTTTTTAGCTGTCTGACCGCATGTATAGCGATCAGTAACAGCTGATAAGTGACAAAGGCGGGTTGGCGTTTGCTTAGATGAGCATCACCATTCGTCTGGTTAGATCAATATTTGTAAATATTTGATCTGACCCGTGTAGATCTGCCTCCCTCTCACTTGAGTTTTAGTGAGGGAGGGAGACAGAGCTGTATAATGTAAGTTTTTAATTATAATATATTTAATAGAATTGAGACCCAAAGGCTTTTATAAAAGCCGTTTCCAGTATTTAACCCCTTCCCTGCAATTGATCGCTGTGTACGCAGTGATCTTACACAGCAGAACATTTTTTGCTGTCTGTGCATTTTTTTAGGGGTTATTTTTTTTTACTTTGATTTATTACAGTATATCAAAGGCTCTTTTAAGAGCTATTAACCCCTTCCTTGCCGTATATCACTTCCTAAGCAGCACATATGGTCACTGCCTAAGCAGTGCATATGGTCACTGCCTAAGCAGCGCATATGGAGCAATCTAGTCGCAGAAGGATTTTTTTTTGCTATCAGCATTTTTTTTGTCAGACTCGCTAGGGGTTAGTTATACCCACTAGGGGATTACGTGTATTCCTTTTGAAGCTGTCTGAACGCGTGTATAGCGATCAGTAACAGCCGATCAGTGGCAAAGGTGGTTTGGTGATTTCTCAGATGAGCATCACCATTCGTCTGGTTCGTAAATATTGTTCTGACCCATATGGATCTGCCTCCCTCTCCTCACTTGAGTTTTAGTGAGGGAAAGAGACAGATCTGTATAACATAATTTTTTAATTGTAATAAATTAAATAAAATGTAAAAAAATTGTGAGTCCCAAGGGCTTTTATAAAAGCCATACCCTTTGTATAGTGTAGTGTATTAACCCCTTCCCTGCCACTGATCACTGCACAGCAGAACCTTTTTTCTTGTCTGTGCATTTTTAGGGGTTAATTTTTTTGTACAGTACTACAAAGGCTCTTATAAGAGCTATTAACCCCTTCCTTGCTCTACGTGTTCAAATTCCAAGTTTGAAAATCAAAAAGCGCACCTCTCAAATGTAGCCTTTCAACACCCAACAAAGCTGACAAAGCTATGCATGGGTGGTATCCCTGTGCTCGGGAGATGTTGCTGAACATATATTGTGGTATTGTTTGTCAGTGACACATACCGAAATATGTGAATTTGTGTCTAAAGTACAATGTATGTGGGAAAAAATACACAATAAAATGACTACCACAAACTTTGACAAAGGCTGGTGGTAGAATTGGTGCATGGAAAGTGTTAAAATAACACCATTTAAAATAGCCTAGGGTGTCTACTTTTACAAAATATATACTTTTTGGGGTAAAATACACTGTCCTACTTTAAAAAAAAGTCCCAAATGAAAGATGGGCTCAGGCTGGCTACACGTCAATATTCCAAGTTGAAAATGCGCACCTTCACAATGTGGCCCTTTTAGCCCCCAAACAACCCAACAAACCTATGCATGGGTGGTATCCCTGTACTCAGGAGATGTTGTTGAACACATATTGGGTTATTGTTTGGCAGTGACACATACCAAAATCTGTGAATTTATGTCTAAAATACAATATTTGTGGAAAAAAAACACACAAAAATTACTACCACAAACTTTGACAAAGGCTGGTGGTAGAATTAGTGCATGGAAAGTGTTAAAATACCACCATTTGAAATAGCATAGGGTGTCTACTTTTAAAAAATATATGGGTTGATGGGGTAAAATACACTGGCTGGTTTCAAATATGTCCCAAATGGGACATGGGTGCAGGCGGTCTGCATGTCAAAATTTCAATTTGGAAAACCAAAAACTGCACCTACCAAATTTGGCCTTTTACCCCCCAAACAACCCAACAAACCTATGCATGGGTGGTATCCCTGTACTCAAGAGATGTTGCTGAACACTTATTGGGGTGTTATTTGGCAGTGACACATACCAAAATCTGTAAATTCATGTCTGAAGTACAAGGTTTGTGAAAAAAAAACACAAAAAAATTACTACCACAAACTTTGACAAAGGCTGGTGGTAGAATTAGTGCATGGAAAGTGTAAAAATACCACCATTTGAGATAGCCTAGGGTGTCTACTTTTAAAAAATATATGGGTTGATCTGGTAAAATACACTGGCTGGTTTCAAATATGTCCCAAATGGGACATGGGTGCAGGCTGTCTGCATGTCAAAATTTCAAATTGGAAAACCAAAAACTTCACCTCCCAAATTTGGCCTTTTACCCCCCAAACAATCCAACAAACCTATGCATGGGGGGTATCCCTGTACTCAAGAGATGTTGCTGAACACTTATTGGGGTGTTATTTGGCAGTGACACATACCAAAATCTGTAAATTCATGTCTGAAGTACAAGGTTTGTGAAAAAAAAACACAAAACAATTACTACCACAAACTTTGACAAAGGCTGGTGGTAGAATTAGTGCATGGAAAGTGTTAAAATACCACCATTTGAGATAGCCTAGGGTGTCTACTTTTAAAAAATATATGGGTTGATGGGGTAAAATACACTGGCTCGTTTCAAATATGTCCCAAATGGGACATGGGTGCAGGCTGTCTGCATGTAAAAATTTCAAGTTGGAAAACAAAAAACTGCACCTCACAAATTTGGCATTTTAGCCCCCAAACAACCCAACAAACCTATGCATGGGTGGTATCCCTGTACTCAGGAGAAATAGTAGAATCTATTTAGCATGTTTTTTCGTTCGCTATTGTCGATGAGGAGAAGTTGTTTCAAATAAAAACAAAGAAATTTGTGTATTTTTCTTTTTTTTACCATATTTTAGTATTTTTTTTTAATAATATGATAAGATATGATCAAAAATATGGCATCCATAGAAAGCCCTTTTTGTCCCGATAAAAACAATATATAATATGTGTGGGTACAGCAAATGACGAAGAAGAAAATTACTGCTAAACACAAACAGCACAGAAATGTTAAAATAGCCATTGTCCAGAAAGGACAAAAATGTTTCAAAGGCTCTGTCCTTAAGGGGTTAAGACAAGAAAACAAGTATGATTCATCAATGGGAAGGAAAGGATAGAAGAATGATAAACGCAAGGAATAAGATTTCACATTGACACACACTCACGAGGGGGGAGTTAAGATAAAGGTTAATAGACTAAAAACATAGTAGCATGGAAGCCAAATAACCAATACGGTGCAACGAAAATATAGCACGAAAGGAGGAAGGGGAAATGAAGGGATAGAGAGAAGAAATAAAGAAATGGGATAAAGGACTTAATTTAGGGTCCCCTAACACTTAGAAATTAACAGAGGGAATCCCCCTCTAAACACTTAGATAAGTAATAATAATTCAGCACTCACATTATAGCAGATATTTAGTTAGAAGCACAAAATTAGGAAGAGTTAGGGAGGGCTGGGGGCACGGGAGGGTTAAAAATTAGTGAGTTTAAGGTGACTAATAAAGACCGTATATTAAAAGAGAGAGGACAAGACAGTTTTAGATAGGCTCTCATGGAACGGGAAGGGGAATTTAAGGGAAAAGGGACTTATTATAGGACTTGCGTGTTTTTTTTTCTTTCTTTCTTTTGGTTCCTCCCTTCCGTCTGACTTAGTATATCCCCCCTCCCCCCCCAATACAGTATGGATATTTAACCCGAGATTCACACACAGGAGATATATTATAATACAGAAGGAGGCTGGACTATAATAGTATGCAGTGTACTAATGATCCTCCCCAGTTCCTAGTTACCATGCCAGAGGTAGATAAAGTATTTGAATACTTCTGGCAAGGTTGTGGCCCGTGCACTCACACAGCCAGGGGGGCGGTGCACGGGGTGACTCCCCGAAATGGGTTCGGGAAGCTCACCAAATATTTCCGGCTTGGCTATTCACGCCAAATGTGTTTATGTTTATGTATGTATATGTGAGGATTGGACTTTGGACTCGGGTGGTTGGCAAAGGGGGGAAAATAAATGTATGTGGAGTTGGGTAAATGTCTAGATTTTGTTCAATAAATGCACAGGGCTTAAATTCCCCGCAAAAAAGGGTTATCATGCTGGAATTCCTCTGTAAACATAAAATTGATGTCTGTTTTATCCAGGAAACTCACTGGAAGACGAATGATAAATCATTACACAAAAACCCAGATTTTACCCTTTCAATTGAGGCTTCTTTGACGCCAAAAAGAAATGTGGAGTGGCAATACTATTCTCGAATAACCTTACAGTACACATTAAATATGTTGATTGTGATTAGGAGGGCAGATTTATTTTAGTTGTGTGCGAAATAAAGAAGAAATTGATGACATTAGTAAACATTTATGCCCCAAACTTGACCCTAACCAGATTTATCACTAAAGTAATGGCAAAAACAGAAAAAATCAAAAAGGGGACCGTGATCTGGATGGGAGATTTCAACTGCATATTAGACCCCACACTAGACAGGAAATCCCACTCAGGTGAGAATAGAGAGAGAACAGTAGAGGGGCAGGCCAGAAGAATGCAGGTCTTGCTAGATAGATACGCCCTCTTGGACATCTGGAGAATCTTTAATGCATATGAGAAAGACTACACATGTTTCTATAAGGCGCATCTCTCATATTCCAGAATTGACCTGGCCTTGGGAAATGTAGGTACTGTACATCAGACGCATAAAATTAAAATTCAGGACCTGTCCTGGTCCGATCACAATGCATTAATACTGGACTTTAAAACTAAATTTGTTAAACTCTCGTCAGACTGGAGACTTAATAAATACCTACTAAGAAGTAAACAGAATATAGAGTATATTAGAAAAGAAACGGATTTATATTTCCAGGAGAATACCACGGAAAATAGCTCGCAGTGCAATATCTGGTGCACTTACAAATGCGTAGTGCGGGGCCTTTTTATGAAATTGGGGGCCTAGGCAAAGAAAATTAGAGATCTTGATCTATCTGAATTATATATTCAGAAGTTAAACCTCTCCCGGAGTAACAAAATGAGTCCCTCACATATCTATACGGCCCAGATTGAGGATTTAAATAGAAGGATAAACTTACAACTAAAAGATAAAGCTAACAAGACTATTGAAAACTTGAAAATTCAGTGGTATTATAAAGGAAACCAGGCTAATAAAATGCTTACAAATAAACTAAAAGCTAAGCGGAAAGCTAAAACCAAATCTAATATAGTGTACAATGTAATTTCAGCACAAACCCAGGAGGCAATAGGAAAGGCATTTAATTCATACTATTATTCGCTATATAATCTGCCTAATAATAAGAAAACTCGGGAAATTAATGAATACTTCGAAAAAAACAACCACAGTTTCCCAAAAATATTGCAGGAAATAGTCAATAGACCTTTTGAAATGGACGAGGTCCTTAAATCGATCAAAAAATGAAAGAACGGAAAAGCGCCAGGCCCAGACGGCTTTGACGCAACCTTCTATAAAACATTTGCAGATATACTCACCCCACAATTGACAGAGGCCTTCAAAGAGTTTAAGCTGAGGGGTGAAATCCCAGAAGAGATTCTGAGATGTAACATAATACCAATCCTTAAACCAGGAAAGGCCCCCGAAGACGTGGTAAATTACAGACCTATATCGCTCCTAAATACAGATTACAAGATTTACTCAGATATTCTGACTGAAAGGTTAAAGATAGGAATCAACAAAATAATTCATAAAGATCAGGTGGGATTTATTCCAGGACGCTCCTCATCAAACCATACACAAAATTTGGTAGATCTGTTCGAGAGGACGAGAAAGAACGGGGAGCCCTTGCTGAACCTGTGGTTGGATACTAAGAAAGCCTTCGACAGGATCAGCTGGGAATATATGGCTCAGGCCCTAAGGGTGTTCGAGATACAGGGGAATTTCCACCGAGCGATTATGGCGCTGTATTCATCTCCCTCAGGAAGAATGGTGGGCACAGGTATATACGCCGATTGGTTCAAAATAAGAAATGGCACCAGACAAGGTTGTCCCTTGTCACCTTTATAATACTTGATCACTTTGGAGCCATTGGCACAGGAAATAAGGAAATGTGGGAGATTAAGGGGACATGGAGGGCAGGTAGAACAAAAGGTAAAACTGTATGCTGACGACATACTTCTCACTATGGAGGACCCCATGAATTCGATGCCCGAACTGATGAAAATTATTAAGGTGTACAGTGCCCTTTCTAATTACAAACTTAATGAAACAAAATCATTGGCAATGTACATGAACATGAAACGGTCGGACATCGAACTCATGGAGAAAAAGTATGGGTTCTCCACGGTTAGAAAACATTTCACATACTTGCGGATCAACATCTCAAAGAATCCCCGGAGATGGTTGGAGATCAATATTTTGCCCCCAATCAAACATATGAATAGAGTGCTGGGCCAATGAAAGAAGTTGGAAATATCCTGGTGGGGCAGGATCAACACCATTAAGGCATACATTTTGCCAAAATTTACATATATATTCAGGATGATACCCCTGGCAGTCCTTGACCCTAGGTTAAAAATTATACAGACAGCTTTCCAGCATTATATCTGGGTAGGGAAAAGACCAAGATTAAGTTTACAATTACTTGCTAAAAAAAAATCTCAGGGATGTCTTGGAATGCCAGTTATAAAGGAGTATTCGAAAGTGGCCCTTTTGGCACACGCTTTCAATACACAGAGAAAGGATGCGACTAGCGAGGGATGGTATAACCTGGAAAAGAAATCTATGGATAAAGTGGGAGAACTGTTAACACTATTCTGGCCCCAAAATAGGCAGCGACTGAGGCAAATAGAGGAAAGTGATCAGTGTTTAATTATACAACAGCTACTCAAAACCTGGTGGATGGTCAAGAAAAGGCTGGGCTTGGATTATGTTATAATCCCAAGTCTGCCTATCAAGTGTATAACAAGAAATATGAGCAATATTAACCTCCACATATGGAAACAGAAAGGAATTGAAAAGATCTCAGATTTATATGAGGATACACGGATGCTGCCCTTTATAGACCTTAGTCTAAATTACAAATTGCCAAGATCAGAACTTTTTAACTATCTGAGAGTTAAAGCCTTTCTAGCCCAAAGTATCAAGTGGGAAATGAAAGGAAAAAGCTTGGAGCTTTTTAACGATATTCTATCGACAAAGGTATACAGGAAAATGATAAATTGCCACTCCCTGATAAGATTATTAAACAAACGGATGTTACCCTCGATAAGTGGGAGCGGGACCTGCAGTACAAAATTGATCGAATATAATATTCAGAATATAAAATGATCCACTATTTGAATTTAAACGAAACTTTCTTCAAATTAATGAATAGATGGTACCTGGTGCCCACTAAGCTGAATAAAATGTATAATGATCATAGCCCAATATGTTGGAGGTGCCATCAAAGTGAGGGAGACTACCTCCATATATGGTGGCACTGCCCCGGAATAAGACCTATATGGGATAAAGTAGAAAACTTTAAGGCCACTATAATTGGCGGCGACTGGCAACTCACCCCCGTCAGAGCCCTCCTGCATATAGACTTCCCTAAGATGTTACCAGAACAAAAGGCTATTTTGGTCCATCTCCTGACAACAGTTAAATTAAACATTGCAAAAAACTGGAAGGCAAGCGAACCGCTTGCACTGACAAAAATAATGGCCCAGCTTAGTCAACAGTGTAAAATGGAGAGAGGGGTGGCATGCTTACAGAACCATAAAATTTACACTCCGAACTACTGGAATACATGGGCTAGCAAGACGGGTAACAACACATAAATTAAAGGGGATATGGGACAAAAAAAAAAAAATCTAGATAAATAAAAGTAAGCCCAAGTAGGTGCAGAATAAACTAACAAGGGGAAAAACAAACAAAATCTGGAGTCTTACAAGACCGCCCGAGTTTGCCGATCCCTGAGCCACGAGTCCAGTCTTGTTGTTATGTGTGTTTGTATTGTCTGTCGGAGAGTGGAGGACATCCAATCTCCGACAGCGTGAAAAAGGAAGGGAGGGAAAGAGGATGAAAGAGGGAAAGGGGAAAGAAAGAAGAGAAGGGGAAAAAAAACTAATATCGTGGAAAAGGGTAAAAAAGAGAAGGGGTAATAGGAAGGGGGAAAGGAACAAGGGGGGAAAGAGATGGGAAATACTCCCAGAAGGAATGTCCCAGGTTTTTCGATAAAAGTTGCACATAAACATTTACTTATAATTTCTACATACAAGGTAATAAAGGCAGAACGACACAAGGATGACTATAAATTTACACAAATGAGTTGATGATATAATCTGATGAATTCAATCTCTTCGATGTCTGAGTGTCTGTTAAAAAAAGAAGAAAAAATAAATAAATAAAACATGCCCTCCTGCCCTATGTTGGGGTTCTTTGGACCCTCCTTGTTTCTACTGTGTCCCTCCCTGTGCGAGAGGATCAACTCTTGCATTACTTTAGTATTTCAGCTGATCCAATGTTTCCTCACTTATCCTTCGTACCCCCCCACCTTTTTTTTTTCTTCTCCTTTTTCTTTGTGTTTCTTCCCTTTCTCCTTCTATCCCGAGGTGCCTTGCCGGTTGCCCATATTTGTATTCACTAACACAAGGAAAAGCCTATGGCTGCAGCGCAGATAATACGTAGCGACTTTACACTCAGGGCCTCGAGTATTAATGCAAAAGGGTTGAACTCCCCAAATAAGCGGGCCAGGATGTTCAGGGAACAAAAAGCCCATAAAACAAACGTTATAATGGTGCAAGAGACCCATTTTCAATGTTCCAAGGCGGCTGGCCATATATATCTCTAAGGATATCCCCTTCACGGTCTCTGATACCTGGACAGATAGTGAGGCCTGGGCAATTTTTGTTAAAGGCTTGTTGGGGACGGAAAGACTTACAATTGCGTGTATTTACGCCCCCAACTTGCGCCAGCACTTGTTTGTCTGCTCAATTGTGGGAGATTTGGAGCACTTTGCAGAGGGCATTGTACTTTTGGGAGGTGACTTCAATATGATTATGGATCCTTTAATCGACTCATCTACTGGGTCTTCTCCACTGGATAAACACAAGACATGGAAAGTCAGACAGGGTTTAATGAGAGCTCAATTGGCAGATGCATGGCGTATACAACATAATACCAGCAAAGATTACAGAATTTATGCATCTCCCCATAACAGATACTCTAGGTTAGACCATATTTTTCTGTCACATAGACACTTGCATCTTCTGACCAACACTTCCATTGGTAACATAACGTGGAGTGACCATGCTCCAATATACCTATCATTGGTGATACCCATTCTGACTAAACGAGCCCCCTCATGGCGTCTCAATGACACACTCCTGAAGGATAAGGACACGGTCCAGACACTCACGACTAACCTCCAAGAGTATTTCCAGACAAATAACACCCCCGAGACTCCACAGCCGGTGGTGTGGGAGGCACACAAGGTAGTGATGCGCGGATACCTGATCAGTATTGGATCCAAGCGCAAAAAGGAAAGGGCGGCTGAGACGTTAAGGCTTATTACCCAAATAGCTGATATTGAAAGTAAGCATAAAACTTACCTTACGTCAGCACTCTACCAGACACTCCTACAACTCAGGGCAGATTTGGCCACGCTATGTAACAATAAAATGCAATATTCTATACAGAAACTGCAGAGTATCTTATATGCGCAGAGGGATAAACCTGGTAAAACGCTGGCTCGGGCACTTAACCCTTTAAGGACCAGGGATTTTCCTGGGCCAAGGACCAGAGCGTTTTTCAATTTTTAATACGCGGTTTTTGAAACATAAATTTCCTCTCTCTCATTTAACGTACCCATACAAGTTATATGTTGTTTTTTAGAGGACAGTTAGAGCTTTCTTTTGATACCCTATACATAAAAATGATTTACATTTTAGTATTAAAAAATACATATAAAAGAGGACATTTTTGAGGAAAAAAAAGTTTTTCCCCATTATTTTCCCAATAATAAGCTACATAACTAGTGCAACACTAACCCACTTATCCCCCCTAATTAACTAACTAATAAAAAAGAAAAATATTGGTTCCCAAACCCCCCATAACAAAAAAAGACGGAAAAAAACTCTGAAGAGTGCGATGTCAGATCAGTAAAAATCATGCAACAGGCATGCAGGGGTTAAATTTTATTAAATAAATATATTAAAATTACCTTTATTTATTAAAAAAAACTTTATAAATTGTAAAAATAAAAAAATCTGTTAAAACAAAACTAAATGAGGGCCATAAAGTGGAAGGAAACTGATCACAGTTAAAAACTGTGATCAGCAATGAAAGGGTTAATTTTTTTAAATTTGTTTTTTAACCTATGTGTATGTAATTCATTTATTTTTAATTACAGGTCACTCTCTGTGCTTCACTATAAGAATGTGAAGCACAGGGAGTGAATTAGAGGAAAAGTCAGTGTCACTACTCGTGGTCTGGGGTTTCTGCCATCGTAAAGCTCTGATCCAGTTCGGTTAATTCTGTGATCAGCTCCCTTCTCGGACGATTGCTGGCGTGCCCCCCTCTGGTTTCGAGTAAATCCTTTAGGGTCGTACGTTTCAATTTGTCGTAAGCGCTCTCCATCCGTTCAGTATCTCTCCTAGGAATTCCAGGACAATCCCGCCGCTGCCACCAAATGTTACGGTTACTCCCAGGCTAGCTGGAAGCTGGACCGCTAGAAAGTCTGGATCCCAGTTTAGAGAGAGAGAGAAGCCACTTTGTTTCGATATCCAGACGGATCTTGTCAGTGTAGATCCATCCCACTAGCTATTTTACAGCTAGGATACTCTTTCCCCACAAAACGAGTCAAGGCTGCGATTTGAAGGTCAAACAAGAACTGACCAGAACTGTTTAATGATTCAGAAACACAGAATATATACAGTTGAACATCTTGACAAACCAGATTAGACAAAGGAACTATAACAGGATTAAAGTTTAACCTAAGGACATACAAAGGGAAATCCTGCCTCACACCTTTCAGGATACAAAGGTGTCAAGTTCAGATACACACAGGAAACTAAATGACTTACATAAGACAATGGGAAAGGTGACAATAATTATAGGGATTAAAGGATAGGATCCAATCTTAACTTGGGACAAAGACTTGGATCCTAGTAATTACAGTACATTCCTCTGCTTGGGAGATAATTGAGTTAACCTTTGTATCAGCTCAATTATCTCCAAGCTAAAATATACAGGTTTTATACAGTATTAATAACTTTCAAAATATGCATCACATTCACATAAAACATACATTTTCAGAATCAGCATACTTTAAATATGAACATAACTAAAAATCAAACAATTCCACCCAGAAGTTCAAAAGTTAGCTTTTTGGGGCATTTTCACCATGCCCCAAATAGGTTCTTAAAGTGCCATACACAGTCCATAGGCCCAAATAGCATTTTTAAAGGGCCAGACACCCTAGGGCCATAGTCACAGGGGAGGAGGCTGGCAAACAGGCCTCTCCAGGACCAAGTGGCGAAGGGCACTTCGTCACAGTATGTTCTAACTATCGCCCAATATCTCTTCTTAACATTGATATTAAACTGTTCGCGAAGATTCTGAGCACAAGGCTAAAACAGGTCTTACCTGACTTGATACATAGGGACCAGGTAGGATTTGTCCCATCATGAGAGGGGAGAGATAACACAACTAAGGTGGTGAATCTCATACACTACATCACCCACACACAGACCCCAGCGATGCTCCTATCAACCGATGCCGAAAAGGCATTCGACAGGGTGGACTGGGCCCGTCTATGATGGGATGGATTACAGCTTTGTATGACAGTCCCACAGGGAGGATCCGGGTAAATGGGAAACTGTCGTGCCCGGTCACCCTGTCGAATGGGACGAGGCAGGGATGCCCTACTCCCCTCTGTTATTCGTGTTAGAACTCAAGCCTCTATTGGTGGCAATCTGGAACAACCCCTCAATTCATGGGGTGAGTATTGGACCCCACCACCATAAAATTGCAGCATATGCAGATGATCTCCTTTTTATGATCACGCAGCCACAAGTTTCTCTGCCCAATATAATGAACGAACTCAAAGACTACGGCTCTTTTTCTCATTTTAAAATTAACATGGTCAAATCAATAGCGTTGAATGTTTCCCTTCCCTCACAGGTAGTTCAGTCTCTTCAGAACGCAATCCCGTTTAAATGGCCGCCCTCATCAATAACCTACCTAGTTATACAACTATCAGTAGAGATGGGACACCTATTTGACTTAAACTACAATGAAATTCTTAGGAAAATTAAAACGATATTGAGAGATGAACACTACAGCATCTGTCCTGGTTCGGTAGAGTAGCTGTTTCAAAAATGAACATACTAACAAAGCTTCTGTATGTTATTCAAGCCCTACCGATCCAGGTCCCACGCTCTTATTTTAGAGAGGTGCGCCGACTGATTTCCACATTTGTATGGAACTGTCAGGCTTTCATTTGTACTTTTTTTTTTTTTTTTTACTGCCGATCATTAGGCCACGCCCCTTCATTAGGTAACGCCTCCTTCATTAGGCCACGCCCCTTTCAATGCCGCAATCTTCCTATGACTATAAATAACAGTCTGCAACAGACACAAATCGCTGAGTATTGTCTCTAGCAGCTGTTGTTCCTGACTCCTTAGCTCCAAGCTACCTTAGAGTATCTTGCTACTTTCATTTTTGATTACCTGTTGCTGACCCGGATATCCTCGACCATTCTGATTTCTCCAATCCTGACCTTTGGCTTCCTGAATCGAATTGTGTACTTCTCTGTCCCTGTTATCCTGCATTTTTCTCTAACACCTAATCGCAAGTACCTTCCATATCTTCAATCAAGTGTTCCATCATATTTTTTACTTTATACTTCAATAAAGTTACATATATTTTTCCATATTACTTCAAACCATTTATTTTTTCTCTGCAATCAATATCAGTCAGTTTTTCTTCTTTTTGCTGCTAAACTTTAACACAAACGATATACCTTGTGTGGATTGTCATTTATTTCTGCAGTTGAGTTTCCAAATATTCTTAAAGTCACAGCTACCCTGACAGGAACTCCAGACCCCCCAGACTGGCCTACCAATATCTGATATGTCACAAAGACCACAGAGGATTGGGACTGCCTGATATTGAAACTTACTATAAGATTCACATTTTCACAGGCACGTCTGATCGCTGTTGGAGGTGTACAGTTCAGAGAGGGGATTTTCTGCACATTTGGTGGCAATGTCCAAAAATAAAACCTTTGTGGAAGGCAGTAATAGAAACGATACAAAAAATAGATAATCCTGACTTTCTTCCCACACCGCTGTCGTGTCTCATAAACCATACCACTATGCCGATTTAAGTATATAAGAAATCTTTGACAGTTCGCTTACTTAATGCGGCTAAGTTGGTCATCCCCAGACAATGGAAAAAGCCATCGCCCCCGACATATAAAGAATGGGTGGAGGCAGTGGAGCAGATGAGGTTAGCGGAGGATATTATAATGACCGCTCAGGGCAGAGCGACACAACACTGTGGTACATGGCTTCCGTGGCTGGATTATATTTGGAGTGAGGAGGGTAAGCTGGCTATTCAATCATATGATACTTGAGGCTCGTCCCAATCTTGACATGGCAACATATTTATCTTTCTATGCGGATGTGTCGCCCGGCAAGGTTCCCACCTCACCCCCCCTTTTTTTTTCTTTCTCTTTTCTCTCTCTTTTTCTTTCATTGAATTGTAGTCACCAAGACATTTGTCGCAGAGGAGAAGGGTCCAATAATGTACATCTTATTTTAATAGGCCAACAAGTTGCATACAGCAGTGAGACATACAGCATAATATAACATGTTCTTGTTTGGACGCAAGCAATAATGGAACAATTTGAGTTTGGTGACTGTTATTTTCTCCCCCTTCCCGTACTTTTCTTTATTCTGTACCCCCAACCCCCCTCCCCCACTCTGATGAGATCCTATTTCAAATTTCAATAAAAAGATATTGAACAAAAATTAAAATAACCGCTTATACAAGTTTTGCTGTTTTAGATTTATGTTGATCTCAGTACATAGAATAAAACAAAAAAATACACGATTGTGAAAAAGGCCAAAATACAAGCTTTTATATATCCACTTTGTGTGACACTCACTTAGTTTAGAGCTCTTGGTATGAAAGTGTTTGGATAACCTTTCCATGGATGCCACAAGAAAGTATGGGGCTGCAGGAGTATAGAAGAAAGGAAGATACCCACTATTAGATGTCTGGTACAAATTTAATAGAAAGAAATAATATCTGCTTACATTTAAAATCTGAATATTGTGCCATGAATATACGGTTTCGACGTGCCAGGGCGTCCCAACTGTTGGATATGAAGAAATAGGACCTCCATGTACTTTTGATGGCGTCTGTGCGTAGGCTCCTCCCACTTCCGCTGATGATGCACGCTACGCGTTTTTTGCTCTGGACGTGAGCTTCTTCAAAGGTGCATGCTCGTAACTACTCCTGACGTCCTTATATCCCCAGTTGACTGTCGCTGGTTGGTTGAATGTTCTGTAGCAATCTCGTAGCCATATGTATTATATATAAAAGTAATTTTCATACAGCATTAATGCATTTTAGGTAATCAAGTGTTATCTGATCGCAGTTGGGTATATATGTGCTGTGTAAATCACAAATAAATGTTCTCTTTCTGCTGTTGAACTGATCAGTGTCCTGAGTGATTCCTTCCCAAAATTATAGCTGAGGTTGTATATATTTTCCAGCGGTTCCAAGCAGAGTATTTTCCCATAACGAGCAGAGGCCCTACTACATCTGGTAGGCAGCTCATTACATTGGTGGCAGCGTTTGGGATATCTCTGCACAACTGTATTTAGAACCAGGGAACACCTTGGCAGAAAGCTACAAACTTCTGACTGTTGCGGCTCTACAAGGACTACTGACCCGGAGAAGACAGGACGCTGCAGGATTAAAGAAAAATGAACTGATTGCTGCGTTGCTGGAGCTGGTCCAGGCTGGAGAGGGCACAAGAGCTACCAACCCCCAGGAATATATCCCTGCTCCTATGCCCGCAGATATACCAGTCGAGCTGGATGTGATCTCCATGAGGTTGAGGAATAGATATGCGGCCTATGGCCCAGCGCCCTCTGTAGACATTATTGACCGCATTATGCACGCAGCGGAGAAAGGAAGCAGATGCTGGACAAGAGACCCAACAAAGATGTCAACCCGACCTCAGGGAATACAGAGCCAAACCATAACAACAGCTCCTCTGGCCTGTGTGTCACTCACCAATCTTTTAAAACCTTTGACGACATGGTGGGGGATATCGATGGATTTATGCAAGATTTTGAGAGGCAGTGCCAGTTACACAATCTGGAGGAGCGAGAGTGGATGCAAATCCTGGTGGGACTGGCAGAGCGGAGGAGGTGTACAGAGCCAGCCCAGATAATCTCAGCCGAAATTACCGGGAGGTGAGAAAAAGATTACTGGCCTGTTATTTCATTACACCTGGGAGCTAAGGATTCCTACTGTGAATAGGTGCATCGCATCAACAGGGCTGCCAGGAGCTGGATGCAAGGTAGCGCCACTATTACAGCTGAGGAAATATTTCAGAAGTTTCTCTTGGAACAATTTTTCCAGCATATTCCCGGGGATGTACGAGATTGGGTTCGAGACCATGAGCCACCCACTCTAGAGGAAGCTGCCCATCTGGCAGACAAGTTTGTGGACATCCATTGGCTAACCCACCGAAGGGGAAATGTACTGCACACACAGCCTCGTTGTGCACACTTCCCTTCTAGTGCAACGACCCCAACCGCAGGTGCCTGTCCCTCAACGGGTATGGCCAAAGCCACGAGCACCAGGATTCACCCCCAAACCCCCCTGTACCCCACCAGGATGTTTCCAGTGCAGCCAAGTTGGGCACATCAAATGGTACTGTCCCACACTGCACCCCACAGCCAGTATCCACACCTCCCCTGTGTTTCATCCCCCGTTACCTCGGCAAGCACACTGTGTGAGTGTGCCCCAAGAATATATTTGCCCCAGTCTCAGTCTTTGGTGACCAGGAGGAGATTTACACCGCTGAGGCTGCGCTGACATCCTGATCAAGCCTGGACAATCGGGCACACCATTTACAAAGGGTGTCTGTAAATGGGCAAGCAGTCGAGGGACTCGGAGACACCGGTGCCACTCTCACCTGGGTGAGACCTCTTAGACCCCACATTGAGCCTGTATAGAGAGAGACCGGGGAAGACCGGGGAAGTAGGCCCCCATAGGGATCACTTAGTATGGCAAGATGGTCTCTTATACCACTCTGCATTAGATAATCCCAAGGACCCCCGATCTGTCCCCATCCTGCCAACTATCGCCCCACTCTCTTGGCCCTGGCTCATGAAGCCCCCCTCGCCAGGCCTCGGACCCAGCAGCGGCTGACAAAAGCTTTTTCTTGCCAGGCATTTACCTAGACATAGCACGGCACTGCCGGACCTGTGACATCTGCCAGCGGGTGGGAAAGCGGAATGACAGCTCCAAGGTACCCCTCCAGCCCGTGCCCCTTATAAGTGAATCTTTCCGGTGGGTCGCCGCTGATCCAATTGGTCCCCTTGCTAAGCCCAGCCGGTCCGGAACAGTTATATCCTCACGGTGGTAGATTTTTCCACCCGAAGCCATAGCCCTCCCCAATATCACAGCAGAGACAGTGGCCGATGTCCTGCTTAAAATCTTTTCCCGAGTAGGCTTCCCCCAGGAGGTGCTCTCCGGCCAGGGCACCCAATTCATGTCCGACCTGATCCATCAGATCTGGGACATATGTGGAGTCAAAGCCCTACGTACTTCCCCGTATCACCCCCAGACCCTCAAGCAAATGCTCAAAATTTTTGTGGCTCAGCATAAAGACTGGGAAAAGTTCCTGCCCCAATTACTATTCGCCTATCGGGAGGTGCCCCAAGCCTCAACAGGGCTCTCCCCCTTTGAGCTGTTATATGGCCGCATGGTTAGATATCTTGAGAGTTTTGGGAAGAATAGTGTGACCCCCAAGAGACCCAGGTCATAACTTACGTGGTCAAGCTGCGACCCTAGACCCCAGCCAACCTCATGTCCCTAGCTCAGGAAAAACTACTCAGAGTTGCACAATCCAAGCATTGATGTCGCCGCTGACAGCCCACCTTAGATCACTTGGAATCCGATATTGTTGGGGATTCTCAATGATGCTTACAGTGGCTAGAGAAGATAAGCAGCTGTCGATAGATGACCCTACCGGAATAAATTGATTCCTACGAGATTTGGGTATTGCCCCTCTTCCTCAGGCATCACACGACACTGCAACAACTGAAACTGGGTGTCAGGTTCCAGGACCTTCACCTACCTTGCCCAGGGGACCCTCACAGCCAAAGTCATCCTCTGTCCCTGTTTGCCGCCATCGCGCTGTAGCGCGACCGCGAGGTAGGCCGCATCCCCGGCCTCGAGTTGCTATTCACCTGCTAACAGTGAGTGTAATTACTTCCAAGAGGTTTAGGGGGCGGAGCTTACTCGCGAGAAACGTTGCGCGATTTGTTGTTGGCAAAGGGGCAGGGAGAATAGGAAGAGGAGGCTGTACCTCTTCTCCCTATTCACAACATGGTGCAGGGGCGGTCCCCAGGTGTAAAGGGGAGAGGTCCTTAATCAACAGCTCTATAAAAACCCCACACTCACCTCAATCATTGCTTGCTTGTTGAGCTGTGGTGTCTGTTCGCAGTACCCTTTATTCCCCAGTTACCTACTACTTTGATTGAAGACCTTGGCTTTTTCCCTGGACTATCCTTATTGCTGTATCCCTACCTGTACTTCTATACCTGTTTGTGTACCCTGACTACCGGCATTGACCTTTTGGATTGGACTGACTATTCTACCGCCTTACCCTTTTTGTGTCACTTTTGGAGTCACCTCATCTCTCCACCCGCCACCCAGCGCTACGCTCCTTACCCCCGAATCTCACATAACAAGCAAGCCAGCTATGGAGCTTGCAGGGATGGCTGAAGCTATACAAGCACTGACACAACAAATTGCGATCTTGACACACACTGTACAAGGAGTCCAGGAACAACAGATAGATTTGCATAATCAAGTACAAGCACTCCAAGCGGCACCACCTCCTCCAGCCCTTGCAGTACCTCCTCCATTTCTTGTCGCCGCACCACCAGAAGATGGGGGCGCCGCCTTCCCAGAACCTCAAGTCAAACTCCCAGAGAGGTTCGAAGGAGACCGTACCAAATACCGAACCTTCATCACGGCCTGTGAGTTACTATTTGTATTAAAACCCCGGACCTATGCCACAGACTTCGTAAGGGTTCGAACCGCTATTTCCCTTCTATCTGGAAGTCCCATGACCTGGGCCCAACATCTACTGGAGAGTCAACACCCCTCTCTAGCATCATGGGGGACATTTCGCCAAGAAATGGATACCCTCTATGATGACCCCCACCGTAAGTCAACAGCTGAATCTAACCTCAGATCTCTACGACAAGGTAAACGTCCTGTCGAGGATTACATCGCTGACTTCCGACGGACAGCGGGGGAGACTGAATGGAATGAACCCACCTTGATACATCAATTTCGTTTGGGTCTATCTGAATTTCTGAAAGATGAAGTAGCCCGAGTAGAAACTCCAGGATCATTGGATGCCTGGATCAATGTGGTCACCCAAATGGATAGACGTATGAGAGAGAGAAAAGAAGAGCGAATGGCTCAACAAAATACCTTCTCCCGGCCCAAACTTCCGTTTCGGTCTACCAGCTCAACCACTGCAACCCCTCCTCCTTGCACTGGAAGTGAAGAACCTATGCAACTTGGAGTGGCTCGTGGACCCTTATCTGAAGCGGAGAAAGACCGTAGACGAAGGGCTAATCTCTGTCTATACTGTGGAACCCCTGGTCATACTACCACCACTTGTCCTCGACTGACTTCTCGAGGTAAGAAGACTATATTTCCCACTCCTCTCATGACCGGAGGTGTTACCCCTCTCTTATCTGTTCCTGTTTCCTTACAGTGGGAAGATAGGATCATCATTCAGGAGGCTATTATCGACTCTGGAGCCAGCGAATGCTTTGTAGACCTGACCCTAGCGGAACATCTGAAACTTCCTACACAATCAAAAAATCCACCTTTAGTTGTGCAATTGGTAGATGGAAGCCCTATATTATCTGGTCCTGTGAAACTACAAACCAAACCCTTGCGACTACGCATAGGAAAGAAACATGAAGAAATCATCTCCTTCAATTTAGTGCATTCTCCTTTATTTCCCCTCATCCTGGGATTACCCTGGCTCAAGCTTCATGACCCCCTCATCCATTGGTCGTCCGGAACAGTCACTTTTTCTTCATCATTTTGTCTCCAACATTGTCTTCCTCCAGCTCATATCACCCTTATACAAGAACCCATCTCTCAAAAGGAAGAAATACCAGAGGCCTATGAACAGTTCCGTTCCGTCTTTAATCAGAAAGAGGCCGAGCGTCTCCCTCCTCATAGACCATACGACTGCCCTATCGATCTCCTCCCGGGGGCTGCCATCCCCTTTGGGCGAATATTTCCTCTATCTGAACCTGAGTTGACAGTATTAAAAGAATATCTGGATGACAGTCTTCGAAAAGGATTCATTCGTCCTTCCACCTCTCCTGCAGGAGCAGGCATCTTTTTTGTTGGCAAGAAGGACGGGGGGTTACGACTATGTGTAGACTATCGGGAACTAAACAATATAACAATTAAAAACAAATACCCATTACCGTTGATTCCCGAACTTATGGATCGCCTACAAAACGCCCAGATATACTCCAAAATAGATCTTCTAGGGGCATACAATCTTGTACGTATACGGAAAGGAGATGAGTGGAAGACGGCCTTTAGAACTCGTTACGGGCATTACGAGTATCGAGTGATGCCTTTTGGATTATGCAATTCCCCAGCCACTTTTCAACATTTCCTCAATGACATCTTTAGAGACATGTTGGATAAATTTGTGGTAGTCTATTTGGACGATATTTTAATATACTCTCCTTCATTGGGAACTCATCGCCAACATATGTTCCAGGTTCTTGAGAGACTGCAACAACACAATCTATATGCTAAAATATCTAAGTGTATCTTCGAAACGACCAAAGTTGAATTTTTGGGATATGTGATCTCTCCGGGATGTTTGGAGATGGATCCCAAGAAAATATCATCTATTCTTCAATGGCCTACTCCTAATTCCGTGAAAGCTGTCCAGAGGTTCGTAGGATTCGCGAACTTCTATCGTAGATTTATCAACAGTTTTTCTTGCATCATACATCCCATAACACAACTTACCAAGAAAAATACTTCATTCCATTGGACTCCACAAGCCCAAAAGGCATTTGATACCCTAAAAAATAAATTCAAGCTCCCATTCTGGTCCTTCCTGATCCGAAAAAACCTTATTTTCTGGAAGTAGACGCCTCCGAAACAGCGGTAGGAGCAGTTCTCTCTCAACGCCATGGAGAGAAAGACTTCCTTCACCCAGTCTCCTTCTTTTCTCGTCGACTGACCCCCTCAGAGACTAATTACAGCGTTAGCAACCGTGAATTATTAGCCATTAAATTGGCATTGGAGGAATGGAGACACTTGTTAGAAGGAGCTCTTCACCCTGTCACCGTATTTACCGACCACCGAAATCTAGAATACCTCAGGAAAGCCCAAAGATTATGCCCACGACAAGCCCGCTGGGCTCTGTTCTTTACAAGATTCAGGTTACATATAACCTATCTCCCGGGATCAAAAAATATCAAAGCTGACGCTCTATCCCGGCTCCACGAACCTTCAACCCCTAAAGCTATGACAAACAACACCATTCTACAACCAGGTCACTTTCTAGCCCTTCACACCTCTCTTTTATCAGAGATAAAGAAACACGGATCTCACCCCGTCTCACTAACAGAGACCTCTTCTTTAAATCAAGACCAGGGTCTTTGGTACAGAAACAAACTTATTTATGTACCCCCACCAGTAAGGACTGCTGTTTTACAATCCCTCCATGATGCCCCTCTCGCAGGACATGGAGGATTCCAACAAACAGTCGACCTAGCTTGTAGGTATTTCTGGTGGCCAGGATGGAGACAAGACATAAGAAATTATATCCTTTCTTGTGACATCTGCGCTCGTTCTAAAGGTAGGAATACCAAACCAGCAGGACTCCTTCAACCGCTTCCTACTCCAGATCACCCTTGGGAGGATCTAACAAAAGATTTTATAGTGGATCTCCCACTATCACTACAACATAATACCATCATGGTTGTGGTCGACCGGTTCACAAAAATGGCACACTTTATTCCTACCACCCAGTTACCTACCGCGGCTGACACCGCCGAATTATTTTTAAAAAATATTGTACGTCTCCATGGTCTTCCTCGATCCGTATTATCCGACAGAGGTGTCCAATTCACTTCACGATTTTGGTCAGCGTTCTGTAAAGGACTTCAGATAGACCGTATCCTCTCCTCAGCCTACCACCCTCAAACCAATGGACAGACAGAAAGAGTAAATCAAATACTCGAACAATATCTTCGATGCTACATCACCCATCTCCAAGACAATTGGTTATCTTTGCTACCCTTGGCGGAATTTGCCTACAATAATCATCTACAGAGGACTATAGGCATGTCACCCTTCAAAGCCAACTACGGGTTCAATCCCACATTCCATCTTGATTTACCAAAGACCAGTCATGCACCTCCCGTCACAGATCGTCTTCAACTTCTCCAACAAAATTTTTCTGTCATCAAGACCACCCTAAACAAAGCCCAACAAGACTATAAAAGATACGCAGATAGACGTCGGATTCCAGCACCTTCCTTTCAAGTAGGAGAACAAGTTTGGCTCTCATCGGCTCATATCAAGACAACCGGGCCATCCCGCAAACTAAGTCCTAAATTCCTAGGACCATTTCCTATCACAACACTTTGTGGACCCGCCGCAGTTCGATTATCGCTCCCTAAGACCTGGAAGATACACCCAGTCTTCCACGTCTCTTTAATCAAGAAATGGAAACCAGACGCCTATCCTCGAAGACATATCCTTCCTCCTCCACCAATAACCATCGATGGATCAGAGGAGTATGAAGTGGACAAGATTTTAGATTCCAGGATTCGCCATGGAAGACTCGAATATTTGGTCCATTGGAAAGGCTACGATCCCGAAGAAAGAACCTGGGAACCCATGGCTAATTTTCATGCTCCTGCTAAAATCCGATCTTTTCACAGGCTCCATCCCGGGCACCCGGCTCCTCAACGCACCCGGAGGTTGCGTGTACGGGGGGGAGTCTGTCAGGTTCCAGGACCTTCACCTACCTTGCCCAGGGGACCCTCACAGCCAAAGTCATCCTCTGTCCCTGTTTGCCGCCATCGCGCTGTAGCGCGACCGCGAGGTAGGCCGTATCCCCGGCCTCGAGTTGCTATTCACCCGCTAACAGTGAGTGTAATTACTTCCAAGAGGTTTAGGGGGCGGAGCTTACTCGCGAGAAACGTTGCGCGATTGGTTGTTGGCAAAGGGGCAGGAAGAATAGGAAGAGGAGGCTGTATCTCTTCTCCCTATTCACAACATGGTGCAGGGGCGGTCCCCAGGTGTAAAGGGGAGAGGTCCTTAATCAACAGCTCTATAAAAACCCCACACTCACCTCAATCATTGCTTGCTTGTTGAGCTGTGGTGTCTGTTCGCAGTACCCTTTATTCCCCAGTTACCTACTACTTTGATTGAAGATTTACCTGTGTACCGACCTTGGCTTTTTCCCTGGACTATCCTTATTGCTGTATCCCTACCTGTACTTCTATACCTGTTTGTGTACCCTGACTACCGGCATTGACCTTTTGGATTGGACTGACTATTCTACCGCCTTACCCTTTTTTGTGTCACTTTTGGAGTCACCTCATCTCTCCACCCGCCACCCAGCGCTACGCTCCTTACCCCCGAATCTCACACTGGGACTTCTGAATCAAATGCCATTTGAAGAACCTCCACATTGATCTGAAATGTTCTAGGGACTGTTGCTGTTTGAATAAATAATAGTTTATATAACTTTATGAATCCAGTGACTGGGTGGAGACATTGTACTCAGTAGTGTATCTTGGTTTTGTGTTGCCCTAGGCAGACAAAATTTGGGCACCCCCCCGTACCCATGATGCCTACCCACGACGACCCATAACCCACGTTGCACACCAAGGACATGCCACATCACCCCATTTACATGCCCCCATCACCCGATTACAAACACATTGCCAGTATTATTTGACATTAATATTCCCCAGCCAATTTGCCCAATAATATGCCAGTATTATTTGTCATTAATATGCCCCAACCAATTTGCCCAATAATATGCCAGTATTATTTGTCATTAATATGCCCCAACCAATTTGCCCAATAATATGTCAGTATTATTTGCCATTAATAAGCCACAGCCAATATGCCCAATGCTAGTATTTGCCATTTAATATGCCCCTGCCAATTTGCCCAATATTATACCGGTACTATTTGCCATTTAATATGCCCCTGCCAATTTGCCCAATAATATGCCAGTATTATTTGCCATTTAATATGCCCCAGCCAATTTGCCCAATAATATGCCAGTATTTGCCATTTAATATGCCCCAGCCAATTTGCCTAATGATATGTCAGTATTATTTGCCACTGAATATGCTCCTGCCAATTTGCAGAATATTATGTCAGTATTATTTGTCATTAATATTACCCATCAATTTGCCCCATAATATGCCAGTATTTGCCATTAATATTCCCCAGACAAATGCCCAATAATATGCCAGTATTATATGCCATTAATAAGCCCCTGCCAGTTTGCCCAATAATATGCCTGTATTTGCCATTTAATCATCAACCAGCACTTTTTTTCCTTGGTGGCTAGTGGCAGGCTGCATGTTCGGCTCCCCGGCGGTTGTGCAGAGAGGCCCCGTGACCCGGTGCATCAGACGTCAGAGCGCCAGTCACGTGACCTATCGGCACTTCCCTGTCACACTGCATGGGGAGCTGAACAGGCAGCATGGAGGTTTCTCTGTGCTGCTTGTTTGGCTCCCCTTTGTTCCAGGCAGGCAGAGCGATGGTGAGGGGGAAGTCTTCTGATCTCCTCTCACCTCATCAACAAGCGATGTTGCGTGTTTTTTTAGTTTTTTTTTTTTAAAGGGGCGGCTTTTTTTAAAATTTTTTAAAAAAATAGCATTTTGTGCCGCCCCTAGGCACTTGCCATGTTTGCCTCATGGTAAAAACAGCGCTGGTTGTACTGGACCAGTTATTCGTTATCTCGTTTTTTTTTTTTTTTTGATTATCCACTGTCCATTCATAACCCGAGCCATCCCTCCCCCCCCCCCCCCCCCCCCCAGGGCATATCTGGCATTCCATTGTGGACATGTTTTGGATCAGACAAATGTCTGTCTGATTATCTGCCCCTGTCCAAATTGTAATATGAGATGCGTGCACGCAGAAGAATCACACTGACACCATGTTCAGATGAAAAACTGGGGGCAGCTGCTGATATAGACATACATGTATATAAAGAGGCCAACAAAGCCTGCAAAAAGGCGATTAAAATGGCTAAATTGGAAAATGAGAAAAGGGTTGCCAAGGAGAGTAAAACTAACCCCAAAATGTTTTATAAATATATAAATGGAAAAAAGCTAAAGAGGGAAAATGTTGGGCCCTTGTTATCCCAAATGGGAAATTTGGTAAGTGAGGACAGAGAGAAAGCAGACATTTTAAATACTTTTTTTTCTTCTGTTTATACTAAGGAAGAGCAGATGGACGAGCCCCTGATACAGGAAGTTATGGGACATTCGCCGCAAACATGGGATTGGCTGACACAGGAAAAAGTGCTTAAGCAATTACACTCTGTTAAGATAGACAAGGCCCCAGGACCAGATGGTATACACCCAAGGGTACTTAGAGAGTTAAGCATAATTCTGGCCAGGCCACTATTCATGATCTTTAGGGATTCATTCAGTTCAGGTACAGTGCCAACAGACTGGCGAAAGGCGGATGTCATTCCAATATTTAAAAAGGGATCAAAATCTCTGCCAGGTAATTATAGGCCAGTGAGCTTGACATCTGTAGTGGGGAAACTATTTGAAGGATTGCTAAAGGTATACACTCAAGAATACATCTTGAACCAGAATATAATTAGTAAAAGTCAACATGGTTTTGTGAAAGACAGGTCTTGTCAAACAAACTTAATAACATTCTATGAAGAAGTCAGTAAAAATATAGATCTAGGTGTGGCAGTTGATGTGATCTATTTGGATTTTGCGAAAGCATTTGATACAGTTCCACACAAAAGGTTACTCTACAAATTGAGAGAAATAGGTTTGGGGGCAAATGTGTGTATGTGGATTGAAAATTGGCTAAAAGATAGAACACAAAGGGTTGTTGTAAATGGAAAATTCTCAAATTGGACAAGGGTATTAAGCGGAGTACCTCAGGGGTCTGTTTTGGGCCCTCTTCTTTTTAATTTGTTTATTAATGATCTGCCACATTGTGCTGAGAGCCATGTCTCCGTGTTTGCGGACGACACTAAATTAGGTAAGGCAATAAAGACTAATCTTGATGTTTTTTCTTTACAGGAAGATTTGGACAGAGTGGGGGACTGGGCAGTAAAGTGGCAAATGCGGTTCAATATAGACAAATGTAAAGTTATGCATTATGGGAAAAATAATAACAAAGCAACATATACGTTAAATGGTTTTTCCCTGGGAAAAACTACTAATGAAAAGGATTTAGGAATAATTATAGACAACAAACTTGGCAACAGTGCCCAATGCCAGTCAGCAGCTGCAAGGGCCAATAAGATATTGGCATGTATAAAACGAGGTATAGATTCACGGGAGGAGGATATCATCTTGCCTCTTTACAAATCAATGGTAAGACCTCACCTTGAATATGCAGTACAGTTCTGGGCACCAGTCCTTAAAAAGGATATTAAGGAACTAGAAAAAGTGCAAAGGAGAGCTACAAAATTAATAAGGGGTTTGGAGGATCTTAGTTATGAAGAGAGACTTAAAAAATTGAATTTATATACGTTAGAAAAAAGGCGTCTCAGAGGGGATATGATAACATTATATAAATATTTGCAGGGCCAATATAAAGAGCTCTCCAGTGACCTGTTCATTAACAGAAAGGTACAAAGAACAAGAGGTCACCCCCTCAGACTGGAAGAGCAAAGATTTCATAAACAGCAAAGGAAGGGATTCTTTACGGTTAGGACAATAAAGTTATGGAACTCACTGCCAAGAGAGGTAGTGCTAGCAACCACAATAGATGCATTTAAAAATGGTTTGGATGTTTTTTTAGCAAAGCAGAACATACAGGGCTATTAATAATAGAATAAGCATTAATAAAAGAGCTTATTGATCCAAGGAGAAATCTGATTGCCTCTTGGAGTCAAGAAGGAATTTTTTCCCCCAGGAGGCAAAATTCGAAATAGCTTCCTTAGGGGTTTTTTGCCTTCTTTTGGATCAAAAGCTGTAATGATAGGTAGAAGGGTTGAACTTGATGGACTTGTGTCTTTTTTCAACCTAAATTATTATGTTACTATGTTACTATGTACATATACCAAATAGACATTTTATATACATTTATTTCCATCCATGGCAGTCCCCCCTTAAAATGACTATTTATATCTGTCCCTAGTGGGGTCCTAGCTCATCTGTCCCAATGTGCCTCGGAACTCTTTTCTTGCTGCATGTTAGATGAATGATGGCTAGTCCATCACCCACCTTGTTACAGACTTTGCATAGGGAAGTCAGATGCTGTCCCTAAGGTGCTATGCTAAATAACTGTTACACACATATCTAAAAGAGTGGAAAGTTCCAGAATTTGGAAAGAAATCTGCTGACAGTGAAAAAGGATTTGTTGCTTTCATCTTGGCCTTGAACAGTGAGGCGAACATTGGGCTAAACAATAAACACTGTTATAATGAAATACATCATGCAGGTAGGTGATAATAGAAGTAGTGATACTATGGACTTTTTCTCCTCCTGGTCCTCCTAGTACCATTTCAAGGCTGAGAACTCTTCAGATAAGAGATAAATACATGTCTCTAATAAAATTAAGCTAAACAATGTAAAAGCGAAATCACCTCTTTTATCCATATGGTAATATGAATAACTTTATTTCTGTCTTTGAAATATCATAGAGAAGGCCAATGTTTCTGAAGGATTTCTCTTGCCTGATTGCATAGCTTTAGCAATGGTGTATTTAGCGCATTGTATGATTATATAAAAAGCACCTATAACTACTATTATTAAAACAAGACACTTAACTATCTTCTAACCATGAGCATATTCCAAATGTCCAATCAAAACCTGTGGCCTACTTGAGATCTGTGGATTAGATTAGATTTAGACCTTTGGAGACTGAGCAGACATCGGCTTCGCTCAGCAGAGATATTGAACTTACAAATTCACAGGATCTCTCTCTTAAATATGGACGGCGTGCCGTAACTATCTAAATATGTTACATAAACATATTATTACTGCTAGTCTGTGTTGCAATATAATTATAAAAACTTGTCAAGCTGAACCATTCTTTTTTTCTTGAAATATTATTACTCTTTTTATAATCATAGTTTAATCAATTGATAATGTGAGAATATGTTTTCATCCATAATAATCATGTATCTCTTTACCATTAGGACATATACTATCATGATTAGACTATATAACCATAGCACATAACACACAGAACTTCTAAATAACTAACAGTAACTGGAATTCTTGCCCGTTCTCCCCCTCCCTTCACAAAAAGAAAAAATAATAATCATTTTGCAGCTGCTGCTACAATTCTCTTATCTGCAAATAAACTTTCAGAGAGAAGGGGGGGGCTTCTTGGGAAGCTTTCTCTCAACTTCACACACAACAAGAACTATCTGAATTCACACCATTAACTCCTACAATTCCAAAACTACAACACAACTTGTCTGTTTATAACATGACACTAATCACTGACATACGTACGTTCTCATAGAAACATAGAATGTGTCGGCAGATAAGAACCATTCGGTCCATCTAGTCTGCCCAATTTTTTTTGAGTACTTTTATTAGTCCCCCGTTCCGGTCTTATAGCTAGGATAGCCTTGTGTCTATCCCACGCATGTTTAAAATCCTTAACTGTGTTTACCTCTACCACTTCTGCTGGCAGGCTATTCCATACATCCACTACCCTCTCAGTAAAGTAATACTTCCTGATATTACTTTTAAATCGTTGCCCCTCTAATTTAAGACTATGTCCTCTAGTTGTGGTAGTTTTTCTTCTTTTAAATATACTCTCTTCCTTTACTGTGTTGATTCCCTTTATGTATTTAAATGTTTCTATCATATCCCCCCTGTTACGTCTTTCCTCCAAGCTATACATGTTAAGATGCTTTAACCTTTCCTGGTAAGTTTTATCCTTCAACCCATGAACCAGTTTAGTAGCCCTTCTCTGAACTCTCTCCAAAGTATCAATATCATTCTGGAGATACGGTCTCCAGTACTGCATACAATACTCCAAGTGAGGTCTCACCAGTGCTCTGTACAATGGCATGAGCACTTCCCTCTTCCTACTGCTAATACCTCTCCCTATGCAACCTAGCATTCTGCTAGCATTTCCTGCTGCTCTATTGCATTGCCTACCTACCTCATATATCGTATTAAAAACTTGTCTTGCATCTAAAACGTTAAACAACATCTCAATATTCTCTCACCATGTATCACATGGGGTATTTGCACATGTGTGCATTTACTGTATACAGGGCCGGACTGGGAACAAAAACCAGCCCTGGAAAAATGTGTATACCAGCCCCATCGCATAACATTTTTAAACCAGCCCCATAGCATAATTTAATTTTTTTGTTCATAGAAGGGGAAATCATGCATTTTAAAAAGGACATCTGAACAGTGTATTATTTATATATAAGACTGATATCCAGTATGTACACAGAGTTATATGAATTGCCCTGTGCAGAGGTATATATCAGGGCAGTGTGTGGGACATATTCTGTAGCCTGTCTCTCGCATATCTGTAGCCTGTCTCTCTCTGTCCTTTCTGTGGCGTCTCTCTCTCTGTCCTTTCTGTGGCGTCTCTCTCTCTGTCCTTTCTGTGGAGTCTCTCTCTCGGTCCTTTCTGTGGCGTCTCTCTCTCTCTGTCCTTTCTATGGCGTCTCTCTCCCTCTGTCCTTTCTGTGGTGTCTCTCTCTCTCTCTGTGGCGTCTCTCTCTCTCTCTGTCCTTTCTGTGGCATCTCTCTTTCTCTCTGTGGCGTCTCTCTCTCTCTCTGTCCTTTCTGTGACGTCTCTTTCTCTCTCTGTCCTTTCTGTGGCGTCTCTCTCTCTCTCTCTCTCTCTGTGTCCTTTCTGTGGCATCTCTCTCTGTCCTTTCTGGGGCGTCTCTCTCTCTCTGTCCTTTCTGTGGCGTCTCTCTCTCTGTCCTTTCTGTGGCGTCTCTCTCTCTGTCCTTTCTGTGGCGTCTCTCTCTCTCTGTCCTTTCTGTGGCGTCTCTCTCTCTCTGTCCTTTCTGTGGCGTCTCTCTGTACTTTCTGTGACGTCTCTCTGTCATTTCTGTGGTGTCTCTCTCTCTCTCTGTGGCGTCTCTCTCTCTCTCTGTCCTTTCTGGGGCGTCTCTCTCTCTCTCTCTGTCCTTTCTGGGGCGTCTCTCTCTTTCTCTCTCTCTCTCTGTCCTTTCTGTGGCGTCTCTCTCTCTCTGTCCTTTCTGTGGCGTCTCTCTCTCTCTCTCTGTCCTTTCTGTGGCGTCTCTCTCTCTCTCCTTTCTGTGGCGTCTCTCTCTCTGTCCTTTCTGTGGCGTCTCTCTCTCTCTCTCTCTGTGTCCTTTCTGTGGCATCTCTCTCTGTCCTTTCTGTGGCGTCTCTCTCTCTGTCCTTTCTGTGGCGTCTCTCTCTCTCTGTCCTTTCTGTGGCGTCTCTCTCTCTCTGTCCTTTCTGTGGCGTCTCTCTCTCTCTGTGCTTTCTGTGACGTCTCTCTCTGTCATTTCTATGGTGTCTCTCTCTCTCTCTCTCTCTCTGTGGTGTCTCTCTGTCCTTTCTGTGACGTCTCTCTCTCTCTGTCCTTTCTGGGGCGTCTCTCTCTCTCTCTCTGTCCTTTCTGGGGTGTCTCTCTCTCTCTCTCTGTCCTTTCTGTGGCGTCTCTCTCTCTCTCTCTCTCTCTGTCCTTTCTGTGGCGTCTCTCAGGACAGATAGATTCTCATGAAGAGATCATCCCACTGTTTGAATTTGCAATAACTAACTTATAATGACTATAAGGCTTTGGTGCCCCAGATTATTAATACGTTTGATCCTGCAAAGGTTAATGAGTGTTGGTGATGCGAGAAAACCCCAGATAGTCATTTGCATATTTGGTGGGAGTATGAGTTAGGAAAACATGGGATACATTTTTGCTGTGATTACTGGCTTGATTAATTGTATTATATGGTGAAGGGAAGGACGAGCAAAAATAGTGCTATAGGTGGTACTTGATATATAATAAGCAAAAATAAACATGGTGGCCACTGAGAACCAGCAGCTAGACTTAAAAAACAGACAGCTTCAAAACTGCGTGAAATATGTGCAAAAGAAAGAAAATAAATCCGGCGCACGGTGCATAGACACTTAAATACTAATATGAATATAACAACACATATGGTGACAAGGAAACAACACTTATATAATAATACGTGTGAGATAATTCGTGTGTGTATATAAATTGAGGAAAAAATATGCATAAAATAAACACAAAATAAATGTATATAAATAATAATAAATACTTAGTGCTTTGGAGTTCTCCTGGTAAAACATACACTTAATGCATTGAAGCACTCCTGGTATGACAAATACCTGTGAAAATAAAATACACACAAAAAATAGTGCAATGTGTACTGAAAGGCAGAATCTTAAAACAGGCAATTTCTGCAAGAAAAAGACTCACAAGTACAGCTCCTAATGACCTAGGAGCATAGAATCAGCATATGGAGTGGAATATTTGCCCCCTTTTCGGGATCACCTCCTTCAATCTTGGGATTATTAGAAAGGACTCTTGATCCGGGTGAGATGTAAAGAATTTATTCCACTTGAAGAACCAATTGTAAAAATAATTGTATGAACAAACAAACATCAATTAAAGCTTTGTGGAATCAAACCACAATAAAATCCATGTGAGGCACCAAGTCCTATTTTTCAGAACAGCACTCCGTGCACTTTGGGGCTGGTCTGGACTTCCTGGTGTAAAAACTGAATTTAGCTGGAATGGTGGCTCAGCAGGATCAAAAATTCACCCAACGCGTTTCATCCGAAAGGGACTTCCTCAGGGGGATGTTAGAGTACGAATAAGTCTGTCTTTATATACCCTTCTCCAATTGATATATAATTTGTTTAAGCTCTTTAGCCGAAATGTATGTTAGAAACCAAAAGAATCAATGTAAAATGCTTGTGTTCGGTGAATGAATAGTGTTGGATAGACAGTCAATGTAATTCCAATTCATTTAGAGTCTTTATCCGAAATTTATATTATAAACCGAAAGCGTCGGTATAAACGACTCTGGTTTCATGAATGAATCGTTTCGGTTAAAGCATAAGTGTAAATTCAATTCTTCTTAGCTCATTATCCGAAAAAGACGGAAAAAGGTCAATACAGACGGCTTTATTTCAGTCAATGTGATGAAGTTCGTTTTTAGTCAATACGAAACAGAAAGCAACGGGTGATTCCCTTAAAGTGACCAAAAGCTTTCTTACATAACAAGACATAAAATAATCATAACAAACATAAAAAAATACATAGAAAATGTAAAAACATTGACATATAAATACTCAGAGTTTTATAATTAAAACATAAATAATACAACTACTATAAAATACTTAGATTTTATTATGTTAACATTTAAAAATAGTAATATGTTTTTTATATTTTATTTTTATAAACTACACTCTTTTTTTTATATGGGCTAATAAGAATAAAACATATAGAAAATGTGAGGTAGGGGATGGGACTATCAGCAAAAATCTATAAATATACTAGAGAATGCCACGGACTAAAAAATGGTTTCATAAAAATGCTTTCAATTCAAAATCCAAAATTTATCCTCTTTGGGTTTAGGGTTTGCAGATTATATATCCAACATATACATCAGGCTAGAAAAAGAACAGAATTCATATCAAATAGTATATACTATGTCTGTCTTTATATACCCTTCTCCAATTCATATATAATTCATCTAAGCTCATTAGCCGAAATGTATGTTATAAACCGAAAGAATCAAAGGGTTGATATTCATGGAGGGATAAGCCAAATGGCAAATGATTTAGCTAAACTAGAAAAATGGTCAGAGCAGTGGCAACTGGCATTTAATGTGGACAAGTGCAAGATTATGCACCTTGGGCGTAAAAACCCAAAAGCAGAATATAGACTATTTGGTACAGTCCTAACCTCAACATCTGAGGAAAGGGATTTAGGGGTAATAATTTCAGAGGACTTGAAGGTAGGTAGGCAATGCAATAGAGCAGCAGGAAATGCTAGCAGAATGCTTGGTTGCATAGGGAGAGGTATTAGCAGTAGGAAGAGGGAAGTGCTCATGCCATTGTACAGAGCACTGGTGAGACCTCACTTGGAGTATTGTACGCAGTACTGGAGACCGTATCTCCAGAAGGATATTGATACTTTGGAGAGAGTTCAGAGAAGGGCTACTAAACTGGTTCATGGGTTGAAGGATAAAACTTACCAGGAAAGGTTAAAGCATCTTAACATGTATAGCTTGGAGGAAAGACGTAACAGGGGGGATATGATAGAAACATTTAAATACATAAAGGGAATCAACACAGTAAAGGAAGAGAGTATATTTAAAAGAAGAAAAACTACCACAACTAGAGGACATAGTCTTAAATTAGAGGGGCAACGATTTAAAAGTAATATCAGGAAGTATTACTTTACTGAGAGGGTAGTGGATGTATGGAATAGCCTGCCAGCAGAAGTGGTAGAGGTAAACACAGTCAAGGATTTTAAGCATGCGTGGGATAGACACAAGGCTATCCTAGCTATAAGACCAGGAACGGGGGACTAATAAAAGTACTCAAAAAAAAAAAAAAATTGGGCAGACTAGATGGACCGAATGGTTCTTATCTGCCGACACATTCTATGTTTCTATGTTTCTATGTTTCTAAAAAGCTAGTATAAAGACAGAGTTCTTCGTACTCTAACATCCCCCTGAGGAAGTCTCTTTAGGATGAAACGCGTTGGGTGAATTTTTTATCCTGCTAAGCCACCATTCCATGCTAAATTCGTTTTTTTACACCAGGAAGTCCAGACCAGCCCCAAAGCGCAGAGTGCTGTTCTGCCAAATAGGACTTGGTGCCTCTCATGGATTTTGTTGTGGTTTGATTCCACAAAGCTTTTATTGATGTTTGTTTGTTTGTTTGTACAATTGTTTTTACAATTGGTTCTTCAAGTGGAATAAATTCTTTACATCCCGCCCAGATCAAGAGTCCTTTCTAATAATCCCAAGATTGAAGGAGGTGATCACGAAAAGGGGGCAAATATTCCACTTCGTATGCTGATTCCATGATCCTAGGCAGGGCCGTCTTTAACGCGGGGCAAACGGGGCAGCTGCCCTGGGCCCAGTTACTCCTGGCAGCTGTCCCGTGGGCCCCCAGCCCCTGCTTGCCGCGTTCACAGCGCATTGCGCTTGTGAACGCTTTTTTTCCGGCAAGCCGCATCCGATGGATGCGACGGCCGAAAATAAAAAAAAAACAGGCATCTAACTGCCACAATATTCCTGTTATCTGACTGGCACAATATTTCTGGGCGCTGACTGGCACAATATTCCTGGGCTCTGACTGGCACAATATTAATGGGCGCTGACTGGCACAATATTACTGGGCGCTGACTGGCACAATATTACTGGGCGCTGACTGGCACAATATTACTGGGCTCTGAGTGGCACAATATTCCTGGGGTCTGACTGGCACAATATTACTGGGCTCTGAGTGGCACAATATTCCTGGGCTCTGACTGGCACAATATTACTGGGCTCTGACTGGCACACTATTACTGGGCTCTGACTGGCACAATATTACTGGGCTCTGAGTGGCACAATATTCCTGGTATCTGACTGGCACAATATTCCTGGTCTCTGACTGGCACAATATTACAGGCATCTGACTGGCACAATATTCCTGGTATCTGACTGGCACAATATTACTGGTCTCTGAGTGGCACAATATTCCTGGGCTCTGACTGGCACAATATTACTCGGCTCTGACTGGCACACTATTACTGGGCACTGACTGGCACAATATTCCTGGAATCTGACTGGCACAATATTACTGGGCTCTGACTGGCACACTATTACAGGCATCTGACTGGCACAATATTACTGGGCTCTGACTGGCACACTATTACAGGCATCTGACTGGCACAATATTCCTGGTATCTGACTGGCACACTATTACTGGGCACTGACTGGCACAATATTCCTGGTATCTGACTGGCACAATATTCCTGGGCTCTGACTGGCATCATATTCCTGGTATCTGACTGGCACAATATTACAGGCATCTGACTGGCACAATATTCCTGGGCTCTGACTTGCACTATATTACTGGGCTCTGACTGGCACAATATTACTGGTATCTGACTGGCACAATATTACTGGGCTCTGACTGGCACAATATTACTGGACTCTGACTGGCCCAATATTACTGGGCTCTGACTGGCCCAATATTGCAGGCATCTGACTGGCACAATATTGCAGGCATCTGGCACATTATTACTGGGCTCTGAATGGCACAATATTGCAGGCATCTGACTGCCACAATATTACTGGGCTCTGACTGGCACAATATTACTGGGCTCTGACTTGCCCAATATTGCAGGCATCTGACTGGCACATTATTACTGGGCTCTGACTGGCCCAATATTGCAGGCATCTGACTGGCACAATATTGCAGTCATCTGACTGGCACATTATTACTGGGCTCTGAATGGCACAATATTGCAGGCATCTGACTGGCACAATATTCCTGGGCTCTGACTCGCACAATATTCCTGGGCTCTGACCGGCACAATATTACAGGCATCTGACTGGCACAATATTACTGGGCTCTGAATGGTACAATATTACTGGGCTCTGAATGGCACAATATTACTGGGCTCTGACTGGCACAATAATACTGCACTCTGAATGGCACAATATTACTGGTCTCTGAGTGGCACAATATTCCTGGGCTCTGACTGGCACAATATTACTCGGCTCTGACTGGCACAATATTACTGGACTCTGACTGGCCCAATATTACTGGGCTCTGACTGGCCCAATATTGCAGGCATCTGACTGGCACAATATTGCAGGCATCTGGCACATTATTACTGGGCTCTGAATGGCACAATATTGCAGGCATCTGACTGCCACAATATTACTGGGCTCTGACTGGCACAATATTACTGGGCTCTGACTTGCCCAATATTGCAGGCATCTGACTGGCACATTATTACTGGGCTCTGACTGGCCCAATATTGCAGGCATCTGACTGGCACATTATTACTGGGCTCTGAATGGCACAATATTGCAGGCATCTGACTGGCACAATATTACTGGGCTCTGAATGGTACAATATTACTGGGCTCTGAATGGCACAATATTACTGGGCTCTGACTGGCACAATAATACTGCGCTCTGAATGGCACAATATTACTGGCATCTGAAAGGCACAATATTACTGGCATCTGAATGGCACAAAAATTATGGCATATGTGTGTGTGTGGGGGTGTAACATTGCGATGGATGGCGGGATTGCATGCAGGGGAGGGGCAGGGTCCAGGGGGCCCAAGCAAATGCTTGCCCAGGGTCCAATCACTATTAAAGACGGCCCTGATCCTAGGTCGTTAGGAGCTGTACTTGTGAGTCTTTTTCTTGCAGAAATTGCTTGTTTTAAGATTCTGCCTTTTAGTACATATTGCACTATTTTTTTGTGTGTGTTTTATTTTCACAGGTATATGTCATACCAGGAGTGCTTCAATGCATTAAGTGTATGTTATACCGGAGTACTCCAAAGCACTAAGTATTTATATACATTTATTTTGTGTTCAATTTATGCACGTATTTTTTCCTCAATTTATATATACACACGAATTATCTGACACGTATTATTATATAAGTTTTGTTTGCTTGTCACCATAAGTGTTGTTATATTCATACTAGTATTTAAGTGTCTATGCACCGTGCGCCAGATTTATTTTCTTTCTTTTGATTAATTGTATTATCTTACCTCAAGAAAAGCTATGTTACACTTGGATTTAGAGCCTTTTCCAGTTGAGAGGAGCTATTTAATAGCGCAGATGTTCTTCGCAATGAAATTTGTTACTGATCGTAAAATTTCTTGGGCTTAAGTTAAAAACCAGACCCTGCAATTCTCCATAATGGAAAATGGTTATTTTTCTGCACACTCAAACTTAATTGGGCATATGGCTGCCCTTGCTTTCTAAGTTTCATTATTAATGCGCTTGAGTTCAACTCGAGCTAGCAAGTGATTTATGGATATTCCCTGCTGGTTGCCACACAAAGAAGGACGTTTCATTTTCGCTGAATTATTAGAGGTATAACTGTATTGTTTAAATTGGATCTCATCGGATATTATAGTGAATATAGTTTTTTTATTTGTTCTCTATTTTAGAAAAATACAATATGTTTAAAGAGAAAAAAACTAAGAAATGTCAATGCCTTTTTCTTGTAAGTTAAACTATTAACATGCTTTACAACTAATAATACTCTGTTACTCTGTAGGTGTACTGAAATCTGATTTCAATTACAAGACTTTTTTGAATGAATCTTGAAGACTGGAAAATGGCTCAACCTGGTTATAAAATTGTTAAACACAATAAAGATATCATAGAGCCATGCATTTGAGTCACAGAAAGAAACTGAATACAGAGACGCCAGGAAAAAGAACAATCAACATAATGGCAAATGAGCAGTGTGAAAAACTGAAAGATGGTTCTCTGCAAAAATATATCCTAGGTTATACAGATGACCAAACTTCCATTCAGCAAGGTCAAAATCTTAAGCAGAAACTACATTACAAGGAATCTGATGTGAAATTAATTAGTAACTGTGCACAAAAAAAGTGGATTGCCTGGCTGCCAGATTCAAAGGACTGTATAGAAAATGTAACATTCACTACTTCTTTTAAAAATACCCACATTACACCCAAACAAGTTTTTATAGCAGATGCTAAGACATTTCCTGTTGATATGGCAGAAAGGACTCTATCACAAGTAGAAAAGGCAAATGTATCCATAGAGGAGTTTACACTGAATTCTTATAATGCCACTGATGCCAAAGAATCAACTGCAGTCCTCTGCCAGAAAACTAAATTACAGGGATATACAAGCTGTTCATCTACCAAAACAAATTTGCAAGGTCCTCATGTTAGCCACAGTGAAGAATCCAATCTTAACATTGAAATGCCTTTGTGCCATTCCAGCAAACCGACTATAATTCAAAATAATACATCATATCAAAGAGACACAAGTGAAACTTTGGAGAGTATTAATGTAATTGACCATGAGCCACCAGTCCGCACCATAGATACACTACACAACAAGGTTCATAATAACATGTCTTTATCTGCCAGTGATATCCCTTTAATGAATAGCGCATTTGCTTGCAAACAGGCTAATATCAGTGTTGGTCAAAGTAACCTGGTAAATAAATCTATTACTGAACAAATTAAGAGAACATCCAGACACTTTTCACTTACTCAAGATATAAGAAAGGGGGAAACTGCAATTGATCAACCTGCAGAGTACTGTACATACAAGAGATTTCTGCTTATTGACAGCCAAGGATTACCGTACACTGTGGTAGTAGAGGAACCAAAAGAAACACAAATAAGTAAAACATGTTATGAGACTAATTTAAAAACATCCCACATTGTGACATCTAAATCTTTAGCTCCTCGTAAGGTTTACACTTGCCCAGTGTGCTTTAGGATATTTGAATACCTCTCCTATCTCCAGAGGCACAGTATTGCCCACTCACAGCAAAAACCCCACCTGTGCAAGATTTGTGGAAAAGCTTTTAAGAGGACTTCCCATCTTACACGACATAAATATACTCATTTTGGTGGAAAACCTTTCCAATGTCAGGTTTGTCAACGAAGATTTCGGGACACAGGGGAGGTGAAACGTCATCAGCAGATCCACACTGGAGAAAAAAACTCACCAATGTAATAGTTGCCATGTGCATTTTGGAGAGCACAGCACTTTGCAATATCATATCCGTTCAAAACATTTTACATAGAGTCAAATAAAATACTGATGTTCAAGTATACTTTCAGGACAAATTGATGTTGTATTATTGATAGCATTGTTTCATTGTATAAAGGTCCACATACACATTTTAAAAGGGGCAAAATAAACAAAATTAGACTTGTATAGAACTGGAAGGAACTGGATCATATGGCTTCCGTAAATGGCATCTGCACTCTCAAGGAAAGCCTTGGAATAAGATAAATATAAATGTCAATTTGGTCAAATGTAGTAACATTTAATGCAATTCATAACCATGTCATTCTCCAAACAGAAATGTATGCTATTTATTTAGAGATATGCATGCATCTGTATTCTTTTTTTGTTAAACATATTTTAATCTACTAACTATGCCACATTGTAAGAGTGAAATGAAAAAGATTTACTACAATAAACTAGACATGCTCAGCTCCTAAAGGTTTAACCATAAAAGAAAAGAAAATCAATTCAGCTGGTGTCAATTGCTGACAATTAGGTTACTAAAATAGAAAAATTTGAATGGGAGAATGTATGCACATTCATTATTTATGCTTCCAAGTGTTATTTTTTTTTTCTAATTAAGGTATGAATAAAATAGCACCTTCAAGTCTAAAATGTTTCCTACCAAAAAATCAACAGAGAATTACCGTTGACAAAGGCCCAAAATATCTAATATTCCTAGAGAAAATATGGACAATACCTCCAACAATAAAATAATCTTTGGTTGCATACAACGCCAGTATTGAGCCAGGTATGGATAAAGAAATTTAAATGATAAAGCACTTACATAGTAACATAGTAATTTAGGTTGAAAAAAGACACAAGTCTATCAAGTTCAACCCTTCTGCCTCTCATTCCTGCTTTTGATCCAAAAGAAGGCAGACACCCCTAAAGAAGACTCCAAAAGGCAATCAGATTTCCCCTGGATCAATTTCTAAAAAAACATCCAGACCATTTTTAAAATGACATTGAGTTCCATATCTTAATTGTCCTTACTGTAAAGAACGCCTTCCTTTGCTGTCAATGAAATTTCTGCTTTTCAGTCTCAGAGGTTGACCTTTTGTTCTTTATATTAGCTCTGCCCTCTGAGACGCATTTTTTCTAACAAATATAAATGCAACTTTTTTAATCTCTCTTCATAACTAAGATCCTCTCTCTTCATAACTAAGAATTCCCTTATAAATGCCGCAGCCCTCCTTTGCACTTTTTCTAGTTCCATAAGATCCCTTTTAAGCACTGGTGCCCAGAATAATATAGCATATTCAAGGTGAGGTCTTACTTGGACCTGTAAAGAGGCAAGATAATATCCTCCTCCCGTGAATCAATACCCAGTTTTATACATGCCAATATCTTATTGGCACTTGCTGCTGCTGACTGGCATTAAACAATGTTGCACAGTCTTATATCTACAATTATTCCTAAATCCTTTTCATTAGTAGTTTTTTCCAGGGAGATACCATTTAAAGTACATATTACATTGTTATTATTATTCCAATAATGCATATGTTTACATTTGTCTAAATTTAACATCATTACCACTTTTTTGCCTAGACCACCACCCCCACTGCAAAATCTTCCTGCAAAGACAAAACATCAGGGTTGGTTGTTATTAATGTATTACTTTACCTAGTTTTGTGTCATCAACACTGAGACATGGCTAACACAATTAGGGAGATCATTAATAAACAAATTAAAAAGAAGAGGGCTTAAAACAGAACCCTGAGGTACTCTGCTCAATACCCTGGTCCAGTTTGAGGATTTTCCATTTACAACCACACTCTGCATTCTATCTTTTAGAAAATGTTCAATCCCTATACATACATTTTCTTAAAAGTCTATTTCTCTCAGTTTGTAGAGTAACTGTTTGTGTGGAACTATCAAATGCTTTAGAAAAGTCTAAATAGATCACATAGACTGCCACACTTAGATCTTTTACGGACTTCTTCATATAATGTTATTAAGTTTGTTTGACAAGACCTGTCTTTCACAAAATCATGTTGACTTTTGCTAATTATATTCTAATTCAGGATCTTTGTTTTGTTTTTCTTTATATTTTTATTATCAGAAACTACAGTTATACAATCACAGGACATATGCATTCTCTTCTACTATATGCGTTCACCTATTTACTCAATTAGGGGTGAAGCCTTCTTTCTTCTTGTTTGACAACCAGTAATTTGGCATTCAACTCTCTTGATGCCTGGCCTTAAAATTTGTTTGGACTGTCTGACCATATTTCTTAGACCTCCTAGTGACCTAGGCTAGTCCTTACCTCTATTTTTCGCCTTATTTTCTCATTTGTTTTTCTGTTGGCCCTACACGCTTCTCATTCTTCCATTTCCTACTAGTGGGCCAATCATTAGTGGGCTAGTCATTTATTTGTCTCGCTACACCTCCATTCGTACTGTCACTCATACATCATTCATACACCTCCTTTCTTACTTCCGGCCACTCCTACTTCTTGCTTATCTTATACTTATTTGCTCATTTATTCTTCTATTTTATGGACCCCAACTAGTTAATGCTTAATAATTCTCCAAGCCTTCTATTCTTTACTCAGGTCTTGGAAGTTCCTGGACTCATAGAACTAGTCCCATGCCTACCATGTTGATCTCACTTTATATCTCTTTGTTATTTCCTCCAGTTTCCTTAGACTGTTAACTCTTTTTAGCCACATTTCTTTCTTGTGAGGTTTATTCTGTTTACAGTATAATGGAATTACTTTCTTAGCCACATTTATCAATCTGATACATAGTGTTTTCCTGAATATTTTAACTGACGTTCACATATGATATAAAAACACTAACTCAGGGGTCAGCTTGAAATTGTTTTCCCCTAAATGCTGAATTATCTTTTCTACCTTTCTCCAAAACCTTTGAATCAATGGGCACGTCCACCATATGTGCCACATATCCCCTTTGTCCTTATTACATCTCCAGCAGAGATTACTCAACCCTGAGGGAAATTTGTTTAGTACTGATAAGCACCTTATATGTCACTTCCTGATATCTACTAACTATTGAGTATTTTTGGATCAATGTAATACACTTTAGCCACTCTTTTCTTGTTAACCTAAGATTCAGATCTCTTTCCCATCGTTTAGTGCAAGGTGAATTACACTTCATCTGTCATTATCTATCTTGTATCACAAGCACACAATATGTTCAACTCTTCAGGCACCCTCCATTCACTATAATCATCACACACCCAACCGCTTGCATCACATATACTCAATCACCAGCTCAACCACTTTTTGTTTTTCTCTTCTTTCACATGCACACAATATGTTCAACTTTTTAGGCACCCTCCACTTGCACTATAACCACCACACACCCTATCGCTTGCACCACATATATTTATCAACAGCTCAATTATTTACTTATTTATTTATTTATTTATTTTTTTTTTTCCTTTCTTCTCTCACAAGCACACAATATGTTCAACTTTTTAGGCACCCTCCACTTTCCTATAACCATCTCACACCCCACCGCTCGCACCACATATATTTAATCAACAGCTTAATTTTTTTTCTTCTCTTTTTCCCACACACACACGAGACCCACACAAATCATCCATTTTCTCACTACATAGTTCACCTCCAATATAAAATCAGTCACCTACAGTAAATAGTATCTCACATTTAATCAATAGACAAATAACTTTTATTTATTTTTATTTTTTTATTTTTTTCTCTTTCTCACAAGCACATAATATGTTCAACTCTTTAGGCACTCTCCACTTTCACTATAATTCATCACACACCCAATCGCATGCACCACATATATTTAACCAAGTTCAATCTTTTTTTTTTTTTTTTTTTCTTCCCCCTCCTATCCTCTCCTCCTTCTCCCTGGCGACGGGCCTCCTACCTCCTTTCCAACCTCCAAGGAAGAGTTATATTATAGATAAGCCGTAGTGGGGGTGGGGGAGGGGGAGGGGGGGAGGGAGAAACGGGGGAAGAATGGGAAGACAACACACCTTGGAGATCAGCCCACAGGGGGAAGGAAGGAAGGGAAGGAGAAGAAAAGAGAGAAAAATAGGCCTATTAGAGCTGCCCAGCTCCAAAATTCATTTTATATGAATTATAAGCCCTGCGCTAGGCATATTCATGCCTTAGAGCAGAGAATATCCGGTTTAAAGCCGGTTTGGGGTGGGTTTATGTTTTATGTAGACGTATACATGTGTTCAAAGATGACTCCACAATATGTTCTTGGGCTGGGGAGGAAACGGAAACAAATACGCCACACGATTTATTATGGTTAAAGTTGCTTTCCTAAATATTCGCGGCTTGAATTCACCCCAGAAAAGATCACATCCACCTGGTTGTTCAATTAGGCAGAAGACTGAGGGAGAGAAGATTGGAGCGTGCCTCATCCGCTACCCCGTCATTCCGGCGCCCTGTCTCCCTATCGGAACCCTCTACTTCCTTCCCAGCCACTAGTTCTACTGAAGAACCCATGCAGTTAGGCATTGCCCGAGGGACACTTACGGAGGAGGAGAAAAAACATTGTTGCCTCAATAATTTGTGCTTATACTGCGGCAAACCAGGACATCTTATCCGTTCCTGCCCTCGTCTACCTCGACCTTCCTGAGGTAAGAGTTTCCAGTCTGATGTTTGCCCTCGTCCTGTGTTGTCGTCTGGTTCTCCTCATCTATCCATTTCTTTGTTCCTACAGTGGACCAATAATTCCGCCACAGTTCGGGCTATCATTGATTCTGGAGCCAGCCGTTGCTTCATCGACAACTCTACAACTGAACTCTTTCGAATTCCTACTCGCCTAAAAGAGTAACCATTACACATTCAAGTAATTGACGGTACCCCCATCAGCTCAGGACCTGTGGCTTCAGAGACACTTCCTATTCAAGTCCAAAGTGGTTCGGGTCATACAGAAGTTCTCCAATTCGATGTGGTAAAATCCCCTTTATTCCCAGTCATCCTAGGTATTCCCTGGTTACGTCAACACAACCCTGTAATCAATTGGGAAAGAGGCTCTCTCGCATTCTCTTCGGAATTCTGTCAACGCTATTGCCTAAACCATCCCTCAACCTTGATGACGTCGTCATAACCTAAGTCCTTGGAAACTCCACTCAACATCCCTACCCCTTATGCAGATTACTCAGATGTCTTTGACAAGAAGGGAGCTGACAATCTGCCTCCGGAACGTCCATACGATTGCCCTATCGATTTGTTGCCCGGCTCATCTATCCCCTTTGGTAAAATATACCCTCTCTCTGAACCGGAATTACAACACCCAAGGGAGTACATAACAGAAAATCTCAAAAAGGGATTTATCAGACCCTCTACATCCCCTGCTGGAGCTGCAATATTCTTCATCGGGAAAAAGGATGGAGGTCTCCGACCCTGTATCGATTACCGTGAACTCAATGATATCACCATCAAAAATCGATATCCCCTACCTCTCATCCCGGAACTGCTTGATTGGGTCAGAGAAGCTACCGTATTCACTAAGATAGATCTCCGTGCAGCCTACAACCTAGTCCGGATTCGCAAGGGAGATGAGTGGAAGACAGCGTTCCGGACTAGGTATGGACATTTTGAGTATTTAGTTATGCCCTTCGGACTCTGCAATGCCCCAGCCGCCTTTCAGCATTTCCTGAACGATGTCTTCCGAGACTTTTTAGACATATTCCTTGTGGTATACCTGGATGATCTCCTCATTTTTTCCAAGAACCTCCAGGATCATCATGTTCACGTTCGTAAGGTGCTGGGCCGGTTGCGTACCCATAAACTATACGCTAAGCTTGAAAAATGCGCTTTTGATTGTTCCAAAATTGAATTTCTGGGATATATTCTTACCCCAGGAAATATACAAATGGATCAAAGAAAGGTCCACACTGTTCTGAACTGGCCCACACATACCTGCAAAAAAGCCGTTCAAAGATTTATAGGGTTTGCTAACTATTATCGTAAGTTCATCAGGGGTTTCTCTAAAATTGTTGCTCCTATAACTACGTTAACTAAACTCCATATCCCCTTTATGTGGACCTCAGCAGCCCAAGACGCCTTTGACCTACTAAAGCAGCGTTTCACTTCAGCTCCCATACTGGTACAACCTGATTCCTCTACACCTTTCTTCCTGGAAGTAGATGCTTCTGAAACAGCGGTGGGGGCCGTGTTATCCCAAAGACAAGGGGAGAAAGCTCTTCTCCACCCAGTGGCTTTTTATTCCCATCGTCTTACACCAACAGAGTCAAATTATGATGTGGGAGACAGAGAACTACTGGCTATTAAGTACGCATTGGAAGAATGGAGACATCTATTGGAAGGTGCACGACATCCTGTTACCATTTACACCGACCACCGCAATCTTGAGTACCTAAAGAGAGCCAAACGTCTCCGTCCAAGATAAGCTCGATGGTCTCTTTTTTTTACCAGGTTTAACCTCCACATCACTTACCGACCCGGAACTCGTAATACTAAGGCTGATGCCTTATCCCGTCTTGTTGAGGCGAGTCCAGTCCACCTGACACTGTTCTACCATCTCATGTATTTCTAACGACTCAGAATACCCTACTCAACAAAATACAGGCATCCTCCCTGGCTATCCCGCCTCCTCTTACTAATCCTCCTCTCACGTTCCAGGATGGATTCTACAAATTCCAAGATAAAATCTATGTACCTGAACCTATTCGTGTGTCAGTATTACAATTAAGTCATGATTCTCTTCTGTCAGGGCATGGTGGCATCACAAAAACTGCAGAACTAGTGAGACGCCACTTCTGGTGGCCTACATTGATGAAGGATGTCACTGCTTATGTTCGTTCTTGTGAAGTGTGTGCAAGGAACAAGACTAATCGAACTAGACCCGCTGGCTTGTTACATCCCCTCTCGGTGCCGTCCAGACCATGGTCTGAGATTTCCATGGACTTCATAGTGGACCTACCCCCTTCCAAGAAACACGACACTATCATGGTCATCGTAGACCGTTGTACTAAGATGGCTCATTTCATTCCGACCATTGGTATTCCCACGGCAGCCACTACAGCCACCTTGTTCATCTCTTCTGTCTTTCATCTCCACAGGTTGCCTCAGTCCATCACCTCGGATCGAGGTGTCCAGTTTACATCCCGTTTCTGGAAGTCCTTCTGTCACAATCTTCGGATTAGTCCCAACCTTTCTACGGCCTTCCATCCTCAGACCAACGGTCAAACGGAAAGAATAAACCAAATCCTACAACAATATATACGCTGTTACACCGCCTATCTCCAAGACGATTGGTTACATCTACCCCCCACGGCAGAGTATACCTATAATAACCATAAACAATCCTCTACTAGAATGTCCCCGTTTTTTGCCAACTATGGGTACCACCCTATCTCTATTCCTGGGTTGGTTACAGACTCCTCGGTACCCGAAGTGAAGGAGAGGCTTTTACGCATCACTCACTATCTGACAACGCTGCGTACTAACCTAAAGGCTGCCCAAGAAACCCAAAGCCGTTACGCGAATCTACGACGTTCTCCCCCACCAAGATACCGGGAAGGGGACAAAGTGTGGCTCTCAACTGCTCATATCCGGCTGGCATGCCATTCCAAGAAACTGGGTCCTCGATATCTGGGTCCCTACCCTATTTTGAAGGTCCTTAGTCCTGTTGTAGTACGTCTGAGACTCCCTCCTTCGCTTCGCATTCACCCAGTGTTCCATGTGGCCCTCCTTAAACCTTACGTTGCAAACCCCTTTTCTGGCCGTGCTCCGACGCCTCCTGCTCCAGTGATGGTGGACGGCAACGAGGAGTATGTCGTACAGAAGGTCCTGGACTCTCGATGGTGCAGAGGGCGCATGGAATATCTTATCCACTGGCACGGGTATGGTCCAGAAGAACGTTCGTGGGAACCTTTGTCTAACATCCATGCCCCTGCCCGTTTACGTGCCTTCCATCTTCGGTATCCGTCTCGTCCAGCTCCCATTCGCGTCCGTAGTCCGCGCATGGGGGGGGGGCTCTGTAAGGTCCGCTCCACTGGTCCCCATCACTTACCTCACAAAACGATTACCAGCACTTTCGGATCTCGTCACCGTTGACTATCCCCCTCTGAACGCGGCCGCAACTTGAGACAAGCGCGTGCACTCCGCGAAGCTCTTTCTATGCTATCTTCATCATCGCTATGGCGACGGGCAGCGTGGCGCGCGTCACGTACGTCACGGGGGCGGAGCTATGCCCTTTAAATCTTCTGGGCGCGCAATTCAAACTTGCTTGAAGATTTCTCAAGCTAGCTCAGCGTGGATTGCTCCAAGCTTCTTCGTTTTTGCTGCCTGAAGTATTATTTTGCTCTCCTGATCTACTGGACTCCTGACCTGGCTTATTCCTGACAACCTCTCTCGTCTGTGCCCCGAATAATTGGCTTTCTACTGGATTCTGCTGCTCTCTGTTCTCCCTGACCCGGCTATCGTTTTTTGACCATTCTACTCTCTGGCTCCCCGACTCGGACTACACCCCGACTACTCTTAGACCTTCGTGCCTGCTGCCATCTATTGAAGTCTGCCTCCTCTGTAGCCCTCGGTAGTGGTGGTATCAGGCAAGGATTGTCTTATTCTGCAACTGGAGTCCCCCCTGCGGTGAATCACGGTACATACACTACCTTACAAATAGTTTCATAGGATTAGGAAGCCATGGTAGATGGGACAAGGGTGTCCTGCAGTATATCTGTTCTAATGATATCCATATTTTCTCCTCTGCTTTTGTCCCATTCCTAATTCTGCCCAGATGTCCCGCCACATAGTACTTGGTGTTGGGTCATGTAGCTCATCTATTACTTTTCCCTGCCCATATGTATCTCATTATCATCTGTTTTATTGCCTGAACAAAAAATTGTGGGACATGTATAGGGAGTGCTTTCAGTACATATAGGACCTGAGGGAGCACCTTCATTTTCACTACTCCACTTCTGACCATCTGTGTTATATTTGGTAGTGCTCATTTTCTTGTATAATTTTGTAATTTTTTTAATAGTGTTGGGAAGTTGTATTGTAGAGATCATGGTGGTCAGCTGTAATAAATATTCCCAGATATTTAAGGCTCTTTGAGCACCATCTAAATGTGTATATCAATTTAAGTTGTTGCTCTATTTCTTTTGATATATTAATATTCAATATCTCTGTTTTTGTTTGATTAACCTTGAAATCTGACAATTGCCCAAAGTCCTGAAGCTCCTTACAAATCCATTTAAGAGATTGTTTAGAGATTCTTTTGCCTTAGTCACAAACATAAATAAGTCGTCCGCATATGTCGTGACCTTATGTTGCCCATCACCTATATATATTCCAGCTATTCCCTCATTCATTCTGATTACGTTCAAATGAGGTTCTAAGGCCAGCACGAACAGCACTGGTGACAGGGTTCCACTGATTCTTATTCGTGCAATTCAATTATCTTGCTAGATTAATCAAATTCTTCTAATTATGTTATCCTTACCCTCTCTTTTCCAGACAAAGCCTGCTGGTTCACAGTGAACCAGTCCTGGAATTATTGTTTTTAGTCTGGTGGCCAGGATTTTGGACATCAGCTTCAGGTCTACATTCAGCAGAGATACTGGGTGATATTTGCTGCATACCTCTATATCCTGGATGTATTTTTGAGTGTATATATTTAGCAATCCTTCAAATAAATTATCCACTACAGAAGTTATGCTCACTGTTTTATAATTGCCCGGCTGATATTTTGATCTCTTTTTTAAATATTGGCATGACATCCGCCTTTCTCAAGTCTGTTGGCGCTATACTTGTACTGAAACAATCTCTAAAGATCTCTAAAATATTCTGGTCTGACCAGAATTATGCTTAGCTCTCGAAGTACCCTTGGGTGTATACCATTTTGCTCTGGTGCCTTGTCTATTTTAATAGTGTTAAGCACTTTTTACTGTATCAGCCAATCACATGGTTGCTGTGATGGTTCCGTATATTCAGGCAGCAGGGGCTCATCCATCAGTTCTTCCTTAGTATAAACAGAAGAATAAAAAGTATTTAAAATATATGCTTTCTCTCTGTCCTCACTAACAAAATTTCCCATTTGACATAACAAGGGCCCAACATTTTCTGCTTTTAGCTTTTTTCCATTTATATACTTCACAAAAAATTGGGGTTAGTTTTACTCTCGCTAGCAATCCTTTTTTAATTTTCCAATTTAGCCATTGTAATAGCATTTTACAGGTTTTGTTGGCATCTTTGTACTCTATAAATTATACTGCTGATCATTTTTCTTGTTTTGTATTTCCTTTCTTACGTTACCGGTAAGCCACATTGGTTTAGATTTGTGTCTTTTGTATTTGTTTCCCAAAAGTTTATATTGGGATTTATATGTGTACTTTTGTATCACTATGGTCACTATTCTCCAAGTGTTCACTTACTTGGATGTTTGAGATAAGCTCCTCATTGTTCGTTATTACCATATGCAGACAGGCATCCATTGTAGTTGGGGTACTAATTGTGCCATAAATTTGTTATTAAGCAGGTTCAGAAACTTGCTGCCCTTAGCAGAACTAATTTTTCCACAATTCCAATCTATATCTGGGTAATTAAAATCTCCCATAATTAAAGGCTTTAATTTAGTATTCATACATAGACACATCCCTCCCCCTTTTCTCTTTACTCTATCCTTTCTAAAAAGTGAGTAGCCTTGTAAACTAACTGACCATGAGTTTATCCCACCACGTTTCTGTGATACCGATTAAATCATACTGTTCGGCACTTACCAGTATCTCCAGCTCACCCATTTTGTTTGTCAAGTTTCTGGCATTTTCTAAAAGACATTTAAGATTACTAACCATTTTTTTTATTAGTTGACAAAGGCTCCATGACCACAGGTTTAATTGTTTGTACCTCCCTGTGACAACGTTAATCCTGATAGCCTCCATGACTGGGGTTCTTGGAGGGGCCTGAGGGCCAAACACCTCCCTATAGATTATGGGCCCTGGCATTATAATGGGGTCCTGTTTTGGGGGATTTGGGTACAATGGGTAAGTTTGCATTTTGTATGGACTTTTGTATGGATTGTGCCCTCTGTAATCCTGACTCACCCTGGCTTATGTGCTATAACTGAATACTTTAATATGGTTATTTAGTCAGATTCTGTTAGTATATTTGTTTATGTGTAATGCATAATTCTGTGAGGAGACCACTCTGAAGGATTACAATGTGTCACAGAGGAGTCAGTGACAATGCTTGATAGTTTACTACAACATCCATTGTTCTGTGTTAATTGAATTTACTGTTAAACTGATTATGATGTGGTTTTCTATATCTGTAGCAATGCTGGTTAATTGCTGTTTGGTTTCTGTTGTGTTGTATGTTAATAGGTGGGTTGAGTTATGTTAACTTGATTATGTCTCTGTATAAGCCTCTGTTTCTGTTCCAATAAAGTTGTTCATTCTTGCTGTATCTAACGACTAGTGGTCCTGTCTGCTATTTGGGTACAAAAAGCAAGGTCCAGGAAAGACTTGCTGGGTGGATGCTGAGGAGGGGATTTTACACAACGGACAGAGGTGCTACCGGCCCTTTACACTCCCTATAATCTTTTAAAACCTCACCACTGCTCTCCTCCTCCTTTCCTATAGCTAGACCCAGCTTCCAATCTAGTCTAGTTACCATTACTCCATTATGATCTCCCCCCCCCCCCCCCCGCACAGAACATAGTTTAAAAGCTCTTTCAATCCTCTATCCATCCTCTCCTCCATCAGTCTAGCCCATCCATAGAGTCTGTTGCATAGAGACTGCAAAGTCTGCCCAGTGCTCCAAGAACCCTATCAACCTTCCAAATAATAGAATCCCCTACCACCAGTACCTGTTTAGCCTTCCTAGATCCTGGTTCCCCACTGTGCTGAAAAGGCTACTCGCCTGGCTGCTAGGAGAGTCAGCCTGGCCCAGAAATGCCTCTTCCGAGCTGATCTCCCCAGCATCACCCTTGTCTACATTGGCCCCAGCCAATGCCTGCTCCATGAGGAGTAAGCTCCGCTACATGTTGTCTTTGTCCCTCAGTGTTGCCAGTTGCCAATGTAGATCTAGTATGATATTTTCAAAAGCTGCAACCTGCTCACATTTGCAGCACTAGTATGACCCTGGAGAACTTGCTCCAAAAGAGCATATATATGCACTTAGAGGCACGATCCAACATGCCCTCTAATGTAAAAACACAATATATATAGAATATACAAGCCTCCTTCTTGCCTTTTAACTCCTGGCTCAGTATTCACCTGCGTCTTTCAGAATAAATGTCTTTGCTTCAAAGCAAACAGAACCTCACAGAGAAGGTCAGTTAATTAATTAGCAACACCCTTCCAACCATTTCCCCCCCAAAACATTTTTTTTTAATGTTTTATTTTATTTTTCAACAAGCCTTTACACAGCAATACACCTGAAGGAAAACTTACTAAAATAGTGTAATAGAGTAAATATTTCATGACCAAATGATATGTAATGATTGCACAAATTATATCAGTCATATGCATGAACCCCTCAGTATGGAAATGGATTACATCTCAACATTCTCAATCCAGTTATACCTAGAATGTAAAAAAAAAAAAACAAAATACAGAGACACACCATAGTGTAAAAAGGTACAACCTAGGTATTTTTTCAACCTAAATTACTAAGTCCATCAAGTTCAACTCTTCTACCTATCCTTACTGCTTTTAGAGAGAACAAAGAATGCACTACTAGTATTAGATGGTGTGCCTATTAAGCCGTGATAAGAGGTCATCTAATTAAATTAGCTATTAAAGAAAATAAGAATAGGGGAAAAGACCTTGACGCCCTATATGTTGTGTTGTATGATTTAGAGAAGCTGAATCAAGAGTCCCCCTCCCAGGTTAAATCTAAAGAAATTCTTAATTTAAGAACAAAAATAAATAAAACTACAATGGAAAATAAATCAATAGCAATCTAGAGAGAATAAGACAGTCATGGTATTATAAAAATAATAGAGTTAATAAAACACTAACTAATAAACTTAAAAAGAAGCACGCTGATAAAAGAATAGATAAGAGAGTATTTAAATAAAATCAATAGAGCACCTAAGGTGATTGGACTCGCCTTCAATAATTATTACAGCTCATTATACAATACTCAATGGCAGACATAGGTCAAATAAAAACATTAATGGACAATATGAAGATTCCTCACATTCCAGAACAATTTCAAATTAAATTAAACAATCCAATTTAGGAATGTGAGGTCAATAAAGTTATTAATGATATGAAAAAACATAAAGCCCCCGGCCAAGAGGGGTTCACTGGATTTTTTTTTTTACAAATGCTTAAAGAATGACATAGACCCATACCTGACAGAGGCATTTAATACAATGTCTACCCAAGCTGAATGCCCAACTGAGTCTCTGTGAGTCTCTGTTACCTAAATTAAAACAAAATAAAAATCTATGGTCACAAGTTACCACCCAATTTCCTTGATCAAATCAGATGCTAAAATATTTGCTTCTGTAGTGGCAAATAGATTAAGGGAATTGTTAAATCATATAATAGTAAAAGATCAAATAGGGTTCATTCCAGGCCGAAGCTCAGTGTATAACTTACAGAGATTGATTAATATCATTGATGCAGCTACATACAGTGAAGAAGAACGTATAGTACTAGCGGTTAACGCAGAAACAGCTTTTGACCAAGTCAATTGTCTATTTATGTTTGAGTCTCTAAAAGCTTTTGGTTTTAATGATTTTTTCTTAAATGCGGTCAAGGCCTTATACAGTAATCCAACGGCTAGGTCAGTTGGACAAAACATATGAGCAGACTGGTTCTGATTGAGCAACGGGACACGACAAGGATGTCCTTTTTCCCCAGCTCTATATGTACTAAAAATAGAAATTATGGCATTCAAAATTAGAACTAATGAGATTATAAGAGGATTGCTCAAAAGGAACACAAGATTTGCTTGTATGTAGACGACATTATGTTAAAATTGTATGACCCTGTAAACTCTCTCCTGGCTTTGATGGAATTAATAGATGAATAATCTATTATAGCCAATTATAACATTAATATAAGTAAAACCCTAATCTTGCCCATTACTGCTAATAAACGAACTATCAGTACATTAAAAGACAATTTTAAGTTTGAATGAAAACTTCAGGCTATAATGAATAAAAATATATTGGCATTATTAAAGGATACTAATTATCTACTGAAAGGATGGAAAAACATGGTTTTGTCCTGGACGGGCAGGATAAATACTAAAAATGCATTCATCCTACCTAAATGGCTATATGTCTTCCGGCATCTCCCATTACAAATTCTGGAGAGCTGGTTAGATCTAGCCCATTCTAGCATTATTAGATTTATATGGACCGGTAAAACCCCCCCAGAATTGCTGAAAAGAGAATAGCTTTAGCTACTAATAAAGAAGGTTTGGGGGTTCCATTGAGGAAGATTACTATTTGGCCAATATAATAGGGCATATTTACTTAATGCAACCGGGATATATGATGAAATTTGGTTCCAGATTGAAAAAACCTTTTCTGATATAGGAGACCCGAATCTAATAGTTTGGAACACCACATGGGAAAATTATAATAAACTAAGTACATGCAGTTTTTATTGAACAATCTGATGGCAGCTTGGGGACAAATAAAAAAAAAGGTGGACACACATAAAAAGATAATAAATTCTCTAAACTTGGACTTGGTCTCATGTCCAAGACTTATTGCTGGGTGGTTGGAAAAATAAGGCTATTCATACTATAAGATCATTTGCTCTCTGAAAATAAAGCAAAAGCCTTTTGCCAACTCACCCAAGAATATGATTTGCCAAACAAAAAGATTGCTTGGCAGAGACTAAATACAGCTGTCTCTACTTGCAACATCTTGATACCACCATAAATCAGTCTCAGGCAGTTGCAAAGGGACATTAACTCCTTACACCCTGGTTAAACAGTATAACACTATTTTTGTGTATATCTCTTTTTTTCCGGAAACTATATGGAAGAAGATCTTCTGGCAATATCTACAGGAAGATAGCATTAAGTATTATTTATTATTTATTTGAATATCCTCTGCGCTCCTATTTTTCTTTTTCTTTTTTCAAAAACATAATTAGGACTTCAAAACAACTTACTTATTTTATGGGGGAGGACATGGGGATACCCAACACAAAAGTTCAGCCTTATATAAATTGATAAAAAATGGAAATATATAGATATATGTTTCGTGCAAGAATCCCACTGGCTAAAAGAAAACAAAAATCCTATTAAGGGGAAAAATATAGCGTGGCTATTCTCCTAACATCTGAAATCGACAAAGAAATCTTATTCCAGGAACAGAACCAAGAAGCCAGATATCTAATTTTGATATGAAAAATAAAAGAAGAAATGTACACCCTTATTAATATTTTTGCCCCAAACAAGACACTGCTTAGCTTTATTGAAAACATTATTAAAAAATTAGAAAAAATGGATTCCCCGGATGTGATGTAGGATGCTGAGGGGCGGAGCGTCAGGATGTCCCGAGGTGAGAGCACGGACTTTGAGTGAGAGGACAGAGAACAAGCGTAGTCTTTCTAAAATTAGATAGGGCCTCTTCTTTTATCCAGCTTGGAAAACCCACACGACAACACCGGGGCTTTGTTCTTGGGATTGATTACCATGGAACAGAAGGCTGTTTATTCACAGTGAAGCTATCTGTACAGAGTGGTGCAAGAGACTAGATAAAGACTCTGAGTTAAGCTCTAAAACTGTGGAACCTATGTTGAAGGAGTGAACTTGTGAGTTGGCATCCAGGAAGGTGGGTCCGGATTGCCGAACATACGTCCACACAAACAGAGGTCTGAGTTTATTGGAAAAGAATAGATGACTCTGAGTCAAATTTTAAAAACCGTGGAACTAAAACTGAAAAGTGAACCTGTGGACTGGCACCAGGGACGGTGTTGGGTCGCCAAACACACGTGTATTCAAACAATTGTTTGAACTTTGAAAGGAAGGGAAAAGCGAGGAGCATATTAATGGTAACTTGTGGTTTAGCAAAGAAGTGGGCACAATCAAAGGAACTATCTCCTGGTGAGGAGTACATTTGGTGGAGCAGACACAAACATCCCAAATATCTAAAGAGGAGCTACTTAAATGCATAACCTCCCGGTTTCTTCTAATTAAAGAGGAGATGAAAGAAGATTTTCAAAAAGGCTTAGATTCTCAGTTATTGCTGATAAAAGAACAACTGAATGACTGCTTTAAAGAGGATATGAGCAAAATGTGAGAAAGGATCAAGCTAAATACAGATCAAATAGTTATTATAACACAAGATCTCACGGCAATAAAAGAGAAAGAGCTATTTATGCAACAGAAAATAGAAAATCTAGAAACCAAGATAATGGTTGCTGAAGATAGAGCTAGAAGAAAAAAACTTAAGTATTAGAGGAATACCTGAAAGTATAACTCCTGAAAAAATCATAGAATTTCTGCAAGAACTGTTTATGGCCATGGGACACAGAAGAAGAAGCTGACAAGGATACAGGCACTGAACGTTCACACAGACTGTTCAGATCTAAAAATATTCCTAATGGTCTTGCCCGGGACATTATTGTATGCTTCTCTACATTTCCAGTTTTACAAAAAGTGTTAATGGCTGCAAAGAATTTCGAGGTTAGAAACATAGGAACATAGAAACATAGAATGTGTCGGCAGATAAGAACCATTCGGTCCATCTAGTCTGCCCAAATATTTTTTTTTGACTACTTTTATTAGTCCCCCGTTCCCGGTCTTATAGCTAGGATAGCCTTGTGTCTATCCCACGCATGCTTAAAATCCTTGACTGTGTTTACCTCTACCACTTCTGCTGGAAGGCTATTCCATACATCCACTACCCTCTCAGTAAAGTAATACTTCCTGATATGACTTTTAAATCGTTGCCCATCTAATTTAAGACTATGTCCTCTAGTTGTGGTAGTTTGTCTTCTTTTAAATATACTCTCTTCCTTTACTGTGTTGATTCCCTTTATGTATTTAAATGTTTCTATCATATCCCCCCGTTACGTCTTTCCTCCAAGCTATACATGTTAAGATGCTTTAACCTTTCCTGGTAAGTTGTATCCTTCAACCCATGAACCAGTTTAGTAGCCCTTCTCTGAACTCTCTAGAAAGTATCAATATCCTTCTGGACATATGGTCTCCAGTACTGCGTACAATACTCCAAGTGAGGTCTCACCAGTGCTCTGTACAATGGCATGAGCACTTCCCTCTTCCTACTGCTAAAACCTCTCCCTATGCAACCAAGCATTCTGCTAGCATTTCCTGCTGCTCTTTTGCATTGCCTACCTACCTTCAAGTCCTCTGAAATTATTACTCCTAAATCCCTTTCCTCAGATGTTGAGGTTAGGACTGTACCAAATAGTCTATATTCTGCTTTTGGGTTTTTACGCCCAAGGTGCATAATCTTGCACTTGTCCACATTAAATGTCAGTTGCCACTGCTCTGACCATTTTTCTAGTTTAGCTAAATCATTTGCCATTTGGCTTATCCCTCCATGAATATCAACCCTGCTGCAAATCTTTGTATCATCAGCAAAAAGACATACTTTGCCAACAAGACCTTCTGCAATATCGCTAATAAAAATATTAAAGAGAATGGGTCCAAGTACAGATCCCTGAGGTACCCCACTAGTAACAAGACCTTGCATCGAATATACCCCATTGACTACAACTCTCTGTTGCCTGTCACTCAGCCATTGTCTAATCCATTCAACAATATTGAAATCCAAACTCAAAGATTTCAGTTTATTGATAAGCCTTCTATGTGCGACAGTGTCAAAAGCCTTACTGAAATCTAGGTAAGCAATGTCTACTGCACCACCCTGATCTATTAGTTTAGTCACCCAATCAAAAAAATCAATAAGATCAGTTTGGCATGATCTCCCTGAAGTAAACCCATGCTGTCTCTGATCTTGAAATCCAAGCGACTTTAGATGTTCAACAATCGTATTCTTTAACAAGGTTTCCATTATTTTTCCCACTACTGAAGTAAGACCTACTGGTCTATAGTTGCCCGCCTCCTCCCTTCTACCTTTCTTGTGAATGGGCACAACATTAGCTAATTTACAATCTTCTTGAACTACTCCCGTTAACAATGATTGGTTAAATATATCTGTTAACGATTTTGCTAGTACACCACTAAGTTCTTTTAATAACTTTGGATGTATCCCATCAGGTCCCATCGACTTATTTGTCTTTACTTTAGACATCTGAAGTAAAACCTCTTCCTCTGTAAGAGGTTGAGAGGTTGAGAGGTTGAGAAGGAAATCTTATAAATTTCTTACGGACCTTCTGAGAGAATGAGCGATAAAATACTCATGAGGGTTTCCAGTTAAACTATATGTTAAATATAATGAATCTGCTTATATATTTGGTTCAATTGAAGAAGCAAAAACATGGACTAAGAGTGTTTTTAACATAGTAACATAGTAACATAGTAATTTAGGTTGAAAAAAGACACAAGTCCATCAAGTTCAACCCTTCTACCTATCATTACAGCTTTTGATCCAAAAGAAGGCAAAAACCCCTAAGGAAGCTATTTCGAATTTTGCCTCCTGGGGGAAAAAAATTCCTTCTTGACTCCAAGAGGCAATCAGATTTCTCCTTGGATCAATAAGCTCTTTTATTAATGCATATTCTATTATTCTAAACATCTGAGAAGTTATTGAAACACTGTATAGAATACAGATTTTTATTTATTTCTCTTTTTTCTATGGGAGGGAGGTGATTGGGGCGGAGAGATGGAGGGATGAGTGGGGGTAACTTGATAATTAGGGGGAGGAGGGAAAAGGAGGAGTTAATAGATACAATCTTGATACTGAAATAAATAAGAGGAGATTTACTCCCTCTTAGATAGCGAAGTCACACAAAAGAACACAAGGTTAATAGAACCTCACTCATTCACATAATATGAAATCACAGAATACTTGTTAAGATAAAGACGGATTTAGTAAAAGAAAGATACAGTGTTTTTTTTTTTTTTTTTAGTTACTTCCTCTTGGAATGTTAAGTCCCAGATGAATATAAGAGTAAGGGAGCCCCACGCAGATACAATAATGAGGGAGATAATATTAATAGGAAATCACGGTAAATTTATTAAGATAAAGGGGGATTTAGTATAAGAAAGTTTAAGATTTTAAGCACAATGTTTTGTTTTTTTTAGTAACTAAATAAGTTGAGACTTACTTCCTCTTAGAAAGTTAAGTTCTACACAAGAACACAAGTTTAATAGAACCACCACTTACTCACAATAAGGGTGGAGATAATAGATAATACTTACAGGAAATCACAGAATATCCATTAAGATAATAGAGGGATTAAGTAAAAGAAATATGTACTACACATATATACTTTAACGGTCTGAAGACATAATGAAATGGCCCGAGGGGCCTCCTCGCTCTCGCTCTCTCTTTCTCGCTCTCTCATCTCCCTCCCTTTCCCTTTTTTTTCTCTCTCTTTTCCTCCCGTTTCCTTTCTCCTCCTCATCCTCCTTTCGTCCTCGCTTCTTTTTTCTTCCTTTTGGTTATCTGCTTTCTCACCTTAGGGACATCCATAAGCGGAGTTAGGGGTTTGTTTAAGGATGTGTAGGGTACACATCCTAAAGTATACAAACAAGTTAATGGTGGAAATCCACCTATTGTGGGAATATATTGTTATGTATTGGTATGTGTGGCATAAGGATTTGAGAAAGCAAAACAGATAAAAGATGAAGGGTGACAACATCACGTTTATGACTTATTCACTTATGAATATTCAGGGCATCAACATCCCCCAGAAAAGACTGACTCTAACAGACATGTTAAGATGAGAAAGGGTATATTGTTGCTGCTTACAGGAGACCCACTGTCAGGATAATGATGCTCTTAGACTGAAATTTTTTTTCCCTGTTGTAGTACACTCCTCATTACCAACCAAAAAAAAAAGAGGTGTACTCATAATGATTTCAAGTAATGTTAAATATGAAGAGATATATAAATTAGAAGATATGGCGGGGAGATTTATATTTCTTATTTGTAATATTAAAAAAAATTAAATTTGTTTATATTTAATTATTTTATTCTTTTACAATATCAAAAAAATAGACATACAATCTTGTAAATTAACATACATAGCAAGAAACAATGTGACATTTCCAAATGTAAGAGACATTATAATTAGAGTTGAGCGGACACCTGGATGTTCGGGTTCGGCAGGTTCGGCCGAACTTCGAAAAAATATCTGGGTCCATGGGGACACAAACTTTTGGCTAGGGTTAGAGGGCTGCAAAATGAAGTAAAATGTGGGTAAGAGTAGGACAAGTGCCCTGCAAGCAAATGTGGATAGGGAAATAACTTAAAATAACATAAAATACATACAAATTACAAATACAGCTGAGCCATAAAATAGCACTAGATGGAATCTTTGATTTTGGAACCAAACGAGCCACTGTACAAGCTGAGGTGTGTGTGTTTTCTCAAACACACCCGGAAGTCTGAGAACAGCCCCGAGGCGCACGGAGTTGTTCACAAGAGACTTTCTACTCGTTTTTGGTTGGATTACAGTGTGGATTAACCCCACAAAGGATTTTTAACCTTTTTTGTGTGTTTTCATATTTGGAAGTGGAATAAAATCCATTTTTTACTACATCTGAGAGTCAGTGGACAACTCTACAACACGGTGGGAGTGATCCCCTGCAGATAGGCAAGTATTACACTGCACATGCTGTTTACATGCTCCTAGTACATTAGGGGCTGCACTTGTGAGTCTTTTTCTTGCAGCTGCTTCTTGAATATGATTGCTGTTATCAGTACATAATGAAGAGTTTGTATGCACTTTGTGTTTTTCAGGTGCTCAATATATCGTACAACTCCGTCTAACTAAGTATATACATATATGTATTGTTTTATAGATATTTTCGTTTATTGCATGATTTTTATGCACAGATTTGTCTGTGTTTGATACCACTAGCACTTTATTATCATTTTCACAGGTTGTTTCACTTGAAATATCACTTGTTTATTCATTTATAACTACTATATACAGATTTTTTTCAAGTGTCTATGCACTGTGCGCCAGTTTGTACACTTTTTCCGCACATTTTTCACAGTGTTTGAAGCTGTCTGTTTTTCAGTTTGGCTGCCAGTACCTAGTGGACACTTTGTTTATTATCTTTATTTAAGATTACACCTTTAGCACTTTCTTTGCTCATCATTTTTCTCTCACCATACATCTTATTCCAATGAGTAAAGGATTCAATTAATTTTATGGTCTTCGAGACTGGATTTCTAAGTGGTGGGTGATAAAGGAAGGCATCCAGCTGAGCTTGATCCTCTGGCATATGTTTCCTCAAAAAGTTTTTTATCCTTAGATAACTAAAGATTTGATTTGAGGTAAGGTTGAACCTTTGTAGTATTTCTGGGATCTGCATGTTTAATGCAGATCCCTCATTATATAAGTCACCTATTGTCTCGGACCCTGCTAAATGCCATACGGATAGATTCAAATCTGGAAGTATATTAAGATGGTTTGGAGTGGGGCCATTTTAGACAGTATATTAGGAATAGAGTTAAAAAAAAAATCAATTTTGAATGTTTACGTTCCCAATAAGAAACAGATTAGTTACTTCAACAACCTTCTGGATAGGATACAGCACCTTGTGCAGGGGACCTTCTTGTGCCTGGGGGACTTTAATTGCGTGGCGGGTACTGTTGTGGATAAGAGAATACCCAGGGACAGGGAGATTGATCAAGCTTGCAGGGCTCTGGGAAGAGCCTTTCAGGAAACCTTGGAAAAATTCAGATTGTATGACTCTTGGTGAATGCTGAACCCCTTAGAGAAAGTGTATACTTATTTCTCTCAACAACACCAGTCCTACTTGCGGTTGGACATGGTTCTGACTTCGCAGTGGGCATTGAGAGATATCCAAGATATAAATATTGGCTCATTTGTGTGGTAGGTCCATGACCCAGTGATAGTGGAAATTAAGAGCAAATACTCAATGAGAGAAAAGCAATGGAGAATGAAATATATCAAACACAGATAACCTTAAAGAAATTGTTAAAACTGTAGAGGATTATTTTGAAGAGAACTGGAATTAGGGGACCACTACCACAAATGCATGGTGGGCATTTAAGTGCGTTATCAGAGGTCAATTAATAAAGATTGATGCTCAACAGAAAAAAGGGGAATAGTAATATCTCAGATATGTACATAAGATTACATAACTTGAATTCGATCAATAAATCGATAAATCCGGATAAGGAAACCTCAAATTAAAAGGGAGATCAGGGAATTCTTATCCATTAGAGCTAATAACACACTGAAATGATTTAAACAAAAGAACTACTATCTTGGGAATAGAGCAAACAAACTCCTTACTAGTCAATTAAGAAGGAAGTACGCTAAAGCAAGAATCCTCAAAATAGTTACTGAGCAAGGAGAGGCCTTACGTCCTAAGGAGATAGGAAAGGCCTTTAGGGATTACTACTCTTCTTTATTTAATATCACTTTGCCGTGTCAAAATAGAGAATTAATTAGAAAATATCTAGAAGAAATTGACTTAAAACCTTTAAATACTGAACAGATGGATTCCCTCGTGGCTCCATTTGAGGAGAGTGAAATTCGTGCTGCCATCTCTCCTATGTAAGATTCGGCAGGAGAAATTAATAAAAGGGATTAAAATAAAATCGGCGGAATGTAAATTATCAGCATATGCGGATGATGTAATTCTCACCCTTACTTCGCCAAGACCATCAATAGAAAAGGTGCTAAACGTTATAAAATATTATGGAGAAGTTTCTAATTATAAAGTAAATATGGGAAAGTCTCAGGTACTAACCTTGGGGGTTAACCCCGATGACAAAGTGTCAGGGTTGAGGTTTTTAGAACATAGGGCAGGGGATGCTATCTCTTGCTGGTGACCCTTACCAGGTGGTCCACAGGGGTGTATAGGCAGAGTACCCTGGTAAGGATAGGAGCACGAGAGTGCCACAAAATAATAAAAGGATAATCCAAAAAGCGAAGTCAGGTACAGTCCAATAGATCAGGTCACGCAGCGGTCAAAGAGTAGTAGAATAATCCAAGCAGGGGTCAGGGTTTAGGCAAACAGGGTAATCCAGGAGACAAGCCAAAGGTTAGGTAACAGGAAATCCAATAGATATACTGCAACACAGCAACAAAGGGGAAACTGGAGACTGAAGTCCAAGGACAAACAAGAACCAAAGCTCTGGAACACTGGAGCACTGTGGTAACAGTCTGAGGTTTTTTTATAGTGTGGACCGACCCTCTGTGGGATAAGCTCCTTACTTGGTTGGATGTTAGAGGGGTGTGCTTTTCTAGCACAAACCCCTCCATAGGAGGTTTGGTGATAGGGGTGGCAGAGTTTACCTCCCTCCTACAGGTGTAAAGAGATCCCCCTTGATTGGGGTAAACTCTGGAGGATGCATCCTGGGCTTGCAGAAACTTTAGGCCCTGGTTTCGGCCTACAGCGCTACCGCGATCACGATAGAAGATCTTGCTACAGGCCCCGGTTTCGGCCTATTCCGCGATTGTGGAAGAATTATAAGACTTGATGGATGCCTGGAAACACTGGAATTGCAGGTGAGGGCCAGAGGGGCATGACAGGTCCCCCTTCCAATACGCGACCTCCGGGCGTGTCTAGGTGCTGGACGTTCAAGATGTGCACGGTGAAAGGCACCAAGACAGGTGGGAGCATGGATGGTGGTAGCTGGTTCCCAGGATCTCTCTTCAGGTCCAAATCCTTCCCAGTGTACCAGGTACTCAAGTCGTCCCCTTCTAATTCGGAAATCCAAGATTTCTTGTACCTCGAATTCCTCCTCATTGTCCACGATTATGGGGAGTGGAGGAGTAGGTGTTTTTCTTTGGGAAGTATCTGGTATCCATTTCTTGAGAAGCGAAACATGGAATGTAGGGTGGACACGCCAAGTGGTAGGCAATTGAAGAGTAACTGCTACAGGACTAATGGTCTTTGTGATGGGGGAAGGACCCAATAATTTTGGACCTAATTTCGTGGTAGGACAAGACATTTTAACATGAGAGGATGAAAGCGGAGTAATTATAAAACTTGATGGATGCCTGGAAACACTGGAATTACAGCTAAGGGCCAGAGGGGCATGACACAAAGCTTTCCTAGAACATTCCTATCCATTTCAACGTCCAGAAAAAGGGATACATTATTTTGGGATCCTGCTTCAACCTAAGTTGGATAGGTTGGTGGAGCTGAATTACTCTCACCATTTTAAAGATATGAATAATCAGCTAAAACAGTGGAAAAATCTTTATATCTCGTGGATAGGACAATTAAATGTAATTAAATCATATATAATCCCCAAAGGGCTTTACAAACTTTGACTGATACCCTTGAAAATTCCTGAGACATATATAAAGCAATTCAACATTCTAATAAACAACATTATATGGCATGGTAAAATACCTAGATTGCGCAAACACTCTTAAGTTTACTAAATCATGCCTACCAGCTCCAGATAGTAAATGCTAAAATGGAAGATTGGTATAATTTAGAAAAAGAAATGGGTGGAATAAATAATCTTGAACTGTTATTATGGTACAACCAAAAAGACCTTAAAAATATAGTAGAACAAAGTAAATCCAGAATCCTCAGAAATAAAATGGAAGCATGGATATCCTTTAAAAAAAGAAACAAAATATATGATGAATTGCATATGCATTCTCCACTAGATGTTCTGGAAAATAATATCCTGAATCTAAGACTTCCAAATTGTTGTCAGAATAAAGGACTTAGAGATAAAAATTTGTATGAGGCATCTAATTTTAAAAGTCCTACTAAATTAATAAACAACCTGGGTGCTCAAATAGAAGATGCCTTCTTTTTTATCAGAATTAAATCCTATTTGAAAACTCACAGTATCGTCATAAAGGATAAAAAAAATGAATATACAACTGGATAAACTATTAAATAACAACCTTAATAGGGGTCGATAAGATTATGGTATGAGATTGTAACGGATCTCCCGGATCTGACCGAGTACCTTACGTTGATGGACGCTTCCTAGCTTGCGCCGAGGACCACAACCACCGCAGACTTCACAACCGCCGTAGCTTAACTGGAGTCTCGCCGTCTTCTGTCCACCCTGGATCAGCTTCTGTCCACCAGGACCATGTGGGGAAGATCTCTCCTCCGGGAGAGCGTATCAGGAACAAGCTCTTAAAAGAGATAAGTGATTAAAGCTCAAGGGATTATGCAGAACATAGCAATCCACAGTGTGATTATAGCTTTCCCCTCCAATCGCGAGATAGGACTACATGTTGAGGGTCAAGAAGATCTCATGATTTTAATCAAACACTCTGCTTTTATGCCCATTTTCCACACATAGGACCTCCCACAGTGTTTTGAAGAACAACCAATTAATACGTACAATACACTCAGACACTCCCAGCAATTACAGCAAAATCCCCCCCCTCTGCCTGTGATACAATTATCTCCTAATAGACTAACTTAATTATCACAGGCAGAAAATATACAGTTTTTACACAATATTAATAACTTTCAAAGTATGCATCACATTCACATAAAACATACATTTTCAGAATCAGCATACTTTAAATATGAACATAACTAAAAATCAGACAATTCCACCCAGTAGTTCAAAAGTTAGCTGGAAGTCCTTTATGACCGACCGCAAGCACATTTTCCTAGTCTGGGGACTCTGGAGACACCGTTTTAAAGGGGCATTGCTCCGATTTTCACCATGCCCCAAAAATGTGCTTAAAGGGACAGTCCCATAAAAGTCCATAAGCCCCAATATAGCTTCTTAAAGGGCCATACACATTCCAATACAAGTCCATAGGCCCAAATAGCATTTTTAAAGGGCCATACACCCCAGGGCCATAGTCACTGGGGAGGAGGCTGGCAAGCAGGCCTCTCCAAGACCAACTGGCGAAGGGCACTTCATCACAGAGATATTGTAAAGTAAATATCTGAAGATAAAGCATAGCCCATTAGATATCTGGGGAAGAGAGTTGTTAGCCCCTATAGATAGGGAAGACTGGTGGGACAGTTGGAAAGAAATAAAAAAAGATTACCCACTGTCTGTCTCTCCAGAAGCTTCATTTTAAGCTTGCCCATAGATGGCACATCTTCATAAATTTGATAATACCAAAAATCCTATGTGTTGGAGATGCCATAAAGAACAAGGAGATGTATTAGACATGTGGTGATCATGTGGAAAAGTGGATAAGCTGTGGCAGAAAGCCTTTGGCTTGATATCTGACCTGACTGGTACTATAATTCCTATGCAGCCTATAAGACAAGATGTCTAGTTATTCAGATATTAATAGCGGTAAAAATCACAGTCGCTAGGAACTGTAAACATAAAGAAAAAATTAAGTGGTCAATGATAGAGACACAAATTAGACATCAATGCCTAATGGAAAAAGGGAACAGTGGTTGAACATCTTCCCTCCAACGGGGGAAGAAGAGTGACGGGATTAAGGAAGGGGAAGAGGGGAGAAGTGCGGGACAGAGGGGATGGAGAGAAGGGGGTTGTTGATGCCCTGATTGGTAGATTGGAGGAGCAACTTGGTGATTGAGATAGGGGGTTCTGAACCCATATGCCACTTGTTATATGTTATGTGTTGGATTTTTATGGTCTGGTGTTTGTGGTGGGGGGGGGGGGGAGAGGGGGAGATGGAGTGATGAGGAGAAAGGGATAAATCTATATAAAAAAACGAAGATGTGGGATCCCTCTCAGTGAGAACGGGCAAAAGCTGAAATAGCCAGCCCTATAGGATGTAACCCACTCGAGAGAGGAATCACCATTTTTTGCTCGCTTGCACCATTACAGAGGAAACCTCTCCAATAGCACATTAGACTGGTCCCACCCATAAGGGCAGTCCAGATCCAAATAGCCTGGCAGGTCTCCTCTGCATGAAAAATAGAGCAACCACAGACGTACGTTTCGGCCGTCAATGGCCTCGTCAGTGTGGTACGGCTGGTATCCCTTAGGTGCAGCGAGCTACGGACCCACGTCTGGGCATACCCTGATAACTCATGGAGACAAAAAAAGAAGATGTGGGATCCCTCTCAGCGAGAACGGGCAAAAGCTGAAATAGCCAGCCCCAAAGGATGTAACACACTCGAGAGAGGAATCAGCGTTTTTTGCTCGCTTGCACCATTACAGAGGAAACCTCTCCAATAGCACATTAGACTGGTCCCACCCATAAGGGCAGTCCAGATCCAAATAGACTGGCAGGTCCCCTCTGCAGTGAGTTCCATAACTTTATTGTCCCTACCATAAAGAATCCCTTCCTTTGCTGTCTATGAAATCTTTGCTCTTCCAGTCTCAGGGGGTGACCTCTGGTTCTTTGTACATTTCTGTTAATGAACAGGTCACTTACCATTGATTTGTAAAGAGGCAAGATGAAATCCTATTCTCGTGAATCTGTACCTCATTTTATACATGCCAATATCCTATTGGCCCTTGCAGTGGCTGACTGGCATTGGGCACTGTTGCCAAGTTTGTTATCTACAATTATTCTTAAATCCTTTTCATTAGTAGTTTTTCGTAGGGAAATACCATTTAAAGTATATGTTGCTTTGTTATTATTTTTCCCATAATGCATAACTTTACATTTGTCTATATTGAACCTCATTTGCCACTTGTGGTAAAAGTGGCAAATGAGGTTCAATATAGACAAATGTAAAGTTATGCATTATGGGAAAAGTCCCCCACTCTGTCCAAATCTTCCTGCAAAGAAAAAACATCAAGATTAGTCTTTATTACCTTACCTAATATAGTTTCATCAGCAAACACAGAGACGTGGCTCTCAGCACAACGTGGGAGATCATTAATAAACAAATTAAAAAGAAGAGGGCCCAAAACAGACCCCTGAGGTACTCCGCTCAATACCCTGGTCCAATTTAAGAATTTTCCATTTACTACAACCCTTTGCATTCTATCTTTTAGCCAATTTTCAATCTAAATACATACATTTGGCCCCAAACCTATTTCTCTCAATTTGTAGAGTAACCTTTTGTGTGGAACTGTTTAGAAATGCTTTCACAAAATCCAAATAGATCACATCAACTGCCTCACCTAGATCTACAGGGAGTGCAGAATTATTAGGCAAATGAGTATTTTGACCACATCATCCTCTTTATGCATGTTGTCTTACTCCAAGCTGTATAGGCTCGAAAGGCTACTACCAATTAAGCATATTAGGTGATGTGCATCTCTGTAATGAGAAGGGGTGTGGTCTAATGACATCAACACCCTATATCAGGTGTGCATAATTATTAGGCAACTTCCTTTCCTTTGGCAAAATGGGTCAAAAGAAGGACTTGACAGGCTCAGAAAAGTCAAAAATAGTGAGATATCTTGCAGAGGGATGCAGCACTCTTAAAATTGCAAAGCTTCTGAAGCGTGATCATCGAACGTTTCATTCAAAATAGTCAACAGGGTCGCAAGAAGCGTGTGGAAAAACCAAGGCGCAAAATACCTGCCCATGAACTGAGAAAAGTGAAGCGTGCAGCTGCCACGATGCCACTTGCCACCAGTTTGGCCATATTTCAGAGCTGCAACATCACTGGAGTGCCCAAAAGCACAAGGTGTGCAATACTCAGAGACATGGCCAAGGTAAGAAAGGCTGAAAGACGACCACCACTGAACAAGACACACAAGCTGAAACGTCAAGACTGGGCCAAGAAATATCTCAAGACTGATTTTTCTAAGGTTTTATGGACTGATGAAATGAGAGTGAGTCTTGATGGGCCAGATGGATGGGCCCGTGGCTGGATTGGTAAAGGGCAGAGAGCTCCAGTCCGACTCAGACGCCAGCAAGGTGGAGGTGGAGTACTGGTTTGGGCTGGTATCATCAAAGATGAGCTTGTGGGGCCTTTTCGGGTTGAGGATGGAGTCAAGCTCAACTCCCAGTCCTACTGCCAGTTCCTGGAAGACACCTTCTTCAAGCAGTGGTACAGGAAGAAGTCTGCATCCTTCAAGAAAAACATGATTTTCATGCAGGACAATGCTCCATCACACGCGTCCAAGTACTCCACAGCATGGCTGGCAAGAAAGGGTATAAAAGAAGAAAATCTAATGACATGGCCTCCTTGTTCACCTGATCTGAACCCCATTGAGAACCTGTGGTCCATCATCAAATGTGAGATTTACAAGGAGGGAAAACAGTACACCTCTCTGAACAGTGTCTGGGAGGCTGTGGTTGCTGCTGCACGCAATGTTGATGGTGAACAGATCAAAACACTGACAGAATCCATGGATGGCAGGCTTTTGAGTGTCCTTGCAAAGAAAGGTGGCTATATTGGTCACTGATTTGTTTTTGTTTTGTTTTTGAATGTCAGAAATGTATATTTGTGAATGTTGAGATGTTATATTGGTTTCACTGGTAAAAATAAATAATTGAAATGGGTATATATTTGTTTTTTGTTAAGTTGCCTAATAATTATGCACAGTAATAGTCACCTGCACACACAGATATCCCCCTAAAATAGCTAAAACTAAAAACAAACTAAAAACTACTTCCAAAAATATTCAGCTTTGATATTAATGAGTTTTTTGGGTTCATTGAGAACATGGTTGTTGTTCAATAATAAAATGAATCCTCAAAAATACAATTTGCCTAATAATTCTGCACTCCCTGTATATTTTTACTGACTTCTTCATAGAATGTTATTACGTTTGTTTGACAAGACCTGTCTTTCACAATACCATGTTGACTTTTACTAATTATATTCTGATTGAAGATGTATTCTTGAAGATGTACCTTTAGCAATCCTTCAAATAATTTCCCCACTACAGATGTCAAGCTCACTGGCCTATAATTACCCGGCAGAGATTTTAAATCCTGTTTAAATATTAAAATAACATCCGCCTTTCGCCAGTCTGTTGGCACTATACCAGAACTGAAAGAATCCCTAAAGATCATAAATAGTGGTCTGGCCAGAATTATACTTAACTCTCTAAGGACCCTTGGGTGTATACCATCTGGCCCTGGGGCCTTGTCTATCTTAACAGAGTTTAATTGCTTAAGCACTTTTTCCTGTGTCAGCCAATCCCATGTTTGCAGTGACTGTTCCGTAACTTCCGGTAGCAGGGGGTCATCCATCTGATCTTCCTTAGTATAAACAGAAGAAAAAAAAGTATTTAAAATGTCTGCTGTCTCTCTGTCCTCACTTACCAAATTTCCCATTTGGGATAACAAGGGCCCAACATTTTCCCTCTTTAACTTTTTTCCATTTTTATATTTATACAACATTGTGGGGTTAGTTTTACTCTCCTTAGCAATCCTTTTCTCATTTTCCAATTTAGCCATTTTAATTGCCTTTTTGCAGGCTTTGTTGGTAGCTTTGTATTTTATAAATGATAATGCTGATCCCTTGCTTTTATAATGTTTGAATGCCATTTTCTTGTTTCGTATTTCCTGTTATGTGTGTTTAAAGGAATTCCACTTGTCTTGTGTACTTAGTCCAGAAAACAGTCTTTCCCAGTCTAAATGTTCAATTGATGCCCTTAGTCCATCAAAGTTGGCCCCTCTAAAATTAATTGTTTTGGTGATGTAGTTATCATTTTGCTTTTCTGCATTAATCTCAAATGAAACCATGTTATGGTCGCTATTCCCCAAGTGTTCTCTTACTTGAATGTTTGAGATAAGCTCCTCATTGTTTGTTATTACCAAATCCAGATAGGCATCCATTCTAGTTGGGGTGTCTACTAATTGTGCCATGAATTTGTTATTAAGCAGGTTCAGAAACTTGCTGTCCTTAGCGGAACTAGTTGTGCCACAATTCCAATCTATATCTGGGTAATTAAAATCTCCCATGATTAAAACTTCATTCATATTTGCAGCCTTTTCAATTTGTAATAAAAGCTGATCTTCTTCATCAATGCTTATATTTGGTGGCTTGTAGCATACAAGAAATGTGCGATTCTTTTTAGTGTCTATGCTAATCTCCACCCACAGTGTCTCCACATCAGTTCCAGTTACATCATGCTGGGCTTTAATTTGGGATTTACTTTTCTATTTACTCTGTCTTTTCTAAAAAGTGAGTAGCCTTGTAAATTAACTGACCAGTCATGGGTCTCATCCCACCACGTTTCTGTGATTCTGATTAAATCATACTGTTCAGCACTTACCAGTATCTCCAGCTCACCCATTTTGTTTGTCAAGCTTCTTGCATTTGCTAAAAGACATTTAAGATTACTACCCAAGAGTTTAGTTGACAAACACTTAATGCCCGCAGGTTTAATTATATGTACCTCCCTATTGTCTAAGTTAACCCCACCAGTGCTTTCCTCCTCCTTTCCCATAGCTAGACCCACCTTCCAATCTACTCTAGCTACCAATGCTTCATTTTCATCTTGACCCTCACCCCCAGAGCCTAGTTTAAAAGCTCATCTAACCCTCTAGCCATCCTCTCCCCTAATACTGCATCGCCCTCATCATTGAGGTGCAGCCCATCCCGTCCATAGAGTCTGTAGCTGACTGCAAATTCTGCCCAGTGCTCCAAGAACCCAAATCCCTCTTGCTTGCACCACCTTCACAACCACGCATTAATCTCCCTAAGCTCCCGCTGTCTCCCTGACACAGCGCTTGGTACTGGTAATATTTAAGAGAATATTACCTTGGAGGTCCTTTCCTTCAGCTTATTTCCTAGTTCCATAAAATCCTTTTTAAGGACCCCCCACCTACCATTAACTTTGTCATTAGAACTAATGTATACTATGACCGCTGGATCTTGCCCAGCCCCTCCCAACAATCTGCCTACCCGGTCCGCAACATGCCGAACCCGAGCACTCGGGAGACAACATACAGTTCGGCATTCGGGGTCCTGGCGACTGATTACCCTATCTACCTTCCTAATAATATAATCCCCTACCACCACAACCTGTCTAGCCTTCCTAGTGTCCTGGCTCCCAACTGTGCTGGGGAGGCTACTCATCTGGCTGCTAGGAGAGTCAGCCTGCCCCAGAAATGCCTCTCCTGAGCTAATCCCCCCAGCATCCTCGCACAAGCTTGCAAACATATTTGGGTGAACTAGCTCAGAACAATCCTCCCTAGCTCTCCGACCCCTACTGCCCCTTACACAACTAACCCAGCTCTCTTCCCTAGAAACTTCTTCTCCATCATCACCCTCCTCTACACTAGCCCCAGCCAATGCCTGCTCCGTGAGCAGTAAACTCCGCTCCATGTTGCTTATGTCCCTAAGTGTTGCCAGTTGCCTCTTTAGATCTAGAATGATATTTTACAAAGCAGCAACACATCTGCTCACATCTGCAGCAGCGGTATGGACCCCAGGGAACTTGCTCCAAGACAGCATACATGCTGCAAGACATGCACTTAGTGGCATTGTCCAACATGCTCTCTAATGTAAAACACACAATGTGAATAGAATAAAAAAGGAATTATACTTTACCCTCCTTCTTGCCTTTTACCTCCTTATTTGCTTCTAACTCCAACACTTAAGAAGCATGATCACTTTAGAAGCTGCTCAGTATTCGCCTGTTCCTTTCAGTTAAATGGCCTTCAAAGTAAACAGACTTCCCTCAAAACAGTTTTTTTTTGTTTTTCTTCAACCAATCTTTATCCCAAATACACACAAAATAAACAGTGCTCCCCTTGCAGTAAAAATAAAAATACCCATATGGCAATGGGAGATGACCTGGTGACACAGTATATCAAATTACACAATTTAGAGAGATTCAATAAAGTATCCCCATCAAAATTAAGATCTACTAAAAAGAAAATAAATGATTGTGAACTTGATCAAGTCAACAGAAATATAGAAAATAGAATAGAAAAAAAGATTAAAAAAATATCAGGCCAAGAACCGAATGTACAAAATCAGAAACCTTTATGGCACCAGAGGAAATTGGAACTGTTTTCAATTTCGTATTATAAAGAAAACTCTGAAAAACTAAAATCATATTTTGATGAAATAAATATTCCAAAACTCCAGGAAGAGCAATTGCTATAATTAAACAAAGCCATTAGGCAGAAGTTATAAAATAATTAGTAAGATTAAGACCCAGAAATCACCTGGGCCAGATGGGTTCAACTGACTCCCCTACAAGTGTATGGGCAGTAATATCTTAAAAAAATCTGAAAAAGAGCATTTAGGCAGGAGAGGGCCTCCCCCCCCACCCCAGGCAGTTTGGTTCCCGCAGCCTCAACAGGAGCAGGAGCTCCTCTTCCCTCCCCCCTCTGTCGCCCCCCAAAAGAGAAGACGCCAATTGTGAGTTATAGTCCTGTTTCTTCTTGGTTTTTTTTTGTTTTATTTGCTGTTATTTTTTGTATTTCTGTCTCTAAATATTTTAAACTGGTATAGGAGAACTTGAAGCCTAATGTTTTGTTACCTTTGTGATGAACTTTTGTACTTTGATAATAAAAGGAAAATAAAAATAAAGAAAACTCAGAATCTGCAAAAAAACTAAAATCATATTTTGATGAAATAAATATTCCAAAACTCCAGGAAGAGCAATTGCTATAATTAAACAAAGCCATTAGGCAGAAGTTATAAAAACAATTAGTAAGATTAAGACCCAGAAATCACCTGGGCCAGATGGGTTCAACTGACTCCTCTACAAGTGCATGGGCAGTAATATCTTACAAAATCTGACTGATATGTTTAATGAGCTATCTAACAAAGGAGAGGCCATAGAATAATTACTTAGGTAAAATATTCTACCGGTCCTAAAACAATCTAAAGACCCAGAGTTAGTACAAAACTACCGCCCAGTCTCTCCGATAAATGAGGATATGAAAATATACGTGGCGGTACTGGCAGAGAGACAGAAACATGTGGTCCATTTACTGGTCCACCATGCTCAAATTTGATGTGTCCCTGGCAGAATAGCCTACGATAATATAAGACACAAAATTGACATCCTATATATAGCCAACAGAATAAAGAGAACCCTCCTTGTAATCAAACTGTTGAAAATGCATTTGATATGGTGGACTGGGGATTCATGTTTCAGGCTCACCGCGTATATGGGAAGGATGGAAGGTTTCTGACAGCAGTTAAGGCACTATACTCCTGCCCAACGGCAAGAACAATAGGACAAAATATTAGAGTGGACTAATTTAGGCTAGAAAACGGGACCCCGCAGGGTTGTCCCCTATCTCCCCTATTATACATACATCCAAAAAGAAAAAACAATAGAAAAATTTCAAAGCAGCTTCAAATTCATGTGCGAACCCCAAGAGCTTAGCTACCTGGGTATGAAAATAACAGCTAAAATAGAGAACATGATGGAAATGAATTTTATATAAAGAAACACATTTCTTACGTAGAAGAATACAAATAAGTCTATGGGACCTGATGGGATACATCCAAAGTTATTAAAAGAACTTAGTGGTGTACTAGCAAAACCGTTAACAGATTTATTTAACCAATCATTGTTAACGGGAGTAGTTCCAGAAGATTGGAAATTAGCTAATGTTGTGCCCATTCACAAGAAAGGTAGTAGGGAGGAGGCGGGCAACTATAGACCAGTAAGTCTTACTTCAGTAGTGGGTAAAATAATGGAAACCTTGTTAAAGAATAGGATTGTTGAACATCTAAAGTCGCTTGGATTTCAAGATCAGAGACAGCATGGGTTTACTTCAGGGAGATCATGCCAAACTAATCGTATTGATTTTTTTGATTGGGTGACTAAAATAATAGATCAGGGTGGTGTAGTAGACATTGCTTACCTAGATTTCAGTAAGGCTTTTGACACTGTCACACATAGAAGGCTTATCAATAAACTGAAATCTTTGAGTTCGGATTTCAATATTGTTGAATGGATTAGACAATGGCTGAGTGACAGGCAACAGAGAGTTGTAGTCAATGGGGTATATTCGATGCAAGGTCTTGTTACTAGTGGGGTACCTCAGGGATCTGTACTTGGACCCATTCTCTTTAATATTTTTATTAGCGATATTGCAGAAGGTCTTGTTGGCAAAGTATGTCTTTTTGCTGATGATACAAAGATTTGCAGCAGGGTTGATATTCATGGAGGGATAAGCCAAATGGCAAATGATTTAGCTAAACTAGAAAAATGGTCAGAGCAGTGGCAACTGACATTTAATATGGACAAGTGCAAGATTATGCACCTTGGGCGTAAAAACCCAAAAGCAGAATATAGACTATTTGGTACAGTCCTAACCTCAACATCTGAGGAAAGGGATTTAGGAGTAATAATTTCAGAGGACTTGAAGTTAGGTAGGCAATGCAATACAGCAGCAGGAAATGCTAGCAGAATGCTTGGTTGCATAGGGAGAGGTATTAGCAGTAGGAAGAGGGAAGTGCTCATGCCATTGTACAGAGCACTGGTGAGACCTCACTTGGAGTATTGTACGCAGTACTGGAGACCGTATCTCCAGAAGGATATTGATACTTTGAAGAGAGTTCAGAGAAGGGCTACTAAACTGGTTCATGGGTTGAAGGATAAAACTTACTAGGAAAGGTTAAAGCATCTTAACATGTATAGCTTGGAGGAAAGACGTAACAGGGGGGATATGATAGAAACATTTAAATAAATAAAGGGAATCAACACAGTAAAGGAAGAGAGTATATTTAAAAGAAGAGGAACTACCACAACTAGAAGACATAGTCTTAAATTAGAGGGGCAACGATTTAAAAGTAATATCAGGAAGTATTACTTTACTGAGAGGGTAGTGGATGTATGGAATAGCCTTCCAGCAGAATTGGTAGAGGTAAACACAGTCAAGGATTTTAAGCATGCGTGGGATAGACACAAGGCTATCCTAGCTATAAGACCGGGAATGGGGGACTAATAAAAGTACTCCCAAAAAAAATTGGCCAGACTAGATGGACCGAATGGTTCTTATCTGCAGACACATTCTATGTTTCTATGTTTCTAAGATGGCGTACTATAGAACTATCTTGGCATGGTAGTATAGATGTAATAAAAGCATATATTATCCCCAAGTGGATTCCGACACTGTCCATTCAAGATATCTAGGACATGGTTGGGCATGCTGCAAGGCATAATTAAGAAATATGTAAGTAAAGTCAAAAGGATGGACATGGGAAAACAGCATGGAAGGAATATAGTTAAGGAGGATTGGGACTGTCCTCAATTAAACACCTATATGAAGCAACAATGATGATATCAGACCCCAGTTCCATCACATGCCTTCTGCAGGGACTCCCTACCTGGTCCAGCCGACTCCAAGTACTGTGCACCCCACCGGGGGGCCATGCGATCATGGTGTAGGCCGTATCCCCGGCCTGTAGTAGGGCCTGCCTCGCGCAACATGAGCGCAACTGTCAGTCTGATGGCAGGGACGTGGCCTGCAGCCCAATTGCTAGCTTCCATTGGTGGATGCACGGGAGGTGTGGCGAAGGGACAGGTCCTACTCCTGTCTTCACTATATGGCTAAAGCCAGAGGTGACGTGACCTGCAGTATGGTAGGTGGAGCAAAGGTCCTGGTGCCCTATTTAAACAGCAAGCACTGTTCATTCAGTGCCTGCTCGTTTTCAAGCTTGTAGTGGATAGTCTCTTTAGAGTGATCCCTCTCCAAAACTACAGACCTTATTTCCGTGTCACTATTGATCTCCCTGCTACTGAACCCTTGGATTGTATTTTGGATTACGTTTACCTCTCCACTCCTGACCTTGGCTTACCCAGTATCTACCCAGAACCTTTTCTGCCTGAATTGATCCTTCGGACTGTATTTGCCCAGTCCCTTGGTACTGTTGCCCTCCGGGTTATTTCTAGTGTGTGTTCCACTTAGTGACAACACCCCTGAGCTACACTCCAAGGTGCAAACCCTGACAGATGACCCACATATATCACATCCAAAATAAAGCCGCACATGCACAACCATGGTACAGATATATGACAAAGAATCCAAAAATTCACTTACAAGTATGGGGCTGTGGAAGGATCTGTAGGGAGCAGTGCGGAGCCATGGGGTCAACTGTGGTTGAGGACACATTCGAGGCCTGGAAGAGAATAAGGAAAACATTAGGACTTACCAACAAAAAAGTGGAAACACTGAGCTTGAAAACCATTGAATACAATGTACAAAACATAGAATTAGAAATGGAAAAAATCAGGAATACAAAATATACACAATATTATGGAAAGTGCGGTGATCAAACCCTTCAACCAAATAGTATTTAATATACCAAGAGCGTAAATCTTTAATTACTTACACATTAAGAGTTTTTTGATGGAGACAAAATCTAACGATAATAAAATAATTAAGCAAAATATGGCCCTGATTTTTTTCAGGAGATACGGTAGAGAATATTCTCTCCAAAATACAAAAAATAATAAAAATAAGTGCAGAGAAGGAAGTTATTCCAATAATGAAGAAATGGTCAATTATTCCATCACAGAGTGGCTTACAGCTATACAAATAACCACTAAAACAATCCATAATACAGCAATAATTGAAAACCAATTCAAATGGTCTTCTCTGCGTTTGGAATTGTTGGTCCATTTGCCACAAGGTCAGTGGCGATGTACACTGTACCGGGGGCTATAGTTATGGGCCCGACTTTAAGTTCAGACTTATTCAAGATAAATAACGTCACGAGACGGGTGTCCCTTAGCTCCCTTGCTATATGTGTTGAGCCTCTGGCAGCACTAACAAGGTCATCGAGAGTGGTGAAGGGAGTAAGTCTGCAGGGGCAGGAGCATAGGATAACGCTGTTTGTAGACGATGTTCTCCTTACACTAGAGTCCCCTGATTCATCAATATCTGCTGTTCTTCGGCTTATTAATCAATATAGCCAATATTCCAGCTACAAACTCAACCTGAACAAATCTCAGATCAGAAGTTTTGGTCTTCCTCAACATCAGATTCAAGAGTTAGCTGAAAAACATTGATTTGACTGGACAAATAACTATACTACTTACCTGGGCATCAAAGTGATGTGTGATATTCATCTAATGCAGAGTGTAAATTATACAGATCTAGTATCGGAACTTAGAGCACTAACAAATAAGTAAAAAGGGCTTGAGGTATCATGGCTCGGCATGTAGTTAAAGCCCTATCTCCTCCTAAAGTTAATGTACATCATGAGGAGCATTGCTCTCTTGGTCCCGCAACCAATCTTGAGACAAGTTTCTTATTATTTATAAATTAAATAATGGAAAGGTGTAAAACCAAGAATATCAATTGGGGTACTCAGGAAACATATTAATGAAATAGGAATGGGCCTACCGGATTTGACTGCCCTTCAACAAGCAGTTATGTTTTCTCACTTTTAGGCATGGGGCATTGAAAAAAAGAAACATTAAGAGGGAACAGCATTGAGGCCAATATGTTTAACCTCTAATGGGTAAATCCGAACATAATATCACTTAGCACCCACTATAATCCAGTAATAGTAGGGATATGGAAAAACATGCACAGGATTAGGAAGCTCTATGTCAATATTAAATAACATCCTTAACCCCAGTACAAATTTTAACTGGTTAAAAGGGGGATACTAACCCTGTTAAACCTGTACGAGGGCAAGAGTATAATGTTAATCTCAGAACTAAAACAGAAATATGCACTGGAAGAAACTGAGAGATTGATTTGGTAGAGAATCTCCAGTTTCTTGCACAAATATATTTACTCTCCCCCCTCCAACTTAGACCACTTTATAGGGAAACAATACTCTAAAGGGCTTGTATCTAAAATTCTCAAACTATTTAGCGATTTAACACAGAAACAGAAGCCTCTATCATTGGAGAAGTGGGAAAGGGATATTTGACTAGATATCTCAATATCAATATGGCATCAGGCATGGAATAGAACTAGAAAGTCTATTACTAGTCTAGGTTTATTACAAAGTACTTCATAGATAGTCCCCTCCTGACTATATAAGTTTCAACACAATGTATCCAGCAAATGCTGGAGATCTGGTGTTAATGAGGGTACCATGTACCATGTATGGTGGGAGTGCAAAAAACTAGACAACATTAGAGATAAATTAAGGAAAATACTAGCAGAATTGTTGGAGTTCAACAAATCTTTGAAACCCCAACAATTTCTGTTTTATGTTGAACTCCTCCATCTAAATAATGTAAATTTGGAGCTGGTTGCCAATGCACTGCTTGCAGTAAAACTGACAATGGTCAGACACTGGAGGGATCATAATCCCCCAGAATGGCAAGACATTCTCAATCAGATAAAACATTAATGTGAAATGGAAAGATATTTTTATGCAACTTAAGCTAAATTGCTAGTTTATTCCAAGATATGGGAACCCTGGATAAGATACTATAATGGAAATGACAGGACTGTAATGTAGGATCCCAATGGGATGCCTTCTCTTCCTTACTAATGACTTCCCCCTGGAGAAATCCCTTGATACCAACGACAAGACACATCAAGGCATAAAGGTGAATGAGTAAATGAGCGATAGAGGTACGAATGACAGAATGTGAATCGGGAGAAAAGAATGGAAAAGGGATCAGGGGGGACACTAGGTCCCCCCTCATTATTATTTTAAGGTCCCCACCCGCCGGCAATGGGTGGGGACCGGGGGCGGACATTAGGTCCCCCCTTCATTATTATTATAGGATCCCCTCCCTCCGGTAATGGGTGGGGACCTGGGGGGGACATAAGGTCCCCCCCTCATTATTATTATGGGGTTCGGGGTTCGTGTTCGGGCTCAATTTCTAGCCCAAACCCAGACTTTTTTTAAAAGTTCGGCCGAACCCGCCGAACCTGAACATCGAGGTGTCCGCTCAACTATACTTACAGCAATGACAAACAACATGAGCAATCAGTAGCACAAAAAAAAAAAATGCACGATCTTGGTCACTGTGTGACCAAGATGGCGCTGCCCTTCTAAGGGCAAGAGCACAGGAGGCAGGAAGTACCTGCTTCCTGTGCTCTTCCTGCAGTCACACGATTTCCTCTTCACAGAGGCAATCTGTGACTGCAGGCACACTGACAAGCAGTGGGGATGTTCTGATGAGCACCCCCACTGCCTGGTCAGATCAATATTAACCCGATATTGATCTGACCAGTTAGGATCTGCCTCCCTCTCCTCACATTTTTTTTTAGTGAGAGAGAGAGACAGATCAAAGTTGTAAAAGTACAAAAAAAAATTATAAATACACAACACACGAATAATAAAACAATAAACATTTTTTTATAAAAGAAATTCCCTGAGTTTAACCCCTTGTAAAACAGATGGTCAGAGAAGCACACCAAAATACAACATAGAGTAACTATAATAGATAAGGTGCATCACCCCAGGGGGAGTCCACTAAGCACCCCCAGTAGTATAAACAACAGGAGTAGAAATAGGGGGAGCACACAGAAACTGAAAACAATGTACTTAGCAAGGGTATAGTACAAAAGTATCTTTAAGAAAGTGTCATATATGTAATAAATATACAAAAATTGTACAAAGGACTATACAAAAAAAAAATAAGGACAAAGTGTACTTACAAAAAATTAAGCAAACCAAAAAGTACAAAAAATACCCAAAGGTACAAAAGTATAAAAAAGGCAAAAAGGGAGTAAGACAGAAGGGGACACACTGCGCAAAAAACGTAGGTCACCGACGTTTCGGCAAAACACCTTTATCAAGGAGACCACGATCTTGTGTAAGCCACTGCCACTGATCTTGCGTAAGCAGTGATCGTGCACATCAGCGCATTTCTTTTTGCTGTTTGTGCATTTTTTAGGGGTTAATTCTTTTTGTACTGTAATTTATTAGGATTTATTACAGTACTACAAAGGCTCTTCTAAGCGTTATTAACCCCTTCTTTGCCGTTGATTACTGCTTATGCAATGATATTGACGCCAAAGCAATTTTTATCTGTCTGCATATTTTTTTTTTCAATTTTTTACACATACCCTCTAGGGGATTACGTGTAAAGTAAAAATATTTGATTTTTTTTTTAACCCCTTAGTGACAAGACATTTTCACCTTGACTTTCCCTTGGTGACAATGGCTGTTTTGACATTTCTGGGGTGTTTGTGTTTAACTGCAATTTTATTCTTTCTCACATACAGTACCCACAAAAAATATATGTTGTTTTTATCGTCATAAGAAGGGCTTTCATTAGATACCATTATGTTCATCATATCTTATAATTTACTACAAAAAAAAATCATAAAATATGATGAAAAATTTAAAAAAACTCACTTTTTCTAACTTTGACCTAAAATATAATTTACACAAATAAAATCATTAAAAAATACCCCATCTAAATAGTTTCTAAATGTTGTCTCGAGTTCAAAAATATGCATGTTTCCATATTTTTCGGTATTTTTTGCGAGTTATGGGGCAAAAACCAAAAATAGTGTTTTTTTTTTTTTTCCTATATTGACCTTTTGACCCCAACCCGAAACCAAAATTTAACCCTAACACTACATTTAACCCCAACTCTAATCCTTATTATATCCCTTAATATGTTTTAATTTTAATTTAATTTTAACCCTATCCCTTATGCTAAAAATTATTTAATTTTAACCCTATAGGCTAATCTAACTATTTAACCAGTTTTTAATTAATTACATATTTATTTTAAAATTTTACCATTGCTATGTAACTTAACTACCACTAGGGGCAGTCAAGTAGCATATTCAGAGCGACGGAAGTGAAGTTACTTTCACTTCCGAAGCTCAGACCGGCAGAGGGCATAGCCATATTGACGGAGCAGCATGCTCCGTGGGGCGATCGTGGGTGGCCCAGAGCAGAAATTTCGGTGCTGGCTATTGCCTCTACATCGAGGCAATAGACCAGCACCGTTAAAGCGGTTTTCTTGCTTGTTGACCGCGAAAACCGATTGATTCACCGCAGGACGTGCCAGGCACGTCCTTTGTCATTAAGGGATTTTCTCCCAGGACGTGCCTGGCACATGCTTTGTCGTCAAGGGGTTAAGCTGTCTGAGCGCATAGCGATCAGTAACAGCGAATTAGTGGCAAATTGCTCAATTAAGCTCACCATTCACCCTGGTCAGATCAAAATTGGTCGGATCAATATTCACAAATATTGATCTGCCTCCCTCTCCTCACTTACATTTTTGTGACGGAAAGAGACAGATCAGTATTAGTGATATAAAATAACATTTTATAAAATTGTCAGGTTTCATGAAAGTCTTTTACTGTGTATTAACCCCTTCCCTGCCATTCATCACTGTATATGCAGTAATCTTGCACAGCAACAGTATGTTTTGCTGTCAGCACTGTTTTATGGATTAATTTCTTTGTACAGTAATGTATTACAGTACTAGATAGGATCTTCTAAGAGCTATTAACCCATTCTTTGCTCGAGATCACTGCTTACGCACTGATTCTGAGGCCACGGACACAGTGTTTGATTTTGACCCTGGTCAGCTTTCTGATACATCATCTAGTGATGTATCGGTAATGCTGAGCCCTTGCCACAAGGAGTGATGGGTGTCTACCGTTAAAAAATATATGGTTTGGTGGGGGTAAATTACATTGGCTGTCTTCAAAGACATATCCCATATAGGACACGGACGCAGGTTGACTACATGTCAAAATTCCAAGTTGGAATTTTGAGATGCGCATCTCACAAATGTTGCCTTCTACCCAAAAAACAAACAAACAAACCTATGCATGGGTGCTATCCCTGTACTCGGGAGATGTTGCTGAACACATATTGGGTTGTTGTTTGGCAGTGACATATACCAGAATCTGTGAATTCATGCCTGAAGTACAATGCATGTGGAAAAAAAACTCCCAAAAAAGTACTACCACAAACTATTACAAAGGCTGGTGGTAGAATTAGTACATATACAGTATTAAAATACAACCATTTGAAATACCTTAGGATGTCTATTTTCCAAAAATATATGGTTTGATGGGGTAAAATTCATTGGACAGCTTCAAAAATGTTTCAAATGGAACATGGGCGCAGGCTGACTACACGTCAAAATTCCAGGTTGGAAATGCGCACCCCCTAAATGTGGCCTTTTAGCCACAAAACAAACCAACAAACCTATGCATGGGTGGTATCCCTGTACTCAGGAGATGTTGCTGAACACATATTGAGGTGTTGGTTGGCAGTGGCAAATACCAGAATCTGAAAATTCCTGCCTGAACTACAATGTGTGTGGGGAAAAAATGACATCCCAACCCTTTGACATAGGTTGGTGGTAGAATTAGCACTTGAAAAATGTTAAAATACCACAATTTTAAATACCCTAGGATGTCTAGTTTTCCAAAATATATGGTTTGATGGGGTAAAATACTTTGACAGGCTTCAAAAGTGTCCCAAATGGAACATGGGCACAGGCTGACTACATGTCAAAATTCCAAGTTGGAAATGCTCCCCCCCTAAGCGTGGCCTTTTAGCCCCAAATAACCCAACAAACCTATGCATGGGTGGTATCCCTGTACTCAGGAGATGTTGCTGAACACATATTGAGGTGTTGTTTTGCACTGACACATAACAGGATCTGTGAATTCATGCTCGAAGTACAATGTATGTGGAAACAAAACATTAAAAAATTATTAACCTAAAATTTGACAAAGGCTGGTGGTAGAATTAGTGCATGGAAAGTGTTAAAATACTACCATTTGAAATACACATATTGAGATGTTGTTTGGCACTGACACATAATAGGATCTGTGAATTCATGCCCGAAGTACAATGTATATGAAAAAAAATTACTTTCCATAACATTGACATAGGCTGGTGGTAGAATTAGTGCATGGAAAGTGTTAAAATTCTACCATTTGAAATACCCTAGGGTGTCTAGTTTTAAAAAATATATAGCTTTGTGGGGTAGAATACACTTTCTGGCTTCAAAAATGTCCCAAATGGGACATGGGCGCAAGTTTTCTGCATGTCAGAATTCCAAGTTGGAAAACCAAAATGCGCACCCCCTAAATGTGGCCTTTTAGCCCCAAAACAAACCAACAAACCTATGCATGGGTGGTATCCTTGTACTCAGGAGATGTTGCTGAACACATATTACGTTGTTATTTGGAAATACCCTTTCACATTTTAAGGTAATGTTTACCTAAATTGCAATCTATGTGAAAAAAATGTAAAAAAATTTTTTTGATGACACATTTCATGTAGCCATTTTACCACCAATCTTTGGCCAAAAATTTTGGCAAAGATTGATGGTAAAATGGCTACATGAAATGTGTCAAAATACCCCAAGTTAAATGCCCTGAGTGGTCTAGTTTTCGAAAATATGTACATGTTGGGGGTCATTCTTGCATTTAGTACAGATATCAGTGTTACAATGTCACTATCGCTAATTTTGAAAAAAAGAATTTTAAAATAGCTTTGCACTACTTATAGTTCTGGCCCTGTAACATGAATAAAAAAGAACAAAAACATAAAACATGGGCTATTTCTGAACTCAGGACATATATTATAAACTATTTAGCAGTGTTTTTTTGTTGTCTCTTGTACATGAGTATACGATTTTTCAAATAAAAGTCATACTTTTTTTTACATCAAATTATATGCTATTATCAAAATAATGGTATCAAAAGAAAGCCCTTCTTATGACGATAAAAACGATATATATTTTGTGTGGGTACACTAAATGAGACAGAAATAAATTACAGCAAAACACAAACACCTCAGAAATGTTAAAACAGCCAAGCGTCGGACAAGCCAAAAAAGTCATGTCACTAAGGGGTTAAAGCATTTTGGTGATGGGGTCGCTCCTTTTCCAATTTATAACTATAATCAATTTTGTAGCAACAAATAAAAACAGCATTGGCTTCCAGTCATGTTAGGCCAATTTAGATGTAATAATGCTGTTAATGGACTAAATTCCAACTTTACCTCTCCTTTCTTTATTTTGAATATTATTCAACATACAAAAATATAAATAGCATGTTCACCACACAGTGTCCAATAATTATATATACTATTATACCTATTATCTACTGTACATGTCCTCGTACGTCTACTTTCTTTTATCAGAATCCAATATAAGCATTTATAGCATTTATAAGCATGCAACTTTGTATTTTCTATTGATCTGTTTTCAGTCTAATTACACACTCACTCTCTCTGGTCACTCCCCAGTTGATTTCAATCTTCTTCCACATTCCTCCATGTGTTTTGATTGCTTTTAATTCCTCTTCCTCTCTTTTTCTCTCCCAGACTCTACCTGGAACCACATCCATTCTCACCATCCTCTACTCCAAGACCTGACTGTTTAATGCCCTCCCTCCCTTCCCCACAACCCACCCGCTTGATTTCTTTTATAGGTCTAGTTCACCAGATGATGTGACTTGAGCTTTAATCAACAACCTGTCCTTCTTCCCCCTTCTGCACATAATTACTAGCAATATTTTAAGGACATCACACACTTTACTCTCCTGCAGTCTCCAAACCAGTGGCTGCAGACTTACAATGCACCCAACTAGTCATCTATTAAGTAACATCTGGTGTCACTCAGTTCTCGCAAGCTCTTTTTTATGTTTTTATGCAACTCATGTTTTAGTGTGAAAATGTTTTTGTCTAACTGTTTGTAACTCCTTTTTATGCTCTGTACCAAGCGCTACGTAAATTCCTTCCAACTTGTTTAATATATGTATGTATTTTTTTTATCTACTGTTAGATGTGTATAACTCTGTATAAAACTCCATTCTGGACGGGGTCCCCAGGACATACTTGAAAACGAGAGAAATCTCAATGTATTCTTCCTGGTAAAACACTTTCTAAATAAATAAATTAATTAAATAAATAAATTTAAAGTTTACACAGACATAACAATAACATAATGTCGAAGATCTCTTGTTTGAACTTTGCAAGTAGTGTTTTATATTTTTAAATAGCACCCAGTGAGCAATTGTCTATACTTCAACATGACGTTCAACATGACGTTTCAATCCAACCAATCAGAGTACTCTGTGTCATTTTACCCAGCGTGGGAAAGTTCTTTTGAATTTTAAATGTTTAAAATGGCTAGCACTCTGGTTGGTTTTAAATCCAACCAATCAGAGTGTTCTGAGCTTAATTGCAGGGCGTGGGAAGGCTTTATAAGCTTTCCCCCGCCCTGCAGAGCTCAGTCTGCGCTGGGCCCTCCATGGGAGAGGATGGATTATTTTTTACCCGTGGATTTATTTATTTTTTGCGTTCGTTTTTTTTTTTTTGCGGCGCGTATTATGGTTTTTTATTTGGTCTTTTTTGTGGATGAAGAAAGAAAAAAAAACGTAATGTTCGATACGAACTCGAACTTTGCGGTCCGGGTTCACTCAACTCTAGCTGTAAGTTATTTTTTTAAGCATTTCATGTGTATAGGAGTACTAATGTACTTTTGTAGAATACAAACTGCATTGATGTGATGTCTTGTTTAATATGATGAAAACAACAATAAAAATTTGAGAAAAAAAAACCTTATTAATGCTAGTTTAGAATTTTTTCACATAGGGTGAAAAAAATCCTTCTTGAGTTCAAAAAGCAATCAGATATTTCCTTCGATCAAGAAGCTCTAAAATAGTAATGCTTATTATATTATTTATAGCTATGTATGTCCTGCTTTCCTAAAAAAATAAAAATAAATTCAGACCCTTTTTGAATGCATCTATTTTATTTGATAGCACCACCTCCCTTTACAGTGAATTCCATACCTTTATTGCTCTTAACGTGAAAAATCCCTTTCTTTGCTGTCTAGGAAATCTTCACTCTTCCAGTCTCAGAGGGTGACCCTTTGTTTTTGTACATTTCTGTTAATGAACAGGTCACTGGAGAGTTCTTTATATAGGAACTGCACATATTTATATAATGTTATCATATTCTCTATAAGATACACTTTTTCTAGTGTATATAAATGCAACCCATAAGTCTCTCTTAATAACTAAGATCGTCCATTCCCCTCATTAATTTTGTAGCCCTCCTTTGCACTTTTTATAGTTCCATAATATCCTTTTTAAGGACTGGTGCCCAGAATTGTACTGCATATTCAAGGTGAGGTCTTATGATTGACTTGTAAAGAGGCAAGATGATATCCTCCTCCTGTGAATATTTACCTCCTTTTAATACATGACAATATATTATTGGCCCCTGCAGCTGCTTACTGGCATGGAGCACTGTTGCCAAGTCTGTTATCTACAATTATTCCTAAATACTTCCTATTAGTAGTTTTCCCCAGGTAAATACCATTTAAAGTATATGTTGCTTTGTTATTATTTTTCCCATAATGCATAACTTTACATTTGTCTATATTGAACCTCATTTGCCACTTAATTGCCCAGTCCATCAGTCTATTCAAATCTTTCTGTAAAGAACAAACATCAAGGTTAGTCTGTATTACCTGACCTAATTTTGTGTCAGCAAACACTGAAACATGGCTCTCAACACAACTTGGGAGATCATGAATAAACAAATTAAAAAGAAGAGGGCATAAAACAGACCCCTGAGGTACTCTCGCTTAATAGCCTGGTCCAATTTGAGAAATTTCCATTTACAACAACCCTCTGCATTATAACTTGTATTCAATTGTCAATTCAAATACATACATTTGCGCCCAAACCTATTTTTCTCGATTGGTAGAGTAACCTTTTTTTGTGGACCTGTCAAATGTTTTAGCAAAGTCTAAATAGATCACATCAACTGTCACATCTAGATCTATATTTTTACTGACTTATTCATAGGATGTTTGGTTGACAAGACCTTTCTTTCACAAAACCATGTTGACTTTTACTAATTATATTCTGATTCAAATGTATTCTTGAGTGTATACCTTTAGCAATCCTTCAAATAATTTCCCCACTACAGATGTCAAGCTCACTGGCCTATAATTACCTGGCAGAGATTTTGATCTTTTTTTAAATATTGGAATGACATCGGCCTTTTTCCAGTCTATTGGCACTATACCTGAACTGAAAGAATCTCTAAAGAAAAAGTAAGATATTTTTAATTGCTCTAAAAGTATGATTACAAGATATTTTGAAGCAATCCCACCATAGACCATGTTAAGCAGAAGAAACCACAGAGGGTTTTGATAGCTGCTTGGAGTTCTGTTTTCTGGCGCAGATTCTGCACATGCATCATTAACCATCATTTGTTATGCAACGATACTTATTCTATGTTGACCAATTATGAAATACTCGTCAAGCTATATAAAATGAAGCTTTTTTTTCATTTTAGAAAACATATTTCATAATTTTCATGTACTTGAAATTATCTAATGAGAGGAAATAGTCTGCATTCTATTTCTTCTGCTTGTAACAGTCTCAACAAAAACAACAAAACAAAATTGGACTGTGTTTCTAACCTTTATAAAGTTTATAATAAACATAATAGAAATAAGAGGTTTTGGTATTATGAAAAGGCCAAAGCATAATTAAGGTCACTGCTAGATCAAGCCACATTCTCAAATGGTGACATGTCACCCACTATCTAGTGGGCCTACAAAGCATTCTATACTGCTATCAAAACTTTTTTTAATGTGTTGACAGTAAGAAATCAAACCAAGCGAAGTCAGCACCCTCATCTGTTTGCAAGGAGTAAAAATAAAAAAATGTTGGTGTACTAACTCACTCAATCAAATACTATACATAAAATATATGACCCTTACAAAACCTTATAAAGTTGGCAACACTCGTATAAGCATATAGATAAATTGTCCGAATTAGGTTCGCCCACCAAAACATGCTTAGTGGAATGTATAATGGTATTTCTTTTGGTAAATGCCTTTCACTGCCACAATTTAGAGGGAGTGTAGATTCAGGAAAAAGGTGTGGGAGAAAAAAACAATAAGAAAATAAAAAATAAATTTATATACTTTTTCTTTTTTTCCTCCCACACCTTTCTTCCTACCTCTATACTCACCTTATGTTTCTCTTGTTCCACACTCCCTCTAGATTGTAAGCTTGTAAGCAAAGCCGTCTACATCATGTTTAGTCTGAGACCATTTGTCTAATTTTGTCTGTAACTCCCTATTTATGATCTCTTAGCGCTGCATAAATTGATGACACACTATAAATAAATATATATTTATATACACACTCATTTAACATATATCTTTCTTCTTTTTTAGGGACTTGGTCTTGGTACCGCTTTTAGTCGCCATAAGGTTACTTTGCTGGCCAATAATAAAACGAGGGACCCAGCTCTAGTTAATGTGAGAGACACTGGTAGATTTAATTTAAAATTAACTGCTTATCAACGTATAAGTTTCCATTAACCCCTTAACGCATTTGGACGTATATATACGTCCTAAAAAGCATGGTCCTTAAGGACCATGAGGACGTGTATATATACGTCCTCCGTTTACATGTAGTGTTGCGCTTCTTAGCGCAACACTACATGCCTGCAGCTACTCTCAGAAGCTGCTTCGGATCCGAAGCAGCCTCTGAGAGTGCCTTCAGCCCCCCCTCGCCCCCCCGCGCGCATACGATAACCGCGAATGTGATCGTATGCGCGTTAACACACATAGGCAGTGAAAGCTGATCACTGCCTATGTGTGTAAAGTGTTGCAATGATGCCTCGATCGAGGCATCATGCAACACCTTCTGTGCCCCCCTGGGCTCCGCGAGTGTGCTGTATTGGAGGAGCATGCTCCTCCAATACAGCATGCCCAGAGGAGAGCGATGGAAGAGAGAGAAAAAATCTCTTCCGTCGCTCTTAAACCGCTACTTGACTGCCCCTAGAGGCAGTTAGAAAGTATTACCATTATAAATAAAAAATAAATAAATTAAATTAAATAAATGGAAAACGTTAACCCTTGATCTACTAAACCTAGATCTAGGGTTAGGGTCATAAATGGGGTTACAAGTAAGGTTACAGGGGGGTTCGGGTGAGTACAAGGGTTAGATTAAGGGGTTCGGGTAGATTTGGGGTTATGGTGAATTTAGAGTTGGGGTAAATTTAGGGTTGGGGTTAAAAGGTCACTGTAGAAGAAAATGGTTAGAAAACAAAAAAAAACACTAATATTGTTTATTGCCCTATTAGTTGAAATAAAACATAGGCAAACATGGAAACATTGGTATTTCTAAACTCAGGACAAATAGTAGAAATATATATAGGTCTTTTTTACCATTTGTAATTGTTTAAAAAAAAATCAGGTCAAAGTTAGAAGAAGTGTTTTTTATGGCATATTTTCATCATATTTTATATATTTTTTAATAGTAAATTATATCACATAATGAAAATAATAGTATCAAATGAAAGCCCTATCTGTCCTTTAAAAAATGATATATAATTTGTGTGGGTGGACTGAACACAAAGAAAGAAATTCACAGATCAGTAAACATATGACAAAAATAATGGAATTCTGGTCTTCAAGGTACATCAAATGCAGCAGAGCACTCGGTCACTAAGGGGTTAAACATATAATGTCTTCTCAATTCCCAGCTTTTCAACAGTGTGGTGTATGAATGATGTACACATACACATAAAAACTCAGGTCCGTCTACTTTAACAAACATTTATTCAGAGACAAAACAACAGCAACATACAAATAATAACACAAAATCTAAATAACTAGAACAACAACAACTAAACCGTATAAGTAAAAATCATCAGATCTCACCCACACTTCACCAGGATAAAACCTAACCCATGTCTGCTCACATCTACAGCCAGGAAAGAAGAGAAAGAAGTGAGAGATAGGGGGAGTGGTGGTCTCTTCCTAACTTGTAAAGGTATTGAATTCAGTGGCATCCCGAGGGGGGGCGGACCATACCGGGTGACACCTCCAGCGGGGGTGACACCTCCAGCGGGGGTGACACCTCCAGCGGGGGTGACACCCGTGCTGCCGGCATCCCCCCCGCATCGCGCTGCTTAACTTTTTTTTATTTTTTCTGGCAGCCGAATCAGCTGGACGAGGCCGCCGGAAAAAAGAAAAAAAAAATCACAGCAACCGGATGTGGCGTTACGTCACATCCGGTGACTGTGTTTCCCTCCTCCGTGCAGGAGGGAAGACTGCACGGAGGAGGCGTCCATCCGGGAGCACAGAGAAGCAGCGATTCGGTAAGTGATGGGGAAGGGGGGGGAGGAGGGTGGTTTAAAACGAGAAGTTTATTACTGGGCTCTGACTGGCAAACTATTACTGGGCATCTGGCTGGCACTATATTACTGGGCTCTGGCTGGCACTATATTACTGGGCATCTGGCTGGCACTATATTACTGGGCTCTGGCTGGCACTATATTACTGGGCTCTGACTGGCATAATATTCCTGGGCTCTGAGTGGCACTTTATTACTGGTATCTGACTGGCACAATATTCCTGGTATCTGACTGGCACAATATTTTTGGGCTATGACTGGCACAATATTACTGGCATCTGACTGGCACAATATTACTGGGCTCTGAATGGCACAATATTCTTGGTATCTGACTGGCACAATATTACTGGGCTCTGAGTGGGACAATACTACTGGGCTCTGAATGGCACAATATTCCTGGTATCTGACTGGCACACTATTACTGGGCTCTGAGTGGCACAATATTACTGGGCTCTGAGTGGGACAATACTACTGGGATCTGAATGGCACAATATTACTGGTATCTATAATTGTAAGACTGTCACCTCGTGGGGCTCCTGTGTGTTGCATAATTAATGGCGGTCCCATGTGTGCATAATTATGGGGCACTTGTGTGTGGCATATTTATTGGGCCCCATGTGTGGCACAATTAAGGGACTCTTTTGTGTGGCGAAATTAAGGGACTCTTTTGTGTGGCATAATTAATTGGCAGAGGTGAGGCATAAATAGTGGGGCTCTGGTGTTGCATAAGTTATGGGGCTCTGGTGTTGCATAAGTTATGGGGCTCTGGTGTTGCATAAGTTATGGGGCTCCTGTGTGTGGCATAATTATGGGGCTCCTGTGTGTGGCATAATTATGGGGCTCCTGTGTGTGGCATAGTTAATAGGTCATCTAACTGGCATTACTAAGGAATCTGTTTGGCATTGTATGGAGGAAATCCAGGGGGGTGACACCATGAGTTTCCGCACCGGGTGACACCAACCCTAGTGACGCCCCTGATTGAATTACCTAATTACTATGTCAAAGGGTAAAGCTTATCCCCCTTTAAGAAAGGTTTACATGAGCTTGGTCACATGACTAGTGGTCACGATTAGTTTGATGACAGAATGTGACCACAAACCGTATTAAGTAGCAAATGTTGTTATGTGCGTGTTACGTCATACCACCCTCTGGACCTAATTAGGTTTTTTGTTTTTTTTGCCTTCTTTTAGATCAAAAGCAGTAACGATAGGTAGAAGGGTTGAACTTGATGGACTTAGGTATTTTTTCAACCTAAATTACTATGTTGTACATTTAGATTTCTCACTTGATCGATTCTTAGAGAAGGTCCTACGGTAGTTCGGTTTTGGGGACCCCCTGGTTGGCTCGGTGATGGCCTTATACACCCCATCCACTGCAAAAATCATAGGACAGGGGTTCAGCTCAGACTGATTCCAGATTAAGAATGGAAGCGACAGGGGTGCCCTCTGGCCCTCATGTTTTATATATTGTCTTTGGAACCCCTTGCAGTTAGGGTAAAACAATCAGAATCCATCAAAGGAATTAGGATTGACATGAGCAATTGTAAGATAAATCTTTCTGTCCCTCTCTGATCCAGAGCGATCAATAGAAGGGGTTTTAAAAGAGATAGAGCTATAAGGAAGGTTCTCCATTTATAAACTGAATCTGGGTAAGACAGAGGTAATGCCACTGGAGGTTTCACAAACTGAGATTGAGGCTCTAACAAAGAAATACCCCTTTCGGTGGAAAGAGATCATTTGAAATATTTGGGCATTGAAATTCCAGCTCATTTAGACAAAATTCTGGAGCTGAATTATACTCCTCTGATGAAAGAGTTGCAGAAGCGGATGGGGATGGTTCTGAACTTATCTGTTAGGAAGCGTGAACCATGTTAAGGCCTATTTACTACCAAAGTGTCTGTACTGCCTAAAAATGATCCCTATTCCAATACCGAAAGCCTGGTACATTCATTTTCAGAAGATGGGTTTATCTATATGGAAAGATTGTAGACCTCATGTTGACCAGGCCCCCCTCCTCACTATGTCTCCAGAGACTGTTCTCTGGAGACATAGTGAGGAGGGGGGCCTGGGTTTTCTCAAGATGTTGAGTTATGCTTAGGCTGGCATGTTGGAGCATGTTCAAAGATACATCTCCCCTCTTCTAGATTTGAAGACTGGTATTGGATCGAACAAGAATTGATGGGGGTGGGGTGGGGGGGTTGGGGGGATCTATCTTCTCTTTTATGGATGGATCGAGACAAGGTGAATTTAAGTATTAGAATTTCAAGGAGCAAACATCCAGGGAAACTTCTAAAGATATGGTTAGCCTTTAGAAAGAAAATAAAAATGGACAGGAAAATACTGAAGTCAGTATGGTGGATATATTTGAGGATTTAATTCCAGATTTTAACCTTGTTTCTTGGCCTAAGGGGGGAGCTATTAGAGCTGCTGACCTCTTTAGGGGGGATAGTTTTAAGAACATTGACCAAGTAAATCTTGAGTTGGGGATCCCCAAAAATAAGTTCCTCTATGTCTTTGGAGTTCATAGGTTTGTACATAAAAACTTGTTCCAAAGGGATTGGGGGGAACTAAGAATCAGCTGGAGAAGCTGCTTAGGAAAACAATGCCCAAGGGCTCCTTGGCGATATGGTACCGTTTGATATAAGGCTTGGTTCCAGACAGATACCCTAAAGCTTGAGCAAACTGGGAAAAGTGGGATAGATGGTCACAAAGTACACAAAAAAAGCCTTGCATTGCCTAAATATGCATGAACTTCAATATAAAATAATGTTCAGGTCGGATCTTGTTCCAGTGATTAATAAATTTGCTCCGGACGAGCCTGCTGTTTGTAGGTGCTGCAGAGAGGAGGAGGGCATTTGCTTTCATATATGGTGGTGGTGTAAAAAATGAATACATGGGAAAATAATTATTCTCATAATAATCAGCATCTTGGTGCCTACCCCAGGATCTTCTCTGCTCCACTGGGGCTTGGAAGTATTATCTATGCATGATAGGTACATGATAGGTGGCGCAGATTTTCATGAAAATACTTATAGCACGGGGCTGGAAAAGCGAGAGCTCCATAAACTGTGGGGAGGTAAAGAAGTTAATACAACTTTAATGGAGTAAGGCATGGGTGTCCAAGTTTGTTCTGCAGTGGGCCACTTCACCACAAATGTATTTGTGCATGGGCCGCATTTATGTTTCATCGAAGAAAAAGAAAAAAAAAAAAATATATAGATATATATATATTTTTTTTTTTTATAAACATTTTTTATTATGCAGTTTGTTATATACCGTATTTTCTGGTGTATAAGACGACTTTTTAACCCCTGAAAATCTTCTCAAAAGTTGGGGGGTCGTCTTATACGCCGGGTACTGGGATTTACTTACCTATTTTCTGCTCTGTCTACGCTCGCGCTGTTAAGCCGGTCCGTGGCTGTGAATGAAGCGTTGTGAGCTCCCCTCAGGTCACGCGGCTTCAATAAACTTTTTTTTAAACAAACTTTATTGACCGCGCGGCCTGAGGGGAGCTCACAAAGCTTCCCTCACAGCCACGGACCGGCTTAACAGCGGGAGACAGAGCAGAAAATAGGTAAGTACTGGGGATTGGGGAAGGGGGGAGGAGGGTGGCAAACTATATTTTAACCTAAAAAGTTAAAATAAAGATGCGATTTTTCTGGCTTATAAGACGACTTAGTTGGGGGGTCGTCTTATACGCCCATTCGTCTTATACGCCGGAAAATACGGTATGTGTGACAAAGAAAATAAAACGGAAAACATCCGCCATTCTTACTTACACATGTACAGCATAACATAAATGACAATGCAACACATACCGTATTTTTCGCTCCATAAGATTCACTTGACCATAAGACACACCTAATTTTTAGAGGAGGAAAACAAGAAAACCACATATAGAACAGATCTTTACTAAATTCTTATCTCCCCAAAAGTAGTGGTAATGAGCAAAGCTAGAGACAAAACTAATACAGCGAACCTTTCGGCACACCATTCTGCACCATGAGAAATGCAGTGTGCACCAGCCAAACATTAGCAATCCCTGTGATAGTCATAAGACTGCGTGGTGACTAACCTTTAACATCCCAGCTTTGGACTATAATATTTTCCATAATGCACAATATGCCAGTGTTTAGCCACTCAATATTCCAGGATTTAGCCGCTCAATATGCCAGGATTTAGTCATTTAATATGCCAGGATTTAGCCACTCAATATGCTAGGATTTAGCCATTTAATATGTCAGGATTTAGCCACTCAATAAGCCAAGATTTAGCTATTTTAATATGCCAGGATTTATCCATTTAATATGCCAGAATTTAGCCACTCAATATGCCAGGATTTAGCCACTGAATATGCAAGGATTTTGCCACTCAATATGCTAGGATTTTGCCACTCAATATGCTAGGATTTTGCCACTCAATATGCTAGGATTTTGCCACTCAATATGCTAGGATGTTGCCACTCAATATGCTAGGATGTTGCCACTCAATATACATAGTTACATAGTTACATAGTAATTTAGGTTGAAAAAAGACACAAGTCCATCAAGTTCAACCCTTCTACCTATCATTACAGTTTTTGATCCAAAAGAAGGCAAAAAACCCCTAAGGAAGCCATTTCGAATTTTGCCTCCTGGGGGAAAAAATTCCTTCTTGACTCCAAGAGGCAATCAGATTTCTCCTTGGATCAATAAGCTCTTTTATTAATGCTTATTCTATTATTAATAGCCCTGTATGTTCTGCTTTCCTAAAAAAACATCCAAACCATTTTTAAATGCATCTATTGTGGTTGCTAGCACTACCTCTCTTGGCAGTGAGTTCCATAACTTTATTGTCCTAACCGTAAAGAATCCCTTCCTTTGCTGTCTATGAAATCTTTGCTCTTCCAGTCTGAGGGGGTGACCTCTTGTTCTTTGTACCTTTCTGTTAATGAACAGGTCACTGGAGAGCTCTTTATATTGGCCCTGCAAATATTTATATAATGTTATCATATCCCCTCTGAGACGCCTTTTTTCTAACGTATATAAATTCAATTTTTTAAGTCTCTCTTCATAACTAAGATCCTCCAAACCCCTTATTAATTTTGTAGCTCTCCTTTGCACTTTTTCTAGTTCCTTAATATCCTTTTTAAGGACTGGTGCCCAGAACTGTACTGCATATTCAAGGTGAGGTCTTACCATTGATTTGTAAAGAGGCAAGATGATATCCTCCTCCCGTGAATCTATACCTCGTTTTATACATGCCAATATCTTATTGGCCCTTGCAGCTGCTGACTGGCATTGGGCACTGTTGCCAAGTTTGTTGTCTATAATTATTCCTAAATCCTTTTCATTAGTAGTTTTTCCCAGGGAAAAACCATTTAACGTATATGTTGCTTTGTTATTATTTTTCCCATAATGCATAACTTTACATTTGTCTATATTGAACCTCATTTGCCACTTTACTGCCCAGTCCCCCACTCTGTCCAAATCTTCCTGTAAAGAAAAAACATCAAGATTAGTCTTTATTGCCTTACCTAATTTAGTGTCGTCCGCAAACACGGAGACATGGCTCTCAGCACAATGTGGCAGATCATTAATAAACAAATTAAAAAGAAGAGGGCCCAAAACAGACCCCTGAGGTACTCCGCTTAATACCCTTGTCCAATTTGAGAATTTTCCATTTACAACAACCCTTTGTGTTCTATCTTTTAGCCAATTTTCAATCCACATACACACATTTGCCCCCAAACCTATTTCTCTCAATTTGTAGAGTAACCTTTTGTGTGGAACTGTATCAAATGCTTTCGCAAAATCCAAATAGATCACATCAACTGCCACGCCTAGATCTATATTTTTACTGACTTCTTCATAGAATGTTATTAAGTTTGTTTGACAAGACCTGTCTTTCACAAAACCATGTTGACTTTTACTAATTATATTCTGGTTCAAGATGTATTCTTGAGTGTATACCTTTAGCAATCCTTCAAATAGTTTCCCCACTACAGATGTCAAGCTCACTGGCCTATAATTACCTGGCAGAGATTTTGATCCCTTTTTAAATATTGGAATGACATCCGCCTTTCGCCAGTCTGTTGGCACTGTACCTGAACTGAATGAATCCCTAAAGATCATGAATAGTGGCCTGGCCAGAATTATGCTTAACTCTCTAAGTACCCTTGGGTGTATACCATCTGGTCCTGGGGCCTTGTCTATCTTAACCGAGTGTAATTGCTTAAGCACTTTTTCCTGTGTCAGCCAATCCCATGTTTGCGGCGAATGTCCCATAACTTCCTGTAGCAGGGGCTCGTCCATCTGCTCTTCCTTAGTATAAACAGAAGAAAAAAATGTATTTAAAATGTCTGCTTTCTCTCTGTCCTCACTTACCAAATTTCCCATTTGGGATAACAAGGGCCCAACATTTTCCCTCTTTAGCTTTTTTCCATTTATATATTTATAAAACATTTTGGGGTTAGTTTTACTCTCCTTGGCAACCCTTTTCTCATTTTCCAATTTAGCCATTTTAATTGCCTTTTTGCAGGCTTTGTTGGCCTCTTTGTACTCTATAAATGATAATGCTGATCCCGTGTTTTTATAATGTTTGAATGCCATTTTCTTGTTTTGTACTTCCTGTTTCACGTTACCTGTAAGCCACATTGGTTTTGATTTGTGTCTTTTGCATTTGTTTCCCAAAGGTATATATTGGGATGTGTACTTTTGTAATGTGTGCTTAAAGGCATTCCACTTGTCTTCTGTGTTTAGTCCAGAAAACAATCGTTTCCAGTCTAAATGTTCAATCGATGCCCTTAGACCATCAAAGTTAGCCCTTTTAAAATTAAGTGTTTTGGTGGCGTATTTACCAATTTGCTTTTTTGCATTAATCTCAAATGAGACCATATTATGGTCACTATTCCCCAAGTGTTCTCTTATTTGGATGTTTGAGATAAGCTCCTCATTGTTTGTTATTACCAAATCCAGACAGGCATCCATTCTAGTTGGGGTGTCTACTAATTGTGCCATAAATTTGTTATTAAGCAGGTCCAGAAACTTGCTGCCCCTAGCTGAACTAGTTGTGCCACACTTCCAATCTATATCTGGGTAATTAAAATCTCCCATGATTAGAACTTCATTCATATTTGCAGCCTTTTCAATTTGTAATAAAAGCTGATCTTCTCCATCAATGCTAATATTTGGTGGCTTGTAGCATACACCTACAAGTAATGTGCGATTCTTTTTAGCGTCTAAGCTAATCTCCACCCACAGTGTCTCCACATCAGTTCCAGTTACATCATGTACACCTTCTTTAATACTGGGATTTAATTTAGGATTTACATACAGACAAATCCCTCCCCCTTTTCTATTTACTCTGTCCTTTCTAAAAAGTGAGTAACCTTGTAAATTAACTGACCAGTCGTGGGTCTCATCCCACCACGTTTCTGTGATTCCGATTAAATCATACTGTTCAGCACTTACCAGTATCTCCAGCTCACCCATTTTGTTTGTCAAGCTTCTTGCATTTGCTAAAAGACATTTGAGATTACTACCCATTTTCTGTTTAGTTGACAAACACTTAATGTGTGCAGGTTTAATTATATGGACCTCCCTTTGGTCTATGTTAACCCCACCACTGCTTTCCTCCTCTCCCATAGCTAGACCCACCTTCCAATCTACCCTAGCTACCATTGCTTCTTTTTGATCTTGACCCTCCCCCCCAGAGCTTAGTTTAAAAGCTCATCTAATCCTCTAGCCATCCTCGCCCCTAATACTGCAGCCCCCTCATCATTGAGGTGCAGCCCATCCCGTCCAAAGAGTCTGTAGCCGACTGCAAAGTCTGCCCAGTGCTCCAAGAACCCAAATCCCTCTTGCTTGCACCACCTTCGCAACCACGCATTAATCTCCCTAAGCTCCCGCTGTCTCCCTGACGTAGCGCGTGGTACTGGTAATATTTCCGAGAATATTACCTTGGAGGTCCTTTCCTTTAGCTTCTTTCCTAGTTCCCTAAAATCATTTTTAAGGACCCCCCACCTACCATTTACTTTGTCATTAGTACCAATGTGTACTATGACCGCTGGATCATGCCCAGCCCCTCCCAATAATCTGCCTACCCGTTCCGCAACATGCCGAACCCGAGCACCCGGGAGACAACATACAGTTCGGCATTCGGGGTCCTGGCGACAGATTACCCTATCTACCTTCCTAATAATAGAATCCCCTACCACCACAACCTGTCTAGCCTTCCTAGTGTCCTGGCTCCCAACTGCGCTGGAGAGGCTACTCACCTGGCTGCTAGGAGAGTCCGCCTGTCCCAGAAATGCCTCTTCTGAGCTAATCCCCCCAGCATCCTCACACAAGCTGGCAAACATGTTGGGGTGAACCAGCTCAGAACAAGCCTCCCTAGCTCTCCGACCCCTACTGCCCCTTACACAACTAACCCAGCTCTCTGCCCTAGAAACCTCTTCCCCTCCATCATCACCCTCCTCTACACTGGCCCCAGCCAATGCCTGCTCCGTGAGCAGTAAACTCCGCTCCATGTTGCTTATGTCCCTAAGTGTTGCCAGTTGCCTCTTTAGATCTAATATTATATTTTCCAAAGCAGCAACCTGCTCACATCTGCCGCAGTGGTATGGACCCTGGGGAACTTGCTCCAAGACCGCATACATGCTGCAAGACATGCACTTAGTGGCATTGTCCAACATGCTCTCTAGTGTAAACCACAAAATTAAAAATAGAATAAAATAAAAAAATAAAAGATTTATACTTTACCCTCCTTCTTTCCTTTTACCTCCTTCTTTGCTTCTAACTCCCACACTTAAGAAGCTTTTTCACTTTAGAAGCTGCTCCCTTGTATTCGCCTGGCTCACTATTCGCCTGCTCCTTCCAGTTAAATGGCCTTCAAAGTAAAGAGACTCCCAGAGAAGGTTAATTAACTGATTGCAAACAGCCTTGCAAACCTTTTCCCTCCAAACAGTTTTTTTTTTTCAACCAATCTTTATCAAAAGTGCACACAAAATAAACAGTGCTCCCCTTGCAGTAAAAATCAAAATATACTTTCCTTCTTTGCTTCTAACTCCCACACTTAAGAAGCTTTTTCACTTTAGAAGCTGCTCCCTTGTATTCGCCTGGCTCACTATTCGCCTGCTCCTTCCAGTTAAATGGCCTTCAAAGTAAAGAGACTCCCAGAGAAGGTTAATTAACTGATTGCAAACAGCCTTGCAAACCTTTTCCCTCCAAACAGTTTTTTTTTTTTCAACCAATCTTTATCAAAAGTGCACACAAAATAAACAGTGCTCCCCTTGCAGTAAAAATCAAAATATACTTTCCTTCTTTGCTTCTAACTCCCACACTTAAGAAGCTTTTTCACTTTAGAAGCTGCTCCCTTGTATTCGCCTGGCTCACTATTCGCCTGCTCCTTCCAGTTAAATGGCCTTCAAAGAGGATTCAATATGCCAGGATTTTGCCATTTAATATGCCGTGTGGCTTCAATAAAATTAAAAAAGTAGGGAAGACTGCACAGAGGAAATGACCTGATCTTCGCTCCATAAGACACACAGACATCTCCCCTTACTTTTGTGGAGGAAAAAAGTGCGTCTCATGGAGCAAAAAATATGGCAAATGACAATAATTAACTGTACAGTAGACTTTACAGAGATAACTGTCTAGCGTTTTCCAAAAAACAGCAAATCATTCCCAGTCACTGTAAATGAAACAAAAAGAGCATAACTGCACATCTCCGCCTTTTCATATTTTCCACCCGACATTATTATAAGACAAAGGCATGAAAATATAAAAATGGAAACAGATGGAAAAAAAAAAACAGGATACCAAAATGGTTTTAAAACAAACCATCTACCAAACACAAAAATCCAAACTCCCCCACCCCCCCAATAAACATCACACATATCATCATATACAAAGCCGTGTGTTCTTATAGGTGCAAACAGAGATAAAGTGGTCAAACATATTGTTACTCAAATATTAGGAATAGGAATCCTGTTTAATAACACCTGAGCCGAGTACCAGTAAGTTCACTCAAATTCTTTTTTAAGTTGGGACTGAATATATAAGGCCTCCAAACTTGAAATAATGTTTTTTTTCCCCCTATCAGTGGATGCCTCAAACCAATCCATTTTAAACAAAAAATCTCTTTTAGTTTTGAAGAGTGGAAGTTCAGGAGGGGTTGGATGGATCCACTGATGCAAAATAGACTTATGGGCGGCCGCCAAGAGAAAATGAGAAAATGTCTTATGTCTTGTAAATGTACCGTAATCAGTGGCCAGTTTCAGGGGTAAGTTGTCCATCAGACATCCTAGAGACATCCCAAAATCAAAAATTTCCTTCCAGAAAACCTGGATAACTCCACAATCCCACATACCATGAAAGAGGTCAGCCTCACCGGCATCACATTTGGGGCAATTTGCTGTATCCCGAACACCCATTTTAAATTGGCGTAACAGAGAAATATATGCATAATGGTCCAATTTTAGGTGCATATCTTTATATATTGCACTAAGCATAGCTTTAACCAGATATTGGTACACGTTAGCTATATCCTCGAAGTCTATCATTGGCATACTCTTGTTCCAAGTCGATGTAGGTGAAAATGTTAAACTAGTGTCCTTATCAGATTGTAGCATAGCATACAGACGTTTGGTAGAATGTTGTTTATTAGGGGCCTGTCGAATGATATTATCTAGCCCATTTGTCCAATCTTAATCCGTAAAAAAACTAATAAGTTTGGATATATAACTATGAGCCTGTATATACTGAAAAATAAAAAGAGACAAATCATGCATTGCAGTCTGGTACTCATAGAAAGATAATATTGACTTAGTAGAAACAGTTAAACATCTATATATGGTAGGAAAGCCGACATTGTAGGGGCAAAATCTTAATCAGTATCAATACATGTAAACGTGGAAGTATGCAAGGGCCAATCAGCAGCATATCGAAACAGCACTGCAAGATTAAAATCCGGTACATTAGGCAAATTCTCTCCCAAATCCTGCACTGATTTACTTAGCTTAACCAAACTGATTCTAGATCGCTTCCCACCCCATATAAAAGTGGCAAATGATCTATTTAGGTTTTTGATATCCCTTTGCGTTACAAATAACGGTAATAATTGTAAATGATACAGTAGTCTAGGAAAGCTAATCATCTTAATCAAAGCCGCCCTACCCATAAAAGTTAAATTCAAATTATCCCAGGACCTTAATACTGCTGTAATTTTTTCAATAATGAGAGTAATATTCAATACCTGAATAGAAAAGTGCAATTTTTTAGGGATCTTAATGCCCAAATAATCAATGGAAGTCTTTTCCCAAAAAAATGCCCAAGTGGTGGATGCCTGGAGGCTGGACTGAAGGATGTAAATAAATACCTTTAGTTTTAGCCAGATTTATTTTGAATCCCGTTATGGCACCTCATCGAGTCAACAGTGATATAAGCACAGGCAAAACAGTAGATGGATTGTGTACAAACAGTAACAGATCATCGACAAAGGCTGACATTTTTAACTCAGAAGAACCAATTTTTATACCAGTGAAAGATGGGGAATTTAATAAGGCCCTAATAAGGGGGTCCAGGCATATATCAAACAAAAGAGGCGATAGAGGGCAGCCCTGTCTGACTCCTCTACCCATGAAAACTGTATCTGACTCCAAACCATTAACACAAATTTTAGTACTAGCTGTATCATATAATTTATGTACCAGATTCAAGAAATTTTGTCCAAAATATTGACGTTTCAACACTCTAATCATATGGGGCCAGGCCACCCTGTAAAATGCCCCCTCCACATCCAAACTAATCAAAGCCGAGCCAGCTGCACTTCTAGGAGCACAAACCGCAGCAATCACTGAACGAATATTTAGTACCGATTGTCGACCTCTCACATGGGTGCAGTAAAGTGTGAAGCCCTGCAGCCTATTTGCCATGATGTTAGTAAGACTTTTAATATCCTGATTCAGGAGAGTAATTGGCCTGTAGGAAGATATAGAGGTTTGATCCTTGTGTGGTTTGAGTATTAAAATTGTTTTAGCATGGGTATGGGAACCCAACAAAGTCGTTCCAGATAGGAAATCATTGAACAGAGCCGTTAGATATTGAGTGATATGGGGTAGTAGGATTTTTAAAAAATTCAGCAGTATACCGATCAGGGCCTGGGGATTAATGATTCTTTAGATACCTATTTGCTAGAAGTATTTCTTGGGCTACTATTGGGGAGTTCAGTGTTTCTCTTGAAGACACTGTCAATCATGTTAAATTTGCCTCTCTCAATACCTCTATACCAATGTCAAAATCATCCGGTTCAGCAGTGTACAAATCAGTGAAATGTGAGTAAAAAGCCTGGCAAAGTTCAGTTGGGTAAGTGATCTTTTTTTTTTTACCCCAATTTAATATGGGAAATAGATGTTCTAGGCCGCTTGGATTTAGCTAAATTGGCAAGCAATTCCCAGATCTGTTGCCACATCTATAAATTTTATTTTTGTAAATTCAAGCTGTTTAAGTGTCCTGTCTTGTAGGAAGTTATCATGGATCTGTTTCAACTGTACATATGTGGCCCTACAAGTATCCAAAAGATCAGTCTGATATGCAATCAATGCCGTAGTCATGTCAGTATACAATGGATCATATTTGGCTTGACATTCATTGTGAGAAATTTATTGCCCACTTAACACGGAGTGTCCGTGTGAGCTAAATTATCGTCAACAAAATTATTCCACGTATTTTCCAAGGATTGTTTAAAACTCGTATTTTAGGATAGATAAGAGGGAAAGTACCAATATTTAGAGAAAGATACCTCCGGTAGGAGGGAAATGGTCAATGATATAGGTGCTTGATCAGTTACCTGGATTGTATAGATCGATACATCTACGACTTGTGATAATAATTGAGGGGACATCAAAAAATAATCAATATGAGACAAAGTGCCATGAACTCCTGATAAAAAGGTAAAATCCCTATCAGTAGGGTGTAAAGCCCTCCAGGTATCCACCAAATGAAGGACATCTTTCAACATTGCAATACCCTCATGTTTCCTTAAAGGTGAAAGCACATTGCCACCTTGCTGCCCCAGGAAAAGTCTGAAATAGCGTTAAAATCATCACCAAATACACATTTAGGCATATCATATGAAGCAATCAATTCCAATAGGGAACTAAAAAAGTGGTTATTTGGAACATTAGGCGCATTTACATTAATAAGCCATATACGTTCAGACCCCACAGTTACATCTAAGATAATATATCTACCTTCCTGATCAATCAATTTAAAGTGAATAGAATAGTCAATGGCCTTACTGAAAAGAATTGCCACCGCTCTAGCCTTAGATTTGTAAGTAGCAGATATACACTCCTTTATCCAGATCCCTTTTGAGAGTATTATCATTTCCGGTTTTCCAATGGGTTTCTTGTATGAACACTATATGGGGGCGAAATGATTTTAGTTTATTCAGAATCAATTTACTCTTCAAAGTAGTATTAAGGCCACTGACATTCCAAGACACAATTTTCAGGTTAGGACTCCCGACCATAGCAACACCAGTAACATTGGGCTGAGACATCAACCAATTCCCTGTTTAGGAACAAAAAAATTAGGCATAATAACCGTAAGAAAAGGGTTCGCCCAGTCCCAGCGCACAGGGGAATCCTGCAATCCTGTGACCCACATTACCAAACATTTCAATGGTAAAACAACACTTGAGGAAAACACACTGTAACAATGTAGCAGTATACTCCACAGTATCTCCGCTGGTAGTCAGGATAGAGCAGGTAAAACACAGGCAGCATAATAGTAATTCCTTTTCCCCAAGGACTAGACGACACATAGTCTGGCAGTCAACTGTCAACTGTCATTTTATTCCACAGTCACAGTATTTATGCAAGACCCCATGCAAGGTGTTTCCTAAATGACATTGCAGGGGTTTTACTACATAGGACTTTGAGCCTGAGCCCGCTCCTGGGAACTCAGACGCTCACCTAACCGTACCTCTTCCAGGTCCTCATCCTGGCCCTCCTTTTCTAGGAGATCTGGGAGAGACAAGTTATCAAAGTCTTCAGCTGCGGAGGCGCAAATAGCGGTCACCTCTTCTATGCGCCCGTAGTAGGGCTTTAGCATATTCACATGGAACATGTGTCTGCCCCCTGCTCCAGCGCATGGGCCGATTACATAGGTGGTATAACAAATTTGCTCTACCACCTTGTATGGGCCTTGCCAGGAAGCCTGCAGCTTGTCACTGTGGACCGGCCGTAAGATTCTGGCCGACCTGAAAGCTGCAGTCCATGGATCCCCTATCATACCACCTGCGCTGTCGTTGTTGGGCCGTTTGGAGGTTGGTTCGGACGGTCTGGGTCAAAGCCTGCAAGCGTTCCCTAAACTCTAGCACATATGGGATGATAGGGGTACCATTCATAGTTACTCCCTCATCCCAGTGTTCCCTAATAAGATCTAGGGGCCCCCTCACCCTCCTTCCGAATAATAATTCAAACAGAGAGAACCCGGTGGACTCTTGGGGCACTTCCCTATATGCAAACTAGTGGAGTAAGAACCGTTCCCAGTCCTTCTGAGTGTCTATGAACGTACGGATCATCTGTTTAAGTGTTCCGTTAAACCGTTCACAGAGCCCATTAGACTGGGGGTGGTAGGCTGAGTTTATGATAGGCTTTACCCCACATACCTTCCAGAGTTGGTGGGTGACCTACGCAGTAAATTGGGTGCCCCTCTCCAAAATAATCTCCCGGGGAAATCCAATGCGGGAGAAGATTCGCATAAGGGCATCTGCTATGGTTTCGGCATGTACATTGGTCAGGCCACCGCCTCTGGATATTAAGTGGCCCACCGCCTCTGGATATCTAGTGGTATAGTCCAGTATGGTCAAGATGTACTTCTTATCAGAGGGACTGGGTTTGGACAGGGGTCCTATTATGTCCACGGCCACCCGACTAAAGGGTTCTTTGATTATGGGCAGGGAACGGAGCTTGGCTTTATAGCGGTCCCCTCTCTTTCCTACCTTCTGGCAGGTATCGCAGGTTTGACAGTATTGTCGAATATCCTTTGAGATACCTGGCCAGAGGAAGTTCTGAGTCAGCCGATGTTTGGTTCAGCTGATTCCTAAATGTCCTGATAAGGGTATATCGTACGCAATGAGCAGTAACTCTTGCCTATACCTGTGGGGCACAATTAACTGCTTTGTGGGCATGGGGATAGACCCGGCCACTACCTTCTCTGCATAGCGGTATAATAAACCCTTGTCCCAGGAGTACCTCTCTCCTTCTAGGCCTCCTGATTCTTGTCTATACGATCTTTATATACCTGCAGGGAAGGATCTGGGGCTACCTCTCTGCCAAATTCTAAGGAGCCATCCCAGGGGAGAACAGGATCAGTGTGGGGCAGATTGCCTACCTGAGCCTCAGAGTGATCAGATGGAGCCGTGGTGTGGGCCTGCTGTCGAGTAACAACAGGGAATGCTTCTTGGACGGTGGGTTGGGGAACAAAGGCGGATGTGAGCTCCCCCAAGTCATTGCCCAAGATCACATCCGCTGGGAAATCCTTCATAATCCCCACCTCCACATTACCATACCCCGCTCCCCAATCCAAATGTACCTTGGCAGTGGGGACTTTGTAAATTGCTCCCCCTGCCACTCGTATGGCCACACAGTCCCCAGTGAGATTGTTCTTTGGAACCAGATGATTCCGGACCAGAGTCAAGGTGGCCCCAGAGTCACGTAATCCTTGTATACTATTTTCCCTCCATGTGTAAGTATTCATCGATATCGCCTTCTGCTTCCGTGTAGCTTTTAAAGGCTTGGTAGGGAATCTTGGCTTTCCCCTGGGTAATGCTTGTGGGAGCTGGGGCTCCCTCCCCGGCTCGCTGAATGGCTTGTTGCTTAACTACAAGGTACTCCTGTACATCTGCCCTCAGTCTGCTTAGTGTCTCTTCAGAGGGGGTGTTTGGGTAAAATTCTAACCTACTCCTGAGCTCCTTTGTGAATTCAGTTTGCTCTGTCTCCTGTGGAACTACTGCAGCGGTTGCTCTGTCCCCCTTCATGAGTTCGGCCACAAGGGTAGCTTTCGTTTTATTGCTAGCTATTCTTCCCCTTGCCTCCAATAATTCCTTTAGCGTAGCACGTTTTAATGCTGCATAGTTCGTCTCCATTCACCATCCGTTTGTATAGTTTGACATATTACCGAACTCGGGTTTAATCCGAATGGTTGTTTCGTTGAACTGCTGCTTTGCTGTGCAGTTTCAATCCTGCCGCTTGCCACCAATTGTAACAAAGTAACAGTATACTCCACAGCATCTCCGCTGGTAGTCAGGATAGAGCAGGTAAAACACAGGCAGCATAATAGTAATCCCTCTTCCCCAAGGACTAGACGACACATAGTCTGGCAGTCAACTGTCAACTGTCATTTCATTCCACGGTCACAGTATTTATGCAAGACCCCATGCAAGGGGTTTCCTGAATGACATTGCAGGGGTTTTACTACAGAGGACTGTGTGGGGAACTTAGCCTGCAAGGCTGTTTCCCAGCATGCCTTGCTGTACAGGAGAGATAATTGTGCAAGAATGTACAGTTAATCACATTATCTCTTCGTAAAGCAAAATATACAGTTTTACATAAAAATACATAACTGATATAGTATTCAGACGAATGCTACACACTGCATATAAAACGAGCATAGCAACAGTTAACTAAATATTCACCTTAAGTGTCCAGAAGTGGCTAGGTTTGCCACACACACACACACATTTTATTAAAAAGAAAAAAAAAACAACCAAACACAGATTAGAACTGAAAACATAAACCATTGACCTCGGTGCCGCCAAGGTCTGTAAAAAAAAGTAAAAAAAAGTTATTGTATTCCAATCAAAAAATTGGAAGCAATTACACATCCGCATCATCAGCTTGTAAGGATAGAGACTATACTAAACAGGACTAAATTCTTTCCGTTTAGCTTCCACAGTTGCAGAATAGTCCTGGAACATAAGAATTGACTTTGGTCATAAAGCATCTCGCTCTTCTTCCTTTAAGCTGTCAAAAGAGCGGTTTTATCAGCAAAATACAGGACTCGAAAAATAACCGGACGTGGTCTTGAATTTGGGTCCTTCCATTCCGGACCTATACAATGTTATACAAAATCTATTTGGCAGTGTGTTTAAACAGAAGAGCACACAAACCATTCTTCAATTCAAATTAAGGATCACCAACAAACACTGCATCTACATATGGATAGAGCATTTGCTTCTCCGCAGCAAGGCCTCATCCAACAGCTGGTTGGATATAGACTAATATAGAAACATAGGATTTAAACACCAACTCAGCCTCATAGGACTCCACTTTTCTCATAGTCACACAGTTAGAGCAACTGCAAAACACTGTACTTATTTTATTATAACATCTAGCCAGCCTGTACCTCTGTCGCAGCCCTTGGGCAAAACACATCAGGGAGCTGGCCATCTGAAAGCACTGTGCTATTTAGATATTTTCTTAAAATGATTTGTATAAGCACGTTATGCATTTTTAGTGTGTGATATTAAACCAACTTTATGTTTTATACCTATGTCTCTAAGTCAGCACACATACCAGCTACACCTACATTCACCCCCTCTTCATGAGTGGTCAGGAACAACACTTACTCACTGGCATAGTGGCAGCTATGACTCTCTTCCTTTATGTTACCTTTCCACCTGTGATTTTTTTCTCGCTCTCCTTTCCTTTACACCACTACGCATATCTATAGAGGCGTTGACTTGTACCCAAACAACACTAATTAACCCCTTATTGACAAGACATTTTCACCTTGACTTTCCCTTGGTGACAATGGCTGTTTTGACATTTCTAGGGTGTTTGTGTTTAGCTGTAATTTTTTTCTTTCTCACATACAGTACCCACACAAATTATATGTTGTTTTTATCGTCATAAGAAGGGCTTTCATTAGATACCATTATGTTCATCATATCTTATAATTTACTACAAAAAAAAATCATAAAATATGATGAAAAATTAAAAAAAAAAAACTTTTTCTAACTTTGACCTAAAATATAATTTACACAAATAAAATCATTAAAAAAGACCCCGTCTAAATAGTTTCTAAATGTTCTCCCGAGTTCAAAAATATGCATGTTTCAATATTTTTCGGTATTTTTTGCGAGTTATGGGGCAAAAAACAAAAATAGTGTTTTTTGTTTTTTTCCTATATTGATCTTTTGACCCCAACCCGAACCCAAAATGTAACCCTAACACTAAATTTAACCCCAACTCTAATCCTTATTATATCCCATAATATTTTTTAACTTTAATTTAATTTTAACCCTATCCCTTATGCTAAATTGGGGGTCCCAAAATAGAAATTTCAGTGCTGGCTATTGCCTCGATGTCGAGGCAATAGACCAGCACTGTTAAAGCGGTTTTCGCGATCGTTGATCGCGAAAACCGCTTCATTCACTGCAGGACGTGCCAGGCACGTCCTTTGTCGTTAAGGGAGTTTCTCCCAGGACGTGCCTGGCACGTCCTTTGTCGTCAAGGGGTTAATCTGGTCCTGACATAACATAATTAGTTTAAGCTAACACTTTGTGTAACATCTTTTTATTGCATTTTCTGGTTTTCAAAAGCTCACATCGCATCATAAGATCATAGAAATGTTAGAAAATAAAATTGTGCAAGGATACTGTGATCCTTGTTCTCAGTTAGCATTGTCTTCTTGGGCGAAAACATGTGCAGTCATTTGAATTGTGGAAAATAACCAGTGAACTTGGGAGAGGCCATCTGCATTACCTTGGGCAGTCCCAGCCCTGTGAGCCATTGTAAACTGGTAGGGCTGAAGACTTAGGAACCATCTAGTCACCCTGGCATTTTTTTCCTTGTTCTGCCTCATTCACGTTAAAGGTGCATGGTCCGTGAGCAGTGTAAAACGTCTCCCCAGTAGGTAATACCTCAAGGATTCTAAAGCCCATTTTATTGCCAGGCATTCCTTTTCCACTACGGAGTACCTCTGTTCATGGGGATTCATTTTCCGGCTTAGATACATGACAGGATGTTCCTCTGCTTCATGTACCTGACGAAGCCGCCACGGCGAAACGCGCGTCGGGCATCTTTTTTCTTTTTTTCGTTTATGTGTTTGTCTATATCTAGCCCTTGATTATATTTTGGATTACTCACCTGTCGCCAGTCTGTAGCCTGTGTTCTCAAGTTGTCTCTTTCTCCTTTTTTCTCTTATCTCCGCTATCATGCGATCGATCATTAGATAGGAATTATTTTGATTTGAGACTAGGGACACCCAGCACACTCCATTCCCGCTATCTCCTCTGCTTTACCTGTATCTTTGATGGAGTTTTTTGGAACACTATATATTACTCAGGCTGCACCCTGCTTATAGACAGGTGTATACTATAGTGCTTCTTTAAACCTTTATATATATATATTTTCCCTCTTTTTGTATCCTTATTGTTTATATATATATATTTTTGTTACCTGTCTTACTTATTTATGTGTGTTTTTGCTATTATTTATGATATATGATTTAATATATCCTATTAATTTACGTTTTTTCATTATTATAAGTTGTTTTATATGTGTATATATGTAAGAGTACCCATTTGGGTAATATTTGGCACAATTTTTTGCCTTTCTTCCCTTTCACTGTTTTTCCACTGTAATTATTTGTGTTGGTGGTCGTCCACCTTTTTAATATATTGAGAATAAAATTGTTCTTTTAAGTGTTTTCTCTTTGTTTAAATATTATTATTTCGGGTTACCCCCGGTCATTTTCATTATGTAGCTTCACTTTGCTTTATTGACCTGAGAAAGAACTGCGCCAAGGCCTACATCAGACGCATCGGTCTGTACCACAAACGGTTTAGTGAAATCCGGAGCCACCAAAACAGGGTCAGCACACAGGGCTTCTTTCAAGACTTGAAAGGGATGCTCCGCTTCCGGGGTCCACTTAACCATAACTGGGCCTTTTGCCTTAGTGAGTTCCGTCAACGGGTTGGCAATGGTAGCAAACTCAGGGATGAACCTGCGATAATAGCTGGTTAAGCCTAAGAATGCCCTGACTTTCTTTTTAGTTACAGGACGTGGCCAACGGGACATGGCCACTACCTTGCTCTCTTGTGGTTTAAGGAGGCCCCGCCCGATTGTGTAACCTAGATATTTTGTCTCTTCTAGCCCTAAAGAACACTTAGCGGGGTTAGCTGTCAAACTGGCAGCCCTTATACTATCCACAACTGCCTGAACCTTCATCAGGTGGGTTTCCCAGTCCGCACTGTGAATCACCACATCATCCAGGTAGGCGGCTGCATACTCCCTGTGGGGGAGAAGTATCCTATCCATCATACGCTGAAAAGTGGCTGGGGCACCATGCAACCCGAATGGCAGTACTTTATATTGGAATAACCCGTCAGGGGTAGAGAACGCGGTTTTCTCTTTTGCTCTCTCTGTCAGGGGAACCTGCCAGTATCCCTTGGTGAGTTCCAAGGTGCTCAGATACCTGGCCTTACCTAATCGGTCTATTAACTCATCCACTCGAGGCATCGCGTAGGCATCAAACTTAGAAACCTCATTTAACTTACGTAAATCGTTGCAGAAACGTATTTCCTCATTTGGTTTGGGCACTAACACAATAGGATTGTTCCACTCACTTTGTGACACTTCAATCACCCCCAACTCAAGCATATTTTTTACCTCTGCACTAACTGCTTCAAGTCTAGCCTCAGGTATCCTGGAAGGCTTCAGATTGATTTTCTTCCCGGGTTCAGTTAGGATATCATGCTTGATTACATGTGTTTTTCCTGGTATTGGGGAAAACACATCCCTATTTTTAGATACAAACTCCCTGACTTCCTGTTTTTGATGGGAGGCAAGGGTTTCAGCCATGTGCACATCTGAACCTTGCTCACGAGTGGCTTGAGTAGGTTTATATTTGGTCATGATGAGGACCTCTCGTTCTATCCATGGCATGTCTTACATTATAGTTCACCTCACTGACCCATTCAGTTATTTCATACGGCCCTTGCCAACTGGTTAAGAATTTGCTTTCAACCGTGGGGATCAGAACTAGAACCCTATCACCTGGTTTGAATACCCGTAGCCATGCATTCCTGTTATAACTCACTTGTTGGGCTCTCTGGGCTTTCTACATGTTTTCCTTAACTATGGGTATTATTGCTTCGATTCGCTCTTGCATTTGAGAGACATGCTCTATAAGACTATGATGGGGGGTATGCTCTTGTTCCCATGTTTCCTTGGCAACATCTAGTTATGTCTCTTGGATGCCTACCATACATCAACTCAAAAGGTAAAAACCCTGTGGAAGCTTGCAGGACTTCTCTAATAGAAAACATTAGGTAGGGTATGAGATAATCCCAGTTTTTCCCGTCCTTGTCTATCACCTTCCACAGCATAGCCTTTAGAGTTTTATTAAACCTCTCCACCAGTCCGTCAGTTTGTGGATGGTATACTGAGGTTTTCAGTTGCTTGATTCTGAACAACTTACACAAATCACACATGATTTTTGACATGAAAAGGGGTTCCCTGGTCTGTGAGAATTTCTTTTGGTATACCCATCCTGCTAAACATCATCAGTAACTCCCTTGCAATGAAAGAAAATATATACAACCCAAAGGAAGTATGAGAACAAAGCGCCTAGGATAAAAATGTGTAGATATAAATAATATACAAACCCAAATATAGATAATTACTGAAACGGAGCTTGAAATATTCCCGTAACAGGTCTTCTGGCGTGAGCCAGGGAGTGCACCACTATAGACTAATAAAATATATATTGATTAGTTAGGTAGCCGCTAGTCTTATGTACCTCGCAGTGAACCACTCACTGCAAGAGAAACAGGAGGAAATAGGTGAAAAAAGGGGAAGACAGCGCTGTATAGGCACAAAATATAATCAAAAAATAATTAAATGAATAAACCACAAAAAACAATAATACAGAGTATATAGAAAAATATAAATTTAATAGATAACACAGACATATAAAAATAGACCCACCCTATATAGATGGTGGGAATACAAATGACACATACACTGAGTATAATAAAAATAGACACAATAGCAAGTATATAAATCAAAAGGTAAAACCACAATAATCAATTAGGGGAAATGCAAAGTATGTAGATGGATACACACCTGATGATCCACCCGAGACACCACTGGACTCGAAAAAATCAACGAATCCAAGGGGATTCTTCTTTTTTAGAGCAGCGTTTTGGCAAACGGAAAATGCCGGTATACCCAGTGAGAAAGAGGTCCGAAAGGGAATCAATAGATCAATGGTCCGACCTCGACACCGAGGTAGAAGAGGTGGAAGAAGAAGCAATGTCAAGAGATTCAATCAAAAGATTAAGAATTGTACAGTAAAAGATCTTGAATCGCTTGGCATATATAACCTGTCCCAGCATATTTTGACTGTTAGCCAGACTACATTATTGTTGAAAGGCCTAAAATTTGCACCCTGCAAAAATCTTAGCAAGGTAGATCTTATTATAGATTTTAACAAGTTTATTAGAAAACTAACTGTAAAAAGATTTTTTTTGACAAAGAACCCTTGGAATAAGGCAATCACAGCCAAGGCTGATGATGTACCCTTAGTCCCAATATGGGATATAAATAGACCAATTTGTTTAGAGGACCTGCCTGGTATTGGTTTACTGAACAGTCTGTTAAATGACAATAATACTGAACCCCAGGAGATGATTGTCCATACTAATGTCCGGCTACCATCTAAATTTAATCCAGTAGGTAGCAGGGGCAACTATTTGGAGGTGTTTAAAGCATTGGTAGAAGGTGAACTGTGGAAACTGGATACACAGTGCCACTCCAACAACCTTACACCCCATGAAAAGTCAGCCCTCAAAATACTTAGTGAAAATAACGACCTAGGGATTAGAGGGGCAGACAAAGGGGGAGAAGTGGTCCTTCAGGACACAGCAGACTACCTAAGAGAGGCCTCCAGACTACTGTCGGACAGAAAATTTTATAAGAAGTTGACTGTAGATCCTACTAACGGCTTTATTCGATCTTTAGGAACCCTCTTGGGTGCAGCAAAAGAAAAGGGTATTATCTCGAAATCTGAATATCAAGGCCTGATGGTCAGAGTCCCTACGGTACCTATGTTTTACCACCTGCCAAAGATACATAAACAGTTATATGATCCGCCGGGACGCCCCATTATTTCGGGGGTAGGGTCTCTAACTTCAAATCTATCATTGTATGTGGATCTTTTTCTTCAGGTTCTTGTCCCCACCATGCCCTCTTATCTAAAGGATGGTTTGGCCCTGATGAATATATTGAAAAATATCAAATGTCAACCTGGCACCTATATGGTGACAACGGATATCCAGGCTCTGTATACCACCATACAACACGGGGATGGTATAAGGGGGGTTATGAAGATGTTAAACCAGAGGGAATATCTGAGTATCGAACATAGAGAGTTCTTGGAACGTTGCATGCTATTTATTTTGGAGTCCAACTATTTTCTGTTTGACGGTGATTTTTATTTACAGATATGTGGCACTGCAATGGGGACCCGTTTCGCTCCCAGCTACGCCAATCTGTTCTTGGGTAGCTGGGAGGAGGAGGTTATTTTTGGACCCCATCGCAGTGCCAATCTCCTGTTATACAGGAGATATATAGATGATATATTTCTCTTATGGAATGGTACTGCTGAAGCCTTGGATGTGTTTATGGGTGAACTTAATACTAATCCTTTTGGCCTGACCTTCTCCTATCAGTATAGTTTGGCTACTGTTGACTTTCTAGATCTATCTGTGTCGGTTGACGAGAGAGATAATAGTTTTGCTACTAAAACTTACTTTAAGGCAGTTGATAAGAATACCTATCTAAATTCTACGAGCTATCACGATAGGAGGTGGCTCAATAATATACCCAAAGGCGAGTTAATTCGCATGAGAAAGAACTGCTCTAGACAGCAAGACTTTGAAGAACAGGCAATCGAAATTAAAAATAGACTAATTGAAAAGGGTTACAACAAGCAATTAATCGATGCTACTCTTGAGAATATCGGGGCAAGGGATAGGGACTCCTTTTTAGAGGGAGGTAGAATCTCCAATAGGAGAAACAAGAAGTTCAAAATCGCAACCCTTAATGGATGTCCTATCTTGAATAGTAATAGAGATAGTAGTGGTAATACTAATGATCACAGTTTAGACTCCAATGATACTAATGCCTTCAGATCTAGTCTTATCACTACTTCTCTGATAAAACAGCCAAAATAAGAGAGATTATTAACCGACACTGGTATATTTTGAAAGAGGATCCTATTCTGGCCCCCGTGTTGCCGGATAAAGGAAGGATAATTTGCCGCCGTAGCAGGAATTTAAAGAGCATTTTAGCTCCAACTGATATGTCAGACAAATTTAAAGATAAACCTGTCAAGCATAATTTCCTGTCCGGCATCAAGGGGTGGTACAGATGTGGTAACTGTGACCACTGTTCTGTTTGCCCCAAGAAAGCCAGTTCTTTTGTAGATAATGTCACGAAAATCAAATATCCTATTAAGAGACACGTGTCATGCAACACAAAATTTGTGATATATATGTTGGAGTGCCCGTGTGGCCTCCAATATATAGGAAGAACCAGTAGAACCTTTAAAAAAAGACTCTCAGAACACAGATATAATATAAGGAGAGGCTTTGAAAAACATGTTCTATCGAAACATTTTTTGGATATGCATCAACGTGATGATAAAAAACTTAAAGCTTTGGCTATTGAACATATCGTGTTGGGCCCCCGTAAAGGAGACAAACTTAAGGCTCTATGTAAAAGAGAGACTTTTTGGATCCTTACATTGAACACCTTAGTTCCAAGGGGCTTTAATGATAACTTTGATTTAGTACCTTTCCTTGAATAATTTACACCATAGTACGACGGGCATTTATATATCATATTATACTTTGTTTTTCATATACGTATTCATACATATATACGTTGGACTGTAAGAAAGTGTCTTATACCTTTATATAGAGTGGTGGAGTTCATCGTATTCTGTATTGTTATACTATTCCAGAATTCTTAATGTTTAATGTTGAGTTGTGATGTATTTAGTATACCAATGAAAGTTTGCTCATTTGATCTGCATTCTACTGTGATATCACCCTTTGTTTCTCCCCTCTTTTTATAAAAATTGTTTTTATTATGTATTATGTACTATTCATCTTTTATTTGTATCTGTATTTGTATTTTCAGCTGATTGTTACCTGTCTGATTTGCATATGCTTTATGTTTGCTTATTTTCTGTAAAATGCATTCAATATGTGATACTTAGGGTTTTCTCTCCCCCCCCTCCCCATTTCTTTGCCAATACTAACGCCCTCTCTATGCGACGATCGGCGCCACACTATGCCGGCTCTGTGTCGTTGTTGATGCGTCGCTATGGAGACGACGATGGTTGCGTCATCACGCTACACGTTGGGGCTTTCCCGGCTTGCATACCCGGAAGTAGGTCTATTTAATGGCGGCGGTTATCACTCGAGACACACTGGACGCCAGAGGCTGAAGAATTTCCTCGAAACGCGTCCCTTTTTGGCGTCCTCTCTAGTTTGCGAAAGACCTGGCCAGGCTCTTTTTCGCTTTTTTCTCCCCTTGGATCTCCCCTTGGATTCGTTGATTTTTTCGAGTCCAGTGGTGTCTCGGGTGGATCATCAGGTGTGTATCCATCTACATACTTTGCATTTCCCCGAATTGATTACTGTGGTTTTACCTTTTGATTTATATACTTGCTATTGTGTCTATTTTTATTATACTCAGTGTATGTGTCATTTGTATTCCCACCATCTATATAGGGTGGGTCTATTTTTATATGTCTGTGTTATCTATTAAATTTATATTTTTCTATATACTCTGTATTATTGTTTTTTGTGGTTTATTCATTTAATTTTTTTCTGATTATATTTTGTGCCTATACAGCGCTGTCTTCCCCTTTTTTCACCTATTAACTCCCTTGCAATGCTCTTAGAGGTGGCATTTCGTAGAGGTACTGCCTCTGGATAACGGGTTGCATAATCCACAATAACTAAAATGTACTGATGTCCTCTAGCGGATCTAGGTAACGGTCCTATCAGGTCCATTGCAATTCTTTCAAATGGAACCTCTATGATGGGAAGGGGTACCAATGGACTACGAAAGCCCTTATTTCCGAGCTTTTAGTTGGCACTCTGGGCAGGATTTGCAAAACCTCTCTATTGCCGAAAATACACCTGGCCAATAGAATCGGGTCAGGATTTGGTCTCTAGTCTTTTCAAAACCAAGGTGCCCACCTAATACATGGCTATGGGCTAGCTTTAAAACAGTGTTTCGGTGAGATTGGGGAACTAACAACGGTTCCACCTCCTCCTCCCCTTTCTGCTCTACTCGGTACAACAGATTATGTTTCACCATGAAATAAGAAAAACTTAAGGGCTTGTCAGGGTCCACCCTTATACCATCCATGACTTGCACACTTTCTCTTGCTGCGGTCAAGGACATATCTTCTCACTGGGCTGCTCAGAAGTTACCAGGGGGGACTCCGAGATCCTGAAACTCCACTTGTTCTATAGGGTCTTCAGTATGGGGAGGTTCTACCTCATTACCCAGCACACCAAGGGTGTCTCTTGCTCAGTACCCAATTCACAATCCATATGGGAGAAAGGAAAAATATTATCATCAATACCCTCTACCCCTGGTAGCTCCCCAGAGCACATTTTCAGGTGAGCTGAGCGTTTTTCCCATATGTGGCAGAAATGGGGGAAGTCCCTCCCTAATACCACATCATATGGCAACAGGGGCACTACCCCTACAGTACACTTAACCTTTCCTGCCTCTGTGCCAAACTCTACCTCTGCCGTGGGGTATGAGTGGGTGTCCCCATGAAGACACACAATATCAATCATTTGTCTGGTATCCAATTTCTCTGGCTGGAGCAGAACACTTTTTATCAAGGTAACCTCACTCCCTGAATCAATCAGTGCTTGTACATTCTTCCCTTCCACCCTCACCATTTTTAAATGTGTTGTATCAACAGCACTAGTCACCACACACATCTTTGAGCAAGTCAATACAGTCCTATGCAGAGCCCTTGTTCCCATGTCACATTGCATGGGGTCTTCATTCTCTGGACAGTGGCGTGCAAAATGTCCAGGCTCATTGCTTTTGAAACACCGGAGTTGATCCTCAGCTTGGTCTTATAGCCATAATGGAACTTGTGGGGACGTTCTACCACCATAGTCATATTGTCCAAGGTTTGGTACAAAGTTTTGTCCTTTGTTTCCCACTTTCCCGCTCATTCGGTTGTTAGCAGGTCTGGATTTATGCCGAGGATCAATACTGTGTGGCTCCTTGGCGACCAAATACCTCTCAATCAGGCACATCATTGCTTCTGGATCCTTAGGGTCCCCTTGGCTGACCCATTATCGCAGTCTTGTTGGCAGGTTTCTGAGAAAACGGTCCATAACAACCATCTCCACTATCTTGGTAGCAGGTTTGTGCTCTGGTTTCAGCCATTTCTGAGCGAGCCTTAGCAATCCATACATCTGGGCTCTGGTGGGTTTACTCACGTCCTAATTCCAGTTGTGGAACCTTTGGGCTCTAATGGTAGGTGTTATGCCTATATGCTTTAGAATTTCGGCTTTGAGATTCTTATAATCCTGGGCCTGGTCGGAAGACAAGTCTTCATAGGCTTTCTGGCATTCCCCACTCATACATGGAGCTAGAAGCCCCGCCCACTGGTCTGAGGGACACTTTTCCCGGGCGGCAACCCTCTCGAAAGTGGTGAGGTAAGCCTCCACATCATCTGCCTCTGTCATCTTATGCAGGAAGTCAGTTGCACGGATCTGGGATCCCCGGTCACTAGGGGGGGCCCCTGCACATGGCAATAACACTCTCTGTAAAACCTCAGTAAGGACAGCTCTATCCTCCCTTAGCCTCTCAACCTGTGCAGCCAATACATGGTTTGTGTCTTGCTGTACAGCAGTTGCTTCTTGTTGTACAGCGGTTGCCTGTACCAGGGCCTTCAGTAGGTCCTCTATTTTAGCACCAGGCAGATAACAGTCTTAAAGGCACAGTGCTACTTATATGGTTAACAGGTCTGCCACACAAAAATTCCCCAATAAGCAGGCTTAACAGAAGACAGGCACACCCACAGACCCTCTATGTGCTACAGTGCCCGCATCCTCCACCATATTGTGATCCTTGTTCTCAGTTAGCACGGTCCTCTTGGGCGAAAACATGTGCAGTCATTTGAATTGTCTTAAATCCAGGTACTTTATTTTTGTGCTTCACCCCGAATACAGCAGAAAACGAAAGTAACCATAATATAACATAAACCTTTGTAAACAAAAACCTATCTTGTCTGAGCACTTACTAACATAAACTTCCCTATCTGTCAAGGGTTAAACTATAAGAAAACAATACTGGTTTTAACCAACCTGTTGTTGTTCAGCCCTTCAAGAGAGAAGACAAACATAATCTCTCCTTACCTGCCTAGCAGGGAGGGGTTTATTCCTACTACTGCAGCTGATTACCTGCAGCTGAACAGTGTACAGGGAGTGCAGAATTATTAGGCAAGTTGTATTTTTGAGGATTAATTTTATTATTGAACAACAACCATGTTCTCAATGAACCCAAAAAACTAATTAATATCAAAGCTGAATATTTTTGGAAGTAGTTTTTAGTTTGTTTTTAGTTTTAGCTATTTTAGGGGGATATCTGTGTGTGCAGGTGACTAATTATTAGGCAACTTAACAAAAAACAAATATATACCCATTTCAATTATTTATTTTTACCAGTGAAACCAATATAACATCTCAACATTCACAAATATACATTTCTGACATTCAAAAACAAAACAAAAACAAATCAGTGACCAATATAGCCACCTTTCTTTGCAAGGACACTCAAAAGCCTGCCATCCATGGATTCTGTCAGTGTTTTGATCTGTTCACCATCAACATTGCGTGCAGCAGCAACCACAGCCTCCCAGACACTGTTCAGAGAGGTGTACTGTTTTCCCTCCTTGTAAAACTCACATTTGATGATGGACCACAGGTTCTCAATGGGGTTCAGATCAGGTGAACAAGGAGGCCATGTCATTAGATTTTCGTCTTTTATACCCTTTCTTGCCAGCCACGCTGTGGAGTACTTGGACGCGTGTGATGGAGCATTGTCCTGCATGAAAATCATGTTTTTCTTGAAGGATGCAGACTTCTTCCTGTACCACTGCTTGAAGAAGGTGTCTTCCAGGAACCGGCAGTAGGACTGGGAGTTGAGCTTGACTCCATCCTCAACCCGAAAAGGCCCCACAAGCTCATCTTTGATGATACCAGCCCAAACCAGTACTCCACCTCCACCTTGCTGGCGTCTGAGTTGGACTGGAGCTCTCTGCCCTTTACCAATCCAGCCACGGGCCCATCCATCTGGCCCATCAAGACTCACTCTCATTTCATCAGTCCATAAAACCTTAGAAAAATCAGTCTTGAGATATTTCTTGGCCCAGTCTTGACGTTTCAGCTTGTGTGTCTTGTTCAGTGGTGGTCGTCTTTCAGCCTTTCTTACCTTGGCCATGTCTCTGAGTATTGCACACCTTGTGCTTTTGGGCACTCCAGTGATGTTGCAGCTCTGAAATATGGCCAAACTGGTGGCAAGTGGCATCGGGGCAGCTGCACGCTTGACTTTTCTCAGTTCATAGGCAGTTATTTTGCGCCTTGGTTGTTCCACACGCTTCTTGCGACCCTGTTGACTATTTTGAATGAAACGCTTGATTGTTCGATGATCACGCTTCAGAAGCTTTGCAATTTTAAGAGTGCTGCATCCCTCTGCAAGATATCTCACTATTTTTGACTTTTCTGAGCCTGTCAAGTCCTTCTTTTGACCCATTTTGCCAAAGGAAAGGAAGTTGCCTAATAATTATGCACACCTGATATAGGGTGTTGATGTCATTAGACCACACCCCTTCTCATTACAGAGATGCACATCACCTAATATGCTTAATTGGTAGTAGGCTTTCGAGCCTATACAGCTTGGAGTAAGACAACATGCATAAAGAGAATGATGTGGTCAAAATACTCATTTGCCTAATAATTCTGCACTCCCTGTATTTGGAGATAGCCCAAAACCCTGACATGGACCTATGTCTCCCAAGAAAACAGCGGAGTGGAGCACTGGCCCACCCTGCTCTCCAAATGCTCCACCCCAGGGGCCTATAACTAAACAGTAGTTTAAGTCATATACACACATATTTAACACATACTCCCCCTGGGGTTAAATATCATATGCCTCTCTGAGCACTTTATTGGAAATATACACTCCCTCACAAACCACCCCATTCACCTTATCACAATACAAATAAGTGATACAAATAAGAGCAATCCCATCGGTGAATCTGGAGATGAAACGTCAAATATATGTACGAAACATACAAAGACAATAAAAAGAAAATAAACCTTACAACTTCCGCTGCAGTAGTTCCGATAGACACAATGATACAGATATCAAAACATTAGTAAAATGGCCGTTCAATTTAGAATTATAGACAATGTTAGGTTGCCTGGGCCTAGTGCCCTTCAGCGCATTGGGTGATCTTTCTTTAAACGTATCAGGCTGGAGGCTTAGTCTGATTCTTAGGTGGGGCACCAGCTTCCATTCATCCGATTGCATATATTCGGACCATAATAACAATCTCAACTCATGTGTCAGACCTTTGTCTTTGGCTGTTTGCGTCAAACTTTCCTGGATACGAATCCTCTCCACTGATTCCACCCATTTAGCAAAAGAGGGGGGCCTAGTTTGTTTCCAATGGAGGGGTATAAGTGCTTTTGCCGCATTCAGGTAATTAATCGTGAGTGATTTTTTGTATTTACCTAAAGAGTGAGTGGTATGGCGAAGGAGTATGCGTTCTGGAGTGGAAATAAAGTCTGGATCATCTAGGGCATGTATCATTTTAGAGACTGTCTCCCAAAATACCTTTAACAGATGGCAGGACCACCAGATATGTGATATATTCCTGTTAACTGGCATCTCCAGCATAGAGGTGATGTGGTGGGGAAAATACGATGAAGGTCAGCCGGTGTTTTATACCATCGTGTTAGGAGTTTGTAGGCAGATTCTTGACTCTTGGCCGAAATGGAGCATTTTTGTGTTACTATAAAAATTTTTCCCACTGGTCGTCCGTGAGTGTAATCCGAAGGTCCCTTTCCCACTATCTAGTATAGTAGGGACGGGGGCGTGAGTGAGCTTCCAGGAGCAAATTGTATGTGTGATGGTATTAATTTATGGGTTTGGAAAGGGGGGGACACACAATCGTTCAAAATTTGTTGGGTCTACTGGAAGATTTTGTGTGCCTGCTCTAAGGTGTATAAGTCATTGGTCAGTTGTTTTATGGCAAAAGTGCCAAGGCTAATTAGATGGCCCCGAATGTAGGCCTTGTGAGCTTCCCATAGAAATAGTAAGTGTGACTGGTGCATGGTCGCTCCAAGTGATCGAGCCAATAGAGGTGTTTTTAGACTTTTTATGTGAGAGAAAAAGGTATAGTGCTTTTGTGAAGGATGAAGGTCCCTCCACGTAACCATCAGGTGGAGTGTGTGCAAAGCTTTCCTTACCCGCCTCTGGTTGGATTCTCTGAGATGGGTGGAACCAGAGGAGGAGTCCAGACGAGTATCTAAAATCATGTTAAAATCGCCTCCCAGGATGATCAGACCTTCTGCAAAAGAGTCTAGTTTAGTAAGAATATCACAAATATACAAATTTCGTTTGGCATTGGGAGCATAGATATTTGCAAGCGTAATAGGGATGACCTGATCAACCCTTTTATGAAAATCGTCCTAAACCCATTATTTGACCATCGATCGATAAGTGTGAATGGTATATTATCGTTAATATAGATTGTCAACCTTTTGTTTTTTTAAAAAGGGGAGTGTGAGGAGTAGGCTTGCTTGTATTTATAAAGTGTGAACTTAGGAACTTTGTTGCGTTTAAAGTGGGTTTCTTGCACTAGAGCAATACTTGCTCTCTGTGTCACCAAGTCATGTTGGAGTTTAGAACGCTTAAAAGGAAAGTTAAGGCCCTTTACATTAAAAGAAATTATAGTCATATCTGGGATAGTAGCCTGTGGCTCAATCTTTTTGGGGACCTGAGATATGGGCATACCAATCTTTTTGGGGACCCAAGATATAGACACAGGTCAATACTTTACTTGCAGGGGATACTACTGCTAGGAAAAAACAAGAAAATAAAAATACCGTGCAACAAGCATAACCAGTATGTGAAGTTATAAGATTCAAAACACCACGCCACATCCAGAGGAGGTGGTGTCATGAAGCCTTCGATGTATGGGTAGGACGGGGGGCCCTCTGAGTGGGGGCTCCGCGTCACACAAAGAAATTTACATTGCAGGAAACATCTTGGAATATTTGGATTGGGTAGCTCTCATAGGATATTGCTTTACCCTTTCTGGCTGCTGTCAGGATGGCTTTTTCTTGTATGTATGAGTGAATGCAGCAAATGATATTGCGTGGAGGTGACTCGAGTGGGCCTCTAGGTCTCAGGGCCCGGTGAGCCGGGTCCATAGTGATAGAGTCTGAACCTCTGATTTGCAGAAAAGGGCTTGAAAATGTCAAGCAATATGTTTTTGACATCTTCATCCAAATTGGATTCCGGTACCCCTCTAATCCGGAGGTTGTTTCGTCTCCCCCGGTTGTCCAGATCCATAATCTGTAACATCAGCGAGGCTGATAAATGCGATTGTGAATCCAGTCTTGATTCGAGAACTGAAAGTGCTCCTTGAAGCTTTTCCAGCTCTCCCTCAAGGGTCTGGAGGGCTTGACCCTGTGCCTGCAGGTCCACTTTTACATCTGATAACTCCATAAGGTCATTTTTCATTTGGGCAGCTATGCTTGTAAGGTCTTCCCTGGTGAGGGCCATTTGTGACTCGGAAGGGGTTCCAGTTAAACTGGGCCGGAGACAAGGTCCATCAGACTCAGAGTCTGATTCATTTGGCGGGCTTTGCCGTGTGGGCGCCATCTTGACCTGTGCTCCAGGCGTGTCTCGCGGTTTGTATAAAAAGTCTTTTAGTGAGGTTGTTGATCCCGCTTTAGCTCCTTGGGGTGTGGAGTTAACCCCAGGGAACCGTTTGGTGGGTTTCCCCATATTTTCAGTTGGTGGTGTTATGGATAGAAAATAACATAGATAAAATGACTATTCACTGTGTATTCCTGCTTGTACTAACTCACTCAAAATGGCTGCTAAAGCACCCCCTCCCATCGACTGAACACCTCGTGTAAGAAGATGGCGTCTGCATCCGGAGTAGCATTCCAAAGATAAGGATGACACCACCTTTTGGGGGAAGTGCATTAGATAAATCACTTAACACTTGACCAATTAAAGATGTATTCTCTCTTTTATCCTGCTTTCTTCTGATGACGTATTATTGCCTAAAGTCAATGGGGACACGAACTTTTGGCCACTAAAATGCCTCTAAAAAAGTCCTGGAAAAGGCTAGAGGGCTGCAAAAGGAAGTGAAATGGGGGTAAGAGTAGGACAAGTGCCCTGCAAGCAAATATGGATAGGGAAATAATTTCAAATAACATAAAATACATACAAATTAAAAATACAGCTGAGCCATAAAATAGCACTAGATGGAATCTTTGATTTTAGTTTTGGAAGAACATAAATCTAAATCTAAAGCATGGCTGCCAGGAGGATCAACAGAATTATCCATTTGAGAGAGGGTTGGAGTGCAGGGTATTATCTTTCAGTTTATAGAATAGCAATAGGATTACATGTATTCCATAAGCCGACAGCCTATAAACCGAACGTTTTGGTTTATAGACTTTCGTCATTTAGAATGCATGTAATAGTACTATTGGCTTTTGCGTCCACAACCAGGAGAGGACTGGAATTTGTTTGGCTTAGATGGGTGGCTTGGTTCACTAGGAGCAGAACTGATGACTGGTTTTGTTTGTTTGCTGGTGGCGTGTCTCTGTTTGTGTGTGCTTATTGCGTGTCTGAAGGCTATTGCTAAGAGATGTATTGCCGGAGACAATGAAGGACACGCTATGTTAATGCAGCATACATACACCCCACACGCCTCTGCAGAAGGACCAAATCAAGAACCAAAGTTCATCCTCAGATCACCAGAAGGATTCTTCTGCCCAGAGGAAGAAAGTCTCTATTTGGCTATGCGGCCAATCCCAAAGGAACATGTCTATTCTATGTAAGAGTTATCCAATCCACGGGACCAGGGTCCGTGTTAGGATAAAAGGGAGGTGTGTGGAAGATAAAATTTCCCTGGAAGCCATTTTGTATCTTGGAAGCCATTTTGTCCTACTGACTCCATTTTGTATGCCTTCATCCATGTTTGTCCTCTGTGATACCCAAAGAGAGTGAGAGGTTTATGTGGCAATTGAGGGGGATGTGTACGTGAGTTCTGCTTCTGGTGTTGGGATATTTCACAGGAAACCAGGCTTTCTCAACTAGGTCTAAGAAATACAGGATGTAGCAAGGGTACAACCGCAAGGATCAGGTGGTCTTTCTAGATTATTCCAGTAAGTTAAACTGGCAAACATTGTGGTTTTATTAAGATATACGTGGCACTGCGACAAATTATAACCAATCATATGCTTCTATTAGCCATGCCTTATGAAATTATGCTGTTCTGTTTTACTATAAAGATGTGTGTTAAAAAGGGTGCGGCGGTGCAGTCTGTGCAGACGCTACCCTACGTATATACGTTTGTATTAAACTTCAACGCTTATTCAACTCAAGAATCTGGGCCTGGTCTCCTTTCTTTGCCTCTTCATTTCTATGTGAAGTATCAGAGGAGAAATTGACCATTCACAGTTGGGGGCTCGTCCGGGATCCCAACACCTCGGAACCAGGATCCAGCTGGTGCAGACCTACCCTCTTCTACCTAACCTCGAGATCTCATCTGATATAGGTAAGGCACCTTTTCTAAATGCCTATAGTATAATCATTGGATAGAAGAGACGGGGGTCGGCCACTGGTTGCCTATCTGAGTGACGGGATCCATAGAGTTGAGTAAGTGTGTGTAAGTAAATATTGTATTGTTTATAGAAGAGGAATAAAGCCAGGTTGGTATCCTCATTTGTGTGTTTATGGAGGAATAAAGCCAGGTTGGTATCCCCATTTGTGTGGCTTATAGAGGAATATAGCCGTATCCTCACTTGTGTTGTTGATAGGAGTAAAGCCAGGTTGGTATCCTCATTTGTGTCCTAGAGTAGGGTGTAAGGCCAGGATAAGTGGAGTAAAGCCCCAGTGGTTTCCATCTGGCAGTGCCTCATTGATGTAAGTGTACTAGAGGCTAATACTCGTCACACTCAGATACAAGGCAGATACCGAGAGTAAGGATAAAGCCGGCGTGTACCTAGTACTCTATTGGGCCGCCACTGGAGGAACCGCGTATCTTTCACAGTGGTTAATGTTCTGAGTTTGATTTAGGATAAGATAAGACACATAGGAAAGCAAATACACCCAGAGACAGTTTACTCTGTGGTACGCGCCACAAATAACTTTACAGGGTCTGTTTACTTATTGTGGTAAAGGTCCTGTGTTGTTATATCTGTGTTGTTGTCGGAAATACCTTGCAATTCTTGCTGTCTTAGGATGGGGAATCTTTTCTTTAAGAAACCCCCACAAGGGACGCCTTTGGAATATATGTGTAAGACATATGGCAGAGTTGCTGGGAAATACATGAGCAAGTGGACAACTTTGTCACAAGCTGATGCTGATAATATGTATGTCTGGCCAGAGGTTGGTAGTCTCAATATAAAGATTCTGGATCCTATGAAACAGACTATGCGCTTGCGAGGAGATAAAGTAGACACGAAGGAGTGGGTAGTGTTTAATAGTTGGTATCGAGAGGCTTATCACAGGAATAAGCAGAATGAAGAAAACAGACGTAGTGGAATGCCTAGGGATGAGAGTGCCCAGGAGGGGCATGTGTATCTTAGTCGTGGGGGAAAACAGACGACTCAATCTAAACCATCCAAACCTAATGATGCATCTACTAACATTAGTGTAAAAACGTTGACTGACATGGAAGATCCATCTGATCAATGGAATCCAATACTGTATGATAACCGTGCTTCTGCCCCCCCGTCATATGATGAGACCTCTAGAAAGGTGGAATCATTTAGTGACACTAGACCTGAAGCTATTGTTATTGTAAAGGGGAAGGGTAAAGGTAAAGCCCCAAAAGTTCATGATTTCTCAGACGCACCAGCTAATAATACCCGAGGTGCCAAAAATTCCTCAGACCCTGATTTGCCCCTTTTTAGGAGTAGGTCTGATATAGATTTGGTAGGAGCAGGACCCTCTGGTCATGCTTACCCTATGAGAGAGACTAGTGTGATAGACCCCAAGTCTGTATCACAGCTGCGCATCCATCAGCCGTGGACGCCAGCTGAGCTGCTAACCCTCAAGAATAATTACCCCAGACCTGAGGATACTGTGAAATTTTGTGCAGAATTAAGAAGTATGGCAATTGCATATGACCCTGCTAGAAAGGATGTGGTACAGTTGTTTAATCTTGTCATGACTGATGCGGAGAGGCGCAGATTTGTGAAAAAGTTTGATGAGTTGGCTGAGCAGAGACATAGCAAGCCATGGGACAAAATGGAGATGGTTGATAGAAATGCGGATGACAGGCAGATGGTTATGAGTATGATTGTTGAAGCGTGTGAGAAAGCGTGGCCAACAAAGCCTGATTGGGGAAAGATTAATAGCACTGTGCAAGGTGAGCTGGAGTCTGTGGAGGAATACGCTGATCGAATTTTGAAAGTTGTTATAGGGCACAGTGGTGTGAAAGATCCCGAAGAAAGTGCAGAGCAATTGATTGTGGCATGTTTTGTGAAAGGATTGTTACCCGATCTGAGTAAAGGAGTGATGATGAATCTGGTTGGATGGGAAGAAGAGCCTTTTGCTAAAGTGTCGTTGGTAGCAAAACATTATGAAAAGCAAATGGTTAATGGCAAGCTTAAAGAGGAGCGGGAGAAGAAAGTGCAGAAAGAGAAGTGGTTAAAATCACAAACTGCATTTTTCACACAGCAGACTCCAGTGAGAACTCCCCCTCCACCCCCTCCTTCTCTTCCTCCTCCTATGCCCCCACCGGTACATCCAGCAATGTCAGATGAACGTGAGGTGTGTTTTCGTTGTAACAAATCAGGACATAAAGCTAATAGATGTCCCACTCTGGGACCTAGAATGTTTAAATCATTTTGGGATGAGGTGAATGGCAAGTCTTTTGGGAAGCGCCCTCACAACAGGGAGTTTGCTAGACCCCAGATGGAAAAGTACACTACCCCCCGAAAACCCATGTACCGACAGAATAACTACTGACATGAGGGTGATACTGACTATCTTGACATTTTTTCCAAAGCTTATGCATACCCTGTTATTTCTGCTGACCCTCTCGGTCCATTTGTTGTTGCAACAGTTGATGGCCGGTCTGTAAGATTCTTGCTGGACAGAGGAGCCAGCCGTTCTGCATTGTCTAAAGACCTACAAGGTATTTTCCCTTTGGGAAAAGAGCCTCCCTTCTATCTTTCCGGCATTGGGAATGAACCAATTGTTCATCCTATCACTGAACCACTAGATTTTTGTATGGCAGGGAAAACCCTAAAAACAAAATTTCTAGTCAGCCCCACCTGTCCATTGAGTTTACTGGGAATGGACATTCTCAGAACTCTGGGCTGCTCCATTTGTTGTTCTCCCAGAGGAGAAATCCTTTTGAATGTTCCTGGAGAAAGGGAGATCCCAATGGGACTCTCTATTGTAGAGCCAGAACCTAGCCCTGCTGGGAATTTTGCTCTCCCCCTTTGTCAATATTTTGGAGATGTGCCTGATTCTCTGTGGGCAACCCCAGGAGATTCAGTTGGATTGATTTGGGATGAACCTCCAGTGAAGGTGAAACTCAAACCAGGTGTAAATCTTCCCCGTATCTCACAATACCCTCTGAGTAAAGCTGCTCGCGAGGGGATTGAACCTGTGATACAAGATTTGTTGGCTCAAGGTATTATCTATCCTACCAAGAGTCCTTGCAATACCCCTGTATTGCCAGTGGTAAAACCCGGTTCCAATCCACCAAAGTATAGATTTGTACAAGACCTTCGTGGTGTCAATGCTATCGTTGATCCTATTTTCCCTGTTGTTCCAAACCCTACTACCATTCTATCAGCTATCCCTTCTGATGCTCAGTGGTTCACTGTGGTAGATCTGAATTCTGCTTTCTTCAGTATTCCACTACATAAAGATAGTCAGTACCTTTTTGCTTTCACATACAACGGTCGCCAGTATACCTGGGCACGAATCCCCCAGGGTTATACTGAATCCCCTGCATTATTCTCACATGCACTCAGACGGAGCTTGAGTGACCTTAAATTTCCTGCTGGTTCTACATTGATTCAATATGTTGATGACTTACTGATTGCTTGCCCAAAGGACAGAAATGCATGTTTGGAAGACTCTATATACCTTTTGAGTGCACTAGCAAAAAAGGGGTATAAAGTGAATCCAGAAAAGATTCAGTGGTGTTTGCAGTCTGTCAGATACTTGGGACAGATTATAGCTCCAGGTGAGAGACGGATTTTGCCTGACAGATTGACTCCCATGTTAAGCTTTCCTATTCCTAAGACAAAGAAGCAGGTCAGAGCGTTTCTGGGAATGGCAGGCTATTGCAGACAATAGATTCCTAATTTTTCTCAAAGAAGTTACATTTTGGTAGAGTTGACCAGAAAAGACATTGAGGACCCTGTCCCTTGGACAGAAGAGCATGAGGCTGCTTTCATTGATTTGAAGGAAGCACTTTGCTCAGCACCTGCATTAGGTTTACCTAATTATGACATACCTTTTACCCTGTTTTGCCATGAACATCTAGGACATGCAACAGGAGTTTTGGCTCAGATGCATGGAGGTAAGAACAGACCCCTAGCATATTACAGTACACATTTAGACCCTGTGGCTGAAGGATTCACTCCTTGTCTCAGAGCTGTAGCTGCAGCAGCCACTCTGATTGACAGTGCCCAAGCGTTGGTGCAGGGACATGACCTGCAGGTTATGGTGCCACATGCAGTCACTTCACTTTTACTGCGCAGATCGACCCAACTTACTAACAGTAGGACTACCAAGTATGAAGTGATTCTGCAGGGCACTGCTAATGTGACCGTACATAGATGCTCAATTCTGAACCCTGCTACACTACTGCCTGGTCCAGAGGCGGGACCACGCCATGACTGTATAGAACTTACTGACCAGCAACACAGTCTCAGAGACCGATTATATGAACAACCCCTCTTGTTACCTGACGTTGAGTATTTTGTTGATGGTTCATCGTCCCTAAATGAGACAGGGAAAAGATGTACTGGTTATGCTGTAGTGACTCTCGAAGGAGAGGTGGAAGCGGGACCACTTCCACCTACATACTCTGCACAGGTGGCTGAGCTGATTGATCTCACTCGTGCATGTGTACTAGCTGTGGGGAAAAGTGTTAATCTTTACACTGACTCACGCTATGCTTTCGGTGTAGTTCATGACTTTGCTGCTATTTGGCGTTTAAGGGGTTACTTAACTTCAGCAGGTGTGCTGCCAGTTTATTTAAAAAAACAAACAGGAAAAGCAGTTTATAAGTGCAGTGGTTTTATTTTCTCCTCATTTCGTGTCTGAGCTTTGAAGGTGAAGCACTACTGTGCTAGCCACATTGCCTTTCACTGTATTTCTTTGTGATCTTGACATTTCTCACAACAACCTATTTTTAAAATAAGAGAGACTTCCAGAGACTAATTTTTTTAAACATTTTTTTGCATTCTGTGAACTGTACAACTACTGCTAATTGAGTCAGTTGGCAGTTTGGCACAAACAGTGCCTGTCTGCCTGACTGGCAGCCAGTGCCACTGCCTGCAGTGCTTTTTCTGTGTGTTGTATTGCCTGCAGCTACAGCTTTTAAAAATAATTTAATATAAAATATATAGAAATTCAATAATTATAATCTAGCTGAGTGGACCTGAGGGCTTCTACTAGGTTGCTTAAGGTTATTGCAGTAATGTGAAATATAATTAATACTTGAATTCATTTTTACTGTAGTACAGTTTCTTTGTGCTTTGTTAGAAACAGAACACACTAGTCAAAAGTAAAAAAAAAAAAAATATATATATTTTTTTTTTTTTTACCACAGTAAACAGTGATGTTAACTGTTGTACTGTTGTGAGTATAGCAGTGCAGTGAACTGTTGTGATCTTTTTTTCAGTTGATTTAATTGTTCATTTATTGTGTTTTTTAACAGCAAGCAGTGAAACTAACTGCTGTTTATTGGTTTTAATTTATTTACGTGACTGTATGACTGTACTAAGTAAAGCTTCAAGGTATCTGTAGTACATTTATTTAGACTTTGTTTAGTAGCCAAACTAACTTATCCAAGTTAAAATAATAGCATATAATTTTGGTCATAACTTAAAATTTCAAAAATATAAGTGACTTTGTAATAGTATAGCTTGTGTCTCTGTTTGCAGTAAACGTGCAGGGAACACTTGTTGGCAGACTGCACATGGTACACAGTTTTGTATTGTTTTTCAGGAAGCACTGAAGTGAGCAAATCAGCCTCTGTGTAGTCTCTATTTTTTTTCAGAAGTATATATTACATTTTTTTTTGGTATTTCTTTTATTTTTGTTATTAATAAAGTAAAATATCTTTGTAGTACACTCTTACACACTACATATTTCCTTACATTTTACCCCTTTATAAAAAGCAAATACAAATGATCTAAATGGATCCTCCTAAGTACTCCGGTACTAGGAAAGTTAAGGCTCCATCCACCACCACCACCAGTACTAGAAGTGTTTGTAGTACACAGCCTTTGAGTGAGCTTAGTCGGGCAAGTACTTCTGCCCCTATGTCTGAGTCAACAACTACGATGCCAAGCTTTCTGTCCCAGCCATTGGGGCAAGATTCAGAAAAAGGAAAGACACCAATAGCAGGCACTAGTGGTGCAAGGCCCAGCAGCACAAAAGTTTTCTATGGAAAAGTGAAAACTGCAGGTCTTAAAGCTAGCACTAAGCCTAGTATACCCAAAAAGAGGACTATTAGTACTTGTGGTAACATATTAAGTAAGAAGAGGTATGTTATGCCCCCAGCTTTTTCTTCTACCACAAGAAGCACCCTCTCTTCATTTTCTGTTGCAGAAGGAGATATGTTAGGTTCCAAACAGAGCATGTTGAGCAGCAGCAGTAATTTGAGGGGTGTTTCCAAGCAACCTTCTTATGCACGGAGGCTGTTTTCACATCCCCCTCCCAAGACCACCACAGTTTCAACCACTAGTGGTATGGCTGCTTCAACCACTGACAGTGGAACATCTGCCTCTCTTGCTACCACCACCTCTAAAACACAACCCAGAAAGAGAGGAGAGGTAGAGACCCTAGAGAGTGACACAACAACAACAAGTGTTACTCATCTAGAGTTAGAAGAAGCTGCAAAATCTGTTCTTCCTGCAGGGGATATTAGTCTTAGCGCCAACCTTGCAGAAATTGCATCTAGTTTAGCTAATGAAGAGCTTGACTATGAGCCTGAGGATGAGGATGAGATAGTATGGGAGAGTCAGACTCATTATTCCTCAGGGAGCAGTGCTTGCTTTTCACCAGCTAGTAGTGCACGTTTTTCCCCTTCCTCTCCACTTTCTCCAACTATTGCACCTGTTACTGCTGCTTCCACCCTCAGGAGGACTTCACCACCAAAACCAATTGCATCAATATTTTTTAGTGGTAGAACTACCAATCCCACTGTTAGTTCCCACCGTTCTACAACTCCTGCTCCCAGTGGCACAGTTACTACCACCAGCACTGGTACCAGTAGCCACAGTTGTAGTGCACAGTCCAATATGCCAGCTCCCACTTCTAACGCTGCTGCTGCTACTCATCCACCCATAGCAGCTGTATCCCAAAGGGTCCCATCCAATGTTGCACGTCACAGCAAAGTATGGGACCACTTTGAAATTGTTAGCGAGGGTTTTTTTGCTAAGTGCAAGCACTGCGGGAAGGAAGTTAGCAGGGGGAAGGTGTTGGGTCATCTCACCAGTGCCGGGATGAACCATCACCTCCGCAGTCAACACAGGGCTGTGCTATTGAGGGAAGAGGCAGAAAGTGGTAGGCCAGGCAATGTAGCTGCTACAACTTCCACAAGCCCCATCAGCTCTGTAGAAGTTCCAGCTATGAGTGGCAGGGGGGTTGTTGAAGAGCAAATAACTATTGCCAGCCAACAAACAAGGCCAGTTACAGCCACCCAGCCCCCACCCTGGAACAATTCGGGGGATTTCATTCCAGGGCTGTTTCCAAACAGCAGGCCAATAAAATCACACGACTTATTGGCCAGTTGATAGCTGTTGGGGGTGCTTCATTTAACATGATAGATGGGGAACCTTTCAAGCAGTTGATGGCAGCAGTGTCCCCACATGTATGTACGCAGAGGGGATAGAGTGCCCGATTCCTAAAACCCACCCGGTGATAACCACATGCCTTCCCCCAATCCCCCTTTATACCCCCCAATAACTGGACACGAGACATGGTGATGGTATAAATAGGCCACAGCAAATTTTATTAAAACAGTATAAGGCTGTATCCGCCAACCACCATCCTTTCTTTTATAAAATATAACTGATACAGCCTAACAAAGTCTCTAACCCCTTGCCAGCCAAACATTAACTTAAATAACATATATAACATAGTGCATAACATTTTTACCTCAGAGGCGCTCGCCTCCCCTCCTCGTCCCATAAGGTATCCCATACCTTAACCATTCCGTCTTACCACAATGCTAACCACTAGCCGGCTCTTTTAGCTCAGTGGGCACGTCCAATGAACTGACTTCACGTTAAAAAAGGTTAATGGAGGACCGAGCGCCCCATCCTTCTTGTACTTTTCCCAACTCCATTATTTCAAATACCAACCCCCTGACTGGCAAGGACCGAAAAACCCACGCCTGCTGCGACAAAACAGAAAATTAGTACAATCATGTGAAAAACACCAACAATAATACAAAATGAAGGGAAGGGAGGGCGGGAATTTAACTACTGAGTGGATAGGATTCTGCAGTAAAATGGCTGCCGGGAAGAGGGGTCCCAGGACCTTTATCACCTCCCCTGGGACCCCTCCCCCCGGCAACTGTCAGTCATCTCATACACTCCCCCTCACTCATACATGCCCTGTCCAATATTTGCATATTTCCCAGGGTGCTTGTATGTACGCAGAGGGGATAGAGTGCCCGATTCCTAAAACCCACCCGGTGATAACCACATGCCTTCCCCCAATCCCCCTTTATACCCCCCAATAACTGGACACGAGACATGGTGATGGTATAAATAGGCCACAGCAAATTTTATTAAAACAGTATAAGGCTGTATCCGCCAACCACCATCCTTTCTTTTATAAAATATAACTGATACAGCCTAACAAAGTCTCTAACCCCTTGCCAGCCAAACATTAACTTAAATAACATATATAACATAGTGCATAACATTTTTACCTCAGAGGCGCTCGCCTCCCCTCCTCGTCCCATAAGGTATCCCATACCTTAACCATTCCGTCTTACCACAATGCTAACCACTAGCCGGCTCTTTTAGCTCAGTGGGCACGTCCAATGAACTGACTTCACGTTAAAAAGGTTAAGGGAGGACCGAGCGCCCCATCCTTCTTGTACTTTTCCCAACTCCATTATTCCAAATACCAAACCCCTGACTGGCAAGGACCGAAAAACCCACGCCACAGACCCGCCTGTTTAACTCCTTAAATCAGCGGGGACTACCCACCACCCTAGCTATGGCCTGTTCCAACCCATCTTGCAATGCAAGGTTGAAGAGATCGAGGCCCACTTCAGTCAAGTGGACCCCATCGCTCCGAAAATACATTGCGGCATCGGTCTCGAACACCCGATGGCGAATAGTGACCCCTCCCACTCCCAGCACAAACTTGGAAATCGTTTGTTAAATTTGACCCGGCAGCGCTCGAGGGCCCTCTGGTTATGCGCACATCGCCAGTTATTGCGGGGCACGACCTCGGACCACACCAATGTAACATTGGGAAACAGGACCAGTAGACTGGCCATGTCCCGCTTCACCGTGTCACAAAGGTTCCAGACTGGGACCGACCCCAGGTCGTTCCCACCCAGGTGCAACAAAAGAATGTCAGGTGCCCCAAGGAGCCGGGACAGCTGGACCAATTCGGGTAGCAACCGTACCCACCGCATACCCCTGATTCCAAACCACCGAACCTCGGCCACTGTCCGGGAGAGACCAAGGTTCTCGCCCCCGGTTCGTGCAGCCGCACGACTCTTGGCCCAAAAAATATACGAGTGGCCTATGAGCCACACCCTCCTAGCCGCTGCATCTGTAATTGTAAAGCAGAGGAAACCGAGGTCAGCCCTTGAGGCCGTACATAAGGCAGGAATCTACGGGATTCCCACCTCCCAATCTGTCTAATCGCCCTCTCTGCATAACCCAACCTCGCTGCTTCGGACGCTGCGCCAATGCGAAAGGAATGGCCCCCGAATTCGCTACCCGGAAGGCCTAGTGCCTCCACCGCCAACCGAAAGACCTGAATGAATTGAAACCTAGACAAGGAAGATGAATCTGCGTGCACTAACAGGGAAAGAGACCCGACAGGCCGAACCGAGCAAAATTGGTCAAAGCATGAGACCGGGCAAACCGTCGACCCCGGGACCTCCTGGAGAGTAACCCAGGTCCCCTTTCCCAGCATGTCCGTCTTGGAGCGCCGAATCACAAAACGCAAGAACCCCGGCTCCCTGACCATGTCCGCCGCCAACAGTCCCCCTGCTACCCTGGTAGCCGGGCTGACTAGTTCCCCGATCCGTAACGCCCCGAAGAATGCCAAAGAGAAAGCAAGGCGAAACAAGGAGATTTCGAATGGGGACCGACATACCGCTGGAAGTACGTGAACTAAGCCCAGCAATAATGCCCCCGACACGGGCTTGCGTGCATCCACGGACCTGTGACCCCTCCTCCAACCCTTCATTGCCTGCTGTACCAAGAACTCTTTTGTGACATCCCGCAGGCCGGTGGCCCGAAACCAGAAGCTAAGGCCAGAGAGCCTTGCTGTAACCGCCCCTGGGGAAACGCCCGCGGCATCCCAATGCCAGAGCAACCATAGTAAGCCCTGCAGCCGAGCCTGATCGTCAGCAAAACCACCCCGAGCCATCTCCAAAGCTAGCCACTCGCTCCACACCTTACCATACCGCTGCCAAGTGGATCCAGCGACGGACTGGCTAATCCACTGGACTACTCGCCCCAACCCAAGGTTCCATAATTCCGCTGGGCAAGGAATCCCTTCCAGATCCGCCTGGGGTGCCACCGCCCGGAACACCTCCCACTGTGAACGAGAAAGTGCATCAGCGGTTATGTTGTGCACCCCGGGGATGTGAACAGCCCTAAACGTGATGTTATATTCAAGGCAGCGGAGCACCAGAGACCGAAGCAAGCGGACCACCGGTGGGGAGGATGCAGTCAAGTTGTTCACTGCCATGACCACCCCCATGTTGTCGCAATGGAAAACCACCCTGGGGTTGCGCAGAGTGGCTCCCCATAGTTCAACCGACACCAAAATGGGAAATAATTCCAGGAATGCCAAATTCCTGGAGAGGCCCGTCTGGGCCCAACCAGAGGGCCATGTCTCGGCGGACCATTGTGAACCCCAAATTGCCCCGTAGCCCACCGACCCTGATGCATCCGTATAGAGATGCAATGCCGCGTTGGACACCTCTTTAGCCTGCCACATTGACCGATCGTTGTAACGGGCCAGGAAGTCGTCCCACACCGCCAGATCATCCCGCAAAGGGCGTGTCAGACGCACGTAATGGTGCGGCATGGACACCCCGGCCGTTGCTGCGGCCAGTCATCTGCTTAAGACCCTCCCCATGGGGAGGATCTTGCAAGCGAAATTGAGCTTCCCCAGTAGTGATTGCAACCTTCGCAGCTGAATTTTCCGCAAATCCCGAGCCCCAGACACCTCGTCCCTAAGGCCGAGGAGCTTGTCCTGCGGGAGGCGGCATTCGCCCGCCTCCGAATCGATTTCGATGCCCAGGAAACAAAGACAGGTGGCCGGACCCTCCGTTTTATCCGCCGCCAACGGAACCCCAAATTGATAAAAAACCGACTGCACCGTCCGTAGTAAGTGGTTGCAGACGTGTGAGCCGGAAGGGCCCACAAGCAGGAAGTCATCCAAGTAGTGCATAACCGATTTGCACCCAGACTCTTCCTTAACCACCCACTCTAAAAACGTGCTAAAACATTCAAAATAAAAACACGAGATGGAACAACCCATGGGGAGACATAGATCGACGTAAAAATGCCCCTCGAAGTAACAGCCAAGAAGATGATGGCATTCGGGGTGAACTGGGAGCAGACGGAAGGCCGATTCCACGTCAGTCTTAGCCATCAATGCCCCCACCCCCGCAGCCCGAACCATATCCATGGCCACATCGAAAGATGCGTAGGATACCCGACACAATTCTGCACTAATATCGTCGTCTACAGACCCCCCATGGGGGTATGACAGGTGTTGGATAAGCCGGAACTTGCCCGGCTCCTTTTTGGGGACCACCCCCAACGGCGACACCCTAAAGGACGCCAAGGGGGGTGATTCGAAGGGGCCTGCTAGCCGACCCAGCTCAATTTCCTTACCCAGCTTCGTCCGAACCACCTCTGGGTGTTCGTCCACCGAACGTAAATTCTTTAAACAAAATGAACCCTCCCGGACCTGAAACGGGATCCAAAACCCTTCCTCAAACCCGCGGAGCAAGAGCTCCGCTGCCCTGCGATTATTATATTTGTTTAGCCAAGGGAGCATTGCCCCGACGGCACTGGCGTCTTCCCCCTTTCCGCCCAGGTCCCCTTTATCGCCGCCCTTGTGGCGCTTAAAACAGCGGGAGGCGGGATGGTTGCCCCCGCACCCTGAGCATTCGTGCTTAAAGCGACAGCCTGTGCCAAATTTTCGTCGTTAAACTGCCAGCAGCCACCTGGGCGTCGCTGTGTGGCCGAAGGAGCGGGTTGGCCCATTCCTCCGGCCCCCCCGAGAAAGGAAGTAAGTCCCCCTTGGTGTGAAGCTGGCCGGGTCATGATGGACAGCCACAAAGCCACGTCCATCTGGTCCCAACCCAGGGTGGGACGGACGGCAATCCGCTGCCGGAATTGCTCGTCGTACCTCCACCAGCTGAGCCCCCCATAAACCCTGCACGCGTTCCAGATCTGATCCTGGTAACAGAACAGCGAGCAGCATTTTTCGGGAACTTTTTCCCCAATAACGCTAGCGAGAATGGAGAAAGCCCGAATCCAATTCCCGTAAGTCTTGGGAATTTTCCGGTAGTTATATTTTTCCCTCTCCTTCTCGGATTCCTTCAATTCTTTTTCTGGAGGAGGGACGTCCTCCAGAGGAAGGAGAGAATATATTTCAACATATTCCCCCTTCCAAATTCGCTCCTTAACTTCGGGTTTCAAGTGGAGGCCGAGGGGGCCCGACCAGCACATGTATGAAGCTCCGTGCGCGAATGGCGCCACGGGGCGCTCCTCGTCCCCCAACCCCACTTGTGGTGCCGCAGAAACCGCCACTGGCGCCGTAACTGCCGAGGGCACTACTGTCGCCGTTGTTGGTAAAGAGGGGGGTGGCACTACGCATGCCGAGCCTGCAATGCCCGAGCTTAAATTAGGGGACCCCCACACCCCCCCTAGCACCCCGTCAATGCCCTGCATCGCGGCTGCGCCGGGAGCTCCCGCCGCGCGACCCACCTGTTCAATTACCCCGCGCAAGCTATTTAATACATCAACCCATGGCTGGCTATTGCTAACATTGCTAACCCCACTATCATTCCCAGTCAAAAACACCCCATGTCCCCCGGACTCACCGCTGCTCCCAGCCACCGCGGACAGCACGGGCGCCGTTGAAGGAAGCACTGCCATATCCCCCGCAGCCTGTGGCACAGGAGAGGAGACGTATCCTGGCATGGAGTCAAAGCCCGGAGTCTGCAAAACAGAAAAAGGTGAGCAAAAGGACGAGGCAGGAGGGGGAAGGAGCCCTGTAACAGAGACTTGGTGAGCAGGGACAGGGGAAAATCTGATAAATGGAGTAGGAGGAGGCGGGAGGGGCAGGCCCTCATCCTCAGACCCGGTAACGCTGCTGCGGCCCCCCTCCTCCCCCTCCCCCCCTGGAGGTAGACGCAGCGCCCCCCGTGTCTGGCCCTGAGGCCTACTCACTGCCCTGGTAGACTGCCTTGCACCTCTCCTCCTGGAGGACCTCGTCGCTGGAGCTGCTGCCGTTTGCAACAGGGCTGCACCCGACCTGGTGACAGCCCTGCTGGATGCTGTAATTTCGCCCACCAATCCCCGGGGGGAGGGGCGCGAGACACGTACCCTGCTCCCACTAGGCACCGGGGTGGACCGCCTGGGCCCCGGAGGGGATCCGCCGTCCAGTGTAGCGGGCCGCGTGGCCGCCATTCTCGGACCGCCAGCGCGAGGCCCGCTAGTATTCCTGGCTCCACTCCTGCTCCGTTGGGAGGGGAGGGGGCCGGCAGCGTCAGGCCACGAAGGCCCCGGGGGGTGCCGGACGCTAGATGGAGCGGACCGCTCGCGCGCGGCCTGCTCGTACGCCTGGCTCCACTCCTACTCCGATGAGAGGGGAGGGAGCCGGCGCCAGGGCTCAACCTCGCGGGCGGGCGGGAAGGCCGCCTCACGCCACCGCGAGTCCCCGCTGGCAGCGTGGCCACAGCGGGGGTCATGTTGAGACGGGCAAGCTGTTGCTGCAGCTGCCTGCCGCCATCTGCGAGGGCCTCAGCCCTCAGGGCAGAAAGGATGGCCTCCACGTCCATGATGTCTGCCTGGGCCGTCAAGGAACACTTCAGGTAGCTAAACCAAATTTAACTACTGAGTGGATAGGATTCTGCAGTAAAATGGCTGCCGGGAAGAGGGGTCCCAGGACCTTTATCACCTCCCCTGGGACCCCTCCCCCCGGCAACTGTCAGTCATCTCATACACTCCCCCTCACTCATACATGCCCTGTCCAATATTTGCATATTTCCCAGGGTGCTGTACCATCTTCCCTCACGTTCCACTTTCAGCAGGAGGATAATCCCCTCACTATATCAGTCCTGTGTTGGAGTAGTGAAAGAGGAGCTTTCTAAGGCAGCTGGTCAGTCTGTCCATTTCACTACAGACTTGTGGAGTGCACCTAGTGGGCAGCATGCCTTTCTGTCCTTGACAGCACACTGGTGGCAGCCTGGTGTGTCTCATGAAGCTACTACTTCGCTAGCACCAGGGTCTAGCAGAATGGGAGGAAGTGCATCAGTAGATCAGCAGGGCTACAGATCTTTCCTTCTCCATGCTGAGGTGATGGATGAAAATCACACTTCAGAATATATTCTGCATGCTATAAAAAAGATGGTGTCACATTGGGTAGGAGCAGAGGCAGGCACCAATGTAGAAGTGGGGTTTGTGGTCACTGACGGAGCTGCAAATTTGTTGAAAGCTCTGCGTGATGGTAATATTGTTGGTGTGCGCTGTGCAGCACACATACTCCATCTTGTGGTAAAATCATCAATCCCAGATGGAAGTAATAGAATAGCTAAGTAATTGATCACTGCAGGAGGATTGCTGGGCACTTCCACCGTAGTGTAAAAGCTAGTCATCTATTGAGGCAGGAGCAAGAGAAGGCAGGTCTTCCCACACACTGTCTACGACAAGATGTGGTTACACGGTGGAACTCTACTTTGGAGATGCTTGAAAGGATTTTGGAGCAGCAGAGGGCAATCCATAGTCTGTCATCAGACCAGTTTATTGGCATTGCATCTCCACTGGGTAGAGAAGATTGGACAGTGATCAGTCAGACAGTGGCAGTCCTTAAACCATTCAGGGATGCCACTGAACACTTAAGTATGAGCACTGCCAGTCTGGGACAGGTAATCCCACTGTTCAGCCATTTGGGGAGCAAGATGGATGCTTTTCTTGAAAACCGTGAAGTTTTTCAAGGTGGCCTCCATTCTGATGTTGCAGCTCTAGTTAGGAAGTTGAAAGAAAACCTTAAACTTCGGCTACGTGACCAAATGGATAATTATCCCGAACTGATGCTAGCATGCATGTGTGATCCACGGATTAAGGGCAAGCTTGCACTCAGGTACAATATTCTGACAATTTGTAGGGATAATCTCATCCAAAGGGTGTTGGACTGGCAGCGGAAGAGTGGCATGCTGTCTGGTGGAGAACTGCAGTACGACATTGTCATGTCTGCACCTCTAAGCAGTAGTGCTGGCAGTGACACTAGTACCAGAACACAGCTGAGTGGAGCAGCTTCATTTTGGGAAGAGGCACTTGAGAATCTAGTTGGCCCCACTGAGACACCTAGCAGTCGTAAGGAGAGTAGTGCCTCAGAAATGGTAAAACTTTACCTTTGTGAACCAACTTTGCCTCCTAATGTTGACCCTCTTAGTTTTTGGGATCAGAAGAAGATTGTGTGGCCTGCACTCTCAGTGGTTGAGCAGAAACTGCTATCGTGTCCGGCAACTTCAGTCCAAACTGAGCGTGTGTTTTCTATAACTGGTAACATACTTAATCCACAACGCTCTCGCATGTCACCTCATCTGATGGAGCAGATGGCTTTTCTTAAATTTAATCTGCCCAAATTGGGGTACCCTGCTCTTAAGTTTGAGGGATGATATGTTGATTAATAAAGCTTGACATATAGTGGAGTTACAGAGAAAGGGAAAGTGTTCTTTCTAGTTAAAAAACGTATTTATTGCCTTCCATGTTTACTCTAATCCACCAAAATCAGCTTCAAACAAATAGTACTAGTTGGTTTCTCCCCTCTGGCTGTGTCTGTTTGCGGTGTGGCAATGCCTGCTACCTCCGCCAGCGCTGCTAGCTAAAGCTAGGGCATTGTGTTCAAATTCTGAAAGTCCGCTACTCTCGTCTGGGACTGAAGGTGTTTGGATGCTTTGCTCTGGGGTTGAAACAGGTGTGTGGGTCGTCAATTGCCCTATCACTGTACCTATATTATTTCATTCCTGTTCTTCTGTTGGTGGTGGCAGATACCAAATTCTCTTCCCATGGTTACACCTCATTTCCCCCAAAAATCTTTTTGCCAAAAAACAAATAGTATAGGTTTCTCCCCTCTGGCTGTGTCTGTTTGCAGTGTGGCAACGCCTGCTACCTCCGCCAGCGCTGCTAGCTAAAGCTAGGGAATTGTGTTCAAACTCTGGAAGTCCGCTCCCCTCAATTGGGACAAAAGGTGTTTGGATGCTTTGTTCTGGGGATGAAACGGGTGGGTGGGTCGTCAATTGCCCTATCACTGTACTTTACTATTTCATTCCTTTTCTTCTGCTGGTGGTGGCAGATACAAAATTCTCTTTCCGTGGTTACACCTCTAATCCCCAAAAATCTTTTTGCCAAAAAACAAATAGTATAGGTTTCTCCCCTCTGGTTGTGTCTGTTTGCGGTGTGGCAACGCCTGCTATCTCCACCAGCGCTGCTAGCTAAAACTAGGGCATTGTGTTCAAACGCTGGAAGTCCACTCCCCTCAATTGGGACTGAAGGTGTTTGGATGCTTTGCTCTGGGGTTGAAACAGGTGTGTGGGTCGTCAATTGCCCTATCACTGTACTTTACTATTTCATTCATGTTCTTCTGCTGGTGGTGGCAGCTACAAAATTCTCTTCCCCAAAAATCTTTTTGCCAAAAAACAAATAGTATAGGTTTCTCCCCTCTGGCTGTGTCTGTTTGCGGTGTGGCAACGCCTGCTACCTCCGCCAGCGCTGCTAGCTGAAGCTAGGGCATTGTGTTCAAACTCTGAAAGTCCGCTCCTCTCGCCTGGGACTGAAGGTGTTTGGATGCTTTGCTCTGGGGTTGAAACAGGTGTGTGGATTGTCAGTTGCCCTATCACTGTACTTTACTATTTCATTCCTGTTCTTCTGCTGGTGGTGGCAGCTACAAAATTCTCTTCCCCAAAAATCTTTTTGCCAAAAAACAAATAGTATAGCTTTCTCCCCTCTGGCTGTGTCTGTTTGCGGTGCGGCAACGCCTGCTACCTCCGCCAGCGCTGCTAGCTAAAGCTAGGGCATTGTGTTCAAACTCTGAAAGTCCGCTCCTCTCGCCTCGGACTGAAGGTGTTTGGATGCTTTGCTCTGGGGTTGAAACAGGTGTGTGGGTTGTTAATTGTCCACTCACTTCCCTTTAACATTTCATTCCTTTCCCCTATCCACCCATCTTTGCCAACATCGGCCATGTTACCAGGGACACATATTTGTTCCACATGCTGCAGACAGAGCATGCAAAGTGCAGCCCGGCAGTATGTTGGATGGATATACGCACAGACACAATCCAATTCATTAATCATGGTAGGTCCTATTAGATCACCACCCTTATTAATTAATTGGATTATGTATGTGCGTATATCCATCCTACATACTGCCGGGCTGCTCTATGCATGATAAAATCTGTGAATACACTCAATACATTCCCAAATATCATTATTTAGACAATAAGGCTAAATAAAATGTAAGCACTTGTGTGAATAAAACACTTAAATATAGTGCAATAGAAGTACTTGGAATAAAGTGCAATATAGACTGAAAAAAGTAGTGGAAAAATTATAAATATCAATGTGGCAAATCTAACAATAAATATAAACTGATAATAGAACAAATGTAAATATTACAATATCATGCAATAAAATGATACAAAATAAATAAAGTCCAAAAAATAGTCTTCAATAGCTTGCTCCAAAAGAATGTGTAACCTGAAAGAAAATAAAACAAAAAATAGTGTGTAATATAAAAATAGGTTTAATAGCGCATAAAAAAAAAAGTAACTTACAAGATACAGCGGAAAATAAGACGAATAGCGAAAAATGAACTGCCAATGTGCAGCCTTCTCTCTTCAAACAAAGCGCTGGTGGTGATAAGCCGGCCGGACTAGTCACCATGTAGATGGAAGGAGGTAGCGGAGTTGAAGAAGAGGCTTGGAGTTCATGAAACGCTTAAAACACTCCCACCCTACGCGTTTCGTGACGGACAACGTCACTTCCTCAGGGGCGATGGGAGTTGTAGGAAAAGGAAGAACTTTTATATGCACACATTCAATGCGTGTCTATTGCGTTCAGGTGATGTAAATAAATCAATTAACACAGAGAGTGAGGATACTGGTAGCTTGCTTGGTTCAGTTTTTTAACTCTTACAGCAAGCAAAACGCAATTATTATTCAGTATAGTTCAAATAGAAATGTTAAAAAATATAAGAATACATATATTAATATATAAATACATATTAGAATGTTAGAAAGATAGGTAAATAAACACAAAATATAAATCATTAAATATAAAAAAAGGACAATTCATACAAAAAATGAATACAATAAATATAGTAAATATACATAAAGGGAACAGTAGGTATAAAATTGTTGTGCATGCTTGTTCATAGATAAATATAGGAAAGAACTAACATAAAAATAGACAGCAATGAGAATACTAGACTGTAATATATGATGAACATTCAGGAATCTTTAGTGAATGCTTTTAGTTCAAAGTCAATTTTTTCAGTCTAGCATTCTCATTGCTGTCTATTTTTATGTTAGTTCTTTCCTATATTTATCTATGAACAAGCATGCACAACAATTTTATACCTACTGTTCCCTTTATGTATATTTTACTATATTTATTGTATTCATTTTTTGTATGAATTGTCCTTTTTTTATATTTAATGATTTATATTTTGTGTTTATTTACCTATCTTTCTAACTGAGAATTGATTTGTATTTATATATTAATATATGTATTCTTATATTTTTTAACATTTCTATTTGATCAGGCTGTTTCTGTTTGCGGTGTGGCAACGCCTGCTACCTCCGCCAGAGCTGCCAGTTAAAGCTAGGCCATTGTGTTTGTACTCTGAAAGTCCGCTCTACTCGTCTGGGACTGAAGGTGTTTGGATGCTTTGCTCTGGGGTTGAAACAGGTGTGTGGGTCGCCAATTGTCCACTCACTTCCCTTTAACATTTCATTCCTTTCCCCTATCCAACAAAGATAGCCAAAAAGTGTTAATGGTAGTTTCTCCCCTCTGGCTGTGTCTGTTTGCGGTGTGGCAACACCTGCTACCTCTGCCAGCACTGCCAGGTAAAGCTAGGGCATTGTGTTTGAACTCTGAAAGTCCGCTCCACTCGTCTGGGACTGAAGGTGTTTGGATGCTTTGCTCTGGGGTTGAAACAGGTGTGTGGGTCGTAAATTGTCCACTCACTTCCCTTTAACATTTCATTCCTTTCCCCTATCCAACAAACATAGCCCAAAAGTGTTAATGGTAGTATCTCTCCTCTGGCTGTGTCTGTTTGCGGTGTAGAAACGCACCCCCAGACTTGCCAATGCATTCACACATTGCACACCATGACTTACATACCTCATCACCCACATTGCATATCCGGGAATTACCTCAGTACATGCCCTATAACCCACATTACACACCCAGGTCACACCCCAGTAGATGCCCTATCACCCACATAGCACATCAAGGACTTTCCATCGTCGGCATGTTATGAAATTGCAGGCAGGTCACCTGATTCCAAATGCTCTGACATTAGTCAGAGTGTGAGAAGCAGCATGGGAACTGCTCTGCTCTGCTGGTTTTAAAGCAGTAATATGGAGCTGCAACCCTCTGTCCAGGCCCCCATTTTACCTATTCCCCTGGGCTGCAGCCCCTAAAGACCATGCCTTAAACCTGCCCTGTTTCTTTCGCTGACACAACAGGGGTGTACTTGTACCATCTGAACTGCATTGCTGAAACTGCTTGGATTTCAAATGCTTATTTCTAAGATGACCGGTGGTGATCCTAGCAAATGTGTGACGATGCGTGAGCACATGATTTTTAAATCTGGAAAGATCCTGCCTTGCATCCAGTCACCAGAGCTGAGTCACTTAAGCATGATCCTGCATGCAGATGACACTGCCTGTATTAGTGTACCGGCTGCCTGTCACTGCCTGCCTTCTATATACCAAAAACAGATTATGTGTTTGATTTCAACAAAATGATGTCCATAAGCTTCTACATACATGGCCATTGTATATATTTATGACCACTGAAGATATGTATGCCCATTTCCCACTGTATATATTTATGTCAGCTGTATATTTATGCTTACTACATGTATTTAAGCCAATTGGATATATGTATGCCCACTGTATATATTTATGGCCCTCATTTTGTAGAAACCAATCACATACATTGTTTTAGGCATATAGAAGCTGTTGGTCATCATTTTGTTGAAACCCAACACATATAAACATAGAATGTGTTATCAGATAAGAACCATTCAGTACATCTAGTCTGCCCAATTTTCTAAATACTTTATTAGTCGACCTTATCCTATATCTTGGATACCTATCCCACGCATGCTAAAACACCTTCACTGTGTTTATTCTACCACTTCTGCTGGAAGTTTATTCCATACATTCACTACCCTCTCAGTAAAGTAATACTTCCTGATATTGTGCATGTCACAAATGCAATGTGATCTTTTCTTTGGCACCACCCTCTCCATGTAATCCCAGATTGTCTCACTCTCCTACCATGTCTGTCCCTTCCTCCCCCATGCCATCCCTGTCTCTCTCTCTCTCCCCCATGCCATTCATGTCCATCTCTGCCTCCCCCATTTCCATTCATATGTTTTCCACGTTTTGTATTTCTCCTCCCTCTTTTGTCTTTCCCCTCTCCCCATGTATCTTCCCCTCTTCCCCCATGTTTGTCTTTCCCTCTCCCCCATGTCTGTCTTTCTCTCTCCTCTCTCTTCCTATTTTTATCTCACCTCTCCCTCGTGTATATCTCTCGCTTTCCTCTCCCCCCAAGTCTGCTGTCTCTTTCACTCCCCTCACATGTCTGTCTCATTACCTCCATTTTCCCATCCCTGGTGTCTTTTTCCATCCCCATGTCAGGTGTCTCTTTCCCTCCCTATGTCTGGTGGCTCTCTCACCTTTCCCCACGTTTTACTTTGGGCAGCAGCCCCGAAAAAATAAATGGACGTGTATATCGATGGCGATAAATTGTAAAAAAAAAAAATATTGCCTGCAGCCTCCCCACAAAGCTCGCTCCCTAGGCGAACGCCTGGTTCACCTATCAGTAGCACTAGCCCTGATTAGACCTTTATATGTAGACATGTCCATGTTAAACTAAAAAAAAAAAAAGAGCTCATTAATGAAGAACAATACTGGTCATGGGATGTCAGCTCTATGTTGGCCTCACATCACTGGATATTAATCTTCACTAATAACTATTTATATATATGTATATAGGCCTCCCCCCGTGTAATTTTGTATACAAAGTATAATGGAAGTTGAAGTGTTAGAGGTGTGGATAAAAAATAGACACACACAAACTAATACATTTAAATGACAAACATGTTTTTTATTTTTTTTGGGCAAGCCCAGGGGGGCATGAGAGGGGGCAAAGAGTTTTTTGGCAAATGGCTACAACTGGGAGTTAGGAATGGTAAGTAAACAGGGGCTCCATGGCTACTAACAATAGGCATCAGTGTGCTTTACTCATCATAATCTAATGAGGATGATGCGCTAGGCAACCGACTAGCATTATTAGGATCATCTTCCTCCTCACTAGACTGGCTTTCAGTCACCTGTGCTGATGGAGGGAGGTTAGAGATGCAAGATGCCTCAGGAGCAGCGGTACCATCAGTACATGGACGCATGAGGGCCAATTTTGCATCCATGTACCTTCCTTTCGGTTGCGGTATTCAGCTCGAGACTGATATTCCTGCTGGCACATCAATCTCATCTGCTCCTGATGCGCAGCTTGCACATCTAAGTGTCTAAGGACTTTGTCCTGCCACTCCATCGTGTGGGCATGGAACGTATCCTGATTACTCACCATCATGGTGAGTTGCTGGCGCATCCAACTGATGTCCTGCTGGATCCCAGCAACTGCACCATGGACAGCAGCCAAGGATTTCATCATCGGAGGGGCAGGAGATTGTGGCTGGGCTCCTGATGTGCCGTACTCACTGGGATCCACCACCGTGAGGAGCATTGTTTCCTCCTCCTCCTCGACAGATGTTGCTGCAGGAAAAGAAGGAAGATAATTAGAACATTACAATACAGATTATTCAATTCACCCCATCTATATACACTTCAATGCAGGGTTATCAATATCTACACCCTGAAATAATTATTATTATTTTTTTTAACCCTTGCTTACTCAAAGGATGACTGGGTTTGCCATGATTGTCTGATTGGGTTCTAATTGTCGTTGGGGTATCTTTCTGCTCAAGCAGAGAGACCATTATTTTTGAATGGATCAGCAGAAGGGACCTGGTTAAGGTTTCCTATGTCTATCAAATTTAAAAATGAGGGTCTCACTGAACAAGCAGAGAGAGACACTTGCCAACCAGACCAGGGTGCCTCCTTGGAAATACAGTAGCTGCTGGTAAAACTTGCATGTACTATCAATATTACATGTAATTTTCAATGCCAATGAATTCCCAGACTTCCCTTGCAAACGCATTCAACCAGTCCACCTGATTTTCAAATGCATCCTCAGACTTGCCAAACTGCCACCCATAGTTGCAAATGCATCTCCAGACTTGCCAACCAGCCCCCCATACTTGCAAATGCATCTACAGACTTGCCAACCAGCCCCCCACACTTACAAATGCATTCCCAGACTTGTCAATGGGCCTCCTATGAATGTCAGTGCGTCCCGACATTTCAATGGTGTCTAGTGGGGGCAGACAGAGTATGTCTGAGCTTTCAGGTACGCAATGACATTGTCTGATGCTGCCTTTCACTTCCGCTGTGACTTCTGAGATGGAACGCCGGGAGGTCATCGTAGCCTGCGTTCTGTCTTTGAAGTCACAGTGATGGTGTCAAACAGTATCGGATGATGTCTGTGCACAGACATCCTCCGGCTGCATGCGTGGAGGATCCAGGTCCATTGCAGTTCTGTGGGGCACCTGGCTCCTAGTCTTATAGTCGGACCTCTATTTTAGGTCTGATTATAAGACAAAGCTAGGAAATAAGATTTTTATAAGTATTTGCTATGAAAAAAAGTGTATTTTATTCTAGCAAATAATATTAATATGATCTAACTGGTGGTGTAAATGTGTATAATGTATCTACCTTGGGTGGTGAATCCCAGTGCCTGCACATCAGGAGCATGAAGTTGGTGGGAATCCACTTGAGGTGGTGATGATGAAGATACCGCTGTTAGAGATGGAGAAGAATGAATTGTTAGTGCATGCATACAGATGTGTGCAGAAAATACATATCACATCTGAGGCGAGTTGCAGGTGATTTCATATCACTAATTTATCTAAACATTGTGGAGGGACAAACATTGGGGGTTTTCCACGATAAGCAAACTCACCAGGTTTGTCACTGCACAATGTATAGCTAACCTGATGAGATGAAATGTGTATCTCACATCAACACAGTTTTTTGTACATAGCCCCTATCAACATTTGCACTAAGATTCATTCATGACAGAAGGAATTACATGAGATATGGATAGTCCTTGCAATTCCCTCGTTCATGAATGAAGCCCTGTTTGTTGTACATGTTTCCAGCCTGTTGGTGTATGATGTGTGTATGTTGGACTTACCGAAGGCAGGTGAAGAGAAGGCATAAACCAGGGCCTGCAGAGCCGCCTGACCCGGTGTAATCGGAGGAGGAGCTGCCAGATGTTGTGTGGCTACAGGGCATGGCCCTGTCATCACTTGCTGGGGGTTGAGGGCGCACAGCAGAAGATGCTAGGAGTAAAGTGAGAGAGAACAGTGTCAATCAGTATGAAATCACACATAATTACCACGAATGAATGTTCAATACTTACGACCAGATGTTTCAGGCTCCGGCCTCTCAACCCCCATGATGTATTCAGTCCCCATGGCCTGCAATAGCTCCTCCTCAAATTTCAGCAGGTCAGCCGGCTCTTGAGAGCCGCCACCAGAGCTTCTGGTGGCGGCGGCTGCCCTGGTAAGCTTCCTTTTCACCTGCCTCTTGATATCATAGAATCTGAAAGACATGAGAACATTGCAATTGGTTTACTATCAATGATCGGCTGTACATACATATAATCCTATTTACACATACAATACATACATGTATCTCTCTACATATCTATCTTATCAATCCATGTACATTTTGATATCATGTATTATCTTTATACACACATATATATATAAATACACACATGTGCAGTAATTGCACAGTAGGTGAAATTGAGCTCTACCTCTGTCCTGAAAAGCAGGACAGAGATGGAGCTCGGGGGGACAGGTCTCCCAAATCATGACTGTCCCTCTATGTAATTCACTACAGGTGTGTGTGAGCTATGTGTGTGGTGAAAGTTTACATGAGGCCTATAGTGCAGGTGTATTTTATATGCAATTACCTTTTAATCACCACCTCCTGGGAGTGTGAATTCCCACAAACTTCATTTACTGCTTCCATGACCTCCTGCCAGTTCATAGTCCTCCTCCGGATTCTCTTGGCTGCTGCCCCTAACACCGAGTTGTAGTTCTGGCACACGAGTGACAGATTTTCCTCTGCCAAAAAACTCTTTGAATGTTGGTCTTTTCTGACCAACTTTCCCCCTCTCTTCTGCCCCCCCCCCCACCCCCCTCCTTCGTGAAGATCCTGCTCCCTCCATTACAGCTTAAATAAATGATCTGACTGAGGAAATGGTGGTCTGATTATACACAAACATCCCTGGACAGTGATTGGCTGTAAGTTGTAAATTAATGTATCGATTTAATAAAGGTACTGGGCCATTTCCTGTGGAGATTCCTCAGAATTGCACATAAAACACTCCCATAGGCTATAATAGGGATTTTTAAAATAGCTTTAAACTACACAGTTAGGTGCATTTTGACTAAACAATGTTAGGGCCAGCCAGCACAGCAGTGCCTGCTTTCAATCTGAATACATTAATCTATATACTGTATGTCTGTCTGTGTTTGTCAGTTTTGTATAATGTGTTAATAAGCATTTTGATAATTATGGATGGAAAGTGTAATACATATTAAAAAAGGATAAAATTTCATATCCATAATTATCAAAATACTTAGTAATACAATCTATGTTATATGCTTATATCCACAGATTTTTCCTCAAATTCACTCACTGCACTTCACATACTGATTGTGAAGTACAAAGAGAAAATTGCAGCAAAATGACAGTGAAAGGAAAGAAACAAACTACCGTATTAGCTCGATTATAAGACGACCCTGATTAGAAGACGACCAACCAAACTTTGGATATTCCATTAGGAAAAAAAATAAAAGCCTAAACATAAGACTACTCTATAGGAAAAAAGTTCAACTTGTATATATTTACATGTAAATTGCTTTTTTAATAAAAAAATTATGATATAAAAAAATTAATTTCTTGTTTTTATTTCCTTTTATGTGCCAATGCTGCCTCTCTCTTTCCCTTGCCCCCAGATTTGTCTCTCCCCCCCTTAGTGTTTGTCTCCCCCCTCGCTCCCCTTGTGTCTGTCTCTTCCCCCCTTCCCTCCCCTTGTTTCTCTCTGCCCCCCTCCCCTTGTTTCTGTCTCTTCCCCCCTTCCTCCCCTTTTTTCTATGCCCCCCCCTCGTTACTCTGCCCCCCCCTTGTTATTCTGCCCCCCCCTTACCTGTTTCTTGCTCCCTGGTGGCAAGTGGGGGCAGCCGGGGGATGTCTGCACTATACGTGCAGACATCCTCTTTGCTGCCCGACACCTCCGTCTATTATGACAGACAGCTTGTCCGTCATAATAGACGGAAGTGTCGGGCAGCATGGAGGATGTCTGCACGTATCGTGCAGACATCCCCCAGCTGCCCGATTCTCCTGGTGGCTAGCGGGGCAGCGGAGGATGTCTGCGCGATGAGCGCAAACCTCCCCTGCTGCCACCCGGCACGACCGCCGGGACTTTTATGAGGAAGCCGGAAGTACCCAGCTTCATCATAGAAGTCCCGGCAGTCGTGCCGGGCGGCAGCAGGGGAGATCTGGGCTCATCGCGCAGACATCCCCTGCTGCTAGAGAGGGGGATCCAGGACCCCTGCAGCTCTGCGGGTGACCTGGATCCCAGTCTTATAGTCTGACCTCAATTTGAGGTCAGATTATAAGACGACCTCGATTATAAGAGGGGTATTAACACTTCCCTTGCTGATCACAGTTTCTTTTTACTGTGATCCGTTTCCTTCCAAGTTTATGGCCCTCAGTTTTAAAGTTTTTAGTTTAAAAAAAAAAAATATATATTTTGTACAATTTTACTATATTACTTATATTCTTTTCATGTATTAATTTAATTACAGTTAACTCCTACAAGCCTGTGCTGTGATTATGACCAGAGCAAACGTTAACCCATTTGTGACGTTAGGACGTACTATGTCGTCCTGATTTTAAGTCCCTTAAAGTCGTTAGGACGGCATAGTACGTCCTGTGTTAAACAGCTCATCGCGGCTCCCCACGATGAGCTGTTCTCGGATCCTGCTGCAGGCACTTGCAGCGGGATCCCACCTGTCAGATGAGGCCACTAAATCGTGCGTGACGTCCGAAGGGCTTGCAATTTTTTGGCAGGGACCCACAGGGTCTATTAAGACCCTGATTGGGTCTCTGCCATAGTGTTCCTGGCTAACGATCACCTTGTGACGTTTTGGTGCTTACATCATTTGGGACGCAAGCACCATGCGTCACAAAGGGGTTAAACTTCTGCACTTTTTTGAATGTATTTTTTAATACTAAATTCAAATCATTTCATGCTATTGGCATTCTATAAACCGAAATAGAGTCGGTTTATAGAATACCAATAGCAAAATATCCAAATACAATACACATACATTACATAAACCGACATAATGAACGAATTTCGGTTTATGGAATGTAATGCTATTGGCATTCAATAAACCGACTCTATTTCGGTTTATAGTAATGCCAATAGCATTACATTATACATTCCATAAACCGAAAGTCTATAAACCGAACGTTGTTCGGTTCATAGACTTTCGGCTTATAGAACAGCAATAGCATTACATGTATTCTATAAACCGAACATCTTTCGGTTTAAAGACTTTCGGCTTATAGAATACATGTAATGCTATTGGCTTTCAATAAACCGAAATAGAGTCCCCATTCATACGAATAGGTCAATTGACCTATTTGTATGAATGGGGACTCTATTTCGGTTTATAGAAAGCCAATAGCATTACATGCATTCCATAAACCGAAAGTCGTTCATGTCGGTTTATAGAATGTAATGTAATGCTATTGGTATTCTATAAACCGACTCTATTTCGGTTTAGAATGCCAATAGCACGAATAGACGAATGGACGAATGAACGAATGATTTTCGTTTATTAACCATTCGTTCATTCGGCTTTCGTTAGTTAACATTTTCGTTATTCGTTATTCGGACGAATGGACGAAAATGCTATTTTCGTCCGAAAATGCATTCGTCCGAAAACGAATGCTTATGTCTACTATTTACCACCCAAAACTATTAGAATTTTTCAAAGTGCGCTGTAAGCACAGTATTTGACGGTTCTATTTGACTCTCAGATGTAATACATGTAATGCTATTGCTATTCTATAAACCAAAATAGATTCCCCATTCATACGAATAGGTCAATTGACCTATTCGAATGAATGGGGACTCTATTTCGGTTTATAGAATAGCAATAGCATTACATGTATTCTATAAACCGAAAGTTTATAAACCGAATGTCTTTCTGCTTATAGACTTTCGGTTTATGGAATACATGTAATGCTATTGGCTTTCTATAAACCGAAATAGAGTCCCCATTCATAATAATTTCTTATGAATGGGGACTCTATTTCGGTTTATAGAAAGCCAATAGCATTACATGTATTCCATAAACCGAAAGTCTATAAACCGAAAGACATTCGGTTTATAGTCTTTCGGTTTATGGAATACATGTAATGCTATTGCTATTCTATAAACCGAAAGTCTATAAACCGAATGTCTTTCGGTTTATAGACTTTCGGTTTATAGACGAACCCCGAACTCCAACACTAACATACAGTGGAATGTCCGTGTTTGGGTCCGGGGTCCGAATACCGTAATGTTCGGTACGAACCAAAACAGTGCGGTTCGGGTTCGATCAACACTAATGAGCACTCATAGGATTTGTTGAAAAATATTGTTGTTTATCTGTGGGAACAAAAAACAGTGTTTAATTCTATACTCATTCTAAGCTCAGGATGGTCTTGAGTATAGACTGAAACGTTGATTGGTTTTTGTTCCCATAAATAAACAACAATATTTTTCAGCAAATCCTATCAGTGCTCATCTTTGGAAGTTTTTTTAAATAAGCTGAAAGCACAGAGTCCATTTATCTCATTGGAGTCAGTAGAGTGCAAGTTGTGTATATATATATATATATATATATATATATATATATATATATATATATATACAACTTGCACTCTACTGACTCCTATGAGATAAATGGACTCTGTGCTTTCAGCTTATTTAAAAAAAACTTCCAAAGATGAGCACTCATAGGATTTGTTGAAAAATATATTGTTGCGGAGCTGCAATTTTATAATCACAGGATCTCTGCTGGTAGAATGCAATAACCAAGTACAAAGCTGGAAGCAGGCAATATTCCCAAATCCTCCCAAGAACCGGACGAAACACAGTCTGAGAGTCAACTGTCACTTTATTCAAAAAGACTGATATTTAAAGCAGGTCACTCAACTGTCACTTTCTACTTCAAAATATACAACTTAGTCAGTTTTAATAGCAATGCTAACGAATGGGGAGGATTCAAACAGACATACACAGTACAGCATAAATTAAACATAGCCGGAGACGCCACACTATACCGGCGCGCAGTACACAACAGAAAATAGGCACAACCATTCTATCTTAGGCATTCCCAAGTGGCTAGGTTTGCCACAATGCTCCCCCAAAACCAAGCCGGCATACACAGTCTGATCCCAACGGATCGGCTTGGGGATGTCCGGAGGAGTGCTCACAGATCATTTCTCAAGTTCTGTCTCATAGGGAGCTGCCCTGGGGTCTCTACTCGGTGGGTAGCTAACAGAGTGTACCCTGGTAAATTGGAGAAGGTAGCACCTTTTGCCACAATCAACTCCTGTACCTGGGCACGCTCCTGGAGACTTAGCCGCTCCCCCAGCTGCACACCTGTAGCGTTTTCTGCAGAATCTTCCTTTTCTAACATGTCTGGCAAGGGCAGATTCTCATAATCCTCAGTGGCTGGGGCACAGATGGCTGCTACCTCCTCTATTCTCTGGTGATAGGGTTTGAGCATGTTCACATGGAGCATGCGTCGTTTCCCTACCCCAGAGCACGGGCCGATCACATAAGTGGTGTCACATCTCTGTTCTACCACTTGGTATGGGCCCTGCCAGGTGGCCTGTAGCTTGTCTGTGCGGACAGGTTTCAAAATTAGAACTTTCTGTCCCACCTGAAAGCTACGGTCTCTGGCTCCCCTATCGTACCACCGGCGCTGTCGCCGCTGAGCCGCCCGGAGGTTGTCCCGTACGGTTTGGGTTAGAGCCTCCAAGCGGTCCCGGAACTCCAGCACGTATGGCACAATGGGGACTCCATCTGCACTGCTCCCCCCCTCCCAATGTTCTCTAATTAAGTCTAGGGGTCCCCTCACCCTTCTCCCAAACAATAACTCAAACGGAGAGAAGCCGGTAGATTCCTGTGGCACTTCCCGGTATGCAAAAAGCAGATGGGGTAAAAACCTCTCCCAGTCTTTATGGGACTCCCCAAATGTCCTGAGCATCTGCTTCAAGGTACCGTTAAAGCGCTCACACAACCCATTGGACTGCGGGTGATAGGCAGAATTTACAATTGGCTTAATGCCACATAACTTCCATAGCTGGTGGGTCACTTCGGCTGTAAATTGGGTCCCCCTATCCGAAATTATCTCCTGGGGAAATCCCATCCTGGAAAATATCTTCATCATAGCTTCGGCTACCGTTTCTGCTTGTATATTGGAAAGGGCTATAGCCTCCGGGTACCGGGTGGCATAATCTACAATGGTCAGAATATACCGCTTGCCGGAAGGGCTAGGCTTGGACAGTGGTCCTACTATATCCACTGCTACTCTGCTAAAGGGTTCTTCAATAATGGGAAGGGGGCACAATTTTGCTTTGTGGCGGTCACCCCTTTTTCCCACTCTCTGACAAATGTCACATGTCTGACAATACTGTCTCACATCTCTAGATATACCTGGCCAGAAAAATGCATGTGTCAATCTGTACCTCGTTCTTGTCATCCCTAAATGCCCAGACAGCGGAATATCGTGGGCAATTCTAAGCAGTTCCTGCTGGTATTTCTGGGGCACTATAAGCTGCTTATTAGTCACATGTACAGACCCCCCTACCACCCGCTCAGCAACACGATATAACAGATTTTTCTCCCATACATACTGTTCTCCCTCTAAACCTGTCTGACCAGCTGTCGCCTTATCCTTATAAATTTGCAACGTGGGATCGTTTTTAACCTCTGCCTCAAAGTCAGTCGGGGTATCCCAGGAAACACGGGTTACACGGGGTACATTGTCTTTTACCTGAGCCTCAGAGTGTGTGGAAGATGAAACCGTGGTGCGAGCCTGCTGACGGGTGGTCACTGGATATGCCTCATGGCGAGGACTTTGGGGTACAAAAGCGGAAGTCATTTGCCCCAGGTCATTCCCCAAAACAACATCAGCTGGTAACTTGTGCATCAGCCCCACCTCCACCATACCTTCCCCGGCACCCCAATTCAGATGTACCTTGGCAGTTGGTAGCCGGTACATGGCACCCCCTGCTACCCGGACTGCTACCGATCCCCCGGTATGTGCTGATCCTGACACCAAATGCGGGGCAACCAAAGTTAAGGTAGCGCCGGAATCACGTAGCCCCTGTACCTCTTTCCCTTCCAGAGTCACGGTCTGGCAATGTGGTTGTCGGTTGTCAGTAGCATGGATGGACATTACATCGTGCAAAACGCCCAGGGGTTCATCAGCCGACTCAAGCGGCACTCCTGACAAAGTTGGCTCTGCATGATAATAATGAGCAGCTGCCCGCGGGGCCATATTCTGCCGGAGCTGATTCCAGTTCTTGCGGCTCCGGTTTTGGGTGCACTCCCGGGCCATGTGCCCCCATTGCTTACAGGCATGGCACTGGATGTTGGACCTGCCATTATAACGGGAGTGGGGAGGTTGTCCCACAAGTGCTGGTCTGGATGGTGCTGTCGCTGGGGCAGGAGCAATAACTGGAAACGGTTGCGGGTTGGGTTTTGCATACCCTCGGTTATTATTTTTATGATGCCTCCTAGCATCATAATGTTGGTCGGCCAATAGTGCGCTTCGGTTAGGGTGTGAGGATTTCGGTCATTCACCCATTCTTGAGCCTCTGGTGCCAGGCCATTACAAAACTGCTCCAGTAGCAACATCTGGCGTAACTCTTCCATGGTGGTAGCTCTGCTGGCTTGTATCCAGCCTTGTGAGGCTTGGTCAAGCTTGTGTGCCCACTCCGCATGTGAGTCTTTGTCCCCTTTTTTCAATTCTCGGAACTTGCGCCGGTATGCCTCTGGAGTAATGGCATACCTTTCTAATAGCGCCTGCTTTACCTTGTCATAATTCTTGCTGTCCTCTCTGGGTACAGCCCGGTAGGCGTCTGCTGCACGCCCAGACAGTTTGCCTGCCAACAAAGGTACCCACATAGCTTGCTCTACATTATGCAAGTCACACAATCTTTCAAAATCTTGCAAGAATCCATCTATTTCGTCTTTATCCTCGCAAAAAGTTTTAAATGCATGATGTGGTATTTTTGGCCTTCCCTGGCCCACAGTTGAAACAGCAGCGGTTTCTGCTTGAGGTGAGAAGGCTTGATTCCTTTGCGCCATCACGTACTCCTGTGCATCCGCCGAAATTATGGTCATAATTTCTGGAGATACTGGAGCGGGCCAAAATGCCAATCTTGTCCTCATTTCTCGTTCAAATGGGGTCTCCTCCATGTTTGCTGGGGGTGTAGCACTACGAGCTCGGTCTCCTTCCATTAGCTCGGCAATAAGTCTTGCTTTAGGCTTATTGCTGGCTATCTTACCCCTGGCTTCCAACAGCTCCTTTAACGTTTGCCGTTTCAATATGGTGTAGTCCGTCCCCATTCACTTCTGCATCTGTATCAATTGCCTTCTGCTTTCCAGTATGTCAATTCCAATTGTATAAACAGCGTTTTTCTTGCTGTACGGTTGGATCCCGCCGCTTGCCACCAATTGTTGCGGAGCTGCAATTTTATAATCACAGGATCTCTGCTGGTAGAATGCAATAACCAAGTACAAAGCTGGAAGCAGGCAATATATCCCAAATCCTCCCAAGAACCGGACGAAACACAGTCTGAGAGTCAACTGTCACTTTATTCAAAAAGACTGATATTTAAAGCAGGTCACTCAACTGTCACTTTCTACTTCAAAATATACAACTTAGTCAGTTTTAATAGCAATGCTAACGAATGGGGAGGATTCAAACAGACATACACAGTACAGCATAAATTAAACATAGCCGGAGACGCCACACTATACCGGCGCGCAGTACACAACAGAAAATAGGCACAACCATTCTATCTTAGGCATTCCCAAGTGGCTAGGTTTGCCACATATATATACACACACACCATATAAGACAAAAAGAAACAGAGACAAACTCCAATAGTGTAGTATGATATAAGAATATGTAGCAGATGTACTTAAGGTGTATTAAGCTCATGTAGAGTGCAGTTGCTTTGTAATATCATGTAGACTTCATGCTCTTTAATATAGAAGTAGTCTCTCAAGGCAATATATGGGAAAAAGAAGAACTTGCGGCTCTTCATGGGGCGTAAAAACCCAATATAGACTATTTGGTACAGTCCTAACTTCAACAGCTGAGGAAAGGGATTTAGGAGTAATAATTTAGGACTTACAGGGAGTGCAGAATTATTAGGCAAATGAGTATTTTGACCACATCATCCTCTTTATGCATGTTGTCTTACTCCAAGCTGTATAGGCTCGAAAGCCTACTACCAATTAAGCATATTAGGTGATGTGCATCTCTGTAATGAGAAGGGGTGTGGTCTAATGACATCAACACCCTATATCAGGTGTGCATAATTATTAGGCAACTTCCTTTCCTTTGGCAAAATGGGTCAAAAGAAGGACTTGACAGGCTCAGAAAAGTCAAAAATAGTGAGATATCTTGCAGAGGGATGCAGCACTCTTAAAATTGCAAAGCTTCTGAAGCGTGATCATCGAACAATCAAGCGTTTCATTCAAAATAGTCAACAGGGTCGCAAGAAGCGTGTGGAAAAACCAAGGCGCAAAATAACTGCCCATGAACTGAGAAAAGTCAAGCGTGCAGCTGCCACGATTCCACTTGCCACCAGTTTGGCCATATTTCAGAGCTGCAACATCACTGGAGTGCCCAAAAGCACAAGGTGTGCAATACTCAGAGACATGGCCAAGGTAAGAAAGGCTGAAAGACGACCACCACTGAACAAGACACACAAGCTGAAACGTCAAGACTGGGCCAAGAAATATCTCAAGACTGATTTTTCTAAGGTTTTATGGACTGATGAAATGAGAGTGAGTCTTGATGGGCCAGATGGATGGGCCCGTGGCTGGATTGATAAAGGGCAGAGAGCTCCAGTCCGACTCAGACGCCAGCAAGGTGGAGGTGGAGTACTGGTTTGGGCTGGTATCATCAAAGATGAGCTTGTGGGGCCTTTTCGGGTTGAGGATGGAGTCAAGCTCAACTCCCAGTCCTACTGCAAGTTCCTGGAAGACACCTTCTTCAAGCAGTGGTACAGGAAGAAGTCTGCATCCTTCAAGAAAAACATGATTTTCATGCAGGACAATGCTCCATCACACGCGTCCAAGTACTCCACAGCGTGGCTGGCAAGAAAGGGTATAAAAGAAGAAAATCTAATGACATGGCCTCCTTGTTCACCTGATCTGAACCCCATTGAGAACCTGTGGTCCATCATCAAATGTGAGATTTACAAGGAGGGAAAACAGTACACCTCCCTGAACAGTGTCTGGGAGGCTGTGGTTGCTGCTGCACGCAATGTTGATGGTGAACAGATCAAAACACTGACAAAATCCATGGATGGCAGGCTTTTGAGTGCCCTTGCAAAGAAAGGTGGCTATATTGGTCACTGATTTGTTTTTGTTTTGTTTTTGAATGTCAGAAATGTATATTTGTGAATGTTGAGATGTTATATTGGTTTCACTGGTAAAAATAAATATTTGAAATGGGTATATATTTGTTTTTGTTAAGTTGCCTAATAATTATGCACAGTAATAGTCACCTGCACACACAGATATCCCCCTAAAATAGCTAAAACTAAAAACAAACTAAAAACTACTTCCAAAAATATTCAGCTTTGATATTAATTAGTTTTGTGGGTTCATTGAGAACATGGTTGTTGTTCAATAATAAAATTAATCCTCAAAAATACAACTTGCCTAATAATTCTGCACTCCCTGTAAAGGTAGGTAGGCAATGCAATAGAGCAGCAGGAAATGCTAGCAGAATGCTTGGTTGCATAGGGAGAGGTATTAGCAGTAGGAAGAGGGAAGTGCTCATGCCATTGTACAGAGCACTGGTGAGACCTCACTTGGAGTATTGTACGCAGTACTGAAGACCGTATCTCCAGAAGGATATTGTTACTTTGGAGATAGTTCAGAGAAGGGCTACTAAACTGGTTCATGGGTTGAAGGATAAAACTTACCAGGAAAGGTTAAAGCATCTTAACATGTATAGCTTGGAGGAAAGAGGTAACAGGGGGGATATGATAGAAACATTTAAATACATAAAAGGAATCAACACAGTAAAGGAAGAGAGTATATTTAAAAGAAGAAAAACTACCACAACTAGAGGACATAGTCTTAAATTACAGGGGCAACGATTTAAAAGTAATATCAGGAAATATTACTTTACTGAGAGGGTAGTGGATGTATGGAATAGCCTTCCAGCAGAAATGGTAGAGGTAAACACAGTCAAGGATTTTAAGCATGTGTGGGATAGACACAAGGCTATCCTAGCTATAAGACCGAGAACGGGGGACTAATAAAAGTATTCAAACAAATTGGGCAGACTAGATGGACCGAATGGTTCTTATCTGCCGACACATTCTATGTTTCATGCAGGCATACAGCAATTGGAGACGCAACTCCACACTGTAGATACAGAGCTAGTTACTCTTAAACGCAAAATGAGAGATACTGACCTGGGACTACATAGGCAGTAACGGGTCCGATAAGATCTATAGAGATCTTGAAAACAAGAGATTTTTGATGCTGTGGAAACCTTCAAAGAATGGCTGAAAGAAAAATCACCAAACCAGACTAATCGGAGCAAAGTCGATGCCTAGGGAAATCCCAGAATGGGGAATTAGGAGAGGGAAGGGGGAGGGAAGGGAAAAAGGAAAAGGAAGGGGTTAATACATTTTTTTATATATACATAAGTCTGTCTCTCTTTCATGCCGAGACAGGAATGTCTGACGCAGAGGCTGAGATGCCTGTTAGTACATAACTCGCAACCCAAAACAAAATACCTACCTCTAAGGGGGAAAGTAGGGACGTAGGAAAGCACCAAGGGCACAAATTAGGGTATGACACACACTGATACAAAGTTATAAGAGGGATCTCCCAATGAATATCAAGACAAGAAACCAAGCATGACTCACTAACGGGAAGGAAGGATAGAAGAAATATAAAATGTAAGGAATACGACCCCACATTGCAATATATACCCACAAGGGGGAAATTAATACAAAGGCTAATAGGTTAAAAACAAAGCGACATGGAAGCCAAACAACCAATACGGTGGAACGAAAATATAGAGGGGTGGGCACTAAAGGGGGAAGGGGAAGATAAGGGCCAGAGAAAAGAAAGAAACAAATGGGATAAAGGACCCAATTTAGGGTCCACAAACACTTAGAAATTTAAGGAGGGAATCCCCCCAAAAAAACACTTTGACAAGAAAACTCACATTATAGTAGACACCTAGCTAGAAGCACAAAAATTGGGAAGAGGTAGGGAGGTCCCAGGACACGGAAGGGTTAAAAATTAGAGAACTTAAGGGGAATAATAAAGATTGTATATTAAAAAAGAGAGAGTAGGACAACTTTGAGGAGGAATAGGAATGCAATATGGATGTTTTTTTTTTTTTTGCTAACCCCTAAATCCCCCCCCAACATAGTATAGATATCTAATTCAGGACTCGCACATGGGAGATATGTTGTAACACAGAAGGAGGCTGGCACAAAATAGTACGTAATGTACCGATGATCCCCCCCAGTTCCCAGTTACCATGTCAGGGGTAGATAAAGTATTTGTATACTTCTGGCAAGGTCATGACCCGTGCACCTACATAGCCAGGGGGGCGGTGCACGGGGTGACTCCCCAAAATGGGTTCGGGAAGTTCACCAAATATTTCCGGCGTTATTCACGCCAAATGTGTTTATGTATGTCTTTGTGTGGGTTGGACTTGGTGCTCGGGCGGCTGTCAATGGGGGGAACATAAATGTATGTGGACCAGGGTAAATGTCTAGATTTTGTTCAATAAATGCACAGGGCTTAAATTCCCCCCCAAAAAAGGGTTATTATGCAGGAATTCCTTCGTAAACATAAAATTGAAGTCTGCTTCATCCAGGAAACCCATTGGAAGATGAATGATAAATCATCACACAAAAACCCAGATTTTACCCTTTCAATTGAGGCCTCATTGGAAGCTCAAAAGAAATGTGGAGTGGCAATACTGTTTGCTAATAACCTTACAGTACACATTAAATATGTGGAATGTGATGTAGAGGGGAGGTTTATTATGTATGTGAAATAAATAAGAAATTGATGACATTAGTTAACATTTATGCCCCAAATTCGACCCCAACCAGATTTATCGCTAAAGTAATGGCAAAAACAGAAAAAATCAAACAGGGGACTCTGATCTGGATGGGAGATTTCAACTGCATATTAGACCCCACACTAGACAGGAAATCCCACTCAGGTGAGAATAGAGATAGAATAGTGTAGGGACAGGCCAGAAGAATGCAGGCTTTGCTTGATAAATACGTCCTCCTGGACATTTGGAGAATCTACAATGTGTATGAGAAAAATTATACATGTTTCTCCAAGGCTCACCTCTCATATTCCAGAATTGACCTGGCTTTGGGAAACGTAGGCACTGTACATCAGACGCAAAAAATTAAAATTCAGGACTTGTCCTGGTCTGATCACAACGCAATAATAATGGACTTTAAAACCAAATTTGCTAAACTCTCGTCTGACTGGAGACTTAAAAAATACTTATTAAGAAGCAAACAGAATATAGAGTATATTAAAAAAGAAACAGACATATTTCCAGGAGAATACCATGGGAAACAGCTCTCAGGGCAACATCTGGTGTGCCTACAAATGTGTAGTGAGGGGTCCTTTCATGAAATTGGGGGCCCAGGCAAAGAAGCAGAGAGATTTTGATCTATCAGAATTATAAATCCAAAAGTCAAATCTTTCTCGAAGCAACAAAATAAGTCCCTCACATATCTACACGGCCCAGATTGAGGATTTAAATAGAAGGATAAACTTACAACTAAAAGATAAAGCTAACAAGACTATTGAAAACTTGAAAATTCTGCGGTATTATAAAGGAAACAAGGCCCATAAAATGCTAACAAACAAACTAAAATCATAAAGGAAAGCTAAAACCACATCCAATATAATATATAATGGAATTTCAGCACGAACCCCGGAGGCAATAGGAAAGGCATTTAATTCATATTATTCGTTATATAATCTGCCTAATAACAAGAAAACCCGGGGGGGGGGGGGGGGGGAAATCACACAGGAAATTCAAGAAATAGTCAATAGACCCTTTGAAATGGATGAGGTCCTTAAATCGATCAAAAGATTAAAGAGTGGAAAAGCACCAGGACCAGACGGCTTCGACGCAACCTTCTATAAAACATCGCAAACAAACTTGCCCCACATTTGACAAAGGCCTTTATAGAGTTTAACCTACGGGGTGAAATCCCGGAGGAGATTTTGAGATGTAATATAATACCAATCCTCAAACCAGGAAAGAATCCAGAGGATGTGATAAATTACAGACCTATATCACTCCTAAACACAGATTATAAGATTTACTCAGATATTCTGACTGAAAGGTTAAAGTTAGGAATCAATGAAATAATCCATAAAGATCAGGTGGGATTTATCCCAGGACGCTCTTTATCAAACCATACATGAAATCTGGTAAACCTGTTTTAGAGGGTGAGAAAGAACAGAGAGCCCCTGCTGACCCTGTCGTTGGACGCGGAGAAAGCCTTCGACAGGGTCAGCTGGGAATATATGGGTCTGGCCCTAAGGGCGTTCGGGATAAAGGGGCATTTCCTCCGAGCGATTATGGCACTGTACTCATCTCCTTCTGGAAGAATGGTGGGCACAGGTATAAATTCTGATTGGTTCAAGAAAAAAAATGGCACTAGACAAGGGTGCGCTTTGTCACCCTTGCTATACTTGATCACTTTGGAGCCATTGGCACAGGAAATAAGGAAAGGTGGGGAAATAAGGGGACATGGAGGGCTGGTAGAACAAAAGGTAAAACTGTATGCTGACGACATACTACTCACTATGGAGGACCCCATGAACTCGATGCCCGAATTGATGAAAATTATTAAGGAGTACAGTGCCCTTTCCAATTATAAACTTAATGTAACAAAAACACTGGCAATTTATATGAACATGGAACGGTCGGATATCGAGCTCATGGAGGAAAAGTATGGGTTTTCCAGGGTTAGAAAATACTTCACATATTTGGGGATCAATATTTCAAAGAATCCCTGGAGATGGTTGGAGATTAATATTCTGCCCCTAATCAAACAAATGAATAGGTCGTTGGGACAATGGAAGAAACTGGAAATATCCTGGTGGGGCCTGATCAACACCATTAAGGCATACATTTTGCCAAAATGTACATACATTTTTAGGATGATACCTCTGGCAGTCCCCGAACCTTGGTTAAAAATGATACAGACAGCATTTCAGCATTACATCTGGGCAGGGAAAAGACCAAGACTAAGTTTACAACTACTTGCTAAAAAAAACCTCAGGGAGGTTTCGGAATGCCAGTTATACAGGAGTACTCGAAAACGTCCCTTCTGGCACACGCTTTCAATACACAGAGAAACTAGCGATCAGAAGGAATGACTCCGGTATTTTGATAAAGTTGCACTTTTATACAAGGTATTAAAGGTAGAACAACACAAGGATGACCACAAACCCATACGAAAGAGTTGACGATACAATCTTACAATTCCAATCTCTTTGATGTCTGAGTGTCAAAAAAAAAAAAAGATCAATGGAGGACCTGGACAATAGGGGATGGAGGAGAAACATCCGAGTCAGAGGGATGGCTGAAACAGACCCCTCCAGACCTTTTATTAGCCCACTTGACTAGATTGTTCAATACAATACTTGATAGACTGCCTGACCAGAGAATTCAGCTGGACAGGGCATATCGTGCCCTCCGTGCGAAAGGCCCGATAGATGGTCACCATGAGACGTAATTTGCTGTATGCATGACTACGCAGTGAATGAGGAACTTATGAAAAAGGCACGAACCTCCAGAGTTTGGAGCTTTGAAGGGCAGCAAATAGCCTTCTTTGACCGCTCACTACGTTATTGCAAGACCATCATTACAGATACAAATGGAACTTTCCTTTCACATTGATGGTGATAACGGAGTCAGAGACTTTCCTGATTAGGACCCTGCAAGATTTTCCACCATTTCTACAGGCCCTGGAACTCCCTCATGTGGATTTGCCTGATTGGAATACTCTGGAGTTTCTTACCTCGGCAGTGCACCCATTGAGACCTTTACCACAATGCCCTAGAAGGCCACCCGGACAGCACTCACCAATCCGCAGATCTCTTTTAAGCCACCCGGCGGATCCGGAGGAATGATACCCTAGTCACGCTAACGGAGCTTATCCCTGTTCCCAACGAGCTATTGGAGATGTTTTTTCCTACTCATTCTGCTGTAATTTTGTCTGCACTATTTTTGCCATTTAGCTGTTTACCTTTTGCACAATATTAATGAGGATTTTTTGACAATGAGACACTGGATGATGACCTCTTGACTTTTACGGGACTACGATTTCTTGGAGGCATCTGAAAAAGGTCATGGGTAATGTACGGTTGGCTATAGAAAGCTTTGTCCTATGCAATTTTATGTACAGATGGTCCCAATATAATGTTATGTAAAACAGACAATCAGAGAAGCACACCAAAAAACAATATAAAATAACTATAGTAGATATACTATAGGGGGAGTCCACGACGACCACGGTGGTCTCCTTGATAAAGGCATATTGCCAAAACGTCGGCGACCTCCTTCCTTTTTGCGCAGTGTGTCCCCTCCTGTCTGTTTCTGTTTTACTCTTTGTACTTTTGGGTATTCTTTGTGCTGTATGAAAACAACACACAAGTGAAAAAGTGCGCTGTGACCCAACACTTCAAAACACACACCTCAGGAAAAATAAATAATAAATTGTTACCCTTAAAGTAAATCAGCCTTAAAGAAATCAGCTCAATATTCAATCCGAAGGGAAAAATAAAATAAAACAAAACAGAACAGAAATAATATAGCGTAGTATATTACATAAAAGTGCTGATAACAAATAATAAGTGAGAACACACTCACATCTTCCTGAGCAGAGATCTGCTCAGTCTATACAGCATCCAGGGAGCCCACCAAGGGGTTAAAGATCCAACTGGTTCACAGAGGAATCCTATGCAGCTTATTCAGGGTAGCAGACCCAGAAGGTACTCCCAGCGGTAGTATAAGAGAGGGTAAGGAGGAGACTATTTAGCTTCAACGATTTTAATAACAATAAAAACATATAAATAATCTTACATTCAAAGATCCACTTGAACAGTACATATATAGAGTCCCAGTAGCAGTCTCCTCTTGTCCACAACACGTTTCGCCCCCAAAGTAGGGCTTTTTCAAGTGTCCTCTCTCATTTTCAGCTTTCATTTTTAAAGCTTCCCGCTACATGTGACATGCATGATGACGTCATCAAAGCCGCGACGGAAGTAAGCGTTTTGTCCAATCAGATGCGTTTGCAGTTTTTTGCTGCTCCAATTTGTAGTCCTCTTCTTCTTTCAATGAGGAAGCTTCAATGTCTCTCACACAGGGAGATTTAAAGCAAGAATACACGTAATTGTTAGATTCTACATGGCACTTAGGATCAGTTTCACATGTTTCACAAATATTAAATATTAAAACATCCACTTTAATACATACATAAAAAAATGTGCAATATAATTAAAATCTGTACTTAGTCCAACACATTATATATAAATTTTTGTGCTGTATGGTTTGCATTTTTTTGTAAGTACATTTTGTCTTGCTATTTATCTGTATATTTTTTTTGTAATATTTTTTTGTATTTATTCCATATATTGCACTTTATTAAAATACTTTTGTACTATACTCTTGCTAAGTACATTTTTTGCAGTTTTTGTGTGCTCCCTCTGCACCTACCCAATATAATGTTATGACACACCATTATCTGTTTTAGAAAGAAATCTGAAGGGCCCCCCAGTGATATTATTCAGGATAGCCAGACAAACCTTTGATACTATACTGACCCTCCACATATACAAGATGTTGGTTATTCACTGGTATGCATGGGCTTGACCTAGAATAGTGAGAATTTTTGGAAATAGGATGTGTGATACCTGTAATCCCGCGACTGAACACTCATTCGCTATCATAATACCTAATAGACCCAGATTTGCAAATGGGTGATCTATCCATTAATCCCCCTTACTCTAGATGCCCGAGGTCTGTACCCCAAGTGCCTTTATGTACATTTTATGCAGGTTATCTTTTATGCAATACTTTGTGAAGTGGAGCATATATGTTCTGTTTTTCAAATTTTTACTGTTCCCCAAGATATAATTTTGATTGTTTATTGAACTGCTACATCTAAGGTTGGTGACTATTTGTGTTGGCGGACAGACATGTACCCCATTGGATAAGTGTTCAACACAAGTGCGACCCAGACATCTCTGGTTGTACTGGAGTTGACGGACACTGTACTGAACACGTTTTTCCCTTTTTGCCCTGTAAAGGGTCCCTCCTGGACTACCCTAACCTTGGTTCCCCTCCCCTCCAGGAGTGTCTGTAAATAAGTTTCCTCCCATTTTTTCTTTTTGGCACCCCTAGCAATAGGGATAACCTTAACCCCCCCCCCCCTTTGGACAAATCTAAAAGACATCCACCTACTGATCCCTTGCATAACTTTACAGACAACATACCCTTATGGTGCTTATCATGACTAGCTCATCGGTGACTGTTGGCAATTTATGAATCGTCTCCATTGATGCACAGGGCCTTAATAAGCGTGAAATACGTTCTAGAGCCCTACATGAATGGAAGTCATTGAAGGCTTCTGTTGTGTTTGTTCAGGAGACCCATTTCCGGAGAGATCATGCCTCAACGCTTAAAAATTCCGATTTCCCACTAAGTTACTGCGGTAATACTGTAGATTCGAAAACTAAGGGCACGACGATAATCTTCGCAATACAGGTTCCCCTATCAGACACCACTGAGTTATATGACACAGATGGCCACTATACTTTTGTTAACACTGCTATTGCTGGTACCAGATATACTTTTGCCAATATATATGTCACTAACAAAGGCCAACATAAAACCATAGCCCGCATCTTGCATACACTGTCTGAGTTTCAAGAGGGTACATTGGTGTTAGGGGGTACCTTAACCTACCCCTGGACCCCATATTGGATACCTCTAGGGGGGTGTTCCCGCTCATATAATTAAGCACGTCATAAACATCTTACACAAATACAGACTGGTCGACTGCTGGAGAGCCCTACACCCCGACTCTAAAGATTTTACTTTTTACTCTAATCCACATGCTGCTTATTCCAGGCTGGATTATTTATTCCTTCCACATTACGCTATAGAACACACACTGGGGATGACCATAGGGATTGCAACCTGGGTGGATCATGTTCTCACATTGCACTCGCCTCTATTCAGAACAATACAAAATACCTGGAGACTGAATTAATCGTTTCTTAATGATCCCAACACTATTAAGGAAGTTACTGAATGACTGACACAATACTTTAAGGAACACAAAACGGTTGACGTCCCAACACTTACTGTTTGGGAAGCACGCAAGTGTGTCATTAGAGGTCACTTTATAGCACTGGCTGCAGCCCATAAAAAGGAGAGAATTAAAGAAATTGCTACATTATTGGAGGAGATCTCCAGCCTGGAATGATCACACAAAGATAACAGTGAGACCGTGAGACGGATACTCGTTTGCTTCTCCTAAGACATAAACTGTCCAAGTTGATTGATGTTGGGTTGCAGAGACAAGCCCTTAGATCCAGAACCATGTTCTATGAACATGGGAATAAATGTGGACGCCTATTGGCGAGAATGATCCAAATTAAGCAACAAATCACGTACGTACTCAGGATAAAAATTAACACAGGGAACAAACACTGCTATCTCCCTAACGAGATCGTACACACTTTTACATCTTACTTCCAGTAGCTTTATGACTTAAAACCCACTGGAGACAGTGAGGCACATCACCAAATAGAAAAAGTATCAGAGGAAGAGTATTTTAATTTTATCTTTATTATATCACTTGTTTTCACGTGTGTGTTTGTGTCATTTCTATTTCTTTTTCCATATTGTTTTTCAGGCACATCACCAAAGAAAGATTTTAGAGATAGAGGCCTACCTGACTAGTCAAGCCAGACACACCATTCGAAGACAGGAAAAACACTGGGCCCTGATGGCCTTCCTCTGCATTATTATAAAAAAATAGGAGATATCTTATGTCCACATCTAGTTGAGGCGGTCAATTCCATCACTGACGGGGGACACTTTCACGAACAGACGATAATGGCCTATATACACATCATACCTAAACCTGGTAAAGACACTGAGCAATGCCACAATTTCAGACCTATTTCCCTACTAAATTCTGACCTAAAATTGTTTACAAAAATCCTGGCCCAAAGACTACAACATTTTTTACCCTCTCTGATACATCCGGATCAAACAGGTTTTAACCCAGGTAGAGAGGCTAAAGATAATACTATTAAGCTCTGAAATATAATCAATCTGGCAAAGGGAAGGAAGGAACCCCTAGTCTATCTGTTAACAGACGCAGAAAAAGTGTTCGACAGAGTAGACTGGGATTTCATGAGAGCAACCCTACGCTATTATGGACTGGGACCATATATGCACCAGTGGATTGAGGCATTATATCACTCCCCTACAGCCCGAGTACAACTTAATAGAATATTAGGAGATTACTTTTCCATATGAGACGGCACCAGACAGGGATACCCATTTCCCCCCTTTTATTTGCCCTCATCTTAGAACCCTTTCTACAAGAAATCTGTGATAACCACTCAATTAAAGGAATTCAAGTAGGAAATAGAGAGTTCAAATTATCGGCTTATGTGGATGACCTCTTATTCTTAGTGACTCAACCCCAAACCAACCTCCCGAATATTTTGCAAGAATTTCAGAGATATGGTGAGTTGTCCAATTTAGCAATTAATTACAACAAATCTGAAATTTTACCAATAGCAAAGCCCATTTTTTAAAAGCAAACTTCCCTTTTAAACTTTGCAAAGAGAAGATGTTATATCTAGGGATTTGGCTCTCTGCTCACTTGCAACAGTTGTTTTACCTTAATTTCTCTCCTATGGCAGCTACATTGGGTGAGGACTTGAAGCAATGCGATTTAACTCATATTACATGGATGGGACGAATAGGGGTCGTAAAAATGAACCTGATTTCTCGATTATTGTATTTATTTCAGACAATCCCGATTTCTCTCCCACAATCATATTTTAGATCCCTGCTATCCACTATAATCAAATACGTCTGGAATGATAAACAACCTAGACTTAAATACAAATTGCTTACCCAACCAAAACAGAAAGGATGCCTGGCACTCCCAGAGCTGAAATTATATTACCAAGCCGCACATATGACCAGACTTATAGACTGGATGCATGCACCCCCACACAAACATTGGGTTTACATAGAAGACACAATGTTTCCCTTCTCTCCTAGAGCAATTCCTTGGTGTAACCCACAAACAGCCCAACAAATGATAGCCTCTCACCCACTTATAGAGCCAAGCATCAGTATTCTCATACCCCTGACAAATACATGGCGACATGCCTTTACTGGATTGAATATACTGCTACGAATGTAATAGGTTGACACCATGAATGCTACATTAATGTTGACAACCATGCCCTCTTTATTCCTGAAGGTTTCTGAGGACACAAGATGGGATAAAATGCACATACCCTGCTCAGTGGCATCCCGCGGGGGGTGCTGACCGCATCGGGTGACACCTCCAGCGGGGGTGACACCCGTGCTGCCAGCATCCCCCCCCGCACCGCATCGCACTGCCAGCATCCCCCCCGCACCGCATCATTATGTCACATCCGGTGACTGTGTTTCCCTCCGCCGTGCAGGAGGGAACACTGAATGGAGACGTCAGGCTGGGGACACGAAGTTGCAGCCAGGCGGTAAGTACTAGGGAAGGGGGAGGAGGGAGGAATAACGAGCATAGGAACTACTGGCAAATTGGCTGGGGCATGTGAATAGCACAATATTCCTGGAATCTGAATGGCACAATATTACTGGCATCTGAATAGCATAATACTACTGGGCTCTGAATGGCACAATATTACTGATATCTGAATGGTACAATATTACTGGTATCTGAATGGCACAATATTACTGGCATCTGAAAGGCACAATATTACTGGGCTCTGAATGGCATAATATTACTGAGCTCTGAATGGCATAATATTACTGAGCTCTGAATCCTCTATTATAATCTTCAAGTGTCTCTGCGTCCAGTCCCTGTGTCCGTGGGATTGCGCTACTGCGCATGTGCCCCACGGACAGCCGTTGGGACTTGGAACGCAGAGATTCCCTCCCGCCCAAAGAAAAAGAAAGAAAAAGCCGGTAGAGGCACTGGCTGGGGGAGATCTAAAGATCCTCCCTCACAAGCCCTCTGCTCGGCATGCTCTGCTAGACCCCGGGAGGGGGCGGAGCTAACTGTCTGAGCTGTGTAGCTCCGCCCCCACCCTGTGAAGCAGAGCAGCGTCTGCTTCACGGGGAGCCACTGGCACCATGAGAAAGTGCTGCTCGACTCCCCATGCCTGCATTAAGCATGGGGAGCCCGAGCAGCACCTTCTCTTGCTGACCTGGGCTCCCAATGAAGCAGACGCTGATCTGCTTCACAGGGTGGGGGCGGAGCTACACCGCTCAGTCAGTAAGCTCCGCCCCCTCCCTGTATCCACCTTTGAAGGCAAAGGAAGGGGAGGGGTGGGAGAGAGAGGCAGGGGGGAGAGAGAGACAGTGATGTAGAATTATTCAAAATCTTTATTGAAACCTGTATTGAATTATTGTACTAACTCCATTTTAACCTCATATTATGACAGACCCTCCATTTTGTTCACATTACATGACAGAATTTCCTGACAGTATTTAGTATAATGAATAGAGACTGTATTCTCTCTCTAAGGACATAACTAGCCCCGGAATTACTGAATCTCCTGTAATTTGCAACATAGTATAATCTGAAGGCCATGAAAACACCGTCCAAATGAAATGTTCTATTCATAAAAGAACTTTGCACCCGACCACGAGACTGACATCACTAACTACGCAAAATGATGCCCAAGACCCCCTTCCACCGAGTAAGCCTCGTGCTGGGAAAGATGGTGCTTGAGCCATCCGTCCACACCCGTGTCCAGAACAATACCACCTCTCGGTGGGAGGACACCTAGCTAACCACTTAGTTTTTGGGCCAATTAATCATATTGATGGGTGGACATTGACACAGCCACTTAACATTTAACCCAATTAATGATGTTTATTTGTTATTATCTGATATTCAATGATGATGTCATTCTGCCTTTATAAGGGCTTGTAAGCCTGAATTTTGCCAGATGCTAATAAATTTCCTCGAAGTTGTTTTAACCTGAACTGCATGTGTCAGTGTGAACTTACTTCTGCGTATACGCAATTTATTCATCTCAGATTTGGACAGGAACAGATAGACTTTTAAACATTTTTGTTTATTTCTAAATTAATCTACATCAATTTGGCGCCCAACGTGGGGCACCGGGCAATGGCCTCTGGCCGGTAAGCCGTCCTAAGGAAGACGCTGTTGGACGGAGGAATCGGGGGGGAAGGAAGGGAGACTGATCACCTCTGATTACACGGTAGAGACTTCTGCAGGAGCCACCGGTATGTTCCGGCCCCTTTGATTGACCCGTCCACGTGTCTGTGACTGCTTCCCGGGAGGGCATCAAAGACAGGTAATATCTTGCCCGGTGTCTTGTTACTCATTTGTTTACCTGCATTTAGTCTATCTGTTGCCTGGGTATGTTAGTGGTTTATGTTTAGTTAGTTTTGTTCTTTCCCTCTTTTGGGATAAAGGGGGGTGGACCCGTGGGAGGTTGCCTGGGGGTCTTTTGTTGCCTGTTTTACCCCTTTTAGGAGTCACGTGGCCCAGACTGTATGGAAAAAGGGGGGTGGACCTGTGGAAGTTGTCCTGGGGGGTCCTCGTTGCCTGTTTTCTCTCTTTTAGGTGCTGTCTAGCTAACAGTAGTAAGGAAAAAGAGAGTGGGGGGAATCTGTGGAGGGGTGTAGACTCATTGCTTCCTGGGGATTCCCCCGTGGTGTCACTTTGATAGCCTAGCTAGCCGCCTCATTGTGCACCTTGCTCTGCTTGCAGAGGGTGGTACCCTCCAGCTTCGAAGCGCTGAAGCTGGTGGCATTCCCGAATTTTATTTTTGTGGTGGTGGATTCGAGCAGGCATTGCCGTCTTCCTGCACCACGGGTAGTGAGACTTATGGGTGGGTCCATAGGGGCACTACGGGAGTGAGGATAGAGGTGGCCACATTTAGTGGACTGCTGTAACGAGGGAGGCTGGCGGATCTCGGGCCGGTCTGTTGGCACTATACCTGAACTGAACGAATCCCTAAAGATCATAAATATTGGTCTGGCCAGAATTATGCTTAACTCTCTAAGGACCCTTGGGTGTACAGTATACCATCTGGCCCTGGGGCCTTGTCTATCTTAACAGAGTTTAATTGCATAAACACTTTTTCCTGTGTCAGCCAATCCCATGTTTGTGGTGACTGTTCCGTAACTTCCGGTAGCAGGGGCTCATCCATCTGTTCTTCCTTAGTATAAACAGAAGAAAAAAAAGTATTTAAAATGTCTGCTTTTTCTCTGTCCTCACTTACCAAATTTCCCATTTGGGATAAGAAGGGCCCAACATTTTCCCTCTTTAGCTTTTTTCCATTTATATACTTGGGGTTAATTTTACTCTCCTTTTCTCGTTTTCCAATTTAGCCATTTTAATTGCCTTTTTGCAGGCTTTGTTGACATCTTTGTATTTTATAAATGATAATGTTGATCCCTTGCTTTTATAATGTTTGAATGCCATTTTCTTGTTTTGCATTTCCTGTTTCACGGTACAGGTAAGCCACATTGGTTTTGATTTGTGTCTTTTGTATTTGTTTCCCAAAGGTATATATTGGGATGTGTACTTTTGTAATGTGTGCTTAAAGGCATTCCACTTGTCTTCTGTGTTTAGTCCAGAAAACAATCGTTCCCAGTCTAAATGTTCCATTGATGCCCTTAGTCCATCAAAGTTGGCCCTTCTAAAATTAAGTGTTTTGGTGGCGTAGTTACCAATTTGCATTTTTGCATTAATCTCAAACGAAACCATGTTATGGTCACTATTGCCCAAGTGTTCTCTTACTTTGATGTTTGAGATAAGCTGCTCATTGTTTGTTATTACTAAATCCAGACAGGCATCCATTCTAGTTGGGGTGTCTACTAATTGTGCCATAAATGTGTTATTAAGCAGGTTCAGAAACTTGCTGCCCTTAGCGGAACTAGTTGTGCCACAATTCCAATCTATATCTGGGTAATTAAAATCTCCCATGATTAGAACTTCATTCAGATTTGCAGCCTTTTCAATTTGTAATAAAAGCTGATCTTCTCCATCAATGCTAATATTTGGTGGTTTGTAGCATACACCTACAAGTAATGTGCGATTCTTTTTAGCGTCTAAGCTAATCTCCACCCACAGTGTCTCCACATCAGTTCCAGTTACGTCATGCACACCTTCCTTAATACTGGGCTTTAGTTTAGGATTTACATATAGACATATCCCTCCCCCTTTTATATTTACTCTCTCCTTTCTAAAAAGTGAGTAGCCTTGTAAATTAACTGACCAGTCGTGGGTCTCATCCCACCACGTTTCCGTGATTCCGATTAAATCATACTGTTCAGCACTTACCAGTATCTCCAGCTCACCCATTTTGTTTGTCAAGCTTCTTGCATTTGCTAAAAGACATTTGATATTACTACCCATTTTCTGTTTAGTTGACAAACACGTAATGCCCGCAGGTTTAATTGTATGTACCTCCCTATGATCTATGTTAACCCCACCAGCGCTTTCCTCCTCCTTTGCCATAGCTATACCCACCTTCCAATCTACTCTAGCTGCCATTGTTTCATTTTGATCTTGACCCTCCCCCACATCGCTTAGTTTAAAAGCTCATCTAACCCTCTAGCCATCCTCGCCCCTAATACCGCAGCCCCCTCATCATTGAGGTGCAGCCCATCCCGTCCAAAGAGTCTGTATCCGACTGCAAAGTCTGCCCAGTGCTCTAAGAACCCAAATCCCTCTTGCTTGCACCACCTTCGCAAGCACGCATTAATCTCCCTAAGCTCCCGCTGTCTCCCTGACGTAGCGCGTGGCACTGGTAATATTTCAGAGAATATTACCTTGGAGGTCCTTTCCTTTAGCTTCTTTCCTAGTTCCCTAAAATCATTTTTAAGGACCCCCCACCTACCATTTACTTTGTCATTAGTACCAATGTGTACTATGACTGCTGGATCATGCCCAGCCCCTCCAAATAATCTGCCTATCCGGTCCGCAACATGCCGAACCCGAGCACCCGGGAGACAACATACAGTTCGGCATTCGGGGTCCTGGCGACAGAATACCCTATCTACCTTCCTAATAATAGAATCCCCTACCACCACAACCTGTCTAGCCTTCCTAGTGTCCTGGCTCCCAACTGTGCTGGAGAGGCTACTCACCTGGCTGCTAGGAGAGTCCGCCTTTCCCAGAAATGCCTCTTCTGAGCTAATCCCCCCAGCATCCTCACACAAGCTGGCAAACATGTTGGGGTGAACCAGCTCAGAACAAGCCTCCCTAGCTCTCCGACCCCTACTGCCCCTTACACAACTAACCCAGCTCTCTGCCCTAGAAACCTCTTCTCCCCCATCATCACCCTCCTCTACACTGGCCCCAGCCAATGCCTGCTCCGTGAGCAGTAAACTCCGCTCCATGTTGCTTATGTCCCTAAGTGTTGCCAGTTGCCTCTTTAGATCTAATATTATATTTTCCAAAGCAGCAACCTGCTCACATCTGCAGCAGCGGTATGGACCCTGGGGAACAAAATTAGTCTTAGGCAGTTGCAAACTGAAATTAACTCCTTATACCCTGGTTAAACAGTATAACACTATTTTTGTGCATATCTCTTTGTTTGTTTTTTCCACAAAATATATGTAATAAGATCTTCTGGCAATATCTACACAAAGATAGCATTAAGTATTATTTATTTATTTTGGCACATTGTTTGCACATATTTATATTGAATATCTTCTGCGCTCCTTTTTTTCTTTTTCTTTTCTTTGTCTTTTTTAAATTTACAAGACGTATATCTAACCATACCTATGTCACAGACACATCAATGGTACCTCCGGTTCAAATGAGACTCTCGGTGCTGGACTTTCACCTGCCTGCCTTTTGGCCTTTCTTCGGCCCCGTGGTCATTCACAAAGTTATTAATGCCAGTAATGGGGCATCTACGAAACAGGGGAGTTTGAACCATTTTTTACCTGGACGATCTGTTGATTATATCTCAAAATGTTGACACCCTCCAGCGCCACCTATCCTGCAAAATTTAAGTTTCCTCATCAATTGGGACAAATCCCTCCTAGTTCCTACCCAACAGAGTCTGGGGTTTCTAATCCACTCAGTTCAGGGTTTGTTACATCTCCCATCGACCAAAGTAAAATCCATCAAGAAAGATATCATGAGGGTTCTGGCTCGTCCATTCATCACCGTGAGACACCTGGCCAGGAAAATAGGTCTTCTGTCCGCTACAATACAAGCTATTTTTTACAAGCTATTTTTCCAGGTCCACTCCATTATCGGGCCCTTCAACATCTTCACAACCATTCTCTCCTCGATCGCTGGTCATACAATCAAGTACATCGACGCGTGGAAGCCGTTCTGGAGTTGCTTGCGGGGGACTTCACGCTTCACAGTTTTCTATGAGACTTAAGAGGTGGCTCTATTTTGCTACACATCGACGATGTGTCAGCTTCAGATATATCAATCATCTGGTAGGCACACATTCTCCATGTTGTCCCACCTAGCAACAGGGTTTTGGAATTTTTGTTTAGCCCATAATATTTCGGTTCACGCAGAACATATCCCGGGCATGTTCAATTTGGACACGGATTGGAACTCAAGTTACCTCCACAATTCCAGCGATTGGCAACTGCACCCCATGATATTTCAGGCTCCTTTGAATCCCCGGGGTCCGGTCTCTCTCGATTTATTTGCATGAAGACTCAATACCCAACTACCTCGGTTTTTCAGCTGGAAACCCGACCTGGAAGCCACTGCGACGGATACGTTCCTTCAAGTATGGCCTGTGGACCATCTCTATGCATTTCCCCCTTTTGCCTAATTTCCAGAGTAGTTCTCCATCTCCGACGGCCAGGGCGGGACTGGCCTACCGGGAGACTGGGTAAAATCCCGGCAGGCCGTCTTCCCTGGGGCCGACCAGACTTTAAGAACGCAAATGTCAGGGCCGCTTTAAGAACGCGGATGCCGGGGCCACTTTGAGTGCTCTGCACTTCCTCCGAGACAGTCTGAGCGCCGGATGTAGGTGACATCCGACGCTCCGCAAAAAAATGAATAACGGTGTTCTGCCTCTGCAGTTTTACGAGGCAGGCACCGTTTCATACCTACAGCATTTTTTTTTATTCTTTTAAAAATAAATTGTGTGTATATGTAAGTGTGTCTGCGTGTGTGACAGTGTGCATGTGTTATTGTGTGTAAGTGTATCTGTCAGTGTGAATGTGTAACTTTTTGTCTGTAAGTGTGACTGTATATAAGTGTGTGTATTTCTTCATTTGTGTACATCCACCTCCCTGCAAACAACATAAAAAAATACATGTTTATATGTAAATGTGTCTGCATGTGTGACTGTGCATGTGTTACTGTGTGTAAATGTGTCTGTAAGTGTGAATGTGTAACTTTTTGTCTCTAAGTTGACTGTGTGTAAGTGTGTCTGTATAAGTGTAACTGTGACTGTGTGTAAGTGTGACTGTATGTAAGTGTGTGTATTTCTGCATGTGTGTACATCTACCTCCCTGCAATCAGCATTTAAAAAAAATACGTGTATGTAAATGTGTCTGCATGTGTGACAGTTTGCATGTCTTACTGTGTGTAAATGTGTCTGTAAGTGTGAATGTGTATCTTTTTTGTAAGTGACTGTGTGTAAGTGTGTGTATTTCTGCATTTAAAAAAAAATCTGTGTGTGTGACAGTGTACATGTTACTGTGTGTCTGCAATTGTGACTGGTTGTATGTCTGTAAGTGAGACTGTTGGTGTGTCTGTGTAACTGTAAGTGTATATTTCTGTATGTATGTGTGACTGTGCGTGTGTAAGTGTGAGTGTCTGTAAGGGTTTATGTCTGTGTGTATCAAATAGCAATCATGTCATGTAACTGCAGCCGGCTTTCTGAGGTGCTGGGGCAAGTTGTATGAGTGCAGACTGTGAGCTGGAGTAAGTCCTGTGAGTGCAATCTATGTGCTAGGGTAAGTTCTGTCTGGGCCAAGTCCTGTGAATGCAATATGAGTGCTGGGATAGGACATGGGTTGGGCACATTCTGTGAGGGCAGTCCGGGTACTAGGGTAAATCAATATATCCACCCAGTATGTTCACAAGTTTCAATCTCACACACTGCTTTGATATATACCCTACGCACAGGGCAATCCTAAAACCTTGTGTACATACTGGGGTACTTATATATGGCAATGTGCATGGGGATTATATTAGGGCACTGTGTTTGATATAACCTTGTGTACATACTGGGGGCATATATTTCCCTAGGCAAGGTTATATGTCAGTTTCATCTACAAATGATAAACTCTTCAAATGTGCTTTGAAATGGTTTTTCCTTTTTGAACAAGAAAAATGATGTTGTGCTACGGGGCTGGTATAATGGTGCTATGCTATGGGGCTTATAAGTTTGCCACCCAGCTGGTATTTTACCGGCAGGCCGGTAAAAATATGGCTTGCTGTCAATGTTAAGTCTATGGAGGCAGTAGCAAGGCCGGTATTTTTTTGTGGAAAAGGTGGAAACCCTAGGCTGGTATAATGATGTTATGCTATGGGGCTGGTATGATGATGTTATGCTATGGGGCTGGTATACAATTATTTCCAGGGCTGGTTTTTATCCCCAGTCCGGCCCTGCCGACAGCACTACACCTCAGTGATTCTGATCACCCCTTGGTGGTTTCCATCACTAATGGAGATGTCCATAGCTACCCCCAGGCTTTTACCATCTCACCTGTATCTACTGGCAGATGTTCAAGGCCACTTCCATTCTCTGCTGACACTAGGTTGGCTTCCATTGTTAGCTTGGCTCCTCTCCAGGGACTCTGGTTTATCTCGGGAGTTTCAACTTCAACTTTGCCACTCTTGGAGGGAGCTTGGGCACCAGCTACCAGATGGGCATACCATCTTGCCTAGAACACATGACCACTTTTTATAGAGAAGGACAGTTGGTTGGCACAGCTTTTCAATGCTCATCGTGGGATATTACATTAATCCACTTATCACAGCTTTCGTTCTTTTCAGGGGAAATTGATTGAAATTTTAGGATACCCTTCTCCATTCTCATTTGATAGAGTAGTTGATTTCTTATTTCACCCCAACTTGGAGAGAGTGTTGAACCCCAATTCCTAGTCAGTGATATTTTAACCGGCATCAGCAGATGAATAACTAAATTTGTTTCCATTCTGTTCATAGTTGGAGATTTTAAATGCAGGAGAAAAACCCCGGGATCGAATGGCATCTCAACTCCAACAGTGCACTTAATTTTATGTGCTATCTGTTTCCATAAAGCCTGAATTGGATGACAGAGCCACCATATGTGGAGCATATCTCCAATTTGGGTATCGCATCTCCAAGGGTCAAAACGTTTATATTGCAGTTCTACTTCTTTATAGACTTTTTGGAAGGCAGTACGCTTTGGTTGTGAATTCAATTTTTAAATATTTTTTTCCATTTAGTAATTAGGGCAGTCAGGGGATTTTCTTCTTTAATCCTAGTTAATTCTACACATAATGCCATCATTCCATTGAGCTCCCTACTGTTCAAAATCTTTGCTAACATGTCGCTAAGCTCTTTTTGACCAGTATATAGGTGTTTCAACAGGTATCCCTTAATTCTAAGATATTTAAAAACCTCTCCCTTTAAAGTAGGCTACTCTACCAGATTCTTGAGAAAAGGCATTCCAGAATATCCGATATTCTTTCTATGCCTGCCTCTATCCACTTCCCAAGATTCAAATCAGGTATATTAGCCAGCATAACTGTCAAAGGCAGAGAATCCACAATTTTATTCTTCAACTAAAAGCCTCTTCTAAACCTATCCCAATTTTTCACCAGGGTTTGGAGAACCAAACCATTTACAACTAATGGGGGTTCTGAACCCCTAGTGGTGGTCCAGAAAACGCAATCGAGCCTTACTGCCTCGGTGAGATCCCGTTCAATGTAATACCATTTTTCTGCTTTCATCAGTTATTTTTGCGTATTTAGAGCATGGAGCAGTAGATTTACGCCTCAGACGAGCGAAGGATATTCAGGGTTTTTTCCCTGCCCATATAATTTTTTTGCACGATGATTGGATCAATGAGAGCCAACCAACAGGCACTGCCAAAGGGATCATTCTAAAAAGGTACAACCACTTTAGCAAAATGTAGGATCTAACAATGTTTGTCCTCCCCACAAGGAAAAACCCAAGCATCTCCAGTCCTTCAATTGATTAGTTGTCTGCTTTAGTAGGGGGTAAAAGTTTAATTCCACTATTTTGGTAGGGTTAGGACAAACGTTTATACCTAAGTACTTGATGACAGATGCCCACATGAAGTTGTACCTTTCCCTAAGTTTCATCCTTATTGTATGGTGTACGTTACTCAAAATTGCAGTAATTTTATCCATGTTTAGCCTATATCCCGACACACTTGAGAATTGATCCAGCTCGCTCATCAGAGCAGCCAAAGATTCTTCCGGATCGACAATAGTAACAATCACATCGTCAGCATATAGGCTGACCTTCAGCTCTCCACCCGATGATGGAAATCCCCTAATCTTCCTATTTTCTCTAACCCTTTTTGCCATTGGTTCTATTGACAGTACATAAAAAGGAGGGGGGACACCGGGCATCCCTGTCTGGTTCCAATCGATAAACTGAACTAGCCAGAGATGAAGCCGCCTCCACATACCTTTGCAGAGGGGCAACTATAAAGTGCCATGACTGAATTCATTCAGTCTGATGAGCACTTATCATATAGTCAAAGGCAATATTTGTAAATATTGCCTTTGACAAGTATTGATCTGCCTCCCTCTCCTCACTATAGTTTTAGCGACGGAGAGAGACAGATCAGAAAAAGTAAAAACATTTTTTTTGTAAAAAAATTTAATATTTAATAAAATTGTATATCAGTATATCAAAGGCTCTTTTAAGAGCTATTAACCCCTTACTTGCCGTATATCACTGCCTAAGCAGCGCATATGGTCACTGCCTATGCAACGCATATGGAGCGATCTGGCTGCAGAAGGATTTTTGTTGCTATCAGCATTTTTTTGTTACACTCGCTATGGGTTAATTATACCCACTAGGGGATTATGTGAAATCCTTTTGAAGCTGTCTGAACTCGAGTATAGCCATCAGTAACAGCCGATCAGTGGCAAAGGCGGTTTGGTGTTTGCTCAGATGAGCATCACCATTGGCCTGGTCAGATCACTATTGGTAAATATTGTTCTGACCCATATGGATCTGCCTTCCTTGCCTCACTTGAGTTTTAGTGAGGGAGACAGATCTGTATAATATAAGTTTTTAATTGTAATACATTAAATAAAATATTACAAAATTGTGAGACCCAAGGGCTTTCATAAAAGCCATACCCTTTTTATTAACCCCATCCCTGCCACAGATCACTGCACAGCAGACATTTTTTTCCTGTCTGTGCATTTTTAGGGGTTCATTTTTTTGTACAGTACTACAAAGGCTCTTATAAGAGCTATTAACCCCTTCCTTGCCCTACATGTCAAAATTCCAAGTTGGAAAATCTAAAAGCACACATCTCAAATATGGCATTTTAACCCCCAAACAAGCAGATAAACCTAGGCATGGGTGGTATCCCTGTGCTCGGGAGATGTTGCTGAACACATATTGGGGTATTGTTTGGTACTGACACATACCAAAATCTGTGCCCCCCTCCCCTTGTCTTTCTCTGCCCCCTCATCTTTCTCTGCCCCCTCCCTTTGTCTTTCTCTGCCCCCCTCCCCTTGTCTTTCTCTGTCCCCCCTCCCCTTGTCTTTCTCTGCCCCCTCCCTTGGTCTTTCTCTGCCCCCCCTCCCCTTGTCTTTCTCTGCCCCCCTCCCCTTGTCTTTCTCTGCCCCCTCATCTTTCTCTGCCCCCTCCCCTTGTATTTCTCCCCCTCACCCACCCTCCCCATCACCTGGTTTTGCCGGTCAGCCGGTCCGTCATAATAAACCGATTCACCTGGTGGGTACTGGAGGCAGCGCAGGATGTCTGCACGATATGCGCAGACTCCCCCTGCTGCTGCCCGGCACGACCGCCGGGACTTCTATGATGAAGCCGGGTCCTTCCGGCTTCATCATAAAAGTCCCAGCGGAAGTGCCGGGCAGCAGCGGAGGATGTCTGCGCATATCGTGCAGACATCCTGCGCTGCCTCCAGTATCCACCAGGTGAATCGGTTTATTATGACGGACCGGCTGACCGGCAAAACCAGGTGATGGGGAGGGTGGGTGAGGGGGAGAAATACAAGGGGAGGGGGCAGAGAAAGATGAGGGGGCAGAGAAAGACAAGGGGAGGGGGGCAGAGAAAGACAAGGGGAGGGGGGGCAGAGAAAGACCAAGGGAGGGGGCAGAGAAAGACAAGGGGAGGGGGGACAGAGAAAGACAAGGGGAGGGGGGCAGAGAAAGACAAAGGGAGGGGGCAGAGAAAGACAAGGGGAGGGGGCAGAGAAAGATGAGGGGGAAAGAGAGAGTAAAGTTTGGGGGGGAGACAACGCAGGAGGGGTGGAGAGAGAGGTGGCACAATAAATACAAGAAATGCATTTGTTTATTATCATTTTTTTTCCCAGCGGAAGTGCCGGGCAGCAGCGGAGGATGTCTGCGCATATCGTGCAGACATCCTGCGCTGCCTCCAGTACCCACCAGGTGAATCGGTTTATTATGACGGACCGGCTGACCGGCAAAACCAGGTGATGGGGAGGGTGGGTGAGGGGGAGGGAGGGGGAGAAATACAAGGGGAGGGGGCAGAGAAAGATGAGGGGGCAGAGAAAGACAAGGGGAGGGGGGCAGAGAAAGACAAGGGGAGGGGGGGCAGAGAAAGACCAAGGGAGGGGGCAGAGAAAGACAAGGGGAGGGGGGACAGAGAAAGACAAGGGGAGGGGGGCAGAGAAAGACAAAGGGAGGGGGCAGAGAAAGACAAGGGGAGGGGGCAGAGAAAGATGAGGGGGAAAGAGAGAGTAAAGTTTGGGGGGGAGACAACGCAGGAGGGGTGGAGAGAGAGGTGGCACAATAAATACAAGAAATGCATTTGTTTATTATCATTTTTATTGAATATTAAAATGTTACATGTTCATATATACAAGTTAAACTTTTTTCCTATAGGGTAGTCTTATATTCAGGCTTTTACTTTTTTCCCTAAAGGAATATCCAAAGTTTTGGGGGTCGTCTTATAATCAGGGTCATCTTATATTCGAGCAAATACGGTATGTCCCAAATGGGACATGAGCGCAGGTTGTCTGCATGTCAAAATTTCAAGTTGGAAAACCAAAAAGCGCACCTCTCAAATGTGGCCGTTTAACCCCCAAACAAGCAGACAAACCAATGCATGGGTGGTATCCCTGTGCTCGGGAGATGTTGCTGAACACATATTGGGGGTATTGTTTGGTATTGACACATACCAAAATCTGTGCATTTGTGTCTAAAGTACAATTTATGTGGGAAAAAATACACAATAAAAAACTACCACAAACTTTGATGCTGGTGTTAGAATTGGTGCATGGAAAGTGTTACAATACAACCATTTAAAATAGCCTAGAATAGAAGACTATTTTCTGTTATAGATAGTGCTAGGAAGATGCTTTTAGTATATCTTTTTATATACGTTTTGATATATGTTTTTATAGATGTTTTATTCAGTTTTTTGCAATTTGATTTTTATTGTTATAATTTCTATTATCATGTATAATATAGTGGAGGGAGAAGAAGTTTTATTCCCTCCGTTAATGGATGCCTGTGTATAAATACAGCAGAGTAGAAATGGTCCATGTATAGAGTTAGAAGATTCAGATATACGTTGCAAGTGGACAGTTGGATGCAGTAATGATTCTGTTTTTCCCCTGTTTATAACTCTTTTATCATCTCCCACACCCCCCTGCACACTTCCTGCAATTACTGAAACTCCGTGAATCCAGGACGTGATGTATAAGAGTAACGGAGAAAGAGCAGGAGAGGGGTGGGGAAATGCAATCAGATGCAAGAGGAGGAGGAGTAAAAGAGACGCATCACCATGACAACGGTGAAGAACCAATCAGCTATGAGAGGAGGAGGAGTTAAACAAATGCGCTACCATGACAACGGAGGAGGGGAGTGGCTTCCCTTTCTGATGACCGGAACATGCGACGGTATTTAAAAGGACAAACGTGGACACATGGGGACACTTGAAAAAGCCTAGTTTTGAGGTGAAACGCGTAGTGTGAGGAGACAAAGGGGGTATTCTGAACACTGGACACTTTTTCAAAATCTGCACTGTTTTTAATTGGGAGAAGAATCCTGTGATTTTAAGTGTAAGGCTTTACTATGTGTTTGTAAGTGTATATTAAACATTTTTATACTGACATCCCTGCTCTCTTCCCCATGTGTACACGTATATGATTCTTGGATCTGCGAGCTGTGAGCTGTCTATGGTATCTTGTCATCTGTCACCCGCTTCTGGGCTCCCTTATGCTGATACTCCTGAGCAGATTACTGCTCTAACAAATGTGAGTGGTCACTTCGCAGATTCCATTGAATATTTTCACTTTTAAGCTGATATACTACACTATATTTTATTATTATTTTTTATTGTTTTTCCCTTTGGATAACACCTGTCTAAGCTTTACTTACTGGAAAGGGTAAATATTTAGTGTGATTAGTGTTGGTTTTAAGCGCACTTGTCACTTTTTGATATTTTGTTTACTCAGGAGATGTTGTTGAACACATATTGGGTTGTTGTTTGGCAGTGAATCATACCAAAATCTATAAATTCATGTCTGAATTACAATGTATGTGGAAAAAAAACACACAAAAATTACTACCACAAACTTTGGCGAAGGCTGGTGGTAGAATTAGTGCATGGAAAGTGTTAAAATACCACCATTTGAAATAGCTTAGGGTGCCTACTTTAAAAAAAATATGTGGGTTGATGGGGTAAAATACACTAGCTGGCTTCAAATACTGTATTTGCTCGAATATAAGACAAGGTTTTTTTCAGAGAATGCTCTTATATTCGAGGTCGTCTTATAATCTGACCTCAATTTGAGGTCAGGTTATAAGACTGGGATCCAGGTCCCCCGCAGAGCTGCAGGGGACCTGGATCCCCCTCTCTTACCCGCGATGAGGGCAGACTCCCCTGCTGCTGCCCGGCACGACCGCCGGGACTTCTATGATGAAGCCGGGTCCTTCCGGCTTCATCATAAAAGTCCCAGCGGAAGTGCCGGGCAGCAGCGGAGGATGTCTGCGCATATCGTGCAGACATCCTCCGCTGCCTCCAGTACCCACCAGATGAATCGGTTTATTATGACGGACCGGCTAACCGGCAAAACCAGGTGATGGGGAGGGTGGGGGAGGGGGGGGGAGAAAGACAAGGGGAGGGGGGCAGAGAAAGACAAGGGGAGGGGGGGCAGAGAAAGACCAAGGGAGGGGGCAGAGAAAGACCAAGGGAGGGGGGGCAGAGAAAGACCAAGGGAGGGGGCAGAGAAAGACCAAGGGAGGGGGGCAGAGAAAGACAAGGGGAGGGGGGACAGAGAAAGACAAGGGGAGGGGGGCAGAGAAAGACAAAGGGAGGGGGCAGAGAAAGACATGGGGAGGGGGCAGAGAAAGATGAGGGGGAAAGAGAGAGTAAAGTTTGGGGGGGAGACAACGCAGGGGGGGTGGAGAGAGAGGTGGCACAATAAATACAAGAAATGCATTTGTTTATTATCATTTTTATTGAATATTAAAATGTTACATGTTCATATATACAAGTTAAACTTTTTTCCTATAGGGTAGTCTTATATTCAGGCTTTTACTTTTTTCCCTAAAGGAATATCCAAAGTTTTGGGGGTCGTCTTATAATCAGGGTCATCTTATATTCGAGCAAATACGGTATGTCCCAAATGGGACATGAGCGCAGGTTGTCTGCATGTCAAAATTTCAAGTTGGAAAACCAAAAAGCGCACCTCTCAAATGTGGCCGTTTAACCCCCAAACAAGCAGACAAACCTATGCATGGGTGGTATCCCTGTACTCAGGATAAGTTGCTGAACACATATTGGGGTGTTTTTTGGCAGTGACACATACCAAAATCTGTGAATTCATGTCTGAAGTACAATGTTTGTGAAAAAAAAACCACAAAAAAATTACTACCACAAACTTTGACAAAGGCTGGTGGCAGAATTAGTGCATGGAAAGTGTTAAAATACCACCATTTTAAATAGCCTAGGGTGTCTACTTTTAGAAAATATATGGGTTGATGGCACAAAATACACTGGCTGGCTTCAAATGTGACGTGTGCAGGCTGTCTGCATGTCAAAATTTCAAGTTGGAAAACCAAAAACTGCACCTCCCAAATGTGGCCTTTTAGCCCCCAAACAACCCAACAAACCTATGCAAGGGTGGTATCCCTGTACTCAGGAGAAATAGTAGAATCTATTTAGCAGTTTTTTTGTTCGCTTTATGCCTCCCTCTCCTCACTTACATTTTTGTGACAGAAAGAGACAGATCAGTATTAGTGATATAAAATAACATTTTATAAAATTGTCAGGTTTTATGAAAGCCATTCACTGTGTATTAACCCCTTCCCTGCCATTCATCACTGTATAAGCAGTAATCTTGCACAGCAACAGTATTTTTTGCTGTCTGCACTTTTTTATGGATTCATTTCTTTGTACTGTAATGTATTACAGTACTAGATAAGCTCTTCTAAGAGCTGTTAACCCCTTCTTTGGCAGATAAGAACCATTCGGAAGAGAGTATATTTAAAAGAAGAAAAACTACCACAACTAGAGGACATAGTCTTAAATTAGAGGGGCAACGATTTAAAAGTAATATCAGGAAGTATTACTTTACTGAGAGGGTAGTGGATGTATGGAATAGCCTGCCAGCAGAAGTGGTAGAGGTAAACACAGTCAAGGATTTTAAGCATGCGTGGGATAGACACAAGTCTATCCTAGCTATAAGACCGGGAACGGGGGACTAATAAAAGTACTCAAAAAAAATTGGGCAGACTAGATGGACCGAATGGTTCTTATCTGCCGACACATTCTATGTTTCTATGATGTATCAGAAAGCGGACCAGGGTCAAAATCGAACCCTGAATCAGCGACCTCAGAATCAGTGCCTAAGCAGTGATCTACAGCAAAGAAGAAGCATTTTATAAAATGTTATTTTATATCACTAATACTGATCTGTCTCTTTCTGTCACAAAAATGTAAGTGAGGAGAGGGAGGCATATCAAAATTGGTCCGATCAATATTCACAAATATTGATCGGACCAGGGCGAATGGTGATGCTCATTTGAGCAATCACCAAACCGACTTTGCACTAATTCGCTGTTACTGATAGCTATGCGCTCAGACAGCTTAAAAAAAATCTAAAATATTTTTACTTTACACGTAACCCCCTAGTGGGTGTGTGTAAAAAATTTTTTATAAAATATGCCGACAGATAAAAAGTGCTTTGGGTTCAATATCATTGCGTAAGCAGTGATCGACGGCAAAGAAGGGGTTAATAACTCTTAGAAGAGCCTTTGTTGTGCTGTAATAAATTACAGTTCAACATAAATTAACCCCTAAAAAATGCACAAACAGCAAAAATAAATTCGCTGATGTGCAAGATCACTGCTTACGCAAGATCAATGGCAGGGAAGGGGTTAAAAGCAGGGCATTGCTTTTATTAACTTTTTTTATTGTTTTATTATTAGTGAATTGTGTGGTTTTTTTTTTTTTACTTTAACGTACTTTTATAACTTTGATCTCCTCTGCGAGGAGAGGGAGGCAGATCCTAAGTGGTCAGATCAATATAGGGTTAATATTGATCTGACCACGCAGTGGGGGTGCTCATCAGAGCATCCCCACTGCATGTCACTCTGCCTGGCAGTCACAGATTGCCTCTGTGATGAGGCAATCGTGTGACAGCCAGAGAGCACATGAAGCAGCTACTTCCTGCCTCCTGTGCTCTTGCCCTTAGAAGGGCAGCGCCATCTTGGTCACACAGTGACCAAGATCATGCATTTGTTTGTGTGTTACTGATTGCCTCGACTTGCGAGGCAATCAGTAACACTTACAGAGCATAGGAAGGGAAAACATTTCAGTGCTGTGTCGGCAAGGTGTTAAAAAAAAAAAGTTATTTTCTTGTGTTTAGGTATAAGTCAATTAATGGGAATATAGATAATGTTTACACTATAAACTTATAAAGATTAAAAAAACATAGATGGCAAAAGTAAGAAGGATACTAAATATGTGAATAAAATGTGCATAATTTTTGAATGGGATCAGCAGGGAGGGGCATGGCAGCTGCCGGTCAGAGGAAAAACTGGCATGTACTAACAGAACTACAGTGCCTTGCAAAAGTATTCACCCCCCTTGGCATTTTCCGTGTTTTGTTGCCTCACAACCTGGAATTAACATGGATTGTTTGAGGATTTGCATCATTTCATTTACAGAACATGTCCACAACTTTGAAGATGTTTTTATTTATTGTGATGCAAACAACAAATAGGACAAAATAACAGAAAAATTCAATGTGCATAACTATTGACCCCCCTAAATTCAATCCTTTGTAGAGCCGCCTTTTGCGGCAATCACAGCTCTAAGTCGCTTTGTCTCTATGAGCTTGCCACATCTTACCACTGGGATTTTTGCCCATTCCTCCTTGCAAAACTGCTCCAGCTCCTTCAAGTTGGATGGTTTGTGCTTGTGAACAGAATTCTTTAAGCTTGACCACAAATATTCTATTGGATTGAGGTCTGGGCTTTGACTAGGCCATTCCAAAACATTTACATGTTTCCCCTTAAACCACTCAAGTGTTGCTTTAGCAGTGTGTTTGGGGTCATTGTTCTGCTGGAAGGTGAACCTCCGTCCTAGCCTGAAATCATGCACAGAGTGGTATAGGTTTTGCTCAATAATATCCCTGTATTTAGCACCATCCATCTTTCCCTCAACTCTGACCAGTTTCCCAGTCCCAGCTGCTGAAAAACATACCCACAGCATGATGCTGCCACCACGTTTCACTGTGGAGATGGTGTTCTTTGGGTGATTTGATGGGTTTGCGCCAGACATAGCGTTTTCTTTGATGGCCGAAAAGTTCAATTTAGGTCTCATCAGACCAGATAGCACCTTCCGCCATACATCTTGGGAGTCTCCCACATGCCTTTTCGCAAACTCAAAACGTGCCATTTTGTTTTTTGCTGAAAGTAATGGCTTTCTTCTAGCCACTCTGCCATAAAGCCCAGCTCTATGGAGCGTATGGCTTATTGTCGTCCACAGACTGTACAGATACTCCAGTCTCTGCTGTGGAACTCTGCAGCTTCTCTAGGGTTACCTTAGGTCTCTGTGCTGCCTCTCTGATTAATGCCCTCCTTGCCCGGTCCGTTAGTTTTGGTGGGTGGCCGTCTCTTGGCATGTTTGCTGTTGTGCCATGCTCTTTCCATTTGGTTATGATAGATTTGATTATGCTCCTGGGGATCATCAACGATTTGGATATTTTTTTTATAACCTAATCCTGACTTGTACTTCTCAACAACATTGTCCCTTACTTGTTTGGACAGTCCCTTGGTCTTCATGGCAGTGTTTGGTTAGTGGTGCCTCTTGCTTAGGTGTTGCAGCCTATGGGGCTTTTCAAAAAAGGTGTGTATATGTAATGACAGATCATGTGACACAGGTGGACATCATTTCACTAATTATGTGACTTATGAAGTTAATTGGTTGCACCAGAGCTTTTATGGGCTTCATAACAAAGAGGGTAAATACATACGCACATGCCAATTTTCTGTTTTCTATTTCTAAAAAATAGTTTTATGTATATATGTTTCTCATTTCACTTCACCAACTTAGACTATTGTGTCCTGATCCATCACAGAAAAATTCAGATTAATAAAACATTGAACTTAAGGCTGTAATGTAACAAAATAGGTAAAAAGTCAAGGGGGGTGAATACTTTTACAAGGCACTGTACATGCCATTTTATCCTCACACTAGAGACAACTAACCATTCACTTGTGCTTCTATATTAGAAGCGTAAGTGAAAAGTAAAGTTTAGTATTACTTTAACCTCTACCCAAGTTTATGATAGGTTATCGAGTCATGATTGCTGCTCTGATTGTGACCTTATGATGGGATAACCCATTCTCCACTATAGATTTTGGTGCACCGTGTGTGCGTTTCTCGGGTCCAGGCCTCTGCCTCATAATCCAGGCAGTTTTCCTGGACCCATATTTCTTATGGTGCTCCTTTTCTTTTCCTTATGTTTCTTTTTTTGCCATTTCTTTTTTTTTGTAAATAGATTTATTTAAAATCAGTTCATCCCTTAGAACCACAGTAGAGGAATCGAATACAACTATGACTGAGGTGGTAACAAACCTCACATTGACAAAATTAATGGACGAACTGTATGAAAAAATAAAAGGTAACTTCAAACAAAATATATCTATAAATAAATTAGCTCTTTGACCACTAAATTGCTAGATCAGAGTAAAGAACTGGAAAAAATATGAGAAGAAGTGTCCCTATTACAGGCCCACAATAAGACCCTGTCGAATCAGGTAAAGAAACTAACGATAAATTGGTTATGCTGGAGGATAGATCCCGCCGGAACCTCAAATTTAAGGGTATTCCTGAAAAAATTGCTCACGACACAATGGAGCAATATTTGATAGAATTCATGTCTCAATATGTTGACCCTATGTACCTAAACAACTCACCCTTTGAAAGATTCCACAGGATCTATAGGGCACAAGGCAGGGACGATACATCTCCTAGAGATGTTATAGTAAGATTCCTAAACCGCTCTTTGAAATAACTTTTTCTGAAACAAATGCGAATAAACCCAGCCCCTAAGAACAACAAATTTATGGGAATCTTGGTCTTCCCAGATCTTTCTGCAGCTACTAGAACTAACAGGTACCGCTTCAGAGATATCACACAACAGCTTAGAGTAAGAAACATTCCTTATAGATGGGGCTTCCTCACAAGACTCCTTGTTTTCCACAATGGGAAAACAATTATCCTAAATGATCCATCAGATGATCTCTCCAAATTGAAAGATCTGGAGATTGTCGATTAATTTTACCTCTAAATATTTGTCAAGGCATTTTTTGTAAATATGTTGGATTCACATTCAATAGAGGATTGTTCATTATCGGTAAATGAGGCTTTCTGACGTGTTTATAACTAATTACAACCATATGGGAAAATAATAAAATTAGCTTCAAGATTAGCTAAAAAGTTAAAATAAACTACATGACGACTTACAAATATAACACAAATAACTATAGGAAATTGCATTGGGGAATGGAGCCGAATGATCTGGTTGGGACGTCCAGCGCGCACATCGTCCTGAGTAACAGCACGATTATTTAAACAATTTATTGCACTTTTCAAGGGGCACATAATAGGAATTTTATGTATACCGTAGATTTATACGACACAAATAAACACAGCAATAAAAGTTGGATACTGATTTCAGTAAGAAACAATCAGAAAAGAGGTAACATAAAAGGAACAAATTTGGCTTTATGGTCTTTTAGAATGAAATACTCACAAATCACTTAAACACATTAAATTGTTAGATCATAGTTAGGAAGGACTACAAGTTTTAAATACTACACTATCACATAATCTTTTTATAGTGGACACTAAACGGACTTTGGGTTGGTTACAGGATTTCACTTAAGTATTAAATAGAAAATTACACATATCTTTATTGCTTAGGGAATAACCTAACATTTCCACTCTATTATTTAGAATGTAATAGTGAATCACCAGTAAATTATTATAAAAAATAAAAAAGATGGAAAGGAGGAGAAAGAAGATAGAAAAAAAAAAAAATTATTATCATGTAGTAATTACAAACACATTAACTAAATTGAACTATGAGTAGAACTGTATGAGTGATGTGCGTCTTGGGGGCCTTAATGGTTTAAACTTTGCATCTTATAGACTATTATTTAATGTCTCCAACACATAGAGTATCGGTTGAACTTGTCCGAAAGACTCATCAAATTTAAGAAAGAAAAAGGGAAATTTCCTTGATAGAATTTCTGTGTTACACTGATAAGTAGTAATTAATGATTTTAATACGGGTGGTCCCCGCGTTGCGTCACCAGCAACTGTTGGCCCTGAAATATAATCAGGGTAGCCATTGTTAGACAAATCTAAAAATGGCGTACGATGTTATCCGGAAATGGAAATGTGTGTGTTTTTGTTTGTTTGTTGGTGTGGAGCTCTCTGGGGGGCGCCCGGAGAAACCGTGGAGAAGGGAGAAGGGGGAGGGAACAATAGGAGGAGCTAGACAGTATCTTGTCCCTTAAACTAGCGTCTAATAATGCCCAGGGGTTGAACTCTCCAATGAAGAAGGGATTATTATACAAAACATTATTAAATGATAAGATAGATTTATGCTTTGTCCAGGAAACACACTGGATGGGAAAAGGTTCAGACTAATGGAAATACTCAAAATTCCCAGTGATTTCCTCCTCAGACTTGACCGATAAGAAAGCGAGAGGCGTGGCGATTCTCTGCTCCTCAAAAATCAAATATGAATCTATATTACTAGAAAAAGACTGCTATGGTAGATTTGTTTTGAATATATGTAAATTAAACGATATAATATACACTCTTGTTAATATATACGCCCCCAATGAATTTTCATATACTTTCTTCAAAAAAATATTCAAAAGGATAAACCAGCTTAAAAAAGGTATCTTAATACTCGGGGGAGATTTAAATACTATCCTAGACGAAAAACTTGATAGAAGTGGTAAGATATCACAAAAAGGTACTAGGGTATATAGGAACAGATGTAAACAGCTTCAAAGAATTATGGCGGAATACAAATTATTTGATATTTGGAGAGTCCAACATCCTATTGAGAGTGACTTTACTAATTTTTCCAAGATACACGGGTCCTATTCGAGAATTGACTATTTTCTGACAGATCTGGGAAATTTGGATAAAGTTTAAAAATCACAGATTGGGGAAATAACTTGGTCAGACCATGCTCCAATTAAGATTTTCGTTAAAAACCAATCAAGAATATAAATACAAATATCAATGGAGACTAGACGAATCTTGCCTTCTCTCAGATAGCAACAAAGAACTACTATCTAAATTTGCTAAAAAATATATTAGATTTAACAACAATGGAGAGGTTAACTCAGAAACGGTATGGTCAGCATTTAAATGTGTCATGAGGGGGCACTTGATAAAAATAGAAGCACAAAGAAGAAAAGACAGAGAGGCAGCTCCAATTATCCCAACTAACAGTACAAAATAAGATCAATCCGAACCCACTTCAAACTGAAAAAAATTCATCAATTTAATCTAAAGATAAAAACTAGACTTGAAGAAAAAGTTAGACTCATGTTGACCTCGATGAAACAACACTGGTACAACAGCAATAACAAGGTTGGTAAACCTCTCTCAGTTAGACCTAAATCGGAATTTACAAAAAAAGTAGTAAAGAAAATTGTAGTTGGAGATAAAGTTTGCTTGTCCCCTTCTCAAATAAGTGGCGCCTTCGCCCATTACTATTCTTCTCTTTATAACATTGAAGGTTCTAAAATCTCCCCCCCAGATAAAGAAACTTTTCTCGCCAGGTTGAATCTTCATAAACTTGACTCTATTAAACTGGATCAATTGAATCTACCGATATGCAATGACGAGATAAGTCTAACTATAAAAAAACCTTAAGAATGGGAAGGCTCCAGGCCCTGACAGCTATACTGCCAAATTCTATAAACAGTTTGAACCCATTATAACCCCTCTTCTGAACAACTTTTTCCAAGAAGTTGGGAGAGCTAAAAAAAAAATTCCTTTGACCTAATGGGGGCCACGATTTCCCCCATCCCGAAGCCGGAGAAGGATCCCCACTTCATAAGCAATTACCGCCCTATCTCACTCATAAATCTAGATATAAAAATATTCGCCGAAATACTAGCTGATAGGCTCAGCCTGGTTCTTCCAGACTTGATTCACACAGACCAATCTGGTTTTGTGAAGGGAAGATCAGGAGGAGATAATGTGCGTAAAATCTTGAATATTATACAAGAAGTAAATAGGAATCGTACTCCAGCAGCTTTTATATCTGTCGATGCTGAGAAAACATTTGACAGAGTAAGCTGGAATTTTTTTATCAGCTTCCTTCGACGGCTTCGGAATGGGGGGACTCTTTAAGGACCTTGCAATGGCCCTGTATTCTTCCCCAATGGCAAACATATATGGTAGTGGCCTGGACTCAGAATGGTTGGAGTGAGGAATGGGATGAGACAGGGTTGCCCTCTCGCCCCACTCCTTTACATCCTCACAATAGAGCCTCTGGCTATAAGCGTTAGGAATCTAGAGGACATCAAGGGAATTTTTCTTGGGGTGGTGGAGCAAAAGATAACATTGTTCGCGGATGATATTATATTGACAATCTCTGATCCGGAACGATCAATTGTACCAGTCCTCAAATGTATAGAGGAATACAGTAAATATTCCAATTACAAAATAAACATGACCAAAACACAGGTGATCCACTGCAATCTTAACTCGACCCAGAAGTATAACTTGGAATCTAGATATAAATTTGATTGGACAAATGACCAGGTCCAACATTTAGGAATTAAAATAAACTTTACAATTGATTCTTGGATTCAAACTAACTACATGGATCTGCACAGTAAATTATCCCTCTTGCTTACAAAATGGAGTAAACTGTATACCACTTGGCTGGGAAGATTGAACGTATTAACATAGTAACATAGTAATTTAGGTTGAAAAAAGACACAAGTCCATCAAATTCAACCCTTCTACCTATCATTACAGCTTTTGATCCAAAAGAAGGCAAAAACCCCTAAGGAAGCTATTTCGAATTTTGCCTCCTGGGGGGAAAAAATCCTTCTTGACTCCAAGAGGCAATCAGATTTCTCCTTGGATCAATAAGCTCTTTTATTAATGCATATTCTATTATTAATAGCCCTGTATGTTCTGCTTTCCTAAAAAAACATCCAAACCATTTTTAAATGCATCTATTGTGGTTGATAGCACTACCTCTCTTGGCAGGGAGTTCCATAACTTTATTGTCCTAACCGTAAAGAATCCTTTCTTTTGCGGTCTATGAAATCTTTAAGGTCATATATTGTCCCAAAATTGGAGTATCTCCTTTGAACAATTACGCTCCGCGTCCCCAAGGGAATCCTGACGCTATTCCATAGGCTCTTTGTATCATATGTTTGGGGAGGAAAGAAAACCAGGATCCCATTAGAAACTATGACTAAAACGGCCAGAGGGGGTCTATCTTTTCCTGATGTTTTTTTTCTACACAACACAATAATGTTTTCTCACTTCATGATATGGGGAAACCCCCACTCTAAGAAAAAAAGCTGGTATATTTACGAGAAATCACTTTGTAAATCCATCGATCTGGGCGGACAGAACCACTTTTGGGAGACTGAACACGGACAATAAAGTCATTGAACAAACTTACCTCTCCATAGGTCCGGTTATAGATAAGCTATACACAAGGAATTCTATATCCAAAAAGACCCCCTTAGACTTCTGTATCTTGATGTCCCAGGATCTCAATTTACGTGGATGGGCCGAGCGGGGTATTGCTAAAATATCAGATATAAGCAACGAGTTAGGGTTTCTCCCATTTCCTGTGCTCCAAGCAAAGTTTGCACTCATGGCCTCAGAAGCTTTTATGTATATAAGATTAGTTAGTATACTGGGGAAATTTACTATCACCAATGAAGGCCCTTTAGAAAAACTATACTATAGTGCCCTACCGAAATTAACATAAAAAATTAGGAACCTATTAGTGGCAGCCAAAGAACATGGGAAATTAACAAGCATTATGAAATGGGAAAATGACCTAGGGGAGACTTATTCAATTCAGGAATGGACAAAATCCTTCGAAAATGTTAGGAAAAACATACACTGTATTAACATCCAGGAAAACTATATAAATTCTCCATAGATGGTATATGGTCCCTACAAAGTTAAGCAAATTTCAAAATCATACTTCTAACTTATGTTGGCGCTGTTGCCTATTCCCAGGTTCGTTGTTTCACATTTGGTGGGAATGTAAGACTTTAGATAAAATTAGAGAGAATTATGTTTCTAGTAAAAAAGTTGGGCCTTAATATAGAAACTCTTTCCCCAGCTAATTTCCTTTTTCATCTCGGTTATCCAAAACACAAATGGTGCTATTGATACATATAACAATGGCTACCAAATTATGCTTAGCGAGACATTGGAGGAAAACTACAATTCCTAACCTAAAAGATATAGTAGAACAAATAGACTACCAGGCTACCATGGAGAAGGCACTATTCTTTAGCGAGATGAGGATTCCGGAATATAACAAAATCTGGGAACCCTGGCTCTCCTTTTCTGAAACCTTTAATCCAAATTAATTTTAGGGTGTACAACATAAAATAAAAAGAAAGAGAAAATAAAGGTAAAGCTGAAGCCCGAAGGAAGGGGATTTCCCCTCGTTGATGACTTACCATCTTAATACCCCTTGGACATTAATCTTAGGATGCCTAAAACTGCGATCCCCCTCCCGCTCACCCGGGATCTCGGGTTTGTCTCCCCCCAGCGACCTCCACACCAAATAAAACTGTATTTTGTCTGTTTATAAATGAGTTGCTCCTAGTGACTGTCTAATCTCATATATATTGATTTAATATACAATTTAAGGGTATGTTATCTGTTAACTAGCCCTCATCTCTTAGATTAGCTTTCTTGTTGGTCAGTCATTTGATGTCACACGTTGAAGAAACATTGATGACGAACATAATGTATACATGTATATTTATGTTGAATTGTATTGTAATCTTTTGTATGTTTGTAATAAAATAAAAAAAATCAGTTCATCCCTTCAGGCCCTTGCTGTAGATCTGATGGCTCTGATCAGTCAATTGTACTGCTCAGATTTCTTTTTTGAATTTTTTTGACAACCTTGATTTTTCTTTTTGTTAGTTGGGATAAGTGGGTTAGTGTTAGTGTAGCACTAGTTGCTTAGAATAACATAGGGGAAAAAAACAGTTTTGCTTCCCCCACAAATTGTCCTACTTGTATATGTATTTTTCATACTAAATTGTAGGTTATTTATATGTATATGGTATCCAAAGAAAGCTCCAAATGTAAAAAAGGAAAATGTATTTAAAAAAAAAAACAGATATAAAAAAAAAAAGGAAGTATCACTCTGATCTTTAACGCACTAAAATCCTGTTAAAGAATTGTAATGACACAGAATAATTCTTGATATAAGATATTCTTTTACTGATCATTCACAAAGCTTTCCAATGATCATCTTCAGGTTGGTATAACCATTTAATCTGTGAAATTCCTGGTGAAAATGCCTCAAAATATCTACAACAATATAACAAAATATTCTTACCAGACAACCGTTTTCTGCCTCCGAAAGATGGCACTAAAATAGATAGCACCTGTCTTGAATGGTGTCATTTGCATCCAATAAATTTATGGAAATGTTATGCACCTGCACAGTACATCTATTTCGGCAACCATCTATGTAGTGTTTTACCATTATGCAGCAAACTAAATTAAACTGTCAGGATACCAGCCTCCCTCACCCTTCCTCCAGGGGACACTCACCTTCCACAGGGGCCCCTGTTACTACTGCATCCCGCCCGCGCCGCATCCCCACCCTCAAGTAACGCAGGTGCTGCGTCCAGAGCGCTTCTGCGCTACACATGGCGGCAAGGCGTGTATTGACGTTTGATGCTGTTCCCGTATTGGAGGATGCGGGGGAGGTGGAAACCATAGAATCCTGTGAAGGTGGGAGTAAACCCCTGGAGCTGAGGGGAGGAGCTGGTAATGGCAAACCATATACCCCCCACAAACACACACACTGTTCAACCTTTGCTTGCTTATTGAGCTGCTAAGCCTGGTGTTACCTGCTTAGTTCCCTAGTTCCTATGTTGCTGTGTATCCTGTGACTGACTTCCTGATATTGACCCCTGGCTCGTTTTTGAACTTTCCTGATCTCTTTAACCCTGACCCAGCTTGCCTGACCATTCTTAAGTTACCTACCTTACTCCCCTGACCCTCAGGGGCCCTGGCACTCACCCTGCACTACACTCCCCAGTCCCGACATAAACATAGTAAAAATACTATATATTTATTAGCAAATTAGCTATCACATGGCATCAAGTATGGTAGTAATTTTAATCAACAGGAGATAGGAAGTAAAAAAGCAAAAAATACCACCCAGATAGAAAATATGTCAATTATTTGAAGAAGGGATAGGATGCTGGATTTCAATTTTTTTGAGAATTTCTTTTCAACTAAAGATACACTGTAGTTTAGGTTGAAAAAAATACTTGCGTCAATCAAGTTCAACTCCTTTCCTATTGCTTCTTTAACCCAGTATTAACATACATTACATAGCTAAAAGGCCATATTTCTCAGTAAAAAATTAGTGGGGGCCCACGCACACATACATTTCTTTCTTTTTTTTGCCATCAGTTAACATCTTCTGCAGTAGTGCAACTATTTGTTTTCGAGGACAACTTCTCCACTTATGTTTCATCCTTTGGCGTTATATCCCAAATTTGGATTTAGTGAATAATTCATTTGTCCCCTTGAGTTTATCCTTTGTTTTTACCCTTAACCCCTTAGGAAATTAGTAAAAACTATTCCTGTCGATGTGAATGTGAAGTGTCTGATCTTATCTAACCCCCCCCCCCCCCACACACGCAGCGGGGAACCTGGGAGGGCCCATATACCTCAATGTTTTGTTATTTAACTATAATCTGATACGTCATTCTCACAACCTTGCCTCATTTAGCCTCGCTCCCATTCTTCCCACTCTGAAATAAATCTTGCACTTTTTCCCCTGATAGTATCCCTTCTCCATTGTCAGTTGGAGAATAAATTGGTTTTGCACAATATCCCAGTGTATCTTGCCCTGTTCTTTCCAGCGTCTAGCCATGCATAGCTTCATTGCCATAAAAAGTTGAATTGCTATTATCTTATGGCTATGGGACAATATTTCCAAGTTCAGATGAAATAGGGCTTTGGTAGGTCAGGTGTCAGTGTTTTACCAGATATAATGGAGATAAGATCAACTTTTCCTCCATGTTTCTGCAATCTCTTTACAACTCCACCACATGTGAATGTAGGACCCCTCCTTATTCTGCTCTCTCTTTTTTCCTCTATAGCATCAGCAATGTTCCACACGACGTAGCTGCGTCCTACGTCATCGCTCCACTCTGCAGAGCCTCACAAACATTGCATACAGATGGGGTTGGTGATCGGCGGTTGATTCTTGTGGTGCAGACACAGCTTGATAAACTTGCTTTAAATGGTTTGTGGACTGATTTTTCTTTACTGTTTAAATTATTTTCTATTGTTAGAATTATATATAAAAGTTGATCTAAAAACTGTTTGTCGATTGCTTTAGCATTATTGTCAATTTATCCCAGTATTAACATACATTACATAGCTAAAAGGCCATATTTTCTCAGTAAAAAAAATAGTGGGGGCCTACGCACACATACATTTCTTTCTTTTTTTTGCCATCAGTTAACATCTTCTGCAGTAGTGCAACTATTTGTTTTCGAGGACAACTTCTCCACTTATGTTTCATCCTTTGGCGTTATATCCCAAATTTGGATTTAGTGAATAATTCATTTGTCCCCTTGAGTTTATCCTTTGTTTTTACCCTTAACCCCTTAGGAAATTAGTAAAAACTATTCCTGTCGATGTGAATGTGAAGTGTCTGATCTTATCTAAACCCCCCCCCCACGCAGCGGGGAACCTGGGAGGGCCCATATACCTCAATGTTTTGTTATTTAACTATAATCTGATACGTCATTCTCACAACCTTGCCTCATTTAGCCTCGCTCCCATTGTTCCCACTCTGAAATAAATCTTGCACTTTTTCCCCTGATAGTATCCCTTCTCCATTGTCAGTTGGAGAATAAATTGGTTTTGCACAATATCCCAGTGTATCTTGCCCTGTTCTTTCCAGCGTCTAGCCATGCATAGCTTCATTGCCATAAAAAGTTGAATTGCTATTATCTTATGGCTATGGGACAATATTTCCAAGTTCAGATGAAATAGGGCTTTGGGTAGGTCAGGTGTCAGTGTTTTACCAGATATAATGGAGATAAGATCAACTTTTCCTCCATGTTTCTGCAATCTCTTTACAACTCCACCACATGTGAATGTAGGACCCCTCCTTATTCTGCTCTCTCTTCCTCCTCTATAGCATCAGCAATGTTCCACACGACGTAGCTGCGTCCTACGTCATCGCTCCACTCTGCAGAGCCTCACAAACATTGCATACAGCTGGGGTTGGTGATCGGCGGTTGATTCTTGTGGTGCAGACACAGCTTGATAAACTTGCTTTAAATGGTTTGTGGACTGATTTTTCTTTACTGTTTAAATTATTTTCTATTGTTAGAATTATATATAAAAGTTGATCTAAAAACTGTTTGTCGATTGCTTTAGCATTATTGTCAATTTATCCCAGTATTAACATACATTACATAGCTAAAAGGCCATATTTTCTCAGTAAAAAAATAGTGGGGCCCACACATACACATACATTTCTGATGAAGTGGCCCACTGTAGAAAAACCTGGCCTCTCCTTCAGTAAGTACATGCCTCTAGTGGCAGTATTAACGAGTGCCACATGGCTAATGGCTGTCATACCAGAACGTCATGTGGTGTTCAGGACTTAATAAGCTGTTTCCTCTTTATGATGATTTGTCAATAGGGATATTTCTCCATCCAGGGAGTTAATAAAAAACAGAAACGAGATCTCTTACCTAGAGCAAGGTAAACGTTATTGTCTATATCCCTTGTACTAAAAGATATACAGAAGTTGTGTACTGGGTAAATGGGATCACTTGTAATATTTCTTATGACCCATGAATATTTGTATTTGTTTTATATTATTTGTATTAGTAAAACTAGCAGGCTAATTCTCTCCATCTTACTCATCTTTATCTTTTTATGTGCGCTTACAAAATTTTCAGTCATTCTACTGCACAGTCTTACTTAGCAAAAATCATACCTTCACCACAACAGGCATAGAAAAATATTTTAAACACAAAGTGCTCTTTTTTATAAAAAGAAAAATGTGAATAATTTACAGCAAAGAAACAATACAAATATAAATATGTTTACTTAATTAAAAATAACAGTAAAAATAACAGAACTTCATATACGTGTTTGTTTCATAAATCTTATTTTCTTCATTACATTACCACAGTACATTAACATTGATTAGTGCCAACAATTAATGTAGTGCTTAGTACAGAACATAGAGGGAAACAAAATATTATGTTAGACAAACAGGGACAGACCGATACAGTGTTTTTTTTTTTTTTTTGAGATATGGCCTAGTTCATTATTAATATCTTTGACTTAGACTTTTAGCTGGGATGTCACACTAGACCCACAAATGTTGTATTGTTTTTATAATTACTGCCTCCCCTTGGTTGATGTCATATTTGTTTGTGTATAAATATCTGTGCCGTTATCAAATAAATGTTCATTCCTGTTCCACTCCTACACTGGTGTGTCCCCATTTCTGCGTCAGTCTCCGGATCTGTCAGCATTGAGCTTATTACTTGTCAGCCTTTGTAAAGGCTGCACTTGAAGGCAGATGGGTCGATAACCTGCCTCTTTCTCCAGTGGGTAGAGGACTGTCCTGTCTTTGGTCACAGTATGCTACCACCCATTCAGCCTCACTTAGCAAAATCCTCTACTGAGACCAGCATCCTGGGGGAGATATAGTCACTGACTTGACCCCGGTCTCCGAAACGTTCCTCTTCAGGACAATACACCTAGAGGAGAGGTTTCTCTAGGGTTCCGTATCGCCACACACCTGACTACTAATGAACTTCTACATGAGTCAAGGAGAATCACCCACTTGGAAATAATATTTATTTTAGAATATTAAAAAAATATATATTTTTACAAATTCATACCGTCCATGACAGACAAAAAGGGCTATTTAGTGATGGTATCATGACTGTTTTAGGTGTTTCACACGTGTTGAGGTGCCTAAACAGGGATTTGAACAGAGAAAATGTACACACATACATAAATACCAAACCCTCCAATCTAGTGTCACACCTTGTGCAATCAAACTCAGTTATCAGCGGTATACAATGTCCACAAAGTGATTGTTGGCTGGAATAAATCAAAACAATATATCCATCATGAAGTGAAAGTTTGTATTAACATTGTAAGTGCAAATTTGTCTCTGTATCAAACTTCTAGCTTCTTCAAAATATTCTAAAATATTGTAATTCCTCTTCAGTCTAAATACATTTTCCAGTTAATATCAACGACAAGACGTGGTGTGAATATGTAGTATGGGCTAAAAGCACTGTATTACATGCCGTAGGTTTTTTGTAATTACAAGTCAAAATGTGTCAAAGTTCAATATCCGCTCCTATGTCTCCTCTTAATTTCAGATCTAGGAAGATAAAATTCTCCATAACTTCCAACAGCAAGGATTAAGTGTAGACTGTCAAATGGTGTTCAAATTTCATTAGTTGACTATCCTCACCTTCCCAGATTATCAACAGGTCATCACTGTACCTCCCATACCATGGGGCAAAAATGGATGGTCACTCGCCGCGTCTTTGGAGGCAAACATTGCCATCCGAAATGAAAGAATGTGTTGACAAAAAAAGAAATAAAGCCTTATTTGGACGTATTTTTCATTATTTTTTAAAACATGCTCAAATAAATGTAGGATTTACTTCTCAACCAAGCTACCTTCCATCACATTGGTGTTTAAAAATCAGCATTTCACACATATTACATATATGATCAACAAAGAAAATAATGGTAATTGTGTATGTGCTTCCTCTTCTAAGAGGTGATGATAGATCCAAAATTAAGACATTTTGGATTATAACCTACAAGATATGGTCCGAAGGGTGACTGAATGGACTATCTTGTTTTATGGATTCCAGATAAGAGGCATGAAAAATCGAATTGGGATGTAGTAACTCAGACACTTGCATTGTATTTGCTTGCAAAGAGTTATTGAATCATTTTATTGTCCTTTTGATAAATTAATTACCTGTGTATGGAAGTGTTATGCATGCAGTTAAGAAATACAATTATGGCATACATATCACTTCCAGTTCAAGTTTTTTTTTTTTTTATGTATATGGTGTGTCTATACAAACATGTTGTTTTATACCCTTAAAGTGGTACTAAACTTAATTGAAGCAAAAATTAAGAAACCCATTGCCACATTCCCAAAGAAAGCCAGACTTTTACCCTGAGCTCTTAACTGAGGCAGAGGCTGCTGTGTGTTTAGGTGTGTATACATACACACACACATTATCCTCACTATAGTTTAAGGCTTGGTATGAAATTTAACATACTTAAGGGAGATGTGCATGTCAGCAGGTAAAGTATAATATAAGAAAAGTAAACAAACACTTAATGTCACTTCAACAAAACATTAATAGACTGGTGTTGGATTCAGAATGACAAATACTTTACTAATTTACTATTATTGGTCATGAGATTATTTTACAATCATTTGGGAATAATTATGTTATGATGTATAGATTTTGGCTATGTGTATCATCAAAACAAAACGTACAAAATAATGTAATTTCTTTTTTATATTTTCAGTGGTAAGATGTTAATGAAGCAATAACATTCTAAATAATTAATGAACAATTATACTTTAAAAAAAAAAAGAATATGAACATAAGTAAAATAAAAAACTGCCAAAAAGCATGAAGCCAATAGCAATTGACGTAAGAAAAACCTCAAAAACAAAATATTGCTACAAATCTAGCAGTTATTTTGTACTTCTATACAGAAATAAGTCATCTCCAGCTAAGGGTCATTATAGAAATTGGTAGAATTACATGACCAGCATAGTATAACAAAAAATATTGATTTAAGCTTTTTCTTTCCCCTTGTAGCACCTGCTAGTTTAGACAAAACCAACAAAATTACAGTAGACTACCGAGTACATAATTTTTGGTGTAAAAAAACCTACTGGAAGCTTAATTCCCGTATATAAAGTAATGGCTTGCATTCAACAATTAAGCAATGAAAAAAGTAATCATTGTAATTGGCCATTCCTCAATTCCATTATATATAATACAATTGTAAGGCAATTATATTGTTAAAACACATTCAAATGCAATTTGTGTTGTATAACAGCTTCATAAAATTCTGGTATAATTTGACTTTCAAACAAATTAGAGACATGGGTTCCCTGATTTTTATTTAAATTCCAGAATCAGATTTTTTTTTTAAATATATACCTGGTGGCCCTAAAATATCTGTATACAATTTGTCAGGATGTGCGCTGGATGTTTTCAGTAATCAAAATAAACAATTGCTATACACCTTAGTAGTAATACTGAAGTATTTAACATTTTATGCTAAGCATGTGTTAGCTTTAAAATCATCTGCTATGGTTTGTTTCAACCATAATGACTAACAGGAAAGTGACTGTGATAAAGTAGTAGTTGACAATTATTCAAATATTTTACTCAGTATGCAGTACATTTCTTACCCTTCACATTTTTGTTCTAGAAATGGTTACATTTTCAATATAATTAAGAAACACGTTTTGCTATGTCCCGCGTACACTAACGTAGCACTTTACAGGTTAATTTGAAACAATGGAATTGTGTTCCCTTTTGAATCCTTTGTTTTGGAGGTCTATAACCCAGAGAGAAATGCTAATGGATTACCACAATGAAGCATTATGTGAAATATCAATACATTAGTGTGGACAGATAGCAATGATCACCATCTCACTCTTGATGGTGAACAGCTTTTAAGTGCCGCGTTACTCTGCGCTTTTCCTGAAAGCTCTTGCCACAGAGTGGGCAGTTATGGGGGCGCTCTCCTGTATGAACACGTTTATGTTTAGAAAAGTTGGAAGAGTTGTTGAACCTTTTAAAGCACACGTCACATTGGAATGGTTTCTCACCAGTATGAATCCGCTGGTGACTTGAAAGGGCAGATGACTGTGTGAATCCTTTGCTACATACCTGGCAGACAAAAGGTCTTTCACCTGTATGGACTCGTAAATGCTCCTTTAAGTCAGTTGCCCTTTTGAAACGTTTTGAACACACAAAACAAATGTAAGGTTTAGAATCAGTTTCAAATGGTGTAACATCCAGGCTTTTAATTTCACCAAGAGGGTTTAAGTCCCAGCTTTTCATTGTCCTTTCTTCAAGAAGATTTTCAGATCCTGCTTGGTTTGTGCCACAGTGCACTGCATTACTTTCCTGATTTTCTATTTTACACTGTGCCAATTCATCAGCATGATATATTTCAAAGTCTCTAGCAAGGAAGCATGTCGAATCTATATCAGCTTTGCTTACTTTGGAATCAGTAAGCAGAAATGGAGGTGAGAATTTGGCAAGATCACTTTCAGCTATTTGGGGATAGGATTCATGTTTTTTGTTGTGGTGACCATCCTGAAACAACGGAATATTACTGTACCCATGTTTTGGAGCACCACCCAGTTTTAGCTGTAAGTGGTTTTCAAAGTTATTCTTGTGTGCACATTTGTCTTCTGGCTCTGCAATAGGGGCCTTTTTCGTAACTGTAAACTCATTTGATATCTCCTCTGAATCATGGAAGAGTACAGAGGGCCTACTTTCAAAGTTCTTTTCGTCAGGCATTCTGTACTTGTTTTTTGAAACATTTGTAATTTCAAAACTTGCAGTTTGTGGCACTTTCATGTTGGATTTGCCACTATTTTCCTGAGCAGTTGTTTTCTCTAATGCTATTCTGCAGTATTCTTCATTCATAGTTATCTTTGTAAATGTATGCGAACAATTTAAACTTGTCCCTTTGTTATAGTAGTTAGCACTGAAACCCTTCAAGTATCCAACTCCATTCTTACTGCGTAGAGGTTTCTTGTGGTGAGAAAAGCTTGCATCTCGTGAAACTTTTTCCAGCATATCCTGTACTGAGTGTGTACGCTGATGCTTCTTAAAGTTGGAAGAGTTGTTAAAAGTCTTGCCACATATATCACAATGAAAGGGTCTCTCACCAGTGTGAATACGCATATGGCCAGTTAATACAGAGGACTGAGTGAAACATTTCTGACATATCTTACAGCGGTATGGCCTCTCACCTGTGTGGACACGTTCATGGTCTTTCAGATCTGAAGATCGTTTAAAGGATTTTTCACAATATGAACACCCATATGGTTTTTCTGATATGATTTGGTTTCTTATCTGAGAATGCTTTCCTAACTCCTGTGCCTGACTGTGAAGACGTTTGTGTTTAATAAAGTTTGAAGCATCTTTAAAGAGTCGTGCACACACTTCACACTTATATAGTTTTTCCATTGTGTGAGCGCGTTTATGAGATAAGAGAGAGGAAGACTGAGTAAAGGCTTTGGCACATAACTCGCACTTGTAAGGTCGCTCACCTGTGTGCACATTATAGTGGTCCTTTAGGTTGGATGCACTGTGAAATTTCCTACAGCAGAGTTGGCATTCAAAATGGTTAGTGGCATTATGGATTTGCTCATGGAACATCAGTTCAGAGACATATTGAAATGTATCAGTACAGATACTACATTTGAGTTCCATTTTCGAAATAGCAGATTCATGGTATAAATTTATTTCATCTAATTCCTCTTTTATAATTACTCTTGAGACTTCTGGCACTTCAAATTGTTGTAAATTTCCTATCTTCATAGCCATGCCATCATGAAGGCTCTGTACTGAAGTACTCATCACAGTGTCAGAATTAGATGCATAAAGTGAGGGCCTACTGTGATTTTCAGCGTGTTTAAACAAATGCTTCACCTTAACCTTTGTGTCTTCATTCTCTGTGGTCTTTAACATTATCAGGTAAATGGAAGAGGAATTCTGACCCAATTTCTGCAGAAAACGTTACAAAAATCAAGAACACCTTTGTTCTAAAACTTCAGTTGTCTAGAAGAGGAGAGAAAAACAAATTATTACAAAAAGTAAAATTAGGCAAATTTAATTTCATGCTCCGACCTGAATATTTAAAAACAACTCATGAGTAGCACAGTATATCCTGTACTTGTGGTTCTTAGAGTCACAAATTAAATGTATTTAAATATACCAGTTTTCCTTTCAAAATTATCAAAATTGATATGGTTTAAATTGAATAATTTAGTCCAACTTAAGTATATTTTACAATTTTCACTAATTTTGTATGTTTCACATACAATTTTAACATAGGCAGTAAATAAGTTGAGTTTCACTAAATAGGGAAATGTAATGTCTTGTGATTACTGTGAATATCAATCACATTGATAACATGCAGTAAATAATTCAGTGGAGATAGTATGCCCGTGAAAACAAACAAACATTTTTTTTCATTTACCAATCCTTTATTACAGACACTCTTGCACATCCTTTACAAAATGTGTGTATGAGCGAGTGGCAGTGTACATATGGTGGCAAAAACAGTGGTTTTTTCAATAATGTCTTCTATTCAGGCCTTTCCCAATTTTTTTTTTTTTGTGAATATCGAAAGTATGGGCAGTTGTCTATTAATAGTGTCCTCTTATAAATCGAGCAAATAGGACACAGGTGTCCAACATGCAGCACGTGGGACAAATGTAGCCCACTGACTAGAGAGGTGCAGCCCGCTTGATACTGATAGTGGTAGCCACACCTCTTAGCCGCGCCAACAAAGTGTGCAGCATGAGGGGAAAATGCTCTGCCCTCTCATGATCTGACCCTGTTGGAGCACCGGATGCCATGCAACATGCTGAATTGTAGCAAAGAAAAACTATTTAGCTTAAATGGCATGTTACTATTTGGAACGCCTTTTGACTCTGGCACGCATGGGGTGTTTGCGCATACACAGGCATGTGGCCTCTTGTGGCATTTTTCTTCGTACTCCCTCTGCACATGATTGCGACCAACACCCACAACTTTAATGTTTTGTCACAAACTGCTTGGGTAGAAACCCACCGTAATACATTCTGTGGGATGCAGCTTTACATAATTTATTAATCTTCATTTTCACACTACTTCCATTCACCAAATCTTAGATACCGAACATGGTTAACTTTTTTCTGTTCCATATGCTTCAACTCTTATAATTTTTTAAAGAGCACAGGGGATTGGATTATTTGCCATGTTAGAGTTCTGTCCTGAAGAGGAGTAACCTGCATTAATATGGGGAATATCTTCAATATAACTGGGCAGCATGCATGGGATAGGCACATGGCTATCCTAGATATAAGATAGGGAACTGGGGACTAATAAAAGTATTTAGAAAATTGGGCAGACTAGATGGACCGAATGGTTCTTATCTGCCGACACATTCTATGTTTTTAAACCCCCCCCCCCCCCCCGCAAACTTTTCTTTGAAGCCTATGCTGTTTCTTAGCTTTGAATACTGGTAGATGAATGTAATTATCCATATATACCCGCTTCCCTGTAGTATGCATGTGTCTATATAGATATTTTTTATATATTATATATTTACACACACATATATCTCATACACATATGCTTTTTCTCTCTCTCTCTAGAAATGTATATATATGTATGTATTTTGATCTTGCCCGTCAGCAGGCTGCCCCTTCCATGGGCAGAAAGCATGGTCCTCTAGGGTATTAGGTACAGGAAAACAGAATCAGATTTCTCCATTTGGTTTGGGCACCTACACAATGGTATTACCCCATTCACTTTGTGATACTTCGATAATTCCTAGCTCAAGCATCTTTCTGACTTCAGCTCTAATGGCTTCTTTTCTGGCCTCTGGGATTCTGTACATTTTCAAGTTAACCCTTTTCCCGTGTTCCGTAAAGGATGTCATGTTCACTAACATGAGTCTTTCCTGGTACTGGGGAAAATACATCCCTATTCCTAGCAACAAAACCGTATGTTGCTGATGTGGTGCTAGAGTGTTTGCTATGTTAACCTAGGGTTCCTTCTCCAGTTTGGTCTCAGTAGCCTTGTTTGTTATTGCCATTAAGGGCTCTCTCTCTGTCCAGGGCTTAAGTAAATTTACATGGTAGATTTGTTCTGGCTTTCTTCTACCAGGTTGCCTCACCTTATAATTAACCTCGGTGACCTGTTCAATGATCACAGTCCTCTAGGCTATTACGTACAGGACAACAGTCTCTTATATAAAAGGTGTGGGTTTATTTCAAACTTGCACAGATTCCAACCAGTTTGTTCATAAACCACAGCAAAATCGACAAATAAACTCTACAAACAAAAACCTAGCTTAATTTGAGCACTTGCTAAACATCAATAATGTCCCTTACTACTCCAGGGTATTAAACTAAGGAATACAGCATAATAAAACATAGGTTTCACCAAGCTTTAGCAGTTTTTCCGCTCTGCACTGTCCTACTCCCAGCAGATCAGATTTCATTCTCTCTCTTTCTGCTGAGGTTTGCTAATTAGGGTCTCAGCAACTGCTAATTAAGGCAGGTGAAGGATTACAGACTATGGAGGATTCTGGGTCCTAAATACCTCCCCTCTACTACCCTCCCGTAGACTCTGTCACATATCCTCCCCCCAGCTTAGACCCATCAGTCGTAGCGACCATTGTCCACAAGCAGTGGATTCTGGAGAGACAATCTGCATTCCCCTGGTCTGTACCAGCTCTGTGTTCCATAGTTGAATGGCTGAAGGCTAAGGAACCACCTTGTTACTCTGGAATTTTTTCCTTGTTTTGTCTCATCCATGTCAAGGGCGCATGATCAGTAACCAGTTTGAACCTTCTCCCCAACAGATAATACTTAAGGGTTTCTAGTGCCCACTTAATAGCCATGCACTCTTTCTCTGTTCATGGGGATTCATCTTTTTGCTCAAGTACATAATGGGATGTTCTTCTCCCCTGTGTACTTGAGACAGAACCGCTCCCAGGCCCACATCAGATGCATCAGTGTGTACTATAAATTATTTTGTATAATCGGGGGCAACCAAACTGGGTCAGCACACAAAGCCCCCATCAAGGCCTTAAAGGCCTCCTCCACTTGAGGAATCCTTTTTATTATCACTGGTCCTTCTGCCTTTGTTAGTTTTTTCAAAGGGTATGCGATCGTAGCAAAGTTGGGGATGAACCTACGGTAGTAGCCAGTCAACCCTAAAAATGATTTGACTTTTTTCTTTGTTATAGGACATAGCCAATCCCAAATAGCTTCTACCTTACTTTACTTGGTTTAATGAGACCTCTCCCAATTGTGTAGCCAAAATACTTAGCCTCTTCTAAACCTATAGTAAATTTGGCTGGATCGGCAGTTAGACCCGTATCCCGGATTGAATCCATCACTGCCTGAACTTGGGGCAGGTGTATTTCCCAATCTGTGTTGTGTTTGACCACATCATCAAGGTAAGCAGCTGCATATTCACTATGGGTTCTAAGGAATCTATCCATCAGACAGGTAGCAGGAGCACCATGCAACCCAAAGGGTAACACCTTTTAGTGAAATAAACCTTCTGGTGTAAAAAAGGCGTTTTTTTCTTTGGCCCTCTCTGTTAACCCCTGTTAACGACAGATGACGTAAAAAACAGGGGACTTAGTGACAGGTGACGTGCCTGGCACGTCATGCACTAAATAGAGTAAAGATGCCCTTTCTAAGCATCTTAGGTGTTGCTAAAGTGAATCACAAGCGAGACACTTTGCAACACCACTGCCCCCATCAGATTCGATGGTGGTAGCTCTCCTGAGCTCAGCAGAAGGGAGAGCTGCCTACATAGGCAGCGCTTCCCTTCTACTGGAAGGAGCATCGGAAGTGAATTTATTTCACTTCCGTTGCTCTAGGGGGCGCTAATCGATGCCTGGTGAGCACTTATCATACAGTCAAAGGCAATATTTGTAAATATTGTCTTTGACAAGTATTGATCTGCCTCCCTCTCCTCACTATAGTTTTAGTGAGGGAGAGAGAAAGATCAGATAATGTAATTTTTGTTTTTAATTAAATATTTAATAAAATATTAATAACCAAGGGCTTTTATAAAAGCCATTTCCAGTGTTTAACCCTTTCCCTGCCATTGATCAATGTGTACACATTTTTTGGGGGTTCAATAAAGTAAAAAAAAATGCAAACAGAGTTTTCTTCCTCCGCGCAGGAGGTTAGACTCATGGAGGAAACGACCGGAGACAAGCAAGGAGGTAAGTACTGGGGATGGGGAGGAGGGTGGCACAAAACGAGCAAATCCTGGCTATTTGAGTGGCTAAATCCTGGCACATTGAGGGGCAAAATCCTGGCATATTGAGTGGAAAAATCCTGGCATATTAATTGGCTAAATCCTGGCATATTAATTGGCTAAATCCTGGCATACTGGGGGGCAAAATCCTGGCATGTTGAGGGGCAAAATCCTGGCATATTGAATAGCTAAATCCTGGCATATTGAGAGGCAAAATACTGGCATATTGAGTGGTTTTATTGTTTTCCTCCTCTAAAAACTATGTGCGTCTTATGGTCAAGTCCATCTTATGGAGCGAAAAATAAGGTATGTCCCAAATGGGACATGGGCGCAGTTTATCTGCATGTCAAAATTTCAAGTTGGAAAACCAAAAGGCACATCTCTCAAACGTGGCCTTTTAGCCCCAAATTAACCCAACAAACCTATGCATGGGTGGTATCCCTGTACTCAGGAGAAATAGTAGAATCTATTTAGCAGGGTTTTTCATTCGCTTTTGTCGATGAGGAGATGTTTCAAATAAAATTCAGGAAATTTGTGGGGGGGGTTTTAACCATATTTTATTTTATTTTTTATATAATATTATAGGATATGATCAAAATGATGGTATCTAAAGAAAGCCCTTCTTGTCCCGATAAAAACAATATATAATTTGTGTGGGTATAGCAAATGACAAAGAAGAAAATTACAGCTAAACACAAAAAGCACAGAAATGTTAAAATAGCCATTATCCAGAATGGACAAAAATGTTTCAAAGGGTCTGTCCTTAAGGGGAACCCTTGGTCAAATCTAATGTAGTCAGATATCTGGACCATCCTATCCTCTCTATTAGGTCATCAACTCTGGGCATGGGGTTTGGGCACCAACACAATGGGATTACTCCATTCACTTTGTGATTCTTCGATAACCCCTAGCTCAAGCGTCTTTCTGACCTCAGCACTAATGTTTCTGGCCTCTGGGATTCTGTAGGCTTTCAAGTCAACTCTTTTCCCGGGTTCCATAAGGATGTCATGTTCAATAACATGCGTCCCCAGGTACTGGGGAGAACACATCCCTATTCCTAGCAACAAATTCCCTG